>CM028381.1:31299233-31540156 GCA_013146195.2 Codonopsis lanceolata | reverse complement strand
CCTACATCTTGAGTTGGCAGCTATTATCTTTGCGCTTCATAAGTGGGAAACACTATTTGTATGGAGCTAAGTTTGAGGTGTATACGGATCATAAGAGTCTCGAAATACCTTTTCTCACAAATGAGTTAAATATGAGACAGAGGCGATGGATGGAGAAGCTTAAGGATCATGATTGTACTATCTTGTACCATCCGGGAAAGCGAATGTTGTTGCGATGCGTTGAGTAGAGATCCTACATGTCATGTTTGATGATTGAGAATGGAAGATGCTCGAGGATGTCCGTGAGTGGAGTCCTCTGTGAGTGAGCATAGTGTTCTCTTTGCTAGTGTTCGTGCTACACCAAGTTGTTGTTTGGTTGATCAAGGAAGCTCAAAGCCATCGATCCGATTTGATGAAGATTATCGATGGATTGGGTGAGAATAATACACCCGAGTTCGCGATAAACAAAGTGATGGGATCTTGACATTTCGAGTAGGATTTATGCTCTCTTCTTCGATGAAGTGAAACGATGGTTCTTGATGAGGCTCACAAGGCCAAGTATACGATACATCCGGTAGTACTAAGATGTACCGTGACTTGAAGAGGCGCTTTGGTGGAATGGTATGAAGAGGGAGATAGCCGAGTATGTTTCGAGATGTTTGACGTGTCACAGGTTAAGGCCGAGCACCGAGACTCGCCGTTTGCTTTCACCACTTGAGATTCCTGAGTGGAAGTGGGAGCATATCACCATGGATTTTGTTGTGGTTGCCACGCATCAGAGGCTTTGATGCGCTTGGGTTATCGTGATAGGTTGACTAAGTCTTCTCATTTTATCCCTATTGCGATTTCCTACGCTTTGAGTCACAAGCATGCTTGTACATTCAGAGATTGTGAGATTACATGGTGTACCGGTTAGCATTGTGTCGATAGAGACCCCGATTTACTTCGAGGTTTCGGCATTCTTTGCAGAGGCTTTGGGTACGAAGTTGAACCGCATCGCTTCATCCACAAATCCGATGGTCACGGAGAGATTGATACGCATTTTGGAGGATATGTTACGTGCGTGTGCTATGGATTTCAAGGGTAGTTGGGATTCACATCTACCGTTGGTCGAAGTTCGCGTATAATAATAGTTATCGGCCGAAAGATTGAGATGGCGCCATACGAGGCATTGTATGGGCGTAAGTGTCGATCACCGATTTGCCGGGATGAGGTTGGTGAGGCTAGATTATGGGGTTCTGAGATGGTAACAATACCGAGAGTGTGAAGTCGATTAGAGACGATTGCTTACAACTCGTAGTAGACGTAAAAGCTACGCAGACAACCTGAGACGTGATCTTGAGTTTGTGTTGGTGACTTTGTGTTCTCGAAGGTACGCCCTAAGCGTACTAAGCGGTTTGGGAAGAAAGGGAAACTTTCTCCTAGGTTTATTGGTCCGCTCGAGATCTTAGAGCGGATTGGTTCTTTGGCTTATAGACTTGCGTTACCACCGCCTATATCGGTGTTCATGATGTGTTTCATGTTTCCATGCTTCAGTACTTGAAGGACGAGTCACATGTCCTTACTTATGAGGAGATTACCTTGAGCCCGATCTTTCTTACGTTGAGAAACCGGTGAGGATTCTTGATACCAAGGAGCAAGTCTTGAGGACCAAGCGATTCCTTTAGTGAAGGTCTTGTGGAAGAATCATGATATTGAGGAAGCCACATGGGAGACCGAGCTTGAGATGAGGAGAAATACCCTTACTTGTTCGAGATTTCGGTATGAATTTAGGGACTAAATTCCTTTAAGTGGGGGAGGATGAGAACCCAAACCCCATTTCTGTTTGTCATCATTATAACATGTTTATGTTAATAGGTCTTGACATGTTAGAGACTTCATTTCATTCATAGACTTGTTGCATTTGGAAATAAGATGACCAACTTATTACTTCTCAGATTCAGTCCGGTTTTTGGGTAAACTTCGGGAAAATTATGGTACCAATCTACTAAAGAGAATTTTCTAAAAATTTAGTATGTTTTACCTACATATGTTAGGATACTCCCTGTAAAATATGGTATTTTTCCAAGGTGTATAAGTACCTCATTTAGGTCTTGACTTACGGCTGTGCCAGAATTCTGTTTTCAGGCAATCAGCTTCTGTACTTGAACTTGTAGTAGCCATATTTTGATGAATATAAGTCCAAATTGAGTAATTTAAAAGGCTAAACTATAGTTTAAAGAGTCTAGTTTCATAAGAATCAATAATCATCTCATTTGGAGGTGTGAGCTATTTATGGTCGATTTTACAAGATCGACTGTCCAGTAACAATAATCTGGAAATTGGACAGTTTTCAGCTTTGAGAGATTTTTTTTGGTGGTTTTGGCTAATGACCCTTAACCCCTTGGCCCTTGGACGTCCTTGGTCACTCAAAGCCCTCTTTGTTGACTTGTTTACCACCCTTTTGAGCCTTTGATCATTTCCTTATCAATGGCTCACATTCCTTGGCCAATGAGAAGCCATATATCAACCTTCACTTGGATTGGGGCCATCTTGGGAAGTATATAAGTTAAAAATTCAGCCTCTACACCATTGTTGATCAAGAACAAACCAGAGAATCAGTAACTTGAACTCCAAATTCGTCCATGGAAGAAACCCTAGGTTGAAGGACCATTTCCCGGAGATCCGGTGGTCCGATCGTCGAACCGAGACAGCCAAATCGAAGCTCTCGATCTTCTCTACTACAATCCTCTCTTTAATCAACATTTCATCCATTAATCATAGGACTAAGGTGAGTGACAATTCCCAGAATTTTCATGTTCAATAAAATAGCATGACCCCTTCATTATAGTTGTTCTAGGGTTGATTATGAACACCTTTTGTGAAGACAAAACTTCCAATTCAACATATAAAATGTGAGTATGATTTTATGAAATCTCTATGAAGTTATGATTTTGACATTTATTAAAGCATGAATGTTGTTTGTATTAAGCTTGGGAATAACTCTTGTGAAAGAATTCGATTCAATTCAAGGTTTAACAAAATCGCCGAAACTAGGGTTTGAAACTCGAGATTGTGTTTAAGGCTAGTTTAAGAACATGAACGGCTTAGTTAGCGAGTCCTAAATGAACGGAGAACTTAGGAGAGGGCAATGTGATACATATAGTATCAATACTCTTCTTGGTTGAATTGTAGTAAAACTCACCGGAGTTGAAATTAGGGAGTTATGAACAATAACGACTCCAAAATCAATCCCTACGACGAATGTAGTTCGTTAGACTAAGGAATTAGCTTACGATACTTTGAGATGGATTGATGAGTATGCCTTGATGTTTGTGTGCTTTTAAGACTCGATTGAGTTCTTATGCGGTTTATGTGATCGTGTGAAGTAAATGCATGATTGAGAGCATGTTGTAGAATAATGAATCTATTTGACATGTTGAATTCGCTCTTGTCGAATTCTTGTGTGATTCCTTAAGTGAGTAAACAACTACTTGTTGAATAAGTTCGCTCTTGTCGAACTTATTCCTTATTTGAGATTTCATGGCGAGTAAACATCTACTTGGCATTGCATGAGTCCAGCTGGCATATTTGGTTGAGTCGTTGGTGTGACAATGCATCGCCGTCACGAGTTATGGGACTCGTGATAGTGATGGGTTGTTATACTGGGTTCTTATCACACACGCCTCCACTGTTGGCCACAGTGGGGAAGTAGCCCATTTGCTGTAACCAAGAGAGCACATCGGCAAGTCTAATTACCAAGTAGAGAGCTTGGTAACCGAGTAGAGCTCTGCATCGAGTAGAGAGCTTGGTACTTTGATACACTCATCACGGGTATCATTGGCACGAATGTTAACGATGTGTATTGCAGGAGCTACGAAGCGGCACCGGTTCCATAACATATCCTCCTTATATGTGATTTACTTTTTAGCACTTATGTGAAACAACGTGCTACCATGGATATGTGATTTAAGTGTTTATTAAATGAATACTTTGAGTGACTTGATATTAAAGATGATATCTTGCTATGTATGTTGCATAATGCCATGACATGCATAATTGTTAACTCACAAAGTCTTTATGACTTACCCCCTCCCTTTTACTGCTTTAGATCCGAGCCGATCAGGTACCGCTCGTTGAGGTGTAGCGGGATTCTCGCTTGTCCGTGATCGCACGCGACAAGGTTGTGGTTTTTAGATGTCCTTATTTTGTTCTCTTTTGTAAGGACGATGGGTTTAGCAAGTCATTTAGACTTTGCTTGGGAACTTGGTTTTATTTGTATTTATGTCTATACTTGTTGTATTCTATTTTGAGCGCCAGCGCATGTACGCCGAGCCTTGTATAGATGTAGTTTGGTTCACGTGTTTTAAAACTTCCGCTGGGCATTACTTTAGCTCTTATTTATTTTTGTTGTTTCTCCGGCATGTTGTAGCCGTCGAGGTATATTTGCATGAACTGCGTAGTGTTGGGTTCCGGTAGTAAAGTCGCCGACGAATTGATATACTTGTCTTTAATTGTTATATCAGGTTTAAAAAGTTTTAAAAATTTCCGGCCTTTTGGTGCCGAGTCGCGCTTCATCTGAAATGTTGCGTCACGTCGTTTTCTATAATTGAGTCTTTGCATGTATTGTTGTCCTATTTGGACGACTTGACTTGTGATTCCACCTCGGGGTCCGGGTCGGCTCGTCACAGTTCCTCTCTCTAAAAAATAAGTATAACTCATTTGCAACATGCTCTTTTGGAACACTATCTTAGACAGTAGTCAAACTACGCCCAAGAGAAAAGTAGAATTGAAAAGACCAATTGGATCGACGGGGACGTCGATCACTTCGCTAGATCTGGTCATACCTATTAGCCAAACAAAGAAAATGGTGACCATGATGGGAAAGATAAAGAAGTAGATACTGGGGCTAAAAGTATGGAAGATACTCTGTTCGCCCAAATGAAGAAAACTCAAGCCAACATATCCATCTACGGCTTGTTATGTGCTTCTAAAAACCATCAGGACACACTGACCAAGTCTTTAAGCCAGACAGTCATCCCCATCGAAACTTCTCCTGGAAAACTAACCCAAATGATATGAAATAAACATTTTGGGAATGTTATCATGTTCACTAATCTGGACTTGCCAAAGGAAGGAATCAACCACAATGACACTCTTCACATCTAATGTGCTCTTCAACTACGTGAAGTGTTTTATTTATTTACCTCGCAAGTGTACGAATCAATATAAAGTATGGTGATTGGAAAGCAAGGGTCGAACCATAGAGACAAGAAGCAATTAAGGAAAGAAAATAGGTAACAATTATAACTAAGCGGGTTGTTTGATCAATTATATCTAATTTAACTAAACTAAGTAACTCTAATAGTAATCTATTAATCTGGAGGCCAACATTATAGTAGTAAGCAAACACAGTTAATGAAGATCTTATTATGGAGAGGGAATTATAAGAGTTAGGATTCACTTGTATCTACTCTAATGCTATTTTATCTAATGTATCAATCAATATGTCTTGGGTTCGTTCACAAATGAAAAGAGTGGTACGCTATGGTTCACGATTTGTAGTCTTAGTGTCACTAAGTTGAATTATAGTTCATTCTCCATCCAATAATTTAACCAAGGATATACCTGAAGCTCAAGAACATATGAAGCTAAACCTAACTTATCACTCTCATGCATCGATAGGTTTAATGTATCACAGAGGTGGGCCAATATACAACATATGCGTACGATCCTATAGTTATCCGCACCCCTAGGTCTTTAAACTATTGCAATACCATTAATTAGGAAAAAGCCAAATAGCAAAGAGATTGATAAACTATGTGATCAACAAGACTTTATTGAATAATAAATTAATATAGAGCAAAAGATTCGATACAAGTTACCTCCACCTCCTAGATATGAGCGGTTAGTTCATCATCAACAATGAACTAATCGGATGGATGAATGAAAACATGATTGATCTCTAAAAACTATGATTACAAACTAATAAAAATTGTATCCTATTGCTAATTTTTGGACCCCTAACTTAGGGATACATGGTTTGTATTTATACTAGAAGTTACATGGCAAGAAATAGAATTGGACTGAAATTCCCATCCTTATGAAGTCGGCTACCTTACGATCACAAGGTGCTGGAGGCATGTGACCACAAGGCCTTGTGATTCCTCCGGGGTTGTCAGTATGGGGACCTTGTGGGGGCAAGGTCATTGAGGCTTGCGACCGCAATGTCTTCTGACCTTTTTGATCCTTCTTCTCTCCTGACATTGCACTTTGCACTTTGCACCCTTCTTTAATTCTTCACAAAAAAAAAAACCCTCAAGAATCCCATAAATTTATCCAAAACCCTGAAACTCATAATTAATCTCCAAAACACATAGTAGTAGCCAAAAGCCTCATGGAGTCGCTATTTCTAAGCTGAATAAGTACCACATGGATGCGTATAAAAACACATCTATCAACAACACTATGGGAGTCATGGAAAAAAGAGTGTCTTGAGTCCTGATAGACAACGACTGATCTCTGAATGTTTTCCTGACAAGCACGTTAGCAAAATTAGGATCAAATATCTCAAAATTAACCCCATCATCATAAACAATAAGGGCTTACAGCAATACAAGCTGGTGTGTCATAGAGTGGTAACTTTGGTGATGAAAATTGGCCCGCTCACCATGCCGGTTGAATTCCAGGTCTTAGATATCCCGACCACGTTCAGTCTATTATTGGGACGTCCATGGATCCATGGGGTAAAAGGAGTAGCTCCTTCGCTGCATCAACGTGTCAAGTTCATCCACGATGATCACATAGTGATCATACTTGCTGATAAAATTATTAAAAACAAGGAAAATACAGACATCCCTATCCTCGAGATAGAGCATGATGGCACTGGTATCTTCCTAAGTGTCTTTGAATTCATCCACCAAGCCAGGGTCAACGCAATTGAAAACGAGCGAGAGACTGATATTACCGGAAAGAAAACCACAGTGTTCGGGGAAATGGTCCCATTGAACGTGCTCCAGAAAATGAACAACATGCCTGGACTGGGTCTTGGTAGAAATCAATAGGGGCTAATCAATCTAGTGCAAAAGGAGATTAAGAAATGCACTCCGACATTTGGTTTAGGGTACAATCCTACACCAGCCGAGTTAGCCGCTGTCATGAAAAAAAAACGAAAGAGAAGTAAGGCAAAACGTGAAAAGCAGCCCTACATGGATCCTCTTTTGCAGTCATATACAAAAATTCTGAATGGTTAATTCATGAAGAAAGGTGAAACAGCTACCTATCTCATGTTCCCAAAACCATGGTTTGAGAACCCCGTTCCGAAAAGCCCGGCCGTCCCGTGAGAAACGACGGCATGTCTTAAGAAACATATAAATGCGTGGAATATGCCCAGTCTCGATGTGGACTCTAAATATGTGTGTACCAAGTCATCACCTCTATTTTAAGGTTAAACAAAGAAAAACCAAGTGTACCAGAAAATGTGTAGGTCCGGAGGCTAGATTACGAGTTGGGAATGGGTTAAGCACCCAACTTGCCCTTTCGGTCTCATTTTAGGGTTTAAATAAATTAACATGCTTTTAAATGTGTATAGTCTAGAAAATGTATTTTATATACATGTATATTGAAAATAACATTACTTTGTGTTAAAGATTTGACAGAAAATTTGAGAACCCCATTTCATTTACAAAATATAAACAATGTTTGGGTACAAAATTGGTGTATCTACAGATTGCAATGATATATCCATCTTCCCTATCCCATTTCTTATCAATGTTCATGGTTTCTTCTTCATGGTGTTACAGTAACATCTCTATACCTGGCTAATTAGGGTTTGAGTCGACATTGCGATAACTAGGGTTTGAGTCGTTTCGGGTAGGGTTTGAGTCATTGAAGGAGTTGCGACATGGTTTGAGGTTCCCCGCCTAGGCAGAGTAGTTCGGCAAGCCTAGGCGACCTGCTCTGTCCTTTCGCCGCCGCCGGGTAGTCGCCGTAGAGCCCACACGTGCCTCACGTACCGGTGCGTCACCGAAAATTTTTTGTCAGAACTTCACCAGAGTGCCACAAACAGGGTCGCCTGAGGGAGAAGATTGCGGCTTGGTGGTTGGTTTTCGTCTTTGATCTATCTCTAGATTCTGTTCATTTCCGTCTTATCCTTATTCGGGCTGCTTATGATTTCTGAGGTCGATCTATAAGTTTTTAATTAT
This sequence comes from Codonopsis lanceolata, assembly GCA_013146195.2. Lineage (NCBI taxonomy): Eukaryota > Viridiplantae > Streptophyta > Magnoliopsida > Asterales > Campanulaceae > Codonopsis > Codonopsis lanceolata. The sequence continues at coordinate 31,531,994 of CM028381.1, read as the reverse complement.
CTTGGATTTTAAAAAAGATGGCTGATATTCAAGGAATTTCATCAAATAGTGATAGAACTATTTTCCAGTGTGGGAGGAAGACTTTTGATGTTTTCAAATTTCAGTCTAAAGATCAGGTGGTGTTCAAGATAGTGGAGAGGAGCAGAGGTAAATCTCACGACATTGTTCTCTCTCGTTTTGAGTTCAATAGTTTGTGTGAATGGTTTAGCATATTTTCGACATCCAACGCTATCTGGTGGAAGAAGTAGAAAGCGGAAGAGAGAATTCATTGTCACCAATGAAAAGAATGATGCAGGAGTTTTCATCAGAGTCCTGGTGAGAAGTTCGAGGAGGCCGGGGCATATTTGCGTCCTTGAGAATTATAGTGAGTCAGGTTGGGTTTGGGTGGCTGAAAAGCTTCGTCGTTTTGTCGGAGTTCTTAATACCAAGGAACATGGTGTTCTTAGTAAGTCTTTCAAAGAAGCGGCCGGCATCTCTTCTTGGCCCGATCTCGAACGTGTGTTTTCGAAGGGAAATGGTGTAGGGCCAGTAAATTTTGAGGTGGAGGAAGAGTCGTGTTCTGGTAATATTGCATTCCTTGGTCGTTGTTTGGTGGGTAGTGTAGGGGGCAAGCAAGATTTCACTTCAATTAAGGAGGAAGTGCATAGATGGGTGGATGTTCACTGAAAAGTTGTTGGAGGAGTTAAAGTCCATAAACTCAATGGGAATTTTTTTTTATGACCTTCCCGTCGAAGGAGGAGGCTTGCCGTATTATCAACTTCATGAAATGGGTGGTGAATGGGAGGCCTTTACATTTGGAGTTTTGGCAGAAGGAGGTGTCATGTTTTCGGGAAGGGCATGTATGGCATAAATTGGAGGAATTGTGGGTTAGGGTTTGGGGGCTCCCTCTTCATTTGTGGAGCAATTCGGTTTTTGTGAAAATTAGAGATTTCTACGGTGGTTTTGTGAAGGTCGATGTTGCTACTGAGGAAAAGGCAGAGGTGAGATGGGCCAAAATTTTGGTTAGATTAAAGGAGAAGTTGCCATCCTCTGTGCGGATTGGTGTGGGTAATAGTGTCTTCATTATTCTTGTTTGGTCAGAAACAGTGATGTTAAGGGACTGCCGGAGACACGGGGCTATAGGCAGGAGTTCGTTGCCGATTGAGGAAATGAATTTGGAGAAGGAGGGTGGAACTCACGCGAGCTATAAGCAGGGGGGTTGGATAGGGAGAACTAAGGTAGAGTATGGTAGGGTTAAAGTCAGAGGTGTGGGACCTAGTCCTAGGGATCAGAGGTTTTCAAATTCAAATTTTAAATCCCGTGTGGCGACCCGACCCGGACTCCAATGTGGAACCCCAAGGTCGTGCCGTCAGGACAAGCTAGAAGACAGACAAGCACCTACTAAGCGTAATGGTACGAGTCAAAAGTTGAGCCAACAAGCTCGAAACAGGAATGTAAAGCCATAACGGCAAAACAGAACTACAAAAAAACTAAAATATGCGGAAGCAAATCATAAGTGGAACCCAAGCCTTAAATCCTAGACCAAGGAACGCAAGGCCAAGAGACAACTATCTCTTGATAAATCTATGACGCGCGTGACGCAACATTACGCCTTTGGCAACAAACCATCGGCAACGAAAGGCCAGCGAACCAACAAGAACCCAACCTGATAAACAACCACTCAACGGCTATAACATGCCGGAGGGACAAATCAACTAAAGAATAAGAGATTAAATACTAACAACTAAACCAATTTCTCTCGACTAAAGTTGTCGGAGATAACAACAACAACAATACTAGAATAAGCGAGCTAAAACTTGCTCGGAATGACAACAGGAATAACTTCTAAAGGATACAATAGCTCAACCATACTAGTCGGCTCCCAAACAACACAACAATAGAATACTAATATAATCTACCCAAGTAATGTAAGACCCCGAACCTTGGTGTATTTGACTTTCTCGTGTTGCATGCTTTGTTGTTAATGCGTTGAGTGTTCGTCTTAGCATGTTAGCACTTAACTAGGTCTCATTGGAGTCTTAGTACCTTGCATATATGACTCATAATGTTCATCTTGATCATAGTATGCTTGGTTGAAAGTTTAGAAGCTTTGTTGCTTCGTTTGAGTCTTAGGGTTTCTCGTGTTTGCCTTCGTTGCTTGTATTGTTTGTGCTTTCAACTTCCGAGAAGTTCATTTAAGTTCTAAACCAAGTGTACTAGTATTTCTCATGCTTGCACAATCAATGTTCATAGATTTGTTGCATTTGGAAATAAGATGACCAACATATCACTTCACGATTCGTCCTGTTTTGGGCCGAACTTCGAAAATTCTGGTACCAATCTACTAAAGAGAATTTTCTAAACCTTTAGTATGTTTTACCTACATATTTTAGGATACTCCCTGTAAAATATGGTATTTTTCCAAGGTGTACATCATTTAGGTCTTGACTTACGGCTGTGCCAGAATTCTGTTTTCAGGAAATCAGCTTCTGTACTTGAACTTATAGTAGCCATATTTTGATTAATATAAGTCCAAATTGAGTAATTTCAAATTCTAAAATATATTTTAAATAGTCTAGTTACATAAAAATCAATAAGAACCTCATTTGGAGGTGTGAGCTATTTATGGTCGATTTTATAAGATCGACTGTCCAACAACAATCTGAAATTGGGCGTTTTGCCTTTGGTCATTTCTTGGGTGGTTTTGGCTATTGACCACCAAGCCCCTTGGCCTTGGACGTCTTGTGGGTGTTAAGCCCCCTTTGTTGACTCTCCTCCAACCCTTCTAAGCCCTTGGATCAACCCTTATCAAAGGCTTACATTCCTTAGCCAATTAGAAGGCTTATAACCCCCTTCACTTGGATAGTGGCCTTCTTGGGAGGTATAAAACCATTTCTTCAGCCCTTTGCAGCCATTGGTGACCCTCCCAAGCTCCATTTGAAGAGAGTGACCACCATTTTCGTCCATGAAGAGAACCCCAACTTGAGGGACCATTTGTCGGAGTTCCGGTGGTCCGATCGATGATCCGAGACCACCAAATCGAAGCCCTTGATCTTCTCTACAACAATCCTTGATTTGATCATCCATTCATTCATTAATCTTAGGACTAAGGTACGTTGAGAAATCCCTGAGATTTTCATGTTCAATAAAATGACATGACCCCTTCATTATAGTTGCTCTATTGATGATTATGAACATCTTAGAAGACAAATCCTCCAATTCAACCTAAGAAATATGAGTAGGATTTTATGAATTCTTATTGAAGTTGTGATTTTGACTTTATGCAAATCATGAATGTTGTTTATAATGAGCTTAGGAACAACTCTTGTGAAAGATTATGTTTCAATTCAAGGTTTAACAAAATCTCCGATTCTAGTGTTTGAAACTCGGGATTGTGTTTAAGGCTAGTTTAAGATCATGAACGGCCTAGTTATTGAGTTCTAAATGAAAGGAGAACTTAGGGAAGGACAATGTGATGCATATAGTATCAATGCTTTATTTGGTTGAATTTTAGTAAAACTCACCGGAGTTGAGATTAGGGAGTTATTGAACAATACCGACTCCACATTCAATCCCTACGACGTTTGTAGTGCGTTAGTAAATGGCTTCATGATCTGAGACTAACGGAGTAGTCTTGGATAGTACTTAATGGACTGATGGTTAAGTTGTGACTCTGTTGAATTTCATAGGTGAATATGGAATACTGTGTATATTTTATATTATGACTAAATGTATGATTTCCTACCTTGTCAAGAATTGATTCTTCTATGTGTTTCTATGATATGAATTATGAGCATATTGAATGTATTTGCCTTCGTGCCTGATCTGTTCTACAGTTAATGTAAGATCCCGATTCCCGGTTAGCTTGAATTGCGTGCAATGCTCGCATTTCTTCTTTGGTTGTGAGAGAGTCTAGATGTGGATGAGAGACCACATTAAGACTAAAACACTTTTAAGAGATGTCATATAGTTGTTGACTTGCTAAAGTCAAAGGTCGTGACCCGACGATAGTCGAAATGCGACGCGATTGAGAGTTTATGCGGGTTTTGTGTTCTAGACCTCGATTTGGTCCCAGATCTCTACATGATGATTAAATAACATGTTTAGATGTGTTAGACTTCTAATTGGATGTATTCCATAAGTCTCGTGAAGTTTCGACGCCTCGAGAATAGCAATTCTCCTTATAGCGTAGTTTGAGATTGAGGGCCGCAACGTCCTCGTCTTTCGGGAGCCTATTTCTCCTATCTATTGTTTATCATTTGAGAGGTATTCAGGCCTATTTTGTAGCCCTGATAAGTTTTTACAATCATGGGTTATTACCCGTTGGTTTGTGGTTTCATTCGACGTTTTGATAGCAAGTTGTTACGTCTTGCGTCGGTTTTGTCCCGGGTTGTTTCGGGTGTTGTTTATGGGAGTCTAGACCTAATTTAAAATTGGTTTGAGACTTGGATGTATTAGTTTAATGTTTAAGGACTTTAAGGGTTCAATTGTGAGCCATTTCGAAGCTTTAAGGCTCGAGGATGCATGCGGGAGAGGCCGGGGCCGAACAAGGAATCAACAAAGGAGCGTATAGTGTGGGAATGAGTGATGCGCTCGCATCACTTGGAAGGGATGCGACCGCAAGGGTCCCTGCTTGCCTAGTTACGGGATTTTTAATCTGTTTGCTCACTGTCCGAACTATTATCCCATTAAACCCAATCTAAACCTAACCTTAACCCATTTACTTAGCCTAATACTAGTCCTAAACATTATTAGAGGATTTCCTTCTTTGATTTATTTGATTTTCTTCTTCGATGTATTTCCTTTTCGAGGTCAGGCCCCTCTGTCCCCCCGTTCAAAGGGTAAGGCTGGTTGTCCCCCTCAAGTTTGTTCTTATTTTTCTTATTAATAAATCCTCGCAGGTGCCGCCCTGCTTTCCTTTAAAAAAAAAATCCCCCATATAAAAAGAAAAACTCACGCACTCTCTCATTTGTTCGGCCAGCAGAGTGCGACTTCTCCCTTCCGTCTTCTGCAAACAGACCAAGGGCGTGAGAGAGCTGAGAAAGGGGCGACTTTTAGGGCTCGTGAAGGGTGCGATGATGGAGGCCAAGGCTTGGGTTCTCCTTCCCTCTTTCAATCCGTGAGTTTGAAGATAGAAAATTGAGGAGACAACCCACCTCTTTATCCGATGCAGGCGGCTTGTTAGGTCTGCCATAAGGTAAGTTTCTACCCTATTTCTCCTGCTTTTGGGCTCCATTGACCCTAGGGAAACAATCATTTGTGCTATGTGAGGTCAATGGAAGCCATTGTTAGGGTTTGTAGAAGATGCATGAACCCTAGGTTTACAAATTGATGATAGAACTTGATTGACCTATGTGAGACCATGAAATATGTGAAATTCATGTTCTAATTAGTCTATTGAACTTGGGTATGTTGATTATCCATGAGTATTGAAGTTGGTTTGGTTGAGATACTTGGAGGGTGTTTTGCCCCAATCTTGTTTTAGCTTGCAAATTATTGATGTGAGCTTGATTACTATGTTTTATATGCTTATTAGAGTATATTAAACCATGTTGTATGATTTAATCATGAATTGGGAATTATGATTGGTAAGGTGACTTGAATGAATTTAGGCACAAGATAGCCAATTTGTTCTAAGATGCATTGCGAAGTAATTTGTGGGGTTTATGTGAGTTAAACGAATATGGAAAGATGGTTATTGATGTTGGTTATGATCAAAGAGGATATTGAGACTCATGGCTTCTATGCCCTAAAATTTTAGAAAGGGTAGATTGGACTCAACGGAGTCATTCTAAGTTCGGTTAAGTGTTAAATGAACTTGAGTTGAAATCCTACGATGATTGGATTTCGTTTGATTAATGGAGTGAAATACATAACTTCCAAATTTTAAATGGTTGGTGATTGTGATGTGTTTTGTGGATTTTAGTCTTAGGAATTAAGCCCGAACGACTATTGGGAATTGTTTGTAAACTTTAATGAATTATTTCGGTGTGGAGTTATAAAACACATAAAGAATGAAATGTATTAGTAAGACTCAACGGAGTCGTTATAAGGCCAATAAAATGACTAAGAGCCTTGGGTAGAAACCCTACAATGTTTGGGTTTGTTTGGGATATGTTTGTGCACACCGGGTTTTTGGTTGTGTCCTATGGCGACACTTATGTTATGGAGACTAACTAGAAATATATTTTAAGCATGCTTGTTAGAGCATGGGACAATGGAGACCCACATAAGGTCACGAGATTATTTAAGAGAAGATTAAGAGAGAATCCTCTTCTCAAGGATTTTTGTTGTGTACATATGAAAACACTTGTGCGAAGTGACTACGGAGTAGTCGTGATTGTTTAAGTATGGTGTTGGTGTTATCGATCATGTATGACGATTAGGACTATGATTGAGTCCGGTGTACTTAAATAAAGACTAAAATAATAAGTCTTGGATTGTGGAGATTTTAAGACTAGCGTAGTAGTCTTTAGTTCGATTTGAGTTGAGGATTAAGGAAGACCTCACATTATATTTTATTAAGCTTGTAAGCTATACTTGACTGGGTTGATGACTTGAGGAATAATGAATACCTCAATATGTTGTTTTTAAACTAAACTTGTAAGTTAGTTGAACACAATGTTTATATGCAAATATGTGCATGGATTATGGAATTTTGTGGAGCATTATGCCCTACTTGTTTATATGCAATTATGTGCATGGTTTATGAGATTGTTGTAGAGCATTATGTCCTACATGGTTTAATGAGTCCGATAATTATGAACTTGGTCTCATTGGTTTATACAAGTAAATATCTACTTGATCATTTGGTTTAGAGTCCAGCTGGCGGGTTTTGGTTGTTGTGTCGGCAATGGGACGATTCATAGTCTTTGGGAACAATCGCTATGAATCGTTGCATTGGGTCCTTTTTCTCCTCACTATTTGGCCAATAGTGGGATGTGATCTCGAGTTATGCCATCTAGCTAGACATCGAGCTCTCATTTCTCATCCTAGGTTGGATGAATGTAACGAGTACTCATTAAGGGAAACTGATGAGTTGAGATTATTTGGGGAGGAAACCCCAGGGTATGATTGATTTGGGAATTGAGCCCGGATCTTGGTTTGAGATTTGATCTCATGGTAAGTTGGTTGGGTTTTGAACCCAGATTTGATTGTAACGGTTCGACACACGCCATCGTTACCCATGTTTATTTATGAGCATTTATATGAAGGATAAAATGCTACTTGATTTATATGAGTTATGTGCTTTAAAAATTAAGTACATGTTTCATGATGGTATACTAGCATGATACCATGATTTTATATGATTGTGCATTTATGCCATGCCATGTCATAATATGCCACATGTTGCATTTAGAAGCTTACTGGGTCATTATGACTCACTCCGTGTGATTGTTTTCCCTAGTGTGTGCAAGTGATCCCGTTAGTATGCGCAAATGCTTGATAACGACTTTTAGCAGGTGGTCTTCCAAGTCAAAAGCTTGGAGTTATTTATTATTATGTTGATATTTATTTGTGAGGCTCGAATGTAAAGTTATGTAGACTTTACTTGGGTAGAATGTAGTAGTATGTTATGGTTGTGTATTTGGGAGCCGGTTGTATTGCCGAGCCTTTGTATCCTTAGAATTTATTTCCTTTGTCGTTTCGAGCATGTGTGGCTCGTTTATTCTAGTTTTGGTATTATTGTTGTTCCTACCTCCGACAGTTTTAGTCGTGAGATTTGGTTGGTGGTTTAGCATTAATTATATTGCTATAGTTGAATTTTTTTCCTCCGGCAAGTTATAGCCGTTGAGTGTGGTTTATCAGGTTGGGATTTTGATAGTTGCCGGCCTTAGTTGCCGATGGTTTGTTGTGCGTGTCTAATGTTGCGTCACGCGCGTCGAATTTTTGGGCCGAGAGATTTACTATCTCTTTGGTTGTTTTCATTTAGGAGCTTGATAGCACGGGTCCCATTATAGTTTTGCTTCCACAGGTTTTAGGTTTTTATTTTCCTGTATTGCCGTTATGGCTTTACCTTCCTGTCTTGAGCTTGTTGGCTCATCTTTTGACTCGCACCATTATTCTTAGCAGGTGCTTGTCTGTCTCTTAGTTTGTCCTGATGGCACGACCTTGGGATCTCGTATTGAGATCCGGGTCGGGTCGTCACAGTTAATGAATTGTGGTGAACTTGGATTCTACTATTAAGTGGAATTATGAATCAAAATTGAACTAAGCTTGATTTCACAATAATCAACTTGGGCTTCCCTTATATAATTGACTTGGGACTTGAACTAAGATTCCTAAATGGAATGAGAACCTTGCTATGCCTCAAACAAGAACATAGAAAAGAGGCTTGGAACACATATAGTGTTCAAACTCTATTTGGTTGGAATTGTAGTAAAGACTCAACGGAGTCGAGTTAAGGAACAATTGAACCTTATGAGGATCGTGGTGAGATCCTATGACAATTATATTCCAGTTGACTAGATTACTAGCTTTTGGGACTTGAATTGAATAGAGTGAACAAACTTGGCACTTATGATTTAGAGACTCAAATGAGTTCCTATTGTGGTTTTGTGATTTATGTAACAATGTGCATAATCGTATGAGTTTAGTAGGTCATTATATCTACTTGAGAATTAGCAAGTAAACATCTACTTGTGCATTGCTTATAAGTCCAGCTGGCATTACTTGAGTTTTCATGATGATGGTGGGACGATGCATTGCCTTCACGAACTATGGGATTCGTGATTGTAATGTATCGCCGTGCGGATTCGGGTTTCACACACCTCCACCGCTAGCTACAATGGGGAAGTAGCCCCTTTGTCGTGAACCAATTGAGCACATTGGCTAGTGCTATTTTCCCGAGTAGAGAACTCGCACTGAGAGAGAAGAGCTCCGGTACTTTGATACCGAACACGTATCACCGGCACGATATGATTAATGGTTGTGATTGTGAGCAATACGACGAAAGTGATTTGGTATCTTCTCTATCCTTTATGTGGCTTACTATGGGCACTTATGTGATAAAAAAATGTTAGTTGAACATGAGATCTTATTGACCATGTTTGTATTGACTGATGATAAATGAGAGATTTGATATGTATATATAGAGATATGCATACTTGTATTTGAGATATATATGAAAGACTTGATGTGTATATATATAGATATGCACACTTATGTATGATGATTTTATGGGAGATTTGATATGTATATTTAGAGATATACATACCGATATAGGTGTATATATATAAACATGCACCCTTACACGTGGTAACAGGTGAATAGCTTGATTCGTATATATAATGATATGTATACTTGCATATGATGTTTTGTGGGAACTACCTTCTAATTCATTTGATTTGTGTGTGAACAGGAATTACACCAGTTCATTTGGACGGTTTAGTAAGTAAGAAGGAGTGGATATCTTGTGGAGTATCGAAACGATACGACGCCACGGGTTTTTACGTCATATATAAAATGACACCGTGGTTATGTTTATGTTACATAATTATATGTTGCATATATATTGTGGTAGCGTCTTGGGTCATTATGACTCATCCGTACTTGTTTTTAGTTGCGAATCGATCGCCGACCGAGGTCGAGTAGATCGTGGTAGAATGGCGGGTCGATAGATCGAGGTTAGATCGTGTGGTTCGTGGTTGTAGCAGGCTTTTCGAGTAGCAACTTGTAGAGTCTTGTTCCTTTTTAGCATTGTCATTGATTTCATGTACTTTGCTATTCTTGTGAGATCGAATTTTGTAAAGTTATTTAGACTTTACAATGGGTAGAATACTTGGGTATTTGTATTGATTATTTCTTGGGCCGACGTGTTGTGTCGTGCCTTGTTTGTGGTTTTAGTATTTATTTCGCTTGTCTCTAGCACGCAGTAGCTTTGGGGAATTTCCTTATTCTAGTTTTTATAGTTGTTGGTTGACCCCTATGCTTTAGCCGTTGGGTAATTGTTATATCGGTTGGTTCTTTGTTGAAACGCCAGGCTGAGTGCCGATGGTTTGATTAGCGTCGCAATGTTGCGACGCGAGTTTTGTTTTTCCTTTGAGAGATAATGTCTCTCTTGGTTTCATTGTCATTGGTTTTGAGCTTTATAGCTTGGGACTTCTTTCTTATCTTGCTTCCGCTGATTCGATTTTTGAAATACCGTATTTTAGTGCGGTGTTATGTTCATGTTTAGAGCGAGTTTGCTCGACTGTTTGACTAGCACTACTGTTTATCAAGTGCTTGTCCTCTTATTAAGTTAGTTCCAGCGGCACGACCTTGGGATTTCGTGTTGGAATCCGGGTCGGGTCGTTACAGTTGGTATCAGAGCTTATGTTTGCTATAAGCCAGGATAGGTTCCATGGCCTAGTTTGGGTCTAGGTTTTCGTCGAGTATTTACCGTCGAGTGTTGTTTATAATGCCTTATTGGCGTATTCTTTGGTACAAGTACACGACTTGGAGTACTAAGTTCGTTTGGTCTAGATTGTCGTGAGTGAAGGTTTGTGTCTAGGAGTATTATATTTCTCCTTTATTGCTTATGAGTTGCAGTTATACCAAGAGTAGGTGCTGCATTTCAGTAGAGCTGTTTTGTCTTATTTTAGGAATCAGAGAAGCTAGACTGTCGGTCCCAAGGGTGATCGTCATGTTAATCATTATGGCGAAAGTTCGTTGTAATACGTTTCGAGAGCGGAGTGGTTAAGCCTCCCGTGGTACCTATTAGTATTTCATAGATTACTATATAGGTGTATATAGTTATGGCAGTATTTAATCACTAGTTCTTGTATTACTTGTGTTGGGAATTTGAGAACCCTTTCCCGATGGTTGTGTTTTGGTATTTGGGGGACTACCTTGATCAAGGTGAAATTTCCTCATGATATGTTGGAACTTGGAGATTGGCCAGTATGTGATCACGTGATGATTGGTTGGATTGTTTGTCGACCCGTATACGGTTGGACTTATAAGGATTGGTCGTATGCTAGTTAGTAAGAATATGCTACCTAGTGACTCGTGAAATGTTGTATTGTCTCTTTATTAGTCTAATACATTGATAGAGTATTAGCCTTGAATAATGTGTTTTATCTACCATTGATAGGTAGTTAATAGTATGAATATTCCATACTTGGTATACATACATAGTAAATTAATATGCTATGTTGCATGATGTTGATGCCATGCCTATATGTGCTTATGATTGCTATTGTTGAGACCGATCTAAAGGATGTTGATATGTGATTCACGAACACCCCACATCCTGTACGACGAAAGCTTTTGAAGTCACTTCAGAGGGCCCCTGACTTGATTATCAAGAGGTCTTCGTCGGAGAACTAGAATGGTATAATATGAGATAGGAATTGACTGAACCCGTTACCAAACGGAATGTAATTGAAAATGGTATCTTGTTTTGTTTGTGCAAATATGTGCAACTTGTATATGGAGATCATGCTATGAATGAAATGAACTTGTGACTTGATTGAATAAGTTACACTGTGTTGAATGTCTTCCTTGTTGGGTGAATATGTGGTCTATAATGATGATTGACTACTTGATTATAGTGCAAGGGCGTTAGACCCTAGAGATTTGCGTGGTGACCAGAAAAATCTTGGTTGGGAAGTTAGTTAGTTCGGTGCAATTAATGCACATGCATGAATTACCTGATTAGTTGATAGAGAGGCATTTAAACATTGATATCCACGTTTGATGGAACTTTGTAAGCTTTGCTAATGTCTTTTAACTCCGTCAAGAGTCAAGATGACTTGATTTTGGAATTTATTGTAGTTGAGATTTGAGTATTTCTCCCCCTCGTGTTTTGAGGCATACCTAGACGGTCACCTCGACTTCATGTGCAAGCCAGAGTATTGAACTTTTGGTTGTTGTCGAGTTTTGAATTCGAGGACGAATTCTTTTAAGGTGGTGAGGATGTAAGACCCCGAACCTTGGTGTATTTGACTTTCTCGTGTTGCATGCTTTGTTGTTAATGCGTTGAGTGTTCGTCTTAGCATGTTAGCACTTAACTAGGTCTCATTGGAGTCTTAGTACCTTGCATATATGACTTATAATGTTCATCTTGATCATAGTATGCTTGGTTGAAAGTTTAGAAGCTTTGTTGCTTCGTTTGAGTCTTAGGGTTTCTCGTGTTTGCCTTCGTTGCTTGTATTGTTTGTGCTTTCAACTTGCGAGAAGTTCATTTAAGTTCTAGACCAAGTGTACTAGTATTTCTCATGCTTGCACAATCAATGTTCATAGATTTGTTGCATTTGGAAATAAGATGACCAACATATCACTTCACAGATTCAGTCCTGTTTTTGGGCGAACTTCGGGAAAATTCTGGTACCAATCTACTAAAGAGAATTTTCTAAAACTTTAGTATGTTTTACCTACATATGTTAGGATACTCCCTGTAAAATATGGTATTTTTCCAAGGTGTATAAGTACCTCATTTAGGTCTTGACTTACGGCTGTGCCAGAATTCTGTTTTCAGGAAATCAGCTTATGTACTTGAACTTGTAGTAGCCATATTTTGATGAATATAAGTCCAAATTGAGTAATTTCAAATTCTAAACTATAGTTTAAAGATTCTAGTTTCATAAAAATCAATAATCACCTCATTTGGAGGTGTGAGCTATTTATGGTCGATTTTACAAGATCGACTGTCCAGTAACAACAATCTGGAAATTGGGCAGTTTTCAACCTTTGGTCATTTCTTGGGTGGTTTTGGCTATTGACCACCAAGCCCCTTGGCCCTTGGACGTCTTGTGGGTGTCAAGCCCCCTTTGTTGACTCTCCTACAACCCTTCTAAGCCCTTGGATCAACCCTTATCAAAGGCTTACATTCCTTAGCCAATTAGAAGGCTTATAACCCCCTTCACTTGGATAGTGGCCTTCTTGGGAGGTATAAAACCATTTCTTCAGCCCTTTGCAGCCATTGGTGACCCTCCCAAGCTCCATTTGCAGAGAGTGACCACCATTTTCGTCCATGAAGAGAACCCCAACTTGAGGGACCATTTGCCGGAGTTCCGGTGGTCCGATCGGCGATCCGAGACCGCCAAATCGAAGCCCTTGATCTTCTCTACAACAATCCTTGCTTTGATCATCCATTCATTCATTAATCTTAGGACTAAGGTACGTTGAGAAATCCCTGAGATTTTCATGTTCAATAAAATGACATGACCCCTTCATTATAGTTGCTCTATTGATGATTATGAACATCTTTTGTGAAGAAAAATCCTCCAATTCAACCTAAGAAATATGAGTAGGATTTTATGAATTCTTATTGAAGTTGTGATTTTGACTTTATGCAAATCATGAATGTTGTTTATAATGAGCTTAGGAACAACTCTTGTGAAAGATTATGTTTCAATTCAAGGTTTAACAAAATCTCGATTCTAGGGTTTGAAACTCGGGATTGTGTTTAAGGCTAGTTTAAGATCATGAACGGCCTAGTTATTGAGTTCTAAATGAAAGGAGAACTTAGGGAAGGGCAATGTGATGCATATAGTATCAATGCTCTATTTGGTTGAATTTTAGTAAAACTCATCGGAGTTGAGATTAGGGAGTTATTGAACAATACCGACTCCACATTCAATCCCTACGACGTTTGTAGTGTGTTAGACTAATATATTAGCTTACGTGACTTTGGGATGGATTGAAGGGCATGTTTGATATGAGTGATTATAAGACTCAATCGAGTTCTTATGTGGTTTATGTGATTGTGTGAAGCAAATGCACAATTGAGAGCATGTTGTAGAATGATGTATCTACTTGACAGGTTGAATTCGCTCTTGTCGAATTCCTACTTGATTCTTTAATGAGTAAAAACACCTACTTGTTGAATAATGAATTTGAGGACTATTCTATGAGAAGATTTGGATTGGGGCTTTCTTAGTACTCTATACATGGAGTCTACTTGTATAAGTCACTAGGATTACCATGTTGTTATCTAAGACTCACCGGTATGGTTTGACCTTACGGGTTATTACCACTCTAGTGTTGCTTAAGTCTTTGACTACCATCGACTTTTGTGTTATTGAATGAGTTACTACTCTAGGAAGAGTTTAGTAAATGGTTTCATGATCCGAGACTAACGGAGTAGTCTTGGATAGTACTTAATGGACTGATGGTTAAGTTGTGACTCTGTTGAATTTCATAGGTGAATATGGAATAATGTGTATATTTTATATTATGACTAAATGCATGATTTCCTACCTTGTCAAGAATTGATTCTTCTATGTGTTTCTATGATATGACTTATGAGCATATTGAATGTATTTGCCTTCGTGCGATCTGTTCTACGCTTAATGAATTGTGGTGAACTTGGATTCTACTATTAAGTGGAATTATGAATCAAAATTGAACTAAGCTTGATTTCACAATAATCAACTTGGGCTTCCCTTATATAATTGACTTGGGACTTGAACTAAGATTCCTAAATGGAATGAGAACCTTGTTATGCCTCAAACGAGAACATAGAAAAGAGTCTTGGAACACATATAGTGTTCAAACTCTATTTGGTTGGAATTGTAGTAAAGACTCAACGGAGTCGAGTTAAGGAACAATTGAACCTTACTAGGATCGTGGTGAGATCCTATGACAATTATATTCCAGCTTGACTAGATTACTAGCTTTTGGGACTTGAATTGAATAGAGTGAACAAACTTGGCACTTATGATTTAGAGACTCAAATGAGTTCCTATTGTGGTTTTGTGATTTATGTAACAATGTGCATAATCGTATGAGTTTAGTAGGTCATTATATCTACTTGAGAATTAGCAAGTAAACATCTACTTGTGCATTGCATATAAGTCCAGCTGGCATTACTTGAGTTTTCATGATGATGGTGGGACGATGCATTGCCTTCACGAATTATGGGATTCGTGATTGTAATGTATCGCCGGATCGAGTTTCACACACACCTCCACCGCTAGCTACGGTGGGAAGTAGCCCCTTTGTCGTAACCAATTGAGCACATTGGCTAGTGCTATTTTCTGAGTAGAGAACTCGGACACTGAGAAGAGAGCTCGGTACTTTGATACCGAACACGGGTATCAGCGCGATATGATTAACGGTTGTGATTGCGGGAGCAATACGACGAAAGTGATTTGGTATCTTCTCTATCCTTTATGTGGCTTACTATGGGCACTTATGTGATAAAAAAGTGTTAGTTGAACATGAGATCTTATTGACCATGTTTGTATTGGCTGATGATAAATGAGAGATTTGATATGTATATATAGAGATATGCATACTTGTATTTGAGATATATATGAAAGACTTGATGTGTATATATATAGATATGCACACTTATGTATGATGATTTTATGGGAGATTTGATATGTATATTTAGAGATATACATACTGATATAGGTGTATATATATAAACATGCACCCTTACACGTGGTAACAGTGTGAATAGCTTGATTCGTATATATAATGATATGTATACTTGCATATGATGTTTTGTGGGAACTACCTTCTAATTCATTTGATTTGTGTGTGAACAGGGAATTACACCCTGGTTCATTTGGACGGTTTAGTAAGTAAGAAGGAGTGGATATCTTGTGGAGTATCGAAACGATACGACGCCTCTTCACGGGTTTTTCTGTCATATATAAAATGACACCATGGTTATGTTTATGTTACATAATTATATGTTGCATATATATTGTGGTAGCGTACTGGGTCATTATGACTCATCCCGTACTTGTTTTTAGTTGCAGTAACTGATCGTTGCACTGAGGTCGAGTAGATCGTCACTACAAAAAAAAAGTAGTTTTAGGAACGCTACTTTTTAAGTTGCATTTCCCTCGCAACCTTATTAAATGGTTAATTACCGTCCATCCGTGTACCTGTACAAATATTAGTAACAAAATTTTTTTTTAGTACGTGTACTCAGCGTCCTAAACACATTTGTCGATGAATTGCGAGGCTGAAATAAAAATTACTATACTAATTTTTTCCCCTCTAACATTCCCAAAATTTTCAAGACTTCTCTTTCCTCCCGTTTTCTCCCTCTTAATTTTCTAGGGTTATGTTATGTAGGAGAAATCCAATCCAACGGATTGAGAGTCATGAAGAAACACGGCGCACAGGTCAGTTTATCTCCTCCCCGTATCTCTTTTTCATCTTATAGCAATTCTTTGTATTAAATTTTTTTTTGCGATTTGTTCTCCTTCTCATCGTTCTCTCTCTCAAGGTTTTGTTTGATCCAAATTTCATATGGGTAAAACGAAGAGTAGTGTGGTTTAGAGTGCAACAACAGGTACCTTTCTGGCTTGTCTTTAGTCTATTCTATTTTTGCCCCAGCCGCATACATCAAAATTTAGTACTGTTGATCTCCCTTCCTTTTTAAAAAAATTTCGCTCTCTAGATTAGCAAGAACGTGAAGCGCATTCAGAGGAGGGAGAAAGTTAAAGCAGCCTAATTTCAAAGAATTTCATTAGCTCGTAGGTAAAAATTTCTTCATCCAAACCCATAATTTAGGATTTTATGGTCCTGAACAACTGTAATTTGTTTGAGTGTTCTTGAATTGCTATTATGATGTTCTAGGGTTTTATTTTACTTGCAGTTTGAATTATTTAATTAGGGCTGGATTGATTTGTAGTTGCTTGAATCAAAAAAATCTTTTTTTGTTATTAGGTGTTTGGGTATAATGCATGAATCTGATCACTCTGTCTTTCCCATATGCGTATATATGTATGTATCTCACAAACACACTCACTCTACATGGAATATGATTGTATAAGCATCCTTCATAAAGATGTGAAGTAGGGATATTCATTATTAAACATGGTTTGCTTATCAGAGTCATCTTTCCTATGATATTTTTTTTATGAAAGAAATTTTTATAAAGAAAAGTTTTGGGGGTATTAGAAATCTGAATGCCTAGTGTTTAGTTTATTTTTCTGCTCCTTCCCATGATAAGTCATATTAAACCATGATTATTTGTTCTGCCCTGTTTTAGTGGTGATTTTTCCTTTAAAGCCACTCCCAGTTAAATGATTTAGCTTATAGTAATTGTAGTTAAAATAATACGATGCCACCTGGACCACCTAACAGTACATGATTCTTGGAATAGGGATAATTGCCCTGATTGAAAATTTTCTTTGTTCTTTTTCAAACTTATATCCAGGGGGACGTCTTACCTACTTCATTCTAGTTTCCTTTCTTATATTAATCATTCTAGTAGAAGGTTACTTTAGTAGAAGTGGGATTGCCGGTACGGTTCTACCTCAATATTCATCTACGTCACAACTATTATGCTTCACAAGTTTGTTTCATATTTGAGTCTTGTCATTGGGACGTTTCATAGCTTCAATATGACATGGATTCTCTTTTGTGCAAACCTTTTATCTTGAATTTGGAAATTCAAATGGGAGTTAAAAGTACACAAGTACTACTCCCATAAAGCATTCTAAAGTCTTTCATGTTGTTGTTTAATATGCTGAGCTAGGCATAGTTTGAGTGGATGTCAAGTCTCAAAGCATTAATTTTACCTTTTGTTTGTGTTCTGCAGATACACTCTCAATTAGGGCATTCCTATTTTCTTCTTTCAGACCCAGAATCTGCTGGATCTCCTCCTCGGAGCACCCCACCTCCAATCGGGGCTAACCATGCAAAATTACAAAATTCTTTGGTTGGTCGAAGAGCAACTGTTTCTGAGGATGACCATGGGGTCAAACATACATTTACTACATCTACATCTTCAAAGTATGTGAAGAACATAAGCATTCCTTCACTAGGATTACCTACCTTAAAAACAGGTATTTGTTTGGTTTACTATTAAGTCTAATGACTTGAAAGGTGTAATATAACTAAAGGTTCGTACGTGGGGTGTTGAGTTTATAAAGACTTTCAATGTTTAACTCTTTAGATTTCAACATTTATCCTCCAATCTTTTTTGAATGTTATGTCTACCTTACCTTCATATCCATTAATGGAAGTGGAGAACCTAATGATCGCTTCTACCGACCGCCAACAAGCTACTGTATGGGAAACCTGCCATTAAATTTGAACCACTTATTAGATAAAAAGATAATACTTCCATGATTGGTGTTTTTTTAGGTGCCAACATGATAGGTTAGTTTCTTTCTTCTTTTCTCTTTCTATCAACATTTTTTTTATTTACCAACATAACTTGGCTTTATTTAATTTGCATCAATTTATTCTTCTTCTCCTCTTTCTCTCTCAGCAAGCTTCATTGCTAATCCTTCTTGGAGATCAAATTTCATAAATGTTGAAATTGAAGTGACGTGATCCACATTGAAAATTACAAAGTTTAAATTGAATTCAGCCCAAGAGTGTGTCATTTAGTCTTATGAGTAAAAAAATGTTTCTTTATCACTTTTCGCTTCTTTTTTTATTGTGTAAACCTTCATGTCTCGAGTGACTGATACATGGTTTTAGGATTTTGAAGGATTATCGCAAGATGACTTCCGAGAATCAGCTTACAAAGTATTGCTTGCATGCATGGCGTTTTCGGGGTACTCTCTTTCTCTAACTTGTTCATCTGCCCTAATACTAAAATTCTTTTGTTCCCTGTTGTTATACTTCTCTTGGACTGATGTCAACTTAATCTTTTCCCCCCTTACTGTACGTTTCTTATCTTGTTTGCTATTCTTAGGATTCTGAGTCATTCTTTTGACATCCAGAAGAAAGACAAGAGCTCTAAATTTCTATCTGGGTTAAAGAGTAGAAAGGATAGAAGACATAGTCGGACCCAATCTGCTGATTTCATAATTATTGTATTGTCTACATCATTATTTTGCCAAAAACTATAGACAAGACATAGCTAGAAAGCCTAGAATGGCTATGGTGATTCTGTCATTGGTTGTCTTCAGCATTTAGGTTTAGAAGAAATGAGAGCACAAAGGAATGTTGACCGTTATAACATTATTACTTCTTTTTTTGAAGAAAATGAAGATTTATATTATATTGACATCAAGAAAATATCTAAGAAAAGAAAAGAAGAGAAAAGAACCAATTAAAAAAGCTCCACAATAACTAAGTCAAATAAATAAAAAAATTGGCAATCCTTAAATTCTTCTAGCTGTTGTTAGTTACATCGGCGTTGAAGATGGACGTTGTTTGAGTCCACTCATCATCTTCATCATCCCATCACTAGTCTGTACAGATTTCCTGCTTTTCAATGGAGAAACCAATTTATTCGCTAATCTTGATGGTGAGAATGATCTCCTTAGCTTTGCCCCAGTAGATAGTTTTGGTGATTTCTTGCTGGGTCTTGTGGGAGACAAAGAAAGTGGTAGGCTCTTGATCTTCACTTGAAATTTAGAGGCCGAGGCGGGGGACTTGATCAGAAACTTATGGGGAGTCTGACGATTTTTAGCGATCACCGGAGACTTTGTTTTGCCAATTTTTTGTTGTTGTGATGTGGGTGATGAATGAAATAGAGGGTTAGGAAAAAGTACAGTCTTTCTGGCCTTCGTTTTGGGGAAACTCTATTTGCCAAATATCTACTGTTTTCTTTGTCATTCTCTCCCCTCTGGGGAGGAGATGAAACCTTGAAATTGATGCGGGATTTGGCTCTTTGTAGTGATGGGGGATCGGATTCTGACCGAATTGAGTGTAATGTGATTGCCTTCTCTCTCTTTCTTCGTGCCCGGAGTTCAGAATTTTCGGGGTTCGACCTCGACTTGCCCCTCAAAGCCACCGGAGTTTTCGGTCAAGAGGCGGCGGTTTTTGGCCTTGGGATCCACTGCAGCCACAATTTCTCTATCAAATTGACTTGCTTGGATTATTTCTCCCACTGTTTCTCCCAACAGCATTGCTGATAAAGACATTCTACGCCATTCCCCTGTATTTGTTGGCAACTTTCCAGGTGGAGATTTTCGAGCATTAGAATTCCTGATCCTGAGGGACTCATGTTTGCACCTGAGACTAGTTCTTTAATACCCCCTGGTACTTCGAGGACTAAGGCTCACACCCAAAATCACCTTGTTCCCGCCTGCTACTGTGTATTGAAGCTCTTGCAGTCGAGCCATACACTTATCCACCTTGTTTACAGTTTCTCGAAGGAGAGATGGGTTGAGAAGAGCCACCATTTTCTTGTGATTTGGTCGGGTTCTTATAACATTTTTACTCCAGAAGTTAGTAAATCACTAAAATATAGACCTCCCTGTTCCACAAAAAGGAATGTTTCCCCTGCTCTCTCATCCAAGCTACTGATCTCCACCGATAAAGCCTTAATTTTAATGTCCACCGAACCATAGACCTTCCTGTTCCACACTTTTAAATCTTCATCCTATATAAGCTGGACCAGTTGTGATTACATGGAATTGCAATCGTTGTTTGCAGACTTGGTAAGATAGTTACTAGTTCATGTTCTTTCATTTTCCTGCAACTCTGACTTCTTTAATCAACTTGCTATGACATTAGTTTTCTTAGTTATGATGCCTGCTATTTTATATTACCCACTAGATGTGATCATCCTAGAAAAGATCTTAGGACAAGTTGAATTTGAATATTTTTGATCACTCTCCCGGTTTTATTCCAATAGACAAGTTGAATTTAAATATTTCAGCTTTTTCGTAGTGTTTCATGCTCTATGGTTGTGGGTATTCTGCTCTTTCCTTACATTTGACTTGGGTACTGGGGACATCAAGATGCCTCCCACAATTTTGGTAGTTGTTTGATTCATCAGAGATCATTTTATTTATAGATTGCCTGTTTTTGCTCTATAGTTGTCAGTTACTAAATTGGCCCCTAATTGTCAGAATCTTTGAAATTAGCTCTCTGATGGAGATATCAGATCTAGTTGGCTTCTTCCTGATTTGTTTTTACATCTCCCACTCTATTTTGATATGTTTTTACTATTTGTAAACTACAAGGATGGGAACATCGTGCACTAGTGTTATCTTTTTTTTAGAAAGGAAATGACAACTTTTATTAGTTGTTTGTTCTCAAACTTGAGTTCGGTGCAGGCCAAGAAGAGAGGAGATGAGTTACTAAGTAATAATATTGAATTGCATTTCCCTAGTGATTGTACTTGTAGAAAGTAACAAGAATTAAGAAATTACAGGATAAAATATTTTAACTAAAAATGACACATACCAGAACATATCATCACCGTGTGATAATTTGATTCACACTCTTAGAGCATTGAACGGACCATGTTCACAGAATCTCGAGAAATGCATTGTCTCAAATGTTGAAGCTTTACGTGACCACAATGTGACCGACTCTTAGATTGGGAAACTTATAATTTGGCAGATAGCGGTGTTATGGAAATGGGCTTTGATATTTATCCTTGAGCATGTACCTAGCTAGCTAGTTATTTTCTTGTTGTACATGAGTTGATAAGAAATTTTCTTATATTTCCTTGGAAAATGAAAATTATGTGATTATTTCAATTGATTGTTTTATTTCATTTATTTTTTCAGATTGCTTTTGGGAATAGCGCAAGATGTCGTTTGATGCACATTGGTCAAAAGTTATCATCGAGCCTTTGTTTTTTGTTTTTTTTATGATGTACTAGTTTGTTGTTTAAACTAGTTGAGACGATATTTTTATATTTCAAGAAGTTGTTTGTAGGTTGGTAAATTAATCTTATAACAATCAACTTTATTAGCAAATTGATGTAGTGATTATCATTTATTATTAATGATCTCTTCTTTTACTAAAACATTTGTTTGTTGTATTGATGAAACGCTAAATTTATAATTTGTTAATAGAAACATGGATTGTACATTTTTTGGGACGGTGGAAGTCGATCTTAATAAGTTTCCCACCAATTTTTCCAACATTACTTGCCACTATTTTCAGTAATTTTCCATCGAAACTTTTTGGCGCCAAAACATTTAGGACGGCAACAATCTGTCCTTTTTGTTTTCCCGCCAATAATTTAGAACCAAAATTGTTGGCGCCAAAACATTTAGGATGGCAACAATCCGTCCCTTTTTTTTTCCGCCAATAATTTAGAGCGTTTTAAAACGTAATAGGGTCGGCAAAAGTCGCGTCCTTAAAAATATTTAGGGACGGCTCATCGCGTCCCTAAAACATTCAGCACCCATATTATTTAAGTCCCTATGGCCGTCCTAAATACTATTAGGGACGGCAAATGGACTTTTAGGGACGGCAAATGAGCGATCCAAATACTCTCTTTTCTTGTAGTGCGTGACTCTAGCATGGCGCAGCTGGTCGATAGATCGAGGTTAGATCGTGTGGTTCGTGGTTGTAGCAGCCGACTTTTCTGAGTAGCAACTTGTAGAGTCTTGTTCCTTTTTAGCATTGTCATTGATTCCATGTACTTTGCTATTCTTGCGAGATCGAAATTTTGTAAAGTTATTTAGACTTTACAGTCGGGTAGAATACTTGGGTATTTGTATTGATTATTTCTTGGGCCGACATGTTGTGTCGTGCCTTGTTTGTGGTTTTAGTATTTATTTCAGTTGTCTCTCGGGCACGCAGTAGCTTTGGGGGAATTTCCTTATTCTAGTTTTTATAGTTGTTGGTTGACCCCGGTATGCTTTAGCCGTTGGGTAATTGTTATATCAGGTTGGTTCTTTGTTGAAACGCCGGCCTGGAGTGCCGATGGTTTGATTAGCGTCTGCAATGTTGTGGCACGCGAGTTTTGTTTTTCCTCCTTTGAGAGATAATGTCTCTCTTGGTTTCATTGTCGTTGGTTTCGAGCTTTATAGCTTGGGACTTCTTTCTTATCTTGCTTCCGCTTATTCGATTTTTGAAATACCGTATTTTAGTGCGGTGTTATGTTCATGTTTAGAGCGAGTTTGCTCGACTGTTTGACTAGCACTACTGTTTAACAAGTGCTTGTCCTCTTATTAAGTTAGTTCCAGCGGCACGACCTTGGGATTTCGTGTTGGAATCCGGGTCGGGTCGTTACAAGTAAAGTCTACATAACTTTACATTCGTGTCTCACAAATAAATAATAACAATAATAATAATAGCTCCAAGCTTATTGCCCGGAAGACCACCTGCTAGAAATCACTATCCGAAGTCGCCACGCGTACTAACGGGATCACAGTACACACTAAGGAAAACAAACACACTGAGTGAGTCATAATGACCCAGTAAGCTACTAATGCAACTGTATGGCATAGCATTGCATGGCATGGCATAGCATTGCATGGCATGGCATAATGCACAAGCATATATAAAATCATGGCATCTTAATAGTATACCAACAATAAACTTGTATTAAGTCATCAAAGAACGTAAACTTCATAAACCATATATCACATTATTTTTCATATAAGTGCTCGTAGTAAGCCACATAAGAGATAGAGAAGATACCCAAATAGTGTCGTTGTGTTGCTCCTGCAATACACATTAATAACCGGGTTGTACCATCGATGCTCGTGATTACATCGACATACTGAGCGGCTATACCTCAAGGGCAACCCTTTCTCAGTCTAGTTTAGCATAATCCATTCGCTCTATTGGTTACGAGATGGGCTAACTTCCCCACTGGGGCCAACAGTGGAGGGTGTGTGAGGTCCCAGGTACGGCGATCCATAGTGAATACGAATTTTACGATTCGTATAGGCGATGTATCGTCCCACCCTGACATATAAAACCAATCCAAATAGTGTCAGCTGGACTTATATGTAATGCACAAGTAGATATTTACTCGCATGATCAAATAGGAACCAAGTCCGACAAGAGCGGACTCATCAAATCAAGTAGGTCATAAAGCTCTACACACCAATTTAACAATGCACATATTTAACAAATCCAACTAACTTATAAGTTTAGTCCAAGGAACCACGTATCGGGATACTCAAGATCCCCAAGACGCAACCAAATCAGAAATAGCATATAGGCTTACCAAATCATACTATGAGTTCTACCCTGGACCTCTACTCAAAATTAAACCAAAGATTACCATGTTGGTCGAATAATAACCACAAATCAAGACTCAATATTTAGTCTCCACAAAAACACATGGGATCGACATCCCCAAAACCACTCTCAAGAATATCAAGACCACCATGTAGTCATAACCTCACAAGTGCTTTCATGTGCACGCGACCAAATTCCCTAAAAGAGAACTCATTCAAATAATCATCTCTTAAAGATATTCGAGATCATAGGTTGGTCTCTAATGCTCTGCGCTCTAACGAGCACACTCTAAATAATCTCCAATAAGTATCCATAACATGGGTGTCACAATTGGACACAATTCGAGATGCTCGGGTGCGCACAAACATAACCAACCAAAACCCGAACATCGTAGGGTTTCAACCCAAAGCTCATTATTATATTATTGACCTTACAATGACTCCATTGAGTCTTAATTCTACATTTCATTCTTTATGTGTTTCATAAACCCATAATTTAACACTCTATTCAAATATACAATAAAATCCCAAAATTCATTTGGGCTTGATTCCCAAGCCTAAAAATCCATATAACTCATCATAATCATAGTCAAACGAAACTCCAAATGTCGTAGGACTTCGACCTGAGTTCATTAATATATTAATGAACTTATAATGACTCCGTTGAGTCTTAATACTAAGTTCCATTCTTTACAAATTTCATCAATCTCAACATTTACACCTAATTAAATTAATAACAATTTCCCCAATAATTCAGGCTTGATTCTCAAGCCCTAAAATTCATAAAGACTCAACATAAATCATAACCCATTTCTTACAACACACAATATCATTCAAATCATCTTATTCATGCTATTAACAAGTTCATACTTCCCAAAATCCCCAAAATGGGCATACATAGCATATCAAGTGTTCATTGCCCGCAACTAGCACATAGATTGTTTTCCTTAGGGACAATGAACCAAAATCAAAAGAAAGTAACTTACCTAGCTTGATTGAAGACTCCAAAGAATGAAAATCCGATCGGTGAACTTGTTATACTCGTCGAGGGCTTCACGAATCCGAAGTTTGAAGGCAATCCGACGGTTAGATCTTCATGGATCAAAGAGAGAAGGGATAGGGTTTCAAATCTCCCATGGATCTCTCTCTCTAACTCACGGTTTGGGGGAAAGAAATGAAGTAGGAAATGGCTGAAAATGGTTGGGGGTTTGTGGTTATAACACCCACAATTTAAAAGGGTAGAATAGACATTGCATTGGTACACTTAGTGAATGTTTAGGGTTAATCACAACTTAGATTAGGCTAATGATGCTCAATAAAATCAACCCAACATCTTAGGACTAATTAGGAAGGTTAGGGAGGGATTAGGATGGGTTTTAGTAAGAGTGGAATGGGTAAAACATCAAAAATCACAAAACAGGGCAAGGCAGAGTCGGGGCACCATGCGGTCGCATGGTCCCCCAAGCCATGCGGCCGCATGCTCCTCAGCTAAATCCTTGGAAAATTTCTGATGACCTTGCGGGGGCAAGGTCCTTCCCCCTTGCGTCCGCAAGCCTCCCAGACCAAAAAGGGCTTAGAATTCAACCCCAAATGACCCCAAACACATAACCAAAGTAATCAAGGTTCAAACCCCATCCAAAGTAGACCTAGAACTCCCATAAAACTCTCACAAACAACCCTCGAAACAATCGAACGAGCAATGAAAGGAGAATTAAAGCATGTCTAAAGGCTAATGAATATGCTTAAACACTTCTAAGAAGTTAAACAACAACAACAAGAATAAGGGCTCCCGAAGAAGAGACGATTACGCAACTCAACCTCGAGCTACGCGATAGAGACGAATGCTAACTCCAAAGCTTCCAAATCATCAATAGACTTAAGGAACACCTCCAAATTGAAGTATAATATATCTAAACATGTTAATAAATCGTCATATAAGGGTCTAGGACCAAACCGAGGTCACGAACACAATACGCGAACAAATTCTCAATCGCGTCGCATTCCGACTATCGTCGAGTTACAACTTGTGACTTTAGCAAGTCAACAACTATATGGCATCTGTTAATAGTGTTTTGATCTTAATGTGGTCTCTCATACACTTCTAGACTCTCTCGCAAACCAAACATATCATCAACAAAGGGAGAAATACGAGTATGGTACGCAAACCAAGCTAACGAAGGATCGGGGTGCCACATCCCGTGTTCAAAACATCGCAGCTTCGAAGGGAAAGGGTTCTACTGTAAAGGGCAAGGTATCAAATAATGGTGGTAAGCCTGGGCTTTATTCCAAGGGGTATGGGTCTAGTAGAGGCCCATTTCTTAGAAGTGGTCGGGGTAAGGCTATATGGGCCCCTATTAAATCAAAGATGAAAAAGGCCCAAGAGAAGGAAGTCACAGTGGGCATTGTCTCTGGGCCGTTTAAGTCTAATATCACTGAAATTTCATTGCGTAATATGGGTAATGAAAAGGGGTCGGGTGCAAAGGTATGCCCGATTGTCTTCGTAGACAGAAATATAGGAGTCAACGCATCCTATCGTTTGTCGAGCTCTAGCTGACGAGAATCGGATAATTTCGAATGCCGGGATGATGATTGGTCGCCGAGTTCGCAAGCACAGACTGAGTTGGAGTCTTGTAGGAAAAAGCAGGAGGGGCGTGATGGTATAAGGGAGGTTAGTCTGATTCAGGCTGTTTCTGATTGTGGGTCCGAGGAGTGCTGTAAGACCCCGATTCCTGGTAGCTTGAATTGCGTACAATGCTCGCATTTCTTCTTTGGTTGATTGCTTGTTGGGTTTGTGAGAGAGTCTAGATGTGTATGAGAGATCACATTAAGACCAAAATACTTTTAAGACATGCCATATAGTTGTGGACTTGCTAAAGTCACAAGTCGTAACTCGACGATAGTCGAAATGCGACGCGATTGAGAATTAGCTTGTGTTTCGTGTTCCTGACCTCGTTTTGGTCCTGGATCTTTACATGATGATTAAATAACAATTTTTAGATGCATTATACATCTAGTTGGATGTATTCCTTAAGTCTTGTGAGGTTTTGACGCTCCGATGATAGCAATTCTCCTTATCGCGTAGTTCGAGATTAAGCCGGGTGATCGTCTCGCCCTTCGGGAGTCCTTTTCTCCTATCTGTTGTTCATCATCTGAGAGGCATTCAGGCCTATTTTGTATCCCTTTTAGGTGTTTACAATCATGGGTTGTTGCCCGTCGGTTTGTGGTTTCATTCGACGTTTCGTTAGCGAGATGTCGCGCCTACCGTCGGTTTTGCTCCGGGTTGTTTCGGGAGTTGTTGTGAGGGTTTTGGACCTACTTTAAAAGTTGTTTAAGACTTGTTTGGTTTAGCTTAGTGTTTGTGGACTTTAAGGATTCAATTATGAGCCATTTTGAAGCTTACAGGCTTGTGATTGCATGCGGGAAAGACCGGAGGCGAACGAGGATGGCAAGAACTCACCAAGGGCTGGAAGGAGGACCATGCGGTCGCTTCATAGACCTACCATGCGAGGGCATGATAGGCAGTCCCTGTTTTGAATTTTTTTGGTTGTTTGCTACATAGTCTAATCTAACCCCCACCCAAACCCATCCTAAACCAATCCTAAACCATCCTAACTACCTTACATTATATATCCTAAACATCTATTGGAGTTTTAGAGTGGGATTTATGGGTTTAATTTGGGGGAAACACCACAACAACTTAACACATCACCCACTTACTTTCCTAACCCTTTTAGACCACCAACTCAAAGTCTAACACTTCATTTCAGCCATTGACTTTCAAAAAACGTGGGAGAGCCTTTAGGAAGCTTAAGAGAGAGTCTTCTAGGGTTTCTTGGGTCTTCATTCATGGATTCCATAGCTTGAGAGCTCTATTTCCCAATCCAAGCCATAGAATTGAAGAGGAGGTTGAGGAGAACAAATCCCACCGATTGGAATTCCGAATTTGTGGCTTGAAGGGGCTGATTTGAGGTAAGTTACTACTCATATTTCTCTTTGTTTTTGCCCCATTGACCCTAGGGAAAACAACCATTGTGCTATGTGAGGTCAATGGGTGCATTTAGGGCTTTTCTAGAGATGCCATGAACCCTAGATTTCTAAATAGAGATTTTGCTTGGATGAACCTACTTGGGACCTTGATTAGCATGTTATTAATGTGTAGAGTAGCCTATTCATCCTTGTTATGTGATTTATTCATGTGTTGTGAGCATGATTGGTGAAGTTACTTGGAAGGGTATATGCCCAAATGACGAATTGGCTTGGATGAATATGATTAAAACCTTGATTAGTATAATATACATGAGTAGTATAGTATATTAATCCATTTTATGTGATTTGTTCATGTTTGGTAGGCATGATTGGTGAGGTGACCTAAATGGGTTTATGCACAAAAATGTGAAATTGCCCTATGTTGCCTTGTTAAGTGTTTTGTTGGGATTATGTGGGTTTAATGAACTTGGGAATATGGTGATTGATGTTAGTTATGAACATGGGGAGGGTATTGTAGCCCAAGCTTCTATGCCCTAATTTTTGGAAAGTGTACATTAGACTCAACAGAGTCATTATAAGTTTGATAACGTGCTTAACGAACTTGGGTTGAAATCCTACAACGATTGGATTTCGTTTGATTAATGTTGTGAAATGCATAGTCTCCAAACTTTAAATGGAATTATGATTATGATGAACTTTATGGATTTTTAGGCTTGGGAATCAAGCCCGAATGAATATTAGGATTTTGTTGTACACTTTAATGAAATATTAAAGTGTGGATTTATGAAACACATAAAGAATGAAATGTAGTATTAAGACTCAACGGAGTTGTTATAAGGCCAATAAAATGATAATGAGCCTTGGGTTGAAACCCTACAATGTTTAGGTTTTGTTTGGTTATGATTGTGCACACCTGGTTTTTGGGTTTGTGTCCAATTGAGACATTCATGTTATGGAGACTTATTAGAAATATATTTTGAGCATGCTTGTTAGAGCACGGGACATTAGAGACCAACGTATGGTCACGAGTATAATTAAGAGAAGATTAAGAAATAATTCTCTCCTTAAGGATTTTGGTTGCGTGCATATAAAAGCACTTGTGAGAAAGTGACTACGGAGTAGTCATGATGTTCTTGAGTATGGAATTAGTGATGTCGATCATATATGACGATTAGGACTATGATTGAGTCCGGTATACTTAAAATAAAGACTAAAATATTAAGTCTTGAATTGTGGATATTCTTAGACTAACGTAGTAGTCTTTGGTTTGATTTTGAGTTGAGGATTATTGTAGACCTCACATTATGATTTATAAAGCTTATATGTTATCTTTGATTTGGGTGATGACTTGAGGAATAATGAGTACCTCAATATGTGGTTCTTGAACTAAACTTGTAACTTGTAAGTTAGTTGAACATGTTGGTCATATGCAAATATATGCATTGTTCATGAGATTTCGTAGAGCATTATGTCCTACTTGTTTATATGCAAATATGTGCATGGTTTATGAGATGTTGAAGAGCATTATGTCCTACATGATTTAATGAGCCCGATATTAATGAACTTGGTCTCATTGGTTTATGCAAGTAAATATCTACTTGATCATTTTGGTTTAAATCCAGCTGGCGGGTTTGGTTGGGACGATCCATAGTCTTTGGAAACAATCGCTATGAATCACTGCATTGGTTCCCTTTCTCCTCACTATTTAGTCCAATAGTGGGATGTGGTCTCGAGATAGAGCCATCTAGCCTAATTTCGAGCTCCCATTTCTCATATGGGGATTGGATGAATGTAACGAGTACTCATTAAAGGAAAAATGATGAGTTGTGATTATTTGGGGACGAAACCCCAGGGTATGGTTGGTTGGGTATTGAACTCGGATTTTGGTTTGAAGATGGATCCTATGGTAAGTTTGGTTGGGTGTTAGACCCGGATTTGGTTGTAACGGTTCGATTTACGTTTCTTGTTACACATGGTTATTTATGAGCATTTATATGAAAAATATTATGCTATGTGGCTTATGTGGGATTATGTGCTTGATAATTAAGTGCATGTTTATTTTTGGTATACTAGTATGATACCATGATTCATATATGTTCGTGCATTATGCCATGCCATGACATAATATGCCATACAGTTGCATTTAGTAACTTACTGGGTCATTATGACTCACTCCGTGTGGTTGTTTTCCCTAGTGTGTGCAGTGATCCCGTTAGTACGCGCGGCGACTTCGGATAGCGATTTCTAGCAGGTGGTCTTCCAGACAATAAGCTTGGAGATGTTATTATTATTATTGTATTTGTTTGTGAGATACGGATGTAAAGTTACATAGACTTTACTGGGTAGTTTATGTTAGTATTTTATTGTTATGTATTTGGGAGTCGGCTAATATAGCCGAGTTGTTGTATCTTTTAGAAGTTGTTTTCGTTGTCATTTCGAGCAAGTGTGGCTCGTTTATTCTAGTACTGAGTTATTGTTGTTTCTATCTCCGAAAGCTTTAGTCGTGAGATCTTGGTTGGTGGTTTAGTATTTGAAATAATATTGTTGTAGTTGAATTGTCCCTCCGGCATGTTATAATCGTTGAGTGGTTGTTTATCAGGTTGGGACTTTGTTGGTTTGCCGGCCTTTAGA
This sequence comes from Codonopsis lanceolata, assembly GCA_013146195.2. NCBI lineage: Eukaryota > Viridiplantae > Streptophyta > Magnoliopsida > Asterales > Campanulaceae > Codonopsis > Codonopsis lanceolata. The sequence goes on along the minus strand of CM028381.1, from coordinate 31,501,605 downwards.
TGTCGATGGTTTGTTGCGCGTGTCTAATGTTGCGTCACGTGCGTCGAATTTTTGGGCCGAGAGATTTACTATCTCTTTGGTTGTTTTTATTTTGGAGCTTGTTAGCTCGGGTCCCATTTTGTTTTTGCTTCCGCATGTTTTAGTTTTTACTATTTCGTAACGCCGTTATGGCTTTGTCTTCCTATCTCGAGCTTGTTGGCTCATCTTTTGACTCGCACCATTATGCTTAGTAGGTGCTTGTCTGTCTCTTAGCTTGCCCTGACGGCACGACCTTGGGATCTTGTCTTGGGATCCGAGTCGGGTCGTCACAAGTGCTGTTTCGCAGAATCACAGTCGCTACCTGTGTGTGCTGGGGCTGAGACATTAGGGAAAAGCTTGAGGAAGGAACCTATTCACCGTACCCCTATTACGACTATTTCTCAAGAGTCAAGCAGTGTGGCTGAGTTGCAACATATTGGTACATTGATTGAGGCAGAAGAGGAAATGGAGTCGTTGGCTAACAACCCAGTTATTGAGAGAGATGAGGTTGTCAGCTCAGAGAGATGCACCGGTCCTCCGTCGCAATTTGTCCAGATGGTAATTTCCCCTAGCAGGCATGGTGACGAGGTAGAGTCACCAGTTTCAAGGCAGAAGGGGGCTTCCGATAGAGACTGCGTCCTGGAAGTGGGGCCTTGCTGCAGTAAGGTAAGCTAGGAGGACTCGCTATCCGAGCCGATTTTTTACACTCCTCTTGTTGTGGTCCATCCAGAGGAGTTGGAAGGAATTGAACTCATTTCCCATTTGGAGGTAACATAGGGCATTTCCCTGTGGGCTAGTAGGAGAGCTAAGGGGTTTGGGCAGTACCTAGGGGTGTCCTGTTCGGGCTTTGAAGATAAGATTATGGAGCTTCTCTTGGATATATAGAAGAAATGGAGGTCGACAAAAGACAACAGCAATAAGAATTCTAACAAGACAAGAGCAAGGGGTAAACGTGAGTTGAAGCAGCTATGATGTAGTCTCAATTTTGATATTCCAGGGAGGGTCGTGGGTAAGGGGAGGAGGAACATGAACTTATCTGAATAAGGCTATCATGGAGTTACGCATTGTTTCATGGAATGTGTGGGGTCTTAATAATCGAGAAAAAAAGGGATGATAGTAAAGGTTGCTTTAAGGAGATGGAAGCTTCATGTGGTGTGTTTGCAAGAAACAAAAATGGGAAGTATCGACAAAAGAGCAGTCAATAGCATTGGAGGTGACAGATGGTTTGACTGGAATTGTTTAGGGTCGAATGGGTCAACAAGTGGTATTCTAATTATATGGGATATAAGGGTGGTGACAAAGTTGGCGGTAGAGTGTGGGGTATATTCAGTATCTTGCTTACTAAAAATGGTTGACTCAGATAAATAGTGGGTTTTTTTGGGAGTATATGGCCCATTTTCCGTTAATGAGCGTGGTGGTTTGTGGGAGGAATTGAAGCACATCATATCAAAATGGAATGCTCTTTGGTGCTTAGGGGGTGACTTCAATGTAGTTTGTTTTCCTCAAGAAAGATCAGGCTCTAGTGGTTTCTCTCGAGCAATGCAGGAGTTCAATGATTATATTAACAAGATGGAGTTAGTGGATTTTCCATTATTGGGAGGTTAATTCACTTGGTTTAGAGATGGAGACAGGAATCAGTTTTCTCGAATAGACAGATTTCTATCTTCCTCGGACTGGGTTACCATTTTCAGCAGTTCCTCATAGATTGGCTTCCCTAGAGTGGTGTCGGACCATGTACCTCTGATGCTAGAATGCAATGGGATATCGAAAGGAAAATCCCCCTTCAAATTTGAGAATATGTGGTTGAAGGCTCCGAGATTTGTTGAATGGGTTAAATCAAAGTGGGACTCGTATATTGTGGCTGGTGATCTCTGCTTCATTTTGGCTAGAAAACTGAAACTGCTCAAGGAAGATTTAAAGATATGGAATAGAGAGGTTTTTGGAAGACTAGAAGTTAAGATTAAGGAAGTGATGGCAGAGATCAGTGCATTGGATTTGAAGGCAGGCTCGTATGGTTTGAATGACATTGAAGAGCTTCGCTGGCCTGCTCTTAGGAGAGAATTAGGGAGCCTTCTTCTAAGTGAAGAAATTAGTTGGAGACAAAAGTCCCGAGTTCTATGGCTCAAAGAAGGTGATCGAAATACTAAGTTCTTTCACAGAACAGCAAGCTTGCATAAATCGGTAAACCATATCAAAAACATCACGGTTGAAGGATCGTTGCTAGTTGATAAAAATGACATAAAACAAGGTGTAGTAGATTTCTATTCTGGACTCTTTGAGGATCAAGGAGAGTGGCGGCAAAATCTTGATGGTGTCTTTTTTAAAGAGTTAGAGCAGGAGGATAGCCGGCTTTTGGAGGATTGTTTCTCTGAAAAGGAAGTGATGACAGTCCTGGGCAGTTTGAGTGGGGACCCCGGGCCTGGATGGATTCACAATGGTGTTTATTTCTGGCTCCTGGGAGGTAATTAAATCAGAGGTTATGGAGGTTTTTCAGCATTTTTATGTTAATAAGGGATTTGAAAAAAGCTTCAACGCTTCGTTCATAGCCCTGATTCCGAAGAAAAAAGGAGCAATTGATTTGTGTGATTTCATGCCTATCAGCTTAGTAGGCAGCATTTACAAGTTGCTGGACAAGGTTCTTGCTCTACGTTTGAGGAAAGTGTTATTTAAGATTATATCGAAATCTCAACATGTATTTATAGGAGGAAGGCAGATTGGTGATGCTTCTTTCATTTCGAATGAAGCTCTTGAGGCCAGACTCAATAGTGGCTGCCCGGGGCTTTTGTGTAAGTTGGACATAGAGAAGGCTTACAATCATGTTCATTGGGATTTCCTTATGTGTGGCACCCTAGCCATTCGTTACTTGTGTTCATGCATTCATATGGCTTGTGAGCATGTTTACTTAGTCTATATATGATTTAGAATTATTTATAAGTCATTCATAATGCTCTTAACATGTTTAGAATCATGTATGCATGCTTGTTGAATCGCCGGTTCAATTGCTTGTTTAGTTCGTCTTCTTTCCCTCCTTCGTTTGGGTTGTTCGGGTGTTGTTTGAGGGTGCTTGTGTTGAGATTTAAACTCATTTTTGTTGGGGTTTGAAACCCCATTGATTTGGCTAAGTGTTTGGGGGTCTTTTAGGTTGAGTTTTGAGCCATTTTGGGTCTGCCGGGCTTGCCCTCGTAAGGTGGAATGACCTTGCCCCCGCAAGGTAGACAGAAATTGGTGTGTTGGGCATCCTGGGAGGATGCGGTCGCAAGGGTATGGGGACCATGCGACTGCAAGGTCCCCCGAATCTGTTTTCCCTGTTTTGCTGTTTTACGATTTTTGCACCTAAACTCCTATTCAAAACCTTTTCTAAACCCCACCTAAACCTCCCTAACCCTCCTTACTTATGTCCTAACATCTCTAACAAGATTTAAGAGTGTATTAAGAGAGCTTTAGTGATCAATTAAGCTACCAAAATCAGATTTTTATCAACCACAATGTGGTGACACTTGTCCCACTCAGTTTTTAAACCAATTTAAGCCACAATCTGAGAGTTTGACTCTCATTTCTTCCCCTCACTCTCCAAAAACGGGATTCCTTTCCTTCAAGACTCTCCCATGACTTCTTGAAGCTATCTTCTTGGTTCTCCATGATCCTTCGCCCATTTGCTCAAGCCACCTCCATAAGAAGTGTAGAGCTTGAAGAGTAGATCACTTTCAACCGAATAGTTTTCTTCCTTGCTTTCTTGGGTGTAGAATACAAGTAAGTTACTTCTCTTCTTCTTCTTTTTAGTTCTCATTGACCCTAAGGAAAACAAAGCTTATGATGATTGAGGTCAATGAGGACACATGAATGCTTCCTATGCTCTCTTCTTGTGTTTTGAAAGTATGAACTTGCTAGGAGCATGTATAGGAGGATTTTATGCTTAATAAAGTTTATAATACTCTTTTATCTTGTCTATTTAAGGTTTTGAACATGTTAGAAACATGTATTATATATATATATATTGATGGAAGTGGTGTTACATGAGAATGCCCTAATTTATGCCCACATGATATATTGTGAAGTTGTTGTGTGTTCTATCCTCAAAATTGGACTCTATGATGAATATGAATTACATTGCTATGCCTTGGTGAATTTATGACCTAGATGAACTTAGTAATGGCCTAGGTTGAATTGTGAAGCACATAGCTTCAATTAACCGAAATTTGGAATTTCTAGTAAAGACTCAACGGGGTCGACTCTAGGGAAGATTTGAACATTTTAAACCCTAATTTCAATCCCTACGAAGTTTGTACACCGTTTAGTCGAGTTTACTCAATTTTAAGTTGAGTTTAATTATGTGCATTTGAACCCGTTGTGATTATTTGGTTATGAGCAATTAATTGCCTTGACATGAATTATTGTAGAGATTTATACCCTACTTGGTCGGTCAAGTTCGCTCTTGTCGAATTCGATCATTATTTGGTCTTGACGAGTAAATATCTACTTGTGCATTGCATTAAGTCCAGCTGGCACTATTTGGTTTGATTTTTATGTCAGGGTAGGACGATGCATCGCCTTCACGAATTGAGAGATTCGTGCTCGCTATGGATCGTCGTACCTGGGACCTCACACACCCCTCCATTGTAGGCCGCAATGGGGAAGTAGCTCCTTTGCCGTAACAATACGTGCGTCACATGCTGCTATTAGCCGGCGGAGTTCGGTATATCGATGCGAAGTCACGAGCATCGTAGTCACGATATTGGGTTAACAAACTTTATTGCAGGAGCTACAAAGCGGTCGTGACTATATCATATCCTACTTGTATGATTTATTTTTACGCACTTATGTGAATAATGTGCTAAGTGCTATATGATGAACATGAGCCATAATTGTGATAAATGCCATGCTATAACATGAACATGCATTTTTAGTAACTTACTAAGTCTTTATGACTTACCCTATTTGTTTGTTTTGTTTTCCTTAGATCCGAGCCGAGGAGACGGTTCACGCTAGATTCGCCATACCCGCATTGGTTGCTTGCGAGCTAGAAGGTTGTTCTTTTGGGATTTGTAGTTAGACTTTTATTTTGGCAAGGACGTTGGGAAGCAAGTCACCTAGACTTGACTTTGGGGTTTTTGTTGTTGTAGTATAACTTAACGACTTGATACTCATAACCTTTTGTATGCCGACTTATATGTCGAGCTTGTTTACATGTTGATGGTTCACTACAGTTTCTTCCGCTTAACACTCTTTTAAATTATTATTGTTGTTGTTGTCTCCGGCATGTTGTGGCTGTTGAGGTTTTTATAAGCATGTGTTAAAATTGTAGGAGTAGTTGTTGGGTTCCGGCTGTAACGTCTCCGATGACTTGTTTATTTTGAGTTATTTTCCGGCCAAGTGTAGCCGAGTGTTAATTGTATGCGATGTTGCGCCACATGAATTTTATAATCCTACTTGTGCATGCGTAATTGTATATATTTGGGCGGTCCGACTTGGGGTTTCGCATTGGAATCCGGGTCGGGGTGCCACATTATGTACTTGGTGGGTAGAATGGGTTTTGGGGAGAAGTGGAAAAAATGAATATACTTTTGCATCTCTACGACTCACTTCTCAGTGTTGATTAATGGAGAACCCGCCGGATTCTTTGACAGTTCGAGGGGATTACGCCAAGGAGACCCTCTATCTCCATTCTTGTTCATTATTGTTATGGAGGCTTTGAGTAAACTTATGGATAAGGCAGTTTCAGGGGTTTTATTCGAGGGTTTGAGGTAGGGAGGAGAGAAGATGAGGTGGTCTCGGTTTCCCATATTCTTTTTGCAGATGATACTTTGGTTTTATGTGATGCTAAGGCTACTCAGTTAGGCTACCTTCGCCTTTTATTGGCGTTCTTCCAGATGGTGTCAGGTCTTCAGGTTAATATAGCTAAGAGTGAAATTATTCCGGTTGTGGGGGTGGAGAACATAGATTTTTTAGCTTCTTGGTTTGGTTGTAAAACTGCTCAACTTCCTTCTTCTTATTTGGGCTTGCCCCTTAGAGCTCCTTTTAAAAATAAAAACACTTGGAACACAATCCTGGAAAGATTTGAAAGACGTTTGGCAGGTTGGAAAAAGTAGTTGCTTTCGAAAGCAGGGTGGCTCACTCTAGTCAAAAGTACTCTGTCCAGCCTCCCTACTTATTTTGTATCCCTCTTAGTGATACCTTCTTCAGTTTGTGGCAGCCTTGAAAGATTGGAAAGATACTTTTTGTGGGAAGGTTCGGGTGAGGGGCGCAAACATCATCTTGTTAAATGGGACAAGGTTCGGGCTAACTAGAGAGATGGTGGATTAGGGATCAAGAATCTAAGAGTCTTCAATTCTTCCTTGCTTGCAAAGTGGTTATGGAGGTACATGACTGATCGAGTAGGGTTATGAAGGAAATCGGTAGGTTGCGGATATGGGGAAGGCGTAAACATATGGACCCCGAACAGTATTTCAATAGCATATGGGGTGGGAGTTTGGAAAGGGATTCGTAAAGGTTGGGAAGCTTTTGTGAGACACGTCTCTTTTGAAATAGGGAATAGATATACTATCCGTTTTTGGAAAGATAGATGGTGTGGGGAGATGGAGTAATGGAGACTGTTTCTAGATCTGTTTAATTTGGCTATTGATAAGGACTGTTTGGTAAGCTCGCTTCTTCAAGTTCAGGGGAATACCATGGTCTAGAACCCTACGTTCCGTAGATGCTTACAGGACTAGGAAATGGATTCTTGTATGGAATTCTTCGATATGGTTTATAAGCAACAAGTGGGGAGAAATGGTGAGGATGCAGTTAGGTGGGAGGGTAATAGAGGAAGAGTGTTCTCAGTCAAGTCTGTCTACTCCCGGTTGCTGAATGCAAGAAACAACATTTTCCCTTGGAAATTGCTGTGGAAGACTAAAGCTCCCAGTCATGTAGGCTTCTTTGCTTGGGAAGCTTGTCATGGAGCCATTTTAACCGAGGATAATCTGAGGAAGCGACGCAAGATCTATGTTAACTGGTGTTACATGTGTAAAAGGAGTGATGAAAGCGTGGATCATTTGCTGATTCATTACCCCATAGCGACGGATTTATGGAATTGGATTTTTAGCATGTTTGGAATTTCCTGGGCTATGCCTAGATTAGTTTTGGATTTATTCTTGAGCTGGTCTCTATACAAAAGAAGCAGGAAAAATTCTCTATGGGAGGTTACTCCATTGGCTGCACAATATTTCTTCTTGGTGCCCTGAGTCAGTGGACCTTTCCTAGACTCCTACTCACTATCTAGAAGTGATAGGGAATTCCCTCCAGCTCGTGTAGCTTGAGATCTCTTGTATCTTCTCTTTATTATACATAGGCCATGTCACCTATTTTGGCGCTATTCGTATATAATACTTCTACTTATCAAAAAAATGTTATTTGGGCATAGTAACGGCTATGTGTGCTTACGCCTAAATAGTATATATATATATATATATATATATATATATATATATATATATATATATATATATATATATATATATATATATATATACACACACACACACACATTTATGTACATATTTAAGCTAATATATATAGCATGCATACATATATTATGTACATTACGTTTTTATAACATGCATAAGTATTTTATTTACATTATTATTTATCTAATTATAATAACATTACAATTATTTACATTGTTGCATAATGTTAATATTCTACATTTATATATTTACGGGACGAGACAAGTAAATTTGTACTTACCTCTTGTAGCATGAATGTCTGACCTAGTATATACGCCTAGGCTTAGCCCACTAGGCACTTGAAGATTCTGATTGTGCTTCTCATGTCCTTCTGAGAAAGGAAGTCTTTATTCGTGTTGTGTGTTGTGTGCTGTGTGTTGTGTGTTGTGTGTTGTGTGTTGTATTGTTGTGTGTTATGTTATGTTGTGGTGTGTGATCAGCTTGCCGGGGTCAAAGACTGGATCTTCGGATGGCTCAATTCGGGGCAAGGAGGCTTTCTTCTTATTTTGCTTCTTTGGCAGAGGAGGCTTTGGGAAGGCGTGTGTGTGTTGTGATGTGAATGCGGGATGTATTTTGTGTTCAATGTGTGTTGTGTATCGATTGTGTGTGAATGTCGGGTGTTTGATCGGTATTTGGTGGGTGAGAAAAAAGGGAGCCGAAGCCTCCTTTTTATAGGGGAAAAACGGTCAATTTAACGACAACGCCTTTACATTTCAGTGCATGGCGCACCAGGTGGAGGCCTGGGACGAAGACAACGCAAAGAGGCATGAGGCGACTGAGGAAACAACAATGTTTGGCGTGTCTGGAGAGAAAGGGGAGCATGGAGCGGCTCCAAGCATGGTGGAACGGCTCCATGTGGTCTGTTACGACCAAATTGATTTTTCAGTTGGGGCCCATCATGTTTGTTTTGTTGTGTTTTGTTTTGTTTGTATATTTAACACCCGTTAAGTCCAATTACTTGAAACTCTAACGGAAAGTAACATTTGTTTGTCCGATTGTTTTTATTAAATATATGTTATAATTGTTGTAGGGCATTATATCGTAGGGGTACGAAATTGGGGTGTATACAGAGCCCCTCTATGACGTAGTTTGCTAGTGAACGTGAATTCACAAGCAGACGAACATCGTTGATAAGATATAGATTCCCGATTTCGGGACATGCATCACAAGAAAGATGTTTTTAAAAGTGTTGTGAGTTGTAGAAGGTGTGTGATGCAAGTCGGGGGGTGGTGGAATTTCTCACTCTCCTCCTCCTTTTCTTTTTCTTTCTCCTTTTGTTTTTGTTTTTGTTTTTGTTTTTGTTTTTGTTTTTGTTTTTGTTTTTGTTTTTGTTTTTGTTTTTGTTTTTGTTTTTGTTTTTGTTTTTGTTTTTGTTTTTGTTTTTGTTTTTGTTTTTGTTTTTGTTTTTGTTTTTGTTTTTGTTTTTGTTTTTGTTTTTTTTTTGAATTGAAAGACATTATCGACTGAAATTTAAAGAGTAATGGACAGAAATTTAAAGGGTAATCGACAGAAATTTAAATGCGGTAATCAATAGAAATTAAAATGTAGTAATCGACAGGAAGGTAAATGTGGTAATCGACATGAATGTAAATGTGGTAATCGACAGGAATTTACATGTGGTAATCGACAGAAATGTAAATGTTGTAATCAACATAAATTTAAATGTGGTCATCGACAGGAATGTAAATGTGGTAATCGACAGAAATGTAAATGTGGTAATCGACAGGAATGTAAATGTGGTAATCAATATAAATTTAAATGTGGTAATCGACAGGAATGTAAATGTTGTATATGTGAAAAGGCGGTTGTATATTGGAAAGTAGGTGTGTATTGAAAGACATATGTGTATTGATAAGCAGTGTGTATTGAAAAGCATGTGTGTATTAAAAAGCATGTATATTGACAAGCAATGTATATTGAAAAGCATTTGTGTATTGAAAAATATGGGTGCGTAAAAGAGTGTGGGTGTATGTTATGTGTAAAAAGTGTATGTCATGTGTGAAAGGTGTGGGTGTATGTGTATGTACGATGTGATGCACATGTATGTGATGAAACATGTGTATGAAAAAACATGTGTGGAGAAGCATGTATGGAAAAACACGCGTGGAGAAGCATGTACATAGGAAGCATGTATTTGCATATGGAAAGATATGTATATGGAAAGCATGCATGTATGAGAGCATGTATGTATATGGCGAAATATGTATATTAAAAGTATACGTGTATGGAAGCATGTATATGAATGAAGAGTATGTATGCATGTGTATATTGAAGTATTATGTATGAAAAAAATATGTATGTATATTATGATGTGGTGTGTGAAAATTATGTGTGAGATGCATGCAAATATTTAAAATGCAATGCAAGCATTCTGTGATTGTTATTGTTTGATGTCTGCATGGGGCAGGATGTTGTATTATGGGGTGAGAGTCACATGTAGTTAACTTTGTTGACAGTCATCAACTTTCGTTAAAATCTCTTGCCTCTATCAAAATCAAGGAAAGACGCAAGTAGCTCTCGCCGGGTGGCGGTGTCTATGTTTCCTGATGCAAGGATGATGATGAGGCCAGCAGTATGTGTATATTAAAAGCGTGCATATTGAGAGACATGTAATGCATATAAAAATTGTGGTGTAAAAATTTTAAAATATGTGGATGCATTACGGGATGCAAAATGAAGTTACATGAGCTGTGATGCATATAAATGTGTTGTGATAGTCGTGTCTACCAAAATAGACTGCCTGTGTATCCCTTTCGGGAATCAGACCAAATGTAGTTTGGCTATTTGTCGTATCATATTGTACCACCCAGAAGGTTTTCTGTGATGGTTGGAAAGTTTATGTTTATAGGGGTGAACCTAGTAAACATGATGCCGGAATGTCTATGTCCTTAGGAGTGGACCTAGTGAACACGATGATGGAATGTCTATGCTCCTAGGGGTGGACCTAGTAAACGTGATGTTGCAATGTCTATGTTCCTAGGGGTGGACTTAGTAAGCACGATGTTGGGATATCTATGTTCCTAGGAGTGGACCTAGTAAACACAATGATGGAAAGTCTATGTTCTTAGGGGTGGACCTAGCAAACATGATGATGGAATGTCTATATTCCTAGGGGTGGACCTAGTAGGCACGATGATGGAAAGTCTATGGTCCTAGGGGTGGACCTAGTAAACATGATGTTGGAATTGTCTATGTTCCTAGGGATGGACCTAGTAGACAAGATGATGGAAAGTCTATCTTCCTAGGTGTGGACCTAGTAAACATGATGTTGGAAATGTTTATGTTCCTAGGGGTGGACCAAGTAAACACAATGATGGAAAAGTCTATGTTCCTAGGAGTGGGCCTAGTAAACATGATGCTGGAAATGTTTATGTTCCTAAAGATGGACCTAGTAAACACAATGATGAAAAGTATATATTCCTAAGAGTGGACCTAGTAAACATTATGTTAGAAATGTTTATGTTCCTAGGGGTGGACCTAGTAAACACAATGATGGATTGTCTATGTTCCTAGGGGTGGACCTAGTAAACATGATGATGGAAATCATATGTTCATAGGGGTGGACCTAGTAAACACGATGTTGGAAAGTACATGTTCCTAGGGGTGGACCTAGTAAACATGATGCTAGAAAGTATATGTTCCTAGGTGTGGGCCTAGTAAACACAATGCTAGAAAGTATATGTTCCTAGGGGTGGACCTAGAAATCATAATGATGGAAAGTCTATGTTCCTAGGAGTGGACCTAGTAAACACGATGCTGGAAACATTCATGTGATGTTCAGACATATTCCTATTAAGAAAGCTCTGACAGATGAAGAAATTCATGTGTGCACACGGTAAAAACCATGCTTTATCTTGTATTTATCATCGTATTTGTTTTTTTTTTTTGTATTTTATTTGTATCTTAAATGTATTTTTTTTGCGCCATTCCAGGTGAACGCGCAATCATATCTTCAGTTATTGAAGAATTTCTTCATTGTATCTCAACAGTACCGCAAAGCAAAGACGACACTTTCATGTCGGGGCAATGATGTAGTTGGCAATGTTCGTCGCAGGGACGATGAGGATCCAACTGGTAACCTGGGTCGGAAAGGCCCCCGGGTTATGGGTGCTGGGACCAGCAATCCTAGTCCGCGAGTTTAAAGAGTGCAAAGGAGTCTGTCGGCACGCGCACACTGATGTATTTTATGTATTAAATTGTATTAATTTATTATATGTATGTGTATTTTTAAATGCTTTTATATGTGATGCACTATTATTTTAAAGGGCTAAATGTTTTGCGATGTACAATCAATCCAAAAGAATCTAAACATTAGCGATGCATAATTAATTCAATAGAATTAACATATGTGAGTGATGCATGATCAATAACATTAATGTTTGCGATGCATATCTAATTCAAAAGAATCAAACGCTAGTGATGCATAATCAAGTTAAAAGAAGTAAACATCAAAGATGCATTATTTTAACTCGAAAGAATTCAATGTTGCATAAATCATATTATTGGCAATAAATATTAGGAATGCATATTTTAATTCGAAAGAATCAAATGATGTATATGTATAAATCATGTTATGGGAGATAAGTATCAGAGATGGGCAATTTAATTAACTCAAATGAATTAAATACTGCAGATGTGCAATAAGAGCAATAAGTATCGTAAATGCGTAATTTAACTCAAAAGAATTAAATGTTGCATAAATCATGTCAAGAGAGATAAATGTAAGAGATACATAATTTAACCCAAAAAATTAAATGTTGCATAAATCATGTCAAAAGAATTTAATTATTAGAAATATGTAGTTATTTCGGGGAGACACCAAATAATGTATATGCAATAAATTTGACATGATACTGGACCAAGCAATTTATACACAAGTGTGGGTGCCCTGGGTTGTGGCCCGCGCCCCGCGCTCCCTTGGTTAGGGGAATGCGGCGTGCGGATGTGGACACCACGCTTTCCATTTCAACCTCACTTGTTTAGGGGAAGACGAAATTTAAAATGTGGAAAGGGTGCTGTCAAAAAGCGCGTTGAATACGCCTCGGTCACTTTAGTGATTTTTGGTCCGTTATGGGAGCTATGTGTTTTATGTATCAGGTTATCCCTTTATTAGGGGATAACAGGATGTAAGAATACATCACCCTTTCATTCGCATTTTCCCTTGTGTAAGGGAAAACATAAAGTACAAGAAAGGATGTTACAGGCCCCACTACAGACTTTATGAAAATTGTCTTATGGCCTATTTCGGATCACTATGAGTGCTTTGGGTTTTCTATATTAAGTTATCCCTTTTTTAGGGGATACCAGGATATAGGAATGCATCACCCTTTCATTCTCATTCTCCCTTTTTTAGGGGAAAACGGAAAAGTGCAAGAAAGGATGTTGCGATGCCTCACTGCAATCCAAAATGTTTTAATAGAGTCGACATCTTTATTTTAATGAAGAAATAAAGAAAACCCAAAAATAAAACCAGAGAATGCAAAAACGGGTTCGGAGGCTAAGTTACGAGTTGGGAAGGTGTTAGGCACCCAACTCGCTCTTTCGGTCTTAAAAGCGGTTTTTGCCTAAAGTATGCTTTTTGTTATATTTATTTAGCAAATAAATAAGACATTAAAATACAGAAAAGAAAACAAATACATCCATGTCTACATTATTTACGGACTTGCAGCCGCCTCCTTCCAATAATTACAAATACATTTGAAAATATTTGGCCATAATAATGGCTCTTTTTAATGATATTTTTTAAATAAATTCGGGCAGCACAACAGCTTATATTTTTAAATTGGGCCGGATGGAAAATAGTTTTTTTAATAAATAATGCTCTTAAAGGCTCACCTTTTAGAGCGTGGTGTGCTCGCTCTGTCCTTCTCGGGAGAGGGAGTCTTTTTTGCTTTGCTGCTGCTACTGCGATTGTGCTGCGGTTCGGGAAGAGTAACTGCTTCCAAAAGTTGCTTTTGGGCACCGTGGAACAGGGGGAGCAACTGCTTGCTTTTTTGCTGCTGCGTGCTTGCTACTGGCGGAAATCGGGCAGAACAACTGCTTGTTTCTTGGTGGATTTGGCCTTTTTACTCGGGCAAAGCAACTGCACTTTCCAAGGTTTTTGGACCGGGGAAATAGGGTGGATGCCTAGCTGGGGAGCTAAGGATCACTTTGACCGGTTGGATTTGCTTTTGGAGGAATTTTGGCAGGGCTTCGAGGCTTTATAGGAGGGATCGCTCAGTATCGCTCGATCGCTCACTATCTTAACAGCGTAACAACAACGCTGAAAAGCTTTGGGGAATTTTCGGTGTCCTGAAGGCGAACCCCGGGCCTCTATTTATAGGCTGAGTGAGGGACATCAAGGGAAATTTTTTTTCTCTCTTCGTGCTTCATTTGCTTGTACAGCGTGCTCGATAAATTACACAATGCATTAATTGTAGCACTCCTGTAGCAACTTTGGGATCACTATAGCAGAAATAGGCGCTTCCATAACCCCTTTTGGGCGCCGTGCCAAGCTTCCATTTAGGCCACGCCCATCTTCAATTTTCAGCCTCTTTTTGGACACTTTAGCCCCTGCATTTTACTGTTTTGCGCATCCTGTTTTGCCTTTTGCATTTTTAATCCCTATAACTTGACATTTGTTATGATTTAACAGGTCTTGATATCGCATGCCATAGTTACATACCAGGGGTACAAAATTGGGGTGTCTACAAAGCCCCTCAATGATGGAGTCTACTGGTAACCCTAAGCTTACTACGTAGTATGGGTCGCCCGGCGTGTGCGCCCGCGCTGCGCGCGCCCTTGAATAGGGGTGAGCGTACGTGCGGATGCGGGACACCACTGCTCTCATTCCATCCTCCCTTGTTTAGGGGAAAACGAAATTAAAAGTGCGAGAGGAGTGCTGTCTAAAATAGCGCGTTGGAATGTGCCTCGGTTGACTTTAGTGGATTTTTGATCCAATATGAGAACATTGGGTTTCCCGCATCAAGTTATACCTTTTTAGGGGATTCCAGGATATGGGAATGCATCACCCTTTCATTCCCATTTTCCCTTTTTTAGGGGAAAATGGAAAAGTGCAAAAAAGGATTTTGCGACGCCCCCACTATGGATTTTATAAAAATAGCCTTATGGCCTATTTCGAATCACGATGGGAGCTTTGGGTTTCCCGCATCAAGTTATCCCTTATTTAGAGGATACTAGGATATGGGAATACATCACCCTTTCATTCTCATTCTCCTTTTTTTAGGAGAAAACGGAAAAGTGCAAGAAAGGAGTGTTGCGAGGCCCCACTGGATCCAAAATGTTTTATAGAGTCGTCACCTTTATTTTAAGGCAAAAATAAAGTAAAACCAAAAAAAGAAAAAACTAGAGATTATAAAAACGGGTTCGGAGGCTAAGTTACGAGTTGGGAAGGTGCTAGGCACCCAACTCGCCCTTTCGGTCTCAAAAGCGGTTTTTGGCTAAAGTATGCTTATTGTTATATTTATTTAGAAAATAAACAAAGCATTAAAAGACAGGAAAATAAAAGCAAATACATCTGCGGCTACATTATTTACGGACTTGTAGCCATCTCCTTACAATAATTACAAATATATTTAAAAATATTTGGCTATTATAACGGCTCTTTTACATAGTATTTTCTAACTAAATCTGGGCAGCACAACGGCTTATATTTACTACATTGGGCCGGATTTAAAGAACAACTTAAAAAAATAACGCCCTTAAAGGCTATTACCTTTTAGAGAAGGGTGTGTTCGCTCTGTCCTTCAGGGAGAAGGAGTCTTTTTGTTGTTGTTGTTGCTGTGAATTCGGCAGAGTGACTGCTTATTTTTGGTGGTTTTGGCTCGCTCCCTCGGGCAGAATGACGGCTTATTTGTGGTGGTTTTGGCTCGCTCACTCAGGCAGAATGACGGCTTATTTGTGGTAGTTTCGGCCTTTTTGGTTGGGCGGAATAACGGCTTATTTTTGGTGTTTTCAGCCTACTTACTCGGGCAGAGTAACGGCTTACTTTATGGCTTTTGGGCCGGGGAAATAAGGTGGATACCTAACTAAAGGGCTAGGGATCACTTTTAACCGGTGGGTTTTTGGTTTGGCGGAGTTTGGGCAGCGTTTCGAGGCTTTATGAGAGAGGGGGATCACTCTCGCTCACTGATCGCTCACTGCGTTAAAAATACGCAGAGTTTCTTCATGCTTCAAGCCTTCGTCGAAATGTTCTCCCAAAGCGTACCCGGGCACCTGTATTTATAGTTGGATTTGTGCTTCATTGGCTTGTACCACGTTTGATAATTTGCACAATGTGTTAACTCTTCGGCACTGTTTGGGAGCTTGGCGCGGCCAAAAAGGGATTTTGGCACGGCGCCAAGGACACGTGGCGCGGCGCCAACTGCTGAAAGTTCTTCAATTTTTGACATTTTACCCCCTGGTTCACTATTCATGCATCCTACTTTTCCTTTTGCATTTTCAACCCTGTAACTTGACATTTTGTTAAGTTTAAATAGTTTTTGATATCACATGCCAGAGTTACATACCAGGGGTACGAAATTGGGGTGTCTACAGAGCCCCTCAATGATGGAGTCTATGGGTAACCCGCAGCTTACTGAGTAGACGAACTTCGTTGATAAACAATAGACTCTCCAATTTCGTTTAATTATAAAACGGGGAAGAGATGCAACAGGTAGTAGTTATAATGCAATAGTTTATAACGCAAACCAAACCTCACATATCCTAGACATATTTAGTCGGTTATAGCAGGTTATCGTAGTTTTTAAGCAGATGTGCAATAAAAGGCTCTAATGGTCGGACCTACTAGTGTAGGCTGCCTACGTATCCCTTAATAAAGGAACTCAGACCAAAACGTAGTTCAGGACAAAACCTAAACTATCATTCGTGCAACGGTCGTGCCTACCGAAATAGGCTACCTACGTATCCTTATACAAGGAATCAGACCGAAACGTAATTCACTCTGCTGGGGACCAAATGCTGCGGTGCAAGTGCGGCAATGCTCAATGAGCAAGTGCTGCAAAGCTTTATCAAATGAGTGTTGCAAAGGTAATTATAACATGCTGTGATGGTCGCGTCTACCGAGATAGACTGCCTACGTATCCTTAGCCAAGGAATCAGGCCAATCGTAGTTCGTCTGTGACTGTGCCGCATGAATTGTCTCCTCAGGAACGCAGCCTTCGTCGGAGAACAAAACCTTTCCCTCTGATCCGGGGTTGTATGCCCCTTAAAAGAAAGTTCAAAGAAAGTTTTCCAACACAGCGATTGGTGTATGGAATTCAATGTCTCCTCAGGAACTCAGCCTTCGCTGGAGGACAAAGCATTTCCCTTGCTCCGGGGTTGTCTGCCTCGTTAGGAAAGTCTTCCAAACATCATACAAATGCACAGAAAAAAGAAAAATACCTTCCTTTTCTTACCCTTGCCTTGCCCATGCGGCAAATTGCTGCTGCTCTTGCTGCTTTTTGCTGCTCTTTGCTGCTCATGCTGCACTTGTTACTTCATGTTGTTCTTGCTGCACTTGCTGGGGATTTTTCTTTTGTCACAGTTCCAGCCTTTGCTAGAAAATCATTTCCCCTGTTCCGCTATATTTCCGGCTTTAGCTGGAAAATCTTTCTTGATGCTGCTGCATTTTTCTTTGCTGCTCTTTCTAACATTGGTTAGAAATTTCCTTTCCTTGCTGCCGCATCTTTTGGTTCCAGCTGAAATCATCTTTTCTTTGCTGTTTTTTTCTTTTCGCTCCATTTTCTAGCTTCAGCCAAAAATTTCTTCTTCTGCCGCCGCATTTTCTTTTGTTGCATGCACTTATTAATTTTTCCTTTTCTTTTCTTGTACATGCCTTTTCCCCTCTCCCGATTTTTTTTCTTTTCTTTTTTTTCTCTTTTTTTTCCTTTTTTTTAATTCTACATGCTCGCCATTTCTCTTTGTTTGCATGATTATTATTTGTTTATTTTTTCTTTCTTTTCTCTTTCTTTCCTCTTTTTTTTTCTTTTTTTTCTATTTTCATTTTCATTCTTTCTTTATCCTCTATTTCCTTTTTTTTTCTTATTCTTTCTTTTTCTTAAATGATATATATACAAATATTTATTATCCAATGCAATACAATATTATATGATGCAATAAATTAAAAATGTAGATTCAAAACGCACACACAAAGTAAAGATATACTGATATCTAACGGGTAATGGCACGCTGTATCTCAGAAACGGATTTTAAATGAATATACCTTCGGGCTCGAGCAGACTTTTCTGATGATATGTGGGGAGGAAGAGGCAGCCGCCTCCTCCTGTTCTCGGCCATATATATATATATTATTTTACTCTAACTTTTGCCTAGGCTGCCCTTTCGGATTTTCAACCTAGCGAGCCCTTATTTCTCTTTTTTATTTTATTTTTTATTTTTTTATTTTGCTCTAATCTTTGCCTAGGCCGCCCTTTCGGGTTTTCAGCTTAGCGAGCCCTTATTTCTCCTTTTTATTTTATGTTTTTTTATTTGCTCTAATTTTTGCCTAGGCCGCCCTTTCGGGTTTTTAGCCTAGCGAGAGGGGGAAACACTTGCCAGATAGGGTGGCTCAAGCATAATACCTTTTGAGCTTGTCGAGATTGAAGGGCTGAGCAAGGTCTTCTCTTTCCTGGTTTGTGAGGAGTACGGCACCTCCTGACCGGATCTCTTTGACAATATACGGTCCCATCCATGGATATTTCCATTTTCTTATGGATCATGTCGCGGAAGAGAGTGGTGGCAGCCCTTTGATAAGTAGCCCCGACATTTTTCAGCCCAAACGGCATGACATGATAGCAATAAGTCCCCTAAGGGGTGGTGAATGAGGTCTTTTCTTGGTCCTCTGCTGCCATTTTGATTTGATTATAGCCCAGCATGCCGTCGACGAAGGATCTGATTTCATAAGCAACAACGACGTCTACCACAATATCAATATTGGGTAGAGGGAAGTCATCTTTGGGCGACGCCTTGTTGAGGTCGCAGAAGTCTACGCAGATCCGGACCTTCCCGTTGGGCTTGGGAATGGTTACTATATTGGACAGCCAGATCTGGTATTTTACTACCCGGATGAAATTGACGTGCAGATGCTTCATGATTTCTTCTTTAACTTGTAGTGATCATTTCGGCTTAATCCGACGGAGCTTTTGCTTGATCGGCCAAGCATCCGGATATATGGGGATCCGGTGTTCGACTATGGCTAGGTCTAGCCCCGGCATATCTTCATAGGACCAGGCAAAGATATCTACGAACTCTTTGAGAAGATCAATGAGTGCCACCCTTTCAAAGTCATGCAGGTAGCTGCCGATTTTGATTTCTTTTATTTCGTTGTTCAGCCCCAGATTGATAGTGGATAAGTCTTTAGTTCCTGCTGATGAATGGTGTTGTTCCTGGTGCTCAACTGACTTTACAAGCTCAAGCAAATAATTTTTATCTTTCGTGTCCTTTTCATTAAATGACTCATTATTATTATTATTTAATGTGTCTTTTAATGTAGGTGCAACTAAGGAATAAGCAAAGACATTTAGATTATCATTAAAAGTAAAATATACAGGGTTTATTACATTATTGAAGACCTGAGGTTTGAGATCCTCAACTTTAGGGAGCGGATCGGTAGATGACCAATCCGTAAAGTTAGGGAAAGGAATAGGGATAGTATATCCGAAGCGGTCCACCATATCTGCGAGCGTCAAAAGCGGGCCGGTCGTAGTATACCAGTTCTGTAGAGGCTTATCAGAAATAAACTCAAACTCAGCAGGGAGCTTCTCATAATCAATGCATCTGCCTATCATACCTGGGAAGTTGCCGCTTGGTCTTTGCTAGAGTGATCACCTCTTTCCAGGTTTGGTTGGTAGGCTCGGCCAGATTGGGTAAGGTGGCTAATATCCCCACCGACCCAAGTGGCTTTTTCAATATTACAAGTATTTTGGCTACCCATGATAGTGTCTCAAGAGAGCATATTGCCGCTAGGCTCTTTTATGGAGGGGATGGAAAGAAAGGAACAAGGATATATGGTAATGGGTGTTTATTTATTTCGAACTCGGGTACACAAAAATTTCATCAACCTCAATCATGTTGATTTGAGGTAGAGGGTTATTGACTATATTTGGTCTGGGAGGAGGCTTTTCAATAACCTTATCATCTATAAGATCCTGGACAACATGTTTGAGCATATAACATTTATCGGTGAGGTGACCACTACAGTGATGGTATTCACAGTACTGGGCAGGGGGTTCCGTGGCTTATAATTTTCCAAAGGCTTCAGCACTCCTTGTGCCATTAGCCCTTGCAGGATCACAGACTGGGGGGCTTGCAGTTCATCATAATACCAGTTCACCTTGTTCTGATTTCTGAAATTTCTGCTCGGGCCATTATTCCCTCTAACTGTGTTGACAAACCTGTCCGCTCCATAAGACCATGGAACAGTGCCATAATTTTGGGTAGGAAAAGTGGCTGATGCATTTCCTACCATATTGACGGCCGACGGCTGCTGCGGGTATTTGTCTTTCCTTTAGAGTAACGGAAAGAGCTGGGAGGCGTATTGACTTGTAATTTCCCCGTCCGTATATCTTCATCAATACGGGTTCCTATCTCCACAATTTCTTTGAAATTGGTATATGGGAGATACCGCATATGTTCATGGTAAATGGGCTGGAGGTTTTTGATGAACATTATGCATGACTCGGCCGGATCAGGTCTATCAAAGGTCTGAGCCAACTTTCTTTTCCACCTGACTGCGAACTCAGCACAGGTTTCTTTTTCCCTTTGGGTGCACGGCTTAAGGTCTCTTATATTTTCAGGGTCGGTGTTGTCTTTATACCTTTCAAGGAACCCTTCAGCTATCTGGTCCAAAGTATTCATGGTGCTACTATCAGACAACATTAGCCATTGCTTAGCAGCCCCTATTAAGGTGAGGTGAAAATTGGCAGCCATAGCCTCAAAGCTGGCTCCCCTTGACTGCATGCCAGTGGAATAAGATTTCAAGTAGGATATAGGGCATCCAGTCCCATCAAATGTTTCTATGTCGGGCATTTTGAATTTTAAAGGCAATACTGCTGAAGGTTGTAATGCCAGTGCCCGCGTAGAAAATTCCCCTTTGTTGAGAAGTTTGAGCATCATGGTCTTCATATTTTCCATGTTATCCTCCATTTTGGTGGCTGTGGGAGTTGGCTTTTGGTATATGCTGGCAGGATTAGGGAAGGCTAGGTTAATTTCTGACTACGGTATCTGGTAAGGATTTTAGGCTGGATATGGATTTTGGGTTGGATACGGATTTTGGGCTGATGGATTTTGGGCTGAATAAGGATTTTGGGCTAGTGGAACTTGGGTAGGATAAGGATTTTGGGCTGGTAGAACTTGGGTAGGATAAGGATTTTGGGCTAGTGGAACTTGGGTGGGATAAGGATTTTGGGCTGGTGGAACTTGGGTAGGATATGGATTTTAGGTTGGTGGATTCTGGGCTGGTGGATTATTGATGGTTTCGGCTGGGCGGCCAGGATCATTATAAGGTAAATAAGTGGTAATTTGGCCTGGTGGGTTATAACTTTATGGGTCTATATGTGGGCTATTTTGGAGTGGGTTGGTTATGGGAAAAGGGAGGTCATTTTGGGCTTTGGGGAATATTGGTGCTTGGGAAAGGATATGGAGAATAGGACGGGTAAGGGTTGATATTTGGGTAGCAGGGACTTGGTGGAGGATTTGGATTTGGGGTATCGGCGGTATTTGGTGGGTTAGTGTTTGGCTGGGAAGTTGGGTTTGGAGGTACATGGGATGTTGATACTTCCTGGGGGACTGCAGGGGAAGAGTTCACCTCACCACTAGATTTTAAACTTTGCACCAGACTAGCCATTTGGCTCATCATACGATCAGTCGCTGCATCCAACTTTTGGTCTAACCATTCCTACATTGCTGGAGTCGAGCGTACACTCGAGCCCCCCATCTGCACCCATAGGGATCGCTCACTTTCGATACCATACTGCTCGGATCTGTACCCTCTGAACTGATTCTGCTCTTGTCTGATCTGATACTAATACCCTCTGTTCTGATTTCTGCACTTATTTCTCGTATCAACCGGCCAGTACTATCTCTGTCTTTCCAAATTCGGGCCAGGTTTCTGAAGAAAATGGGTTTTGAGGTATCAGAAGGCTGGCTGAAGGCTTTCTGGGCTTGGAGTACAGCGTGCCTTTATTAGTATATTTTATTTATTATTTATTTCTCCTATAATTAACCGGATAAGCACCTGCTTTATTTTGACACTCTCAGGATTTTTCCTAGAACAGTGGATTCTTTCTCCAGAGTATAGGACCAACGTATTCCACCTGTCTTTCAACTCTCCAAGATCAGACTGATCTCAGGCGAAGGGCCTATACTCTTTCCAAGATCCACCATTCGAAATGGTCTGGGTCGAGCATCAGAGAATAATAAATCAGCCCCTATGTATTTTTTTTTTGTTGCGCAATTTATCTTTTTTTCATTTTTTTTGATTTGCGTAATTTTATTTTATTCATTTATTTTTTTCATATTTTTTTTGCAGGGGCTGACCCACGATTCAAATATGCAAAAGCCGGTCGGTCTTTGAAGTGTCCTGAGAATCTATATGCATTCTAACGTTGGCTTATGCAGGGGGTAGGTTGGCCATGGTGTAGGGTACCAGTTCGGAATATACCTATATGCGTGCACGTGTGTGCGGTATCTAAAAAGCAGTAAAATCTTTATTATTATTTTATTCAGATATATAAACAGAAAATAAAAACAGATATGGTATGTCTTGCTGTTACGCGTGGATTTTCTCGGCTTTTTAGTTTAAGCGCGAACAAGCAAGCACATCATATTAAGAAATAGAAAAAAAGCGGGGAATCTATATATTCCTATTAATTACAAATTGGTCATATGTCCCCAAAATAAAATGGCAGAACGAATGCAAATATGTACATATTTTTGCGAAATAAAAATAATAAATGGAACAAAAAATATATATAGGGCCGAAAATAAAGAAATATTAAAAATAAGGAAAAATTACAAGCCGGTACAACTTTTAAAACATGTTTTCAAATAAATCCAGGTATTTTTTAGACATTTCTTTTAGATACAATTTTAGGGCAAATTTACGTTACAGCCCTTTATTTCTGTGTATCGGGGAAAAAGTACGTCGTCTTCTCCCCGCCCACCCCGCTTCATAGCTTCATTTCGTTTGTGCCTCGCTTCACGCCGCAGTAGTTCGGCTTTCTTTGTGACGCCGCCTTCACGCCCCCAAAATTTTGCATTGACGATTTCGAGAAATTCCAAAGAATTCAATTGAAAGGTATGTCCCTTTAAAAATTCTTTCATTCTCAATTATATGCCTTAGGTTTCTTGATGCCAGGGCTTGGCATTATAGTTTCGGATTGATTTTGTTTTACGTGATCGAGTTTCGGATTGATTTTGGTCCTCGAAAATATCGTCAAATGCATCCCGATGCCGGGCTTGGCATCGAAGTTTCGATTAATTTGGTACCGCATAATCGTTAAATTCATCCCGATGCCGTGGTTTGGCATCGAGTTTGTTTATTGATTTTGGTCGTCCAAAATATCAAATGCATCCCGATGCCGAGTCTTGGCATCGACTTTCGCATTAAAGTTGGTACCGCATATTGCTATCAATGAATCCCGATGCCATGTCTTGGCATCGAGTTTCTCGATTGATTTGTTCCTGCATAATGGCTTGCGATTGAGATTGAGGCTTTAAGACTATAAATATATTATTGGGGAACATTTTCTAAGTGATAGATTTATTTAGAATTGTGCAAAGTGTGTATATCTTCACTTTCACCTTTCTCCTTGATCATAAATGATTTTGTTTCCTTATGTAACGCTTGAGCAAGCAAGAGGATCTTATTGTTAATGGAGTCCAGTGTTATGATTTTGCTGAAATTTAGGGGAGAGACAATTGTGAAAAGGGTTACAGATGGTTTTGAGTTTTCTGATTTGCTGTTATCAATTACAAGCAAATATTCTGTTAATGTTGAAACTTTGAGATTGAGATATTCTCTTGGACCTCATCAAAATTGTATTTTATCAAATGATGAAGATTTTTTGAATATGTTGGTGCTGGGTAAAATTCTAAGCATTTATGTTATTTCAGTAGATGTTATTGATGTTTTGGGTGCAATTGTTGATGGTGTAGAGAATGATTTGGGGTCAAAGGTTGATTTTGGTCCTTCTAGGATTAGTTTGGATGCTTCTTCTTCTTATAAGTCAAAGGGTGATTTTGGTCCTTCTAGGAGTAGTTTGGATGCTTCTTCTTCTCATAATGGTAAATCTGTTGATGTTGGTTTTGCTGAAATTGATAATGAAAGTTATCCTGCTTATGATTTTTTTCCTGTTACATCTTCCAGTAATTTGTTATCAGTTGGTTGGGAAGAGATTATCACCGGATCTGGACAAATATTTAAAGGTGGCATTAGAGAGTTTCATCGAACTTATGAAATATTCTATGAAACTTGGATTTGAATATGTTTTTGCTAGGAATGAGAGTAAGAGGGCTACTGTTGTTTGTGGTAATAAATTCATTGATAAATGTGATTGGTTCATCAAGTGTGTCGCTTTCTAGTGTTGATAATTCTATAATTATAAAGAAGTGCAATCTTACAACACGCTTGCAAAGTTTCTTTTATTGATGGAGTTAAGAAATAAAAAAGGATGGGTTATAATGTAATTGCAGATTTTATTTGTGATAATGTTCGAGTCACCAAATTATTCTCACAAGCGAAGGATGTAATGAGTATGTTAGATCCATTATGGGTTGAGATATCATATATGACAAAGATGGAGAAGTGTCGAGGTTGCTCGTAATAAGGTATTTGGTAGTTATGATGAATCGCTTGATGAGTTGCAGCAAGTGGTATGTTGAAGCTTTGAAGAAGAGTAATCCCGCGCTTTGGCATTTATTGAATCGATTCCATTTCAAAATGTTTCACCCGTTATTCATATGTTTTCGCATGTTTGGATGGTTTTAATTATTGTCGGCCTATATTGTTTGTAGACGGGACATTTATGAAATCTCGATGTAAGTCAACTCTCTTATCCGCCACGGCAAAGGATGGTAATCAAGGTAAGTTGTACGTGACACTTATATTGGTTTGTGTTTTCTATGTGTTTTGATGTGAAAGTTGTTGTTTTACTAATTTGAATATTTCATTTTTGTTTTTATATAGGACTATTTCCATTTGCCTTTGCTGTTGTAAGTTCAGAAAATTATGATAATTGGCATTGGTTTCTTTCAAAAGTAAAAGAAGCGCTAATGGTCGTGATGTGCTTATTGTATCGATCGAAATGTTGGGTTGATGCAAGCGATTCCGCATGTTTTTGGTAGTTCTAAGCATTTTTTTGTTTGGTTCATCTTTGTCGTAATTTGAAAGATATGTGTGGTGGCAAGCGCTCTTCCTTTCGCAAGAATATTTGTTTAAAATTTAAAGAATGTGCTTATGCGCCTACAGCTTGAGTTGTTTGAGAAGAAGCTTGAGGTATTTAAAGGAGTTGGTGGACAGATTGCCTTAGATTTTTTGGTTGACCTTCCTTTTCAGAATTGGGCCATTGCACATTGTTCTGATAATCGTTATTCTGAACTTACATCAAATGCTGCAGAGTCATTCAACAATTGGATTATTGATGCTCGAGGACTTCCTATCACTTGTATGGTGGACTGTATAAGAAAAAAACTTATGGTATGGTTTGTCGAAAGACTGAATAATGGTTTGAAATGGAACAAGCTTTGTGCTAAGATGGATAAAAAGTGGATAGAGAATTTGAAATTTGGTATGTCATGGCAAAGTTATGAAAGCTACTAACTCTATTTATGAAGTTGTATCTAATCCTACCGGCGAAGTTGATTTGGATTGTCGAACATGTTCTTGCTATCAATGGCGTATTCAAGGCTTCCCATGCCGTCCATGTTGTTGTTATTGTCGAGCACGTAGAGCGCTTGAAGACATAATTGATAAATACTTTTTAAATAGTTATTATGTCAAGTGCTACGAGGGAAGCCTTATTCCAATTCCAACAACTTATAAGTATGAGATTCAAAAATCATCAGAAGCTTCAGTAATCTTACCCCCAGTAATGAAGAAATTGCCTGGACGGCCTAAGAAGAAGCGAATTGCATCCAAGGGTGAAATTCAGTAGTACAAGGAAACATAAATGTAGTAGATGTAATAAATGTTGTAATCACAATTCTAGGACATGTAGAGATTCAAGGTAATGTTGATTATATTTTAGTTGACGAATCGAAGAATTTATGAGTTTGATTATTGGAATTGACGAACGTAAATTGATTTTGTTTTGTGGTCCCGAAAAACCTGTTGAATCTTTGTTATCAATTTTTTGAAATTTCGTCAATGGAACCCGATGCCGTGGGTTGGCATCGAGCCTGATTGATTTGTTCCCGCAAAATCCATTCAATGGAACCCGATGCCGCTGTTGGCATCGAGCTTCGGATTGATTTGGGTCCCGCAAAATCCATTCAATGGAACCCGATGCCGTGGGTTGGCATCGAGCTTCGGATTGATTTTGGTCCCGCAAAATCTAGTCAATTCAACCCGATGCCGGGTTGGCATCGAGTTTCGATTGATTTTGGTCCTCCATAATCGTCAATGCATCCTGATGCCAGGGGTTGGCATCAGAGCTTCTGGATTGATTTGGGTCCTGCAAAATCCAGTCAAATGCAACCTGATGCCAGGGCTTGGCATCAGAGGTTCTGGATTGATTTTGGTCCTCCAAAATCAAGTCAAATGCAACCTGATGCCAGTGCTTGGCATCAGAGGTTCTGGATTGATTTTGGTCCTACAAAATCCATTCAATGCAACCCGATGCCGTGCTGGCACGAGGTTCTCGATTAATTTTGGTACCGATATTGCCAAAATTATCCCGATGCCGTGATTGGCATCGATTCTTCGGATTGATTTTGGTCCTCCAAAATCATGTCAAATGTATCCTGATGGTATTATGTAACAAATTGCACATGGCCATTGATCTGTTTTTACAAAAAGACCATCAATATTTGTAATTTGATACAAATGAGCAGGACAATGTCAAAAGTAAACAATAAACCATCATAATGTTTACATCCCAAACACTTCTCCCAAATTTCCAAATTAGAACATTGTTTTCAGCAGTTATGTGAATATTGTTTCCATCAGTCTATGTGAATAACCACTCCATCATTTTTCTTACATTTTTGTTTATATGATACTGCCATGATTCTTCCGGACCTTCTTGTACTTTTTTGAATCTCTTTTTCAATCTTTTGTTTCTTCTTTCCCTTCATTTCTTCACTTTGATCTGCTTTTGATCTTTCTTTCGAGGTTTCTTCTTTCTGAGCCTTGTTCTTTTCTTCATTTGGTTGCTGTTTTTTGACGTTCCTTCTTTCTGAGCCTCCTTTTTTTGCTCTCATTTTGTATCTTTTTTTTCTCTTTTTGTCATCTGTTCCTTCAGGGTTGTTAAAGTTTTCAATTGCTGCAACGATTAAAGGCACCACCCTCCTCGTATTTTCTTCCGCACCTTCTTCTCGCGTTTTTCTCGATTTCCTTCTTCAATGTGCTTGATTTCATCTTCCTCGCTTCTTTATCTTCTTTCCTCTTCGACATTCCAAAAGTTTTTTCTTTTCAAGATTGACTAATGTTTTCAATCATTGTTTAACGCACACACATCCATTAATATTTTTTTTCTTACCTCTTTTTCTTCTTTATTTTTCTTTCTTTATAATTTTGATTTTTTCTTTTGTTTATCTATTTCCTTTTCTTTTCTTCTATTTCATTAGTTTGATGAATTCTCAAATTTTTTTTATTTTTCATTTTGATCTTTAAGTCTTTATCTTTATTAAAACTTTAGTCTTCCAAAATTTATCTGAAACTAATTCTATTCAAAGAAATTGACTAATGTAAGGATGTATTACGCAGATGTAATAGGTTTTCAAGTTGTACCAACTTACCTTTTTTTCAAACTGTATAAAAATGTATATCCTCACTATGGGATATAATTTTGATAAGTCCCATTTCGCAAATCTTGGGAAGCTTTCTTTCCGTAAACTTGAAGAATGTCCAATTTTTCACAGAGTAGATACTGTAAAAAAGTGTATTAATAAATTACAATTAACAATTAGTCAAATGTATAAACATATTTAGAATGTTTAAAACTTATCGTAATAGAAGCACGCATCTATCGATAGCCTTCTTTCATGTTTTCCGTGTCAGTCCAACAAACATCTACTATGTGTTTCTAAGCATATTTCCATCGTAAAACTATGCTAGCATATTTCCATGATATATAAGAGGAAGTTGTTGGTACCAATAATGTTGCCAAACAAGCGAGTTGTCAAGCACAAAACACGCTCAAATCTTTTTTTTTTGTTTTTACCATTGTCCGCAATTTGGTAGGTGCATCGTTGGACTGACTCTATGTTTGTTGAAATTTATCCGAAACACTTCTTTATAAAGTCATTCCTTTGGAATTGAGGGTTACCAATATTGATTTCCTTTGTCACCATCCTTTATTCCAAAACCAACTTTGCATCATTTGGTTTCAAATTGAATCCGTATTCCTTCCAATTTTGAAAATTTTTCTGCCCTTTGACGAAGCATTTAATAATCGATTGATCGCTTCATCGCTCTTTTCATATATTTTTTGATTTCAATTTTGCTATTTGTCATTTCCTGAATAATGTACCAGAATGGTGTTTCTTTTAATGCAGTTAATTGTTTATTTGTAAATTGAACGGATTTCAATTGCTTATGTAGCAGTTGAATGCTACATCTGTATTTGCTGACTTTTTTGTTGTATCTGCACATAAAATAATTAAATAAATAAATACTATTTTCAACTTTCTTCTTACATTACTTCCTATATTAGACATAAAACAATATAATATAAACAATTTATATTATAATATAAAAGAGTTTAAAATTATAGGTAAGATAAAACAATCATACAAACAATAAATATAAAATAATTATAGGTAAGTCATGCCTTGATCCTGATGCCAATGACAGGCATCAGAGTTTCTGGATTGATTTTGGTCCTCCAAAATCTGTCAAATCTATCCCATGCCGTGTCTTGGCATCGAAGTTTTAGAATCCATCCCCGATGCCAATTACTGTGCATCGAGTTTTTGTATTAATTTTGATCCCGTAAGCTTTGAAATTCGTGACTGGCATCGAGTTTTTCAAAAAAATTTAATCCCGCATAATATTGACCATGATGCCAAGGGTTGGCATCAGAGTTCTTCTTACATTACTTCCTATATTAGACATAAAAACAACCATAATATAAAACAATTTATATTATAATATAAAAGAATTTAAAATTTTATAGGTAAGTTGATAAAACAATCATACAAACAATTATAATATAAATTATAATATAAAACAATTATAATATAAAACAATCATAATATAAAACAATCGTAATAATGTTAATAAAATTTTAGTTATTAGGGTACCTGTAGCATCTTCAACTGCGTATTGATCTTGAACATTGTTTTTTGTTCGATTGCCTTCAGCATGTTTATTAATTCGTGAACTCTTTCTTGTAGCCATAATTTGGGTAATGTTTAGTGAAGAAAAGTAGGTAAGATGGGTATTTTCGAAAATTTTAGGGTTTGTATTGAAATTGGGTGTGTCGTGTTATGTAATGTTTTATTTGAAGTCCTGATGCCTATTGTTGGCATCAGAAAACGTTAAGTCAATTAAATGCCTTGAAATCCATCCTGATGCCAATTACAGGCATCAGAGTTTTTGTATTAATTAAATGCCTTGAAATTCATCCTGATGCCAGGTCTTGGCATCAGAGTTTTTCAATAAAATTTGATCCTGTATAATGCTTAAAAATTGATCCTGATGCCAGGTCTTGGCATCAGAGTTTTTGAATTAATGGCATTTTTGTCATTTTAGGCATTTAACCGTTAATATTTCCTGATGCCGGGCCTTGGCATCAGAAAATTTGGTTCATTAATTTTTTATACCGCCAAAATCCTGATGGCTTGGTCTGGCATCAGCAAAATACTGTACATTTCACCGCCTTTTTGTATTCGTATATACACGAATATACATTTTTAATGAACCCCCAAATACAGTAAATATATATACACTAGCAATTTTGAAAAATAGGTTATTCAAAATCAGATTATCCTTAATACGATATTAAAAAAGGAGTTCTTCACTAACGATACTTGGAAATGGAAAACAAAATTTAATTTGCTTTTATCTTCACAAAAACCACGCAGCGGTAGAGAAGGCAACAGGTGAGTATTATTTCAAAGTTTTTTAGGTTTTAAATGAAGAAGTTATAGTGTTTGTATTTTATTATGATTTTTTTTTATATTTGATATTTTCTGATGCCTGATTGTTTAATTTATTACCATGAACAAATTTTTTTGTCTAATGCAGTTTCAAAGAAAGGGAAAACATCAAAGAAATCGAATATTGTTTCTGGAAGAGTAAGATCAAATGTGCTTCTATTAAAACAGCATTTGAAGAAAATTAACATTCGTGATGAGCATATTGTGATGTTGAAGAAGACTCCTTTTGCAATTTTGGTTGAAGCTCTACTTCAAAGTGAGAATGTTGATGAATACTGCAACATTAATAAGAACTTATTGTTATCAATGGTTGATTGTTTTGTAAAAGGAGGGAAGAAGTACTTTTCGGGGAAAAGCAAAATTACAATTGAAGAGGGACATGGGGATGTTTTTGGTGTAAAGGATGGGGTGAAGGAAATTGATGTTTCTTTTACAAGATGAATCGAACTCGTTTTTTTGAAACATTTTCCACACAAGTTTGGGACGAAAATTTTAATGAAAGGTTGATGCCATCTGTGATTGAAAGTAGTATTAGTAGAATAATTGATAGTGGAGAAGAAGATGATATGAAGGATGTTGCATGTTTAATAACTTTATTGGTGTTAGCGGTTTTTTTTCTTCCGAAGAACAGCTCATACATATCATGGTCATATGTAGCTAGTATCAAATATTGATGAGATTCGTGAATATAACCGTCAAAACACATAGTAGATTGTTTGATAAATGGTTTGGAGAAGAGGACAAATATAAATGTGGAGAATTGTGCACCTTTGATACCAAGAAGTTATGTTAACTTTATCATAAACTAGTTTTGACTTAATTTTTTATATATTTATTACTTATATCTTGTTTGAATTCCAAATTACAAGATGTTTTATGTGAGAAAGCCAAGATTTGTATCCCATCAGAAATGATGCTACACCACAGTTCCTTAAATGGAATCTATCTTCTATATGTTCTAAAAAGTTTGCTTCAGCCATGACAAATATTGTAAGTTTATATATTATTATTATGAACTTCAATTTTTCTTCAGCTATGGAACATATCTTGTCTAAATATTTTTGTTTTATATTTTCGTAGATCGAATGAAGCTAATGAAGAGTTTTGTAGTGAAGAAGAAGAACATTATGCGATGATAATGTTTTTACAACTTCAATGGTTGATTTGCCAATAGAAGAAGAACATTTTTCGATATTCATTTACAAGTTAGTCACCCCTCTTATCCTATTCAAGACCTTAAACAATTTTGATTATTCCTAGGGTCAATGCATCCCGATGCCGCGCTTGGCACGACTCTCGGATTAAAGTTGGTACCGTGATTTTGTCGCAAATGCATCCCGATGCCAAGGCTTGGCATCGACTTTCTTGATTAAATTTGCTACCGATATTGTCAGGTTAATACTCATCCTCGATGCCATGGCTTGGCATCGATTTCTCGGATTGAATTTGCGCACGTGATATTGTCGGGTTCATCCCGATGCCAAGGCTTGGCATCGACTTTCTCGATTAAATTTGCTATCGCATATTGCCGTTGTTCATCCCGATGCCAGTGGCTTGGCATCGATTTCTCTCGATTGAATTTGCTACTGCATATTGTCTGTCAATTCATCCCGATGCCGGCTTGGCATCGACTTTCTCGCGATTGAATTTGCTAATGCTATTGTCGCTGTTCATCCCGATGCCGTGGCTTGGCATCGATTCTCTCGCGATTGAATTTGCTACTGCATATTGTCATTAATTCATCCCGATGCCAGGGCTTGGCATCAGACTTTCGATTAAAGTTGGTCCTCCAAAATCAAGTCAACAGAAATTGATTTTTTCATGATTTTTTGTAGGTTTCTGATGATCTCGCAACAATAGAAAGCAATCTTAGGAAAGATAAAGAAAATGAAATTAATAAGTTGAAGTCGAGATGAATCGATTCTCTCTACGCTTGATGGCCTCAAGAAGACTTTGTCCGATAAGGAAAACGAAATTAATAAGTTGAAGTCCGAGATGAATGACATTTCTACAGCTGATGGTCAAAAAGACTTTGTCTCGATAAGGACCATATAATGCAATCAAATGATATTGAGATGAATGTTTTTTTGTCGACAATTGATGGCCTCAAAGAGATTATTGCTGAAAAAGATCATATCATTGAATTGAAAGAGCAGGAAGAAGTTTTGCAAAACTCAAAAGCTACTCCAACGTTATCTTCTGAGTTGTCACCAACATCTGAACTAAATGTGAAGCTTCTTGAAGTTCAAACAGAGAATTCAATGTTGAAGAAGAAGGTAATGGAGTTGGAACAAGAACTTTCAATGAACAAGGCTGTTGATTTGAACAAGGCTGTTGATTTGAACAAGGCTATTGTTTTGAAAGATATCAATAGCATGGATGATTTTGTCAGTGAAGATCATTCTGTTAATGAAGTAGAATCCACACTTGCTAAAAGAGTACATTCTCGTGTTGATCGTAAGAAAAAGCGTGTTGGATCCTCATGTGACAAAATATTTGTAAGAAGAAAAAAAATTAAAAAAGTGGTACAAATTGAAATGTTGAATCCTCGCTTAGAGATTCTTTCACAGGCAAAAAGAGCTACTTAGCAGAATCTATTCTACATCAAAAGAAAAAATGGAGTAAGTAAATGTAACTCACAAAATGGTATTTTATATTACTTTTAAAATTATTTTTCAATTGTTTTTTTTTTGATAAAATTTGTCTTATGCAGAGCAAAATTATTTACTGGTGGAGAGATCAAACCAGTGATTTTGATGAAAGACATTGCACAAATCTTGACTGATAAGTTGGAAGATAAAGTACGTACATTACTTGTTTACCATTCTTGTTAATCATTTTTACTTGTGTATAATATCAAATTAATATTTTTCTTTGGTACAGCACATAGAAGCATGGTCTATAATGAGTGAACAAATCATCTCCAATGAATTTGGTTATATCAGATACGGCACTGTTTTTGATCCTTGCTGTTGGGTAAGAAATTGTCAGTTATGTGCTTAAAAATTAAAATATATGGCTTCTTATTTTCTTAATTTTTGTTGTTAGGTGTATGCTGCAAATATTAAGAATAATGATTGGTTTTGTGACATGCTGGTTCAAGAAATTGATAATAGACTTAAAGAAGCAATGGAGTATGAGATTCTTATTTTTCCTATAAACACAACGGGGCAAGGTAATATAAAGACAGGAATCTCCGACCATTGGACTCTTCTTGTATTTTCTGAAGGTGACATGAGATGGACAATATACAACTCATTCATACACTCATCAGTCAAGAATGATTGGCATTTGAAGAGGGCTAGAATTCTTGTAAGTTTTATTAGTATTTTGTTTTATTAGTATTGTCTTTTAAGTAATGTCTTTTAAGTAATGTCTTTATATTAAGTTTTATTGGTTATTTTCTCTGTAGGTAAATTATGTTGAAAGCAGAATGAAAAAACTTGCGCATTTCTTTCCTGATCAATACAAGGATTTCAACAACCCTAAGTTCAAAAGCACCGTTGGAAGATTTGCAAAATCACCACAACAAAATCCTAACACTGAAGATTGTGGTGTTTTTGTATGTTGTTTAATTGAATGTTTGCTAAGAGGACAAATGATTCCTAGTAGTATTGATGCTGATAAATATAGGTTAAAGATGGCTGAAACATTTATTTTGGAAGGGGACAATAAAAAACAATGACCAATTTGTTTGAAAATGTGATAATTAAATTTGTATGTTTATTCCATGTTTGTGTTACTGTATTTTGTTTTGTAATCGAAAAATGTTGAATTAATTTTGGTCCCCGCAAAATCTCGTGAATGCAACCTGATGCCGTTGCAGCATCGAGTTTCGACCGCTTTTGTGCTCCATAATCCTCAGAATGCAACCCGATGCCGCTTGCTTGCATCGAGTTTCTGAATAATTTTGGTGCTCCAAAATCCGTGGAATGCAACCCGATGCCGATTGGCATCGAAGTTTCGGAATAATTTTGGAGCTACATAATCCTCGTTGTGCAACCCGATGCCGCTTTGGCATCGAAGTTTCTTTTTTTGGTGCTCCATAATCCTCGTGAATGCAACCCGATGCCGCTGCTTGGCATCGAAGCTTTCGGACGCTTTTGAGCTACATAATCTCGGAATGCAACCCGATGCCGCTTGCTTGGCATCGAAGTTTCGGTCCGCTTTTTGTGCTCCATAATCCTCTAATGCAACCCGATGCCGTTGCTTGGCATCGAAGCTTCGGGTCGGATTTTTGGTGCTCCATAATCCAATGAATGCAACCTCGATGCCGTTGCTTGGCATCGAGTTTTGACGCTTTTGGAGCTACATAATCTGTCGAATGCAACCCGATGCCGTTGCTTGGCATCGAAGTTTCGAATGCTTGTGCTCCATAATCCCGTGAATGCAACCCGATGCCGCTGCTTGGCATCGAGTTTCGGATCGCTTTTGGTGCTCCATAATCCCTCTCTAATGCAACCCGATGCCGCTGCTTGGCATCGAGTTTCGAGGCATAATTTTGGTCCTCCAAAATCTCGTGAATGCAAATTCGATGCCGGGGTTGGCATCGAAGTTTCGGAGCGCTTTTGGAGCTACATAATCCTGTCAAATGCAACCTCGATGCCGTTGCCCGCATCGAGTTTCGACATCTTTTGGTCCTCCAAAATCCCATGAATGCAACTGATGCCGTTGCTTGGCATCGAAGTTTCCTGAATAATTTTTGGAGCTACATAACACAATCTGTTCAATGCAACCTCGATGCCGGTGCTTGGCATCGAAGTTTCGAATGCTTTTGGTCCTCCATAATCCTGAATGCAACTCGATGCCGCGCTTGACATCGAAGTTTCTCGACCGCTGGAGCTACATAACTCGTGAATGCAACCCGATGCCGTTGCTTGGCATCGAGAGTTTGACCGCTTTTGGTGCTCCATAATCCTCTCAATGCAACCTGATGCGCTTGCTTGGCATCGAGTTTCCTGGAATAATTTTGGTCCTCCATAATCTCGGGTGAATGCAACCCGATGCCGTGGGTTGGCATCGAAGTTTCGGACCGCTTTTTGGAGCTACATAATCCTCGAAATCAACCCGATGCTGCTGTCTTGGCATCGAGTTTCGAATAATTTTGGTCCTCCAAAATCTCGTGAATGCAACCCGATGCCGGGGTTGGCATCGAAGTTTCGACCGCTGGAGCTACATAATCCTCTCAATGCAACCCGATGCCGATTGGCATCGAGTTTCGGGCGCTTTTGGAGCTCCATAATCCTCGTTAATGCAACCCGATGCCGTGTTGGCATCGAAGTTTCGAATAATTTTGGTCCTCCAAAATCTGTCTCAATGCAACCCGATGCCGGTGCTTGGCATCGAAGTTTCTGAATAATTTTGGTCCTCCAAAAATCTTACCGCAACCCGATGCTGCTTGCATCTTTGATCGAGTTTCGAATAATTTTGTCCTCCAAAATCCTCTGAATGCAACCCGATGCCGCTGCTTGGCATCGAAGTTTTAATAATTTTTGGTCCTCCAAAATCGTTAATGCAACCTCGATGCCAGATTGGCATCGATTGAATAATTTTGGTCCTCCAAAATCAAGTTAATGCAACCCGATGCCGTGCTTGGCATCGAGTTTCAGATTAATTTGGTTCTCCAAAATGCCTGGACGATTTGTCTTCATTAATTTGGCATTTGTCATTCGTCAAGCCAATTGTAGTTACATGAAATGTCCAAAACTGATTGATTTCAGATTTAAAAACAAAAAAGCTGTTTTCAAAATCAGACTCACTTGAAATTCACCATATATAATTAATTATCGTCTAGAGGCATTTGACAATTAACCCATTTTTCGTTGAGGCCTTCTGATTTCAAACATACGGTCTTTTTTTCCTTTGGCGCACTAATTTTTCCCCTTTCCCGCAATTGATACTTTTCCCCTCTCCCGCCCTAAGTTATTTTCCCCTAATTCCGAGCTGCTTTCTTCTCCTCTCATTTCCTTTCTGAAAGTCCCCCACGCCGAATTCATTTCTATCCTTCTCAAGAAAAAATTAGGGCGCCTTTGATAGTCCACCAAGAATTGCTCCAGCTTGAAGCTTTAAGCCAGGTAAATTCCTATTCATTTGCAAATTAGGGTTTATTTGTATCCATCTGAATGTTAATATCATTTAAAGAGTTTCGTTATATGTCTTCTTCGGACTAAAAACATTGCAGACTGCGTATTGTCACAAGCCCTTGGCTTATAAGCCCCAGTCTCCAATTCAGCTACAGGTTAGTGTGTCTCCATGATTATAAGCCATTTATAGGTCATTGTTAGACATTTGAATGTGGTCATTCTGCAGATTTAAATCTTTCTTTCTTCGTCCCAAAATTTCTTTCTCACAAAATTGTCATAGATTGTTTGAGCTAACTATAAAAATATGATTTTGGGAATTCCAATCATTATAGTGTTCAATATGTAAGTCAATTTTTTTATTCCTTTACTTTTCAATCTCAGTTTGGCTCTTGAATTTGAGAAGTCATATGATTGATATTCTTATGGAAAAAAAATTGTAATTCAGATTTAGAACATTTTCGTTTACCGCTATATTGTTCACTTTATATTTTTTCCATGTTTTTCCTCTCCCTTCTGTTGTTTGATTTCAGCTTTTCTCGTAAAGATTTGAACCATGTTTTTTAGCATCTTCCTAAATTATTTGCTTAAAATACAATTTTAGACTTTGAGACAGTTCTTTGGATTTGTTCTCTCTTGGGGTTAAATAAAATAGTGAAATTGATTTGTCATTCTCTGTAGGGTAACAAAAAAATTACAGGATATCTATGCTATCATTGTTCTCTGGTGTATGGTTGCATTAATTTCTATTGAGCTTTGCTTTGGTAGCTGTGATTTTTATTTCCAAGAGTTTAGCACTTACCCTAATCTCTCTATATCCTTCTACTTTTGATAACCAACCATAAGACCTATGCATTTGTGTAGTTGAATTTGCTTCCAGCAAGTTGTGGTGTAAGTTGTTAATGAATAGGGTCTTAAAATATGAATACCGAGTGCAGAGATTTTGTTGCTTTGCTGGAGGGGTGAATAAAATATTTTTGGAACTGTGACTATTATTTTCTGGAACGGAGTGAGATAGCACCAATGAAGGAACAATAGCATATCTAAAGATTCTAGATTTTAAAATTTTAAGAGGTAGTATGCTCCTTTAAACAAGACTCTAGGCGTCATGTCACACTACATAAATACCATATAGCAACCATATAAGCATGGTTGCCTGTAGTCATAATGTCACAACTCACAACAGAAAATATATGTTTCAAGAGATAGCACCAATGGAGGAACAATGCCAAATATGAGGATTAAGCAACCTACTCTATTTACAAGGGAAAAAGCTGATGAGAAAATCTTACTAACTATGTACTTGTGTGTGTGTGTGTGTGTGTGGATAAATGGAAGTTGTTTTATTTCCAAAATTGGAGTTCTGAATCCCAATCATTGGACACCTCTTTCTGCTTAAAATATGTAATCAAATCATTTTTTATGTTTCCCTAGTTAATTTAGAAGGATATGGATATCTTTCCCTTTTTACCATATTGATACTCCAGAAAAGTGATAAACCAGTAACAGAGGATTCAGATTCCACCATTAGGAACCTATTAGGTCCTAATCTCATACATGATTCCAAATATCAATCAAAATGATATCCAGACAAAGGAATAGCATAATGGGAACGAGAACCTCTCCACACTCGATCTGTACTCATATTTTAAGAACATGTCTTTAATTTTGGTACTATTTATTGTCATCCAGATATGTTTATTTTTTGAATTTTATCTTTCCTAAATTCATTCTAACATTGTGGTATTAGTTATGCTCATTTACAAGTCTTGTACCCAACCGTCTAGTATACATATCGGTACTCATATTATTCTTTTTTTTTTTTGCAGCTGCTTGAAAACTTTCAAGTCTCCCTCTGCATTAGCATGTTTCAATCTCCTGCCTCACGTACACACTTAGAGGTGCAAAACTATTATTCGATATCAGGCATGTACGTGCATCTTGTATTCTGTTAATGTACATTTTTTATTTACTTACCCGTGTAGTTCCATTATCAACTATGTGTTGCAAATGAAAACCACCGAATGAAAGGTCTATACTTTTTATCAGTTGCATTTAGAACTTATTTTCCAAGCACATTATACATTTTCTACTCTACCTTTTTCTTTCAGCTGCTTACTTTTTTTTGCTTCTTCTTGGTTGACCGTTTCTTATAATGGATCAATTTGTTATTGTACATAATATATAGTAGTGGCTTGAACTTGTTCTCATCTTTAATTTTTTTCTCCTGAGATTGCAATCGGCATAGTTCTCGTGTCGTGATTTCCCCATTTTCTGTTTTTGCTGCTTGAAACTGACAAGTTGAAAACATATTATACAAGTTGATCTCCATTGGTGGTTGTTTTGCTAGTGTTGACATGATTTTTAATCAATTTGCTATTTGCTCTTCTCTTGCTAAGCCTATTTTTTTTCTATGAACATATAGAACATCTTAGTGAAATCAAAGAAATTGAAGTGGTTCCAATGCACAAAAAATGTTGGTGTTATAACTTCTTTAGAAGGTCATTCTACTTATCGGAGGTAGCATTAGGTGGTTATCCTTGAATTGTATTTTTTGATGATTGAAACTTGTTAATTTTCCTAGTGATATCATATCAAAGTTGGCACAAATGCTTCCAAAATGGAGTGTAGAGTTCCAGTGAGAGCCTTTAGATCGGACTACACAAGGATGTGTAGACTGACAGTATTTAACTGCCATACATAGTTTACAATCTACTTTCTCAAAAGTCAGTTTTAGCTTCCCTCTCATGACTGAACTGAAAAGCTCGACCGCTGTAAACGGACCTGGTCATACGGGAGGGCTGCTAGATTTAAGTATCTTTAATCCTTAGAATAGAAAGCTTTTTTGATAAGTAAAGAAAGAATAGAGGTGGATAAGGAAGTTTAGGATCAAAGGCTTAATGGATGACATTGATCAGCCTGCTTTCGTCTCCCATCTGTCCCTGTACTAGTTGGTCTCGCCTAATGCTAGAAGAAAATAAGTACCTATCACATCCTAGTCATTCATTCCTTCCTTTGGACAAGAAGTACTACTCAGCAGATAAGGAAGCTTCTCCAGAACTTATTTAGGTGGAACTGAGTTCTAGACTAAATAAAATTCACGGTCGGAATTCTCCCTTCCTATCAGCCCTCTCAGCAATAAATAGAACCTCTACTTGACTTATTAGCTCTGTACCGTTAATTCCATTAAACTTATGGTACTTGGTTTACAGAGACCACTCAGATTGGT
The DNA here is from genome assembly GCA_013146195.2 of Codonopsis lanceolata. Classification (NCBI taxonomy): domain Eukaryota; kingdom Viridiplantae; phylum Streptophyta; class Magnoliopsida; order Asterales; family Campanulaceae; genus Codonopsis; species Codonopsis lanceolata. Next base: position 31,462,501 of record CM028381.1, on the reverse strand, counting down.
GAAAGGGCTGCTCCATGTTCCCTTCCTGTAATCCAGCCCCTACGGCAGTATCCAGGGAATTCTCTTATGCCTTTATTTCCTCGGAGATTGATCTCTCTGACTTCTGAATCTCCATCTTATATGTACATAGGAATGAGAGGTTATCTATTTATTATGCATCTGTGCCTTCCTCCAAAAAATGGTACAGGGGAACATGAATCCGGGCAAGATTCGCTTCTCTAATGAGCACAGAGAAGAGCTTTTCTTGGATGACTGCCTTCCGCTCCATTATCAATATTCTTAAAATTGGGACTTGAATTACGTCGTTGTGCCTGAGGGGTGAGGGATCTCCGCCACATGGATAGTTCAATGTGCTTGAAAAGCACTCAGATTTGACCAAAAGAAGAGAGGGGACAGTTTCCCAATCTATTGGGAAAAAGGAATAGTCAACTTTTTTGTGTATATGTGAGTCCAGTTTTTTCTCAACCTCTTCCCAAACAAGACGATTGACTTTAGTTTCACTCACCACAACTCTAATTGGGAAACTAGTCTTCTTCTGGAACTGCTTAGGGAAAGAAAGAGGGAAAGCGAGTACACTGATTCTGCTCATAGCGAGTTAACTGATTCCTAACTTGATGCTAGCAATCCTTACTAGTCTTTCCGACTGATTGAACTTTTAGACCCTCTCCTCCCTTTTTTAAAATCATTGTTACTACCTGCCTTTCCAATTATTTCAACGACTTGATTGCTTTTATACATGGGATAGTCTAGGACTCCTAGTGATATCATTTCAGTATGCGAGATAATAAGTAAATGGTCATGAAAATGAAATATGTGCAGACTCATTGAAATGGAAATGGGAAAATGAAATGGCATTTCCTATCAACAAAAAAAGAGAGAATGAAATGGCATTGCAGTTTCAATAATAGAAGATATAGCATAATCTTAACATGCAAACTTGGTTTGTTTCACATAATGAACTTGGTTTTATGATTATATTTACAGTCATAATCATATATGAACTTGCTTCATGCCTTTTGTTTCGCTTGTGTATGTTCTAGAAGTGGAATTTATGGTCTTTTCTTATGGAAAATTAGAAATTTGTTCTCCATGATTACTTATCAAAAAAAAAACTGTTCTCCATGATTGCTTTGTGAGTTTCCTGTATTTGTTTCTTATGAACTAAAAGAATTGAATTGGCTTTCATTCAACGCATCAAGATAAGGATCAAGAATGCCTATTTATGGAATTAATTACTTTTCAAGTTGACGAAACATATTTTGCATAAGATCCCCTGCTTTGAAACAACATCAACTTATGTTCTAATAGGCTGGAATAGGACGTGTTCGGGCATCATCTTACTCCATCCTAACTATTGGCTTAGCCTTGAGTTACTATTGATCTCTTGCCCAACAGAAGAAGACTAGCATTTTTGAACTTAGCTTGCTTTCAAAATTGTTGAAACGATAGTGAAACTTGTCAAGCATGGGACGATGAGCAAGGAAAACCATACCTTCCCTACAATTTCTGTTTTTCATTCTTCTTCTTATAGTGTAACAAAATTGAAAATTGGAAAATGTTAGGTCTGTTTGGCAACCCCAACTCCATCGCTTGACAACAGAAAAATGTTAGGGAGTGAGGGAGGAAGATACTGATATAGTTGATTAGTTATGGGTTTTTTTTTTTAATTTTTTTACTTTTTTTAAAAAGAAATTTTAGCGGGTGTAATTGTACAAAATCAAAATGGAAAGGTGGGGAAAATGAATTACTGCCTATGAAATGGCACTGCCTATGTTACTATAGACACCACCATGGAGCTTTGCAATCATTTCTTGTTAGGGAATGTGTTGATATGGAGATATGTGTTAACATTGTGGCAGAGTGGCAATACCAAAAGTTGTAAATCTTTAATGTTATGGTTTTTTGCTTTCGGTTGCTTATGTGGTTGACTATTATTTTATTTTCTCTCAATTAGATGAGGCCAAGTGGTGTCATATTTCATACTTTCATTAATTTATATTCTTGTTTCTCTTACTTATTGGTTTATGATTTTTCTCTTTGGTCAGTTTTCTCCCATGGCCCATGCTCAGCTTTGTTTGTGATTATGTGCTCTGTTTTTCCTCCATTCAAAAATTTATATTCATGGAGTGAGAATGACTGTTATGAACCCTTTCTCTTTTCCTTCTCACTTCTAGTTTTCTGATATAATAAAAAAATATCATATTTTAACTTTCATGATAGAACTGTAGATTGAGGGAAAATTGTTTGATAACTTCATTCCTCATTTTCTTGTATACAGTAATGCAACCTTTCCAAGGTGCTGCCATCTTCCTAAGCCAGGTATTATTCGAGTACTCCTGTTTAGGGCACCAAGCTTTGAAAGTCCAACAAAGAATTGTTCAAGTTTCAAGCTTTAATAAATGTGGAAAGGGGTAGTACTGAAGTAATTCTGACGTTATAGTGAAGTATGTTACATGTAGAGATACGCGTACAAACAAAAAACTTTAATGTTACATCTTAAGAAAGAGTTGAGATTTGACAGATATGTTAGAGAACTCTTGGATTATGCTAGACTTGTTATCCGTTGACATATATTTGATGGAAGTTTTACTTTCACAATAGATGATACTTAAAGTTAGGTCATATATAGATGTGGCAGCCTTTGATAGAATCAATGTTCTTCAAGAAAAACTTCTCAAAAAGTTTTCACTCCACCCACAAGCCTACCGTGCATGCATAGAGTCTGTTTTTGTTGCCTTGACCTCCAGGAAAAATGAAGCAACCTTACTACTACACACCAAGGTCATTGCAATCTGGATCTTCCTTTTTTTTTTTTTTTTGAAAAAGATACGATCTCTTGATCTCTATATTGAACATTTCTCTACCTTGGTTGTTGAGATATAATATATTAAGTACTATTAGTTGGAAAGGAGTAACTAAAGTTATATACTTTAACTTACAAATTGTGTTTAGGGGTTTCTTTTGGAAAGTTATTATCTATAATAAATGAGGGTTATGTATATTTAATTACTCCTAAGTTATGAATTGGTCAAACAAAATGTAGTGAGCTTTTTGTAGTGAAGAGATAACATCCTTAGTATTGAAAATAAGATTGATGGATCATTGGTCTCCTCTTTAGCTTCTTCTGCTTGGTTCCCTTCCTTGGAAATCTTTTATTTGTGATGGTCTTTTTGACCTGCTTTAGCATCACCATCCTGCTATGTATCTGCTGCAACTTTAGGAACTTCTTGTTTGCTTTCAGTGTCTTGCTCACTTGTTGCAGATTCAGTCAGCACATGTTCTTTCTTTGCTTCCTCTCGAAACCTGGTGTTGTAAGTGATTTATTCTCAGCTTCTGTGCTACCATCCTCAAGCCCTGGCATTGGTATGTATATATTTTCAATATCTTGTTTCTCTGATTTTCCAACTTCTGACTCGTCTATGTTTCCTGTAGAGTTTGTCACACCATTCTTATCACTATTAACTTCCTCTATAACCATCCCATCTTCATGAGTTCCCTCAGCATCTGGCGTTGGCAATGATTCTATGGCAGCAACTTCTTCATTTACATCAGAAGTCTCTTGATTTTCCGGTTCCTTAGTCATAGTTTCCATGGTTTCATTCACCTCATCTTTCTATAAATACCCCTTCATTAGTTTTCTATGTTGTGCCCTTTGCATCTTCGTTGTCTCCAAGGGTAGTAACAACCTCTCCTTCTCCAAGATCCTCACTGTTTTGGGCATCCTCCATTGCAATTTCTACAATTTCTTTATTTTCTTCTGCAATAGCTTCAGTAGTTTCATCCTAGGCATCCTCATTGTCCTGGTCTGTTATGGGTTAATGAAAGATATGTATGGGTAAAACCTCCTTTATGTCTTATGTAGTTGACTTGTTTTGTTTTTTTGTTTTTTGTATAGTTGAGCCCCAGTCATTCTCCATATTTTCTTTATTAGATCTTGGAGATCTCGAGATAGATTTTGTGTTTATATTTGTCTAGTGTACTTTAGCTGTTGCCTCAGATTTCTATATGTTATTCCGTATGTTACCTAAACTACTATTGGGATCCATTTTGTTTATGTTTTAGGTTGGTGCAATAGTATCGCTCAAGAGTGTAGTATATTCAAACCATGTTGTTGCCATTGGAATCATCTTTAGTATTGATCCAAAAACACAAGTGGGAGGTGCAAATTTAGGTCATAATTGGTGTGAAGTATCCATTCAATATCATGTGGAATGGAACCAAGAGTTAATTAGGTCATATGGATTTTTTCACAACAATTGGAGATGCGATTGGAGCACCTATAGCTTGGATTTTATCATTTGATATATTTGTATTATTTAAGTCCATTAATAGTTATAACTAATAGTTATAACATTCACATTTGCTTACTTCAACTAATTTAAATTTGTATATTTTGTAGGTATCACTGTTGGATTTTGACTCAAGCTAGTTGCAATCTCAAAATAGTGAACATCGAGAACTTCATACATTAGTTTGGATGAATGGTAGATGTTTTATTAATGTAGTATATTATTTTTGTTCTTGTGATACAATGACTATGCATGGTTAGTTTTAATTTAATATGCTTAAATTGTCAAATGACTTGACCTAGACAATGTAATTAAAGTGTCGATGATTAATCTTATGATAGTTTTTTGATGATTACGTACGTGTGCTGTTGTTGCTCTTTTTACTATTTTCATATCTTGTTCATAGATAGTCTACACTAGCATGAAAATAAATTGAGCAGAGATGTTATTACCTTTTAAGGGTTCTTTTTAATTGTTTGAATATTATTAAATAAGGCTTTTTGAAGTGCCATAATAACAAGTGTCAAAAAAGCCTCTACAGATTAGCTATTGAGGCACTTGCATGTGTTGTTTTAATAGTTTTATTGAGTCATTTGATGGTAGTTAAAACGGTTTGAATTTTCTAAAGCGACACTTGTAAGAGTCACAATAGTTAACTTTTCACATTTTGAATTACTTTACGGGACACTTGTAAGTGACACAACTGAAAATATATTGAGGCTTTTACATGAGCCTTATTATGTTGTAGTCTGTTAAAGCATTTGAAAAAGCCTCAATAGTCTATTAAGGCTTCAAAACAAACGACACTTGAACCAAGTGCCCCCAGGTTCAAAAAGCTTCGATAGGTACACACTTGAACCAAGTGTCCCTAGGTTAAAAAAGCTTCAATAGGGTACCTATCGAGGCACTTTTAAGAACCTCGAAAGACAAAATTTGTTGTAGTGATTGGACTTGAAATTAAAATTTAAATGATTTAATTCTGATTCACCGGCGGTGTATTTCGTTAATGTACACAAGCGCATCAATAATCATAATTATGCAATAAAACAACGTAAATATTCGTTTAATTTATTTCTTACAAAATATTGATTTTCTTAAACTTATAGTAAGTATGAGAGTATAAAATAATTCATAGAAAGTATAGAAAAATAAACACGTAATTTATAATAGTAAGTATAATTAATAATAGTAACTAATAAATATAAGAGTAAATTGTAATTATTAAATATTAAAGTTAATAACTAATAAGTAAAATAATAGTACTTAATAATATTATAGATATTTAAAAACGTATTTAATAAATATTATACTAGTACTTAAAAAATAATCCATCCGTTTTCAAATGATCGTCCTCAGAAAAAGTAATTGATTGTATTATAAATATTGGTAAAATATGTGGTTTTCCTTTAATGCCCTTCAGAATGTTGTCATAATTAAAGTAACTAGAAAAAGTAAGGGTAAAGTGGTAAAAGTGTTTTCCTAAAAAGGGAAAGTTTTCAAAGAAAATAATTATTTTAAAACGAATGAAAAAGGAAAGAAGTATGATAATTTGAAAATTGAGGGAGTATTCTATATAATTTAAATTTAAAAACGTAAATAATAAAAATTAGTAAGTAAACATACTAAAAAATTGGAACTAGAAAATTGGAAACTTGAGAATTGAGGGTGGAGAGATGAAGACTATGAAAAAATTGAAGAGGTAGGCCCTGTTTGTTTCACGGAAATTGATTTCTGGAAAACGTTTTCATCCTTTTTCGGTGTACCTTTTGAAAAATGTAGTCAACATAAAAGTTTTTTTGAGTCAATGGAAAATGGCTTACAGATTCATTTTCAATAAGTCATTTTCCAAATATTCGAGTGTACTCCTCTGCCCCCTTCCACAATTACACATATTTACATGCACACACAATATTACACTCAAAAATATATTTTTTAGAAATATAAATTGAGTTTGTGCACACTATTTATAAATTAGAATTTAAAAAAAAATACGCAATACGTCCTAAAATTAGTGTCCAATATATTATTTAGGATGTTTCAAACATTATCCATTTTATTTTATAAAGCATTCTTTCGTATCAAATATCTTTTTTTTTTATTTGATTGAAAAAATGATAGACCTTATTGATTTGACACCACTAATGATAAATTGAGGGTTACTAAAAGAAAATTACTTAAAGTTCAACACTATCTTATATACAATATGGACATTAATATTAAAATATAGGGTTAAGTATATCATTAGTCCCTGAACTTTCGCCAAACTCATCATCAATTCCCCAACCTCAAAAAGTTTCACCACTGACCAAAGTAGACGTTTTTTGCTCATCGAATGTCCCTAGCCCTAACGTCGTTTGTGTATTTCCGTTAAGTGAGCATGCGTCACTCACATGCACAAAATAAAGAAGCCATGTATATCATTATCAAAATAAGGGGAAAATGTGAAAATTTTAATACTATCTCTCTTTCCTAAGTCATTCTTCCCCAATTTTTTAACCCACCAGATTTTACTACAGATATTGAAGTTGCTTCCATGAAAATATTTCAACTTGAGCAAAGGTTGGGCCCGCTGCCCCGATAAGTCCAACCCGAGGAATCCTCGCGCAAATCAACCAACCGAGTCGTCGGAATGCTTGCCTCCAACATTTCAACGGCAAGTCTACAACTCTACGCGTTCTCCCCTGTGGCCACTCCGCTTGTGAAACAAAAGGTGAGTCTTTTAAAAGTTGGTTTATTTTCTTGTGGTGATGATTCTGGGTTTAGTTACATATTTACAGTTATGTTGCTAAAATTATGTGGGTTTTGTTTGGAATGATAGATGGTCAAAGAGATGAATTGAGTTTAATCCTAAGGGGTAGTTTGAGGGAGGGTCGAATTTGTCCCGCCGATGGGTTTTAATATAACGAGGTTGATAAGAGTAACCAATTGATACTGGTAGTGGAATGACAATGGTGGAGGTCGGCAACATCGATTTGGATTTGAAGATTGCTAATTGGATGGGGGACATTACGATCTAGTGAAACTTTGAAGGAAAAAATTGACAGAGGATTAAAGATTGCTAGAATTGTGCTGCTATGCCGGAATTGAGTTGCAAGGGCTTGGAGGGCGGCAGACTGGCTAGACCATGTGGCTCCGGCGTTATTGATGGTCGGGTTCGGCTTGGAAGGTTTAGTGCTTGGGTTGCGGTGGTGGCCGATGATGGTGGAGGAATGGAACGAAGACGCGAAGCATGGTGGAACGACAGTTTTGGGATGATGTCGACATGACTGATGGCGGCAATGGCTGGACAGAGAAGACGAACGGAGGCAAGGGGTGAACGGCAAGGGCATGTGATGATGGTATTAAAATTTTCACTTTGGAGATGATGGTATTAAATTTTCACTTTGCCCCCTTATTTTGATGATGTTATACATGGCCCCCTTATTTTGTGCATGTGAATGACATTTGCTCACTTAACGGAAATACACAAACAACGTTAGGGCTAGAGACCTCCGATGACAAAAAAAAACTTACTTTGGTCAGCGGTGAAACTTTTTAAAAATGGGGGACTGATGATGAGTTTGATGAAAGTTCAAGGACTAATGGTATACTTAACCCTAAAATATACTTTTTGTATTTATTTAGTGTTTTTCGTAACATTTTCCATGCGTTTACAAAACTCTTGAAAATATTTTTCGACATATTTTCAAAAGATTTACCAAACACCTGAAAATGAAATCTTTTCATTTTCTATAAATCATTTTTTGAAAAAGATTTTTCGAAAATCATTTTCCGTGAAACAAACGAAGTCGTAGAGTGAGTATATATAGGTTGATAAATGAAGGAAAAAGATTAAAAAAAAATCTTTTTTTAAAAATCATTTTTACCATAAAACGTACAATCTATATTACAATACAACTTGGATTGCACATGTGCAATTGATAAATGCTAATGAGGGGTCGAGATCAATTCATTTACCGAGATCCTACGGTCTCAATTTCGTCTAGATTTCACATGTGCGAAGGACGGTTGAACGGCGGTTGAGCAACCCCTACACACCCCTTCTCACATGTTCTCTCCACCTCCTCTCTTTGAATCGGTATAATTCCAACTGGTATTATTGTTCTATTTAAGAATAATTATTTAAGAATAAAAATAATTATTTACAAAGTTAAGAAAAATACTAAAATTTTAAATTGAAAAATAGTCAATTTAAATCAATAGAAGTGATAATAATAATTTAAATTGAGTGTATAAAACATTCTTCCGATTTTTAATGTTGTTAAGAAGGGTGAATTCATCTTTTTTTGTTTAACTATTTTTTAAAAATGTCTAAAACACAATTTATTGAGTTTTTCTTTAGGTGGTTTGGGTTTTAAAATGAGTATTATCTTCTTTGGAAATTTTTTAGTTTAACTAAGAATATGTATAACCATTAAGACCACTCTAAAAGATAAGCTGTTTTTATTTTATTTTTAAAAAATAAGAATAAGTAATAATATTTATAATTACTAATTTGGAATTCTTCCGGATTTTTACGTTCTTAATAATATGTATAAAATATAAAATACACTTTTCATTAAATAAAATAGGTTACGCATTTAAAAAAAGTTAAAAAAATTAATAGCCTTGATGTACGTGTTAAAAAAAGTTTATATTTTAACGAAAGATTATTAATTGTATAAGGGCAAAGCTGATTGTCCTCCCCAAAATCTAACAAGGTATCGCCTCTGTTTCCTTAAAAAAAATTACAAATAAATAAAATCTAACAAGGTACCGCATCTGTTTTTTTTAAATAAAATTACAAATAAATGTTTTAATTTTTTTCTCCACTGCTGACATACTCCCCTACTTGCGCCGTGCCATAGGCACGGGCACAAAGACTAGTTTGTTACACTTCTCATGTGAAGCAGCCACTAATGGATCTCCCTCATCAACCACCTAGATCGTTTGTCAAGTTTCTTTTTTGATTTTGTCCATTTGAAATAATGATTTACGGTTTCACACTTCCCTATAAAAAAACATTGATTTACGGTTTACTGATATGGTTCACGATTTGACAGTTCAGAATTACCCGTCACCAATTCCAACTTTTTTGAACATGAACGGAACCGGGAAACCGCGTTCATGACCGGTTTAGGTTTTGCGGTTTGTGTTTTCCAGTGCAACGAATATTTGAACGGTGAACCAGACTAGTATGTGCATGTCTAAGAGCATTTCCATCGCTCTTCCAATCGCTTCCTATTTAAGAAAAGAAAGAAGAACCAATGGAGGAAATCTTCTTATCACGCCACAGAGGAGAGATAGTGGGAAACTTTCTTATTTAAGTAGAAAGAAAAGGAAAAAGAAGAAAAGGGCTAAGGTCGCTTTGGTGTACGCTCGCCCAAAGCAAGCTCGTGCTGGTTTGGGGCATGAGAATGGCTGATGAATGGGTCTCATGTCTGATTTCACTGGTTTTTAATTTTTATTTGTTATTTTGAAAATATTGTGTTTTTAAAACGCTGCACCAAACGAGACCTTAATCGTTTATACTCGGACAAAAATAAAAATGTAAAAAAAGATGACATTGTCTACAAGATCCGAATGATACATTTTCCAAGCATGAAATTTTACTCCTAAAACAAAATCTAAGATTAATATGAAAATATCATAATATATTCGTTAATTTGGGTATTCGTAGCAAAAAAAAAAAATGTTAGCATTGTATTCATGACACTTATTGAATAAATGGTACGTTTGTCCATATGAAATAAACGTAGTGGATAAGTAATTTACTAATGAAAATAGTCTTTCCTTTTCATTTTTAATGATAAGTTTCTAAATTATTTGTTGGGAAAAATACTTGAAATAATTGCGGGTCGGTCCATTTTTTAAAACTTTTAATCAGTAAAGTATACCGTTTTTATTTTCAACTGGAAAAAGTCACTTTTAGTAGGAAAAATGATTACGAAATCCTTAATGAACTGTAGGCGCGCTACGGAGGTCATTATTTTTGCACCGTGATTCATCAATTTTATCGCATTATTTTTGCACCGCGGTTCAATAGTGTAACATCTAGTTTATTTTGTCACGATTCATCAATTTTAATACATTAATTTTTGCACTGTGGTTCAATAGTATAATTGTTAGTCTATTTTTGAACTGCGATTCATCAATTTTAGAGCATTAATTTTTACACCATGATTCATCAATTTTAGCGCATTAATTTTTGAACCGCAGTACAAAATCATATAAGTATTTTGCAAAACCGAACTTATATATCATGTTAGCTATATATCAAATCAAATATGACAATTATTTTGCAACAAATCATTAAGTATTTTTAATGATAAATTTTTTTCCGTTGACTTAATTATTAATTATTTCAGTATACTAATTATCTCAAATCTTTTATTTTCCAACGGTTAATAATTATTTCAAATCTTTTATCTTCTAACGGTTAGTCCTAATCTTTTCAGCCAAGAAACTAACGGCTAATTACTAATCCTTTTCCTATTTGTATTCGGTGAAGTGTAAACCAAGTTTAACGACTGTATATATAAACATACCCTCTCTTCAGTTCTCCATAACCATAATCGAATTCCTTTCCCTCTCTTCAGTTCTCCATAATCATCTTCTTCAATTCATCCCTCTCTCTGCCTGTGTTGATTTTCAAATTCAAACACATCATGGACGCAACCAATGATTCTCAGTTGCCAAGAATAAGATGGAGTGACGAGTTAAGTCATGCTCTCATCAATCGTACCCTTGCCAGTATCGATCGCTCTTCCATGTCTCGTGAAGCTTATTTGGAATTAGTCGACTACATCAACTACGATTCACATCTTTCTCCCTGCAACATTCATCGATATCTAGCTACTCAGCCGCCTGTGCAAGTGCAACCGCCTTCTTACATGCCCTATTACCCTCAACTGCCCCAACAATCATACGCTACTCCTATCTCCTATCCGATCCACCAATACAGCGTTGGTCCCCCTCCAGTGTACCCTCAAGTCGCCCAACAATCACACGCTTACAGTCCAATATACTATCCGATGCAGCCATACAACGTTGTTCATCCCCCTCTAAGGCCGGCATATGATGATCAGGTTAGATTTGTTGATGGAGTGGCCATAATCTTTGAGGCTGTTGAAAGCACCGATGACTACGAAGATTTGCTTCACCTACAAGAACGAATGGGCCGAGTTAATGTGGGTTTATCGAAGGAAACGATCTTCAAGAACTTGAAAACGAGCCGGGTCGTCGATGTTGCTAGTAAGGATAAAGAAGAAGGTGGTGAAATATGTGTCGTATGCCAAGATGAGTACAAGGTTAAAGAGACAATTGGGACTCTTCAGTGTGGACATCGTTATCATGCAAACTGCATAAAAGAGTGGCTGCTTCGGAAGAATGAATGTCCAATCTGTAAAGCCAAGGCTTTGATCACATAGATTTAGTTTAGTCTTTTGTTGTAATGTTGTTTTTATACATAATTTGTGTTCCAGAATTTGAAATTTTGGGTTCGGTTTTGTATTGTTAAAGAATGATTTGGTTAATGTGATGTTTCTGTTTCTTTGTTTTAAAATTTTTGAGTTCTGATAGGTTAAATTTTCTTTGTTGAAGTTCTGATAGGTTTCTGATAACTACTTTGTTTGTAACTTTCATGAAAAAGAAACTGAATTATAAGAACGATGACGACCATACTGAGTCAGATCCGCAAGCTCGAGAAGTTTTTAGCCGATGCTGGATTGTAACCGTGAGTATCTCATCAAATGTAAAGGAACAAGTAAAAAACTCAGGCCAATTTGTTTTGCAGGTCGAAACAAATTTTGAATATAAAGATCGAGTGTACCTTAATACATAGAACTGCATCGTTCTAGTAATTATAGGAACAATAAAACAACGAACAATCACAAAGAAAATAGTTTGTACTTCAAACGGAGAAAATAAAAGAAGAAAATCAACAAAAGAGCACATCTATGGTTTATCATCTCCATCTCTTCTTCAAGATCCTTCATTTTCTTCATTCTCAGCTCTTTCTTTAATCCTTATCTTTCCTGGGGGCAAACTCATCTTCAACAGTTGAGGAGGGACTTGGGTAAACATTTTTCTGCTTCAGCTCAAATCCCATTCCTTTGATTATCCTGAAATGTTTATTCTCACAGTCAACTAGAAACAGGCCATGTCCTTATGATTCTGTTTAGAGAACTTGTTGAACTGATTCTTCCTCTTGGGACTGTAACAGTAGGTTCATGAATTTGTTTGGCCCTTAGTTCCAGTTTATTGGAGTTCATGGTCTGTCTTGTTTATGTCAATGATATCCGTTTCTTTGGCCAACCATATCTGCCAACTCCTTGACTGTTTAAGAATCAACAATAAGATTCTGTAGAGGCTGCTCTACTTCTTCTAGCGACAAAAGCCATTCTTGGGATCAACTTACCAATACTAACAGGTGTAGAAAAAGTCGAGTTTGTGATTTCGTGAACAATGCGAATTATAAGATTTTTCTAGGATAGAACAATGATGCCCAATACCTGCTCAAGAAGTTGTCAGATCAGTGAGCTCGATAAAGTTGTCAGATCTGCAAGCTCAAGATGTTTTTAGCTATGCTGGATCGTACGAGAGTCATGAGAAATTTTTAATAAGAGAAATAAGTTGGATACGTAAGCGTAAATATCTCATCAAATGTAAAGGAACAAGTAAAAACTTGGGTCAATTTACTTTGCAAGTCAAAATTTTGCATATCACAAAGAAAATAGTTTGTACTTCAAATGGAGAAAATAAAGGAAGAAAATCAACAAAAGAGCACATCTATGGTTTAAATCTTGTTTCTATCTCTTCTTCAAGATCCTTCATTTTCTTCATCCTCAGCTCTTTCTTTAATCCTTATCTTTCCATGGGGCAAACTCATGTTTCAACAGTTGAGGAGGGACACGGGTAAACATTTTTCTGACTTTTTATGGATCTGCATACATCTGGAACAGTTTCTGATTCAGCTCAAATCCCATGTCTTTGATGATCTTGAAATGTTCATTCGCGCAGTCAACTAGTACACAGGCCATGTTCTGATGCTTCTGTTTAGAGACCTTGTTGAACTGATTCTTTTTCTTGGATCTGCAACAGTAGTAGGTTCATGAATTTTTCAATCTTTCAAGACAATCGAAACACAATTAAAACGATAGAAGATGGTACCCCAATAAAGACTTCCTAGATATTGCATGAAACTAGGATAGATGTTTGTGGAGATGGGCTTGGAATTGGAAGCACAATGGGAGCCAAGCCGAAAACAGAATAGTGAACGCTTTGTAGCATTAAGGTTATTATATACATATTCTTTTCCATGGTGAACAGATCGATGTAACATGAAAGATATATTGTAACTTGTACCCTAGAGACAATTTGAATTTGTACTCTAAAAATCAACCAAGAAGATCGATTTATGGTATAATAATCAAAATACTAAATGCAAAGAAAAGTTTCTTACACCCTCATCCTGAATAGTCCTACTTTCTACTCCCTCTATCCAAATCCACCTCCAGCCAAAATCAAAATCAATTCACTAAATGTGGAGCTACATCAATCAGACATTTGAAATCCCTTCTTGGGCAATCCCACTGCTCGGGCCAAGGAAGATGGAAGTCATACAAGTAGTTTGCCCCAAACGATGGGAACGTTAATGTTGGGCAGACCCTTCCTAGATTAGTAAGGGTGATCCTTCGAAAAGCCACAAGCACCTTGCCCCCCAATAGAAACCAGTAATCTTACATTATACACGAAAGATTTTATTGCTGACAATTTCTTTGTGTCTTTTGAAAGATAGACCAAAGATGAGCAATCATCCTTGTACTACCTAAGCAACTTCTGTTCTTTTCCATAGTGAAATCCCAGATGAGATCCCAAATTCATTCAAAGTTGAAAATAAAAAAAATTAAAAATAGAGAAGATGAGAGTGTGATTTATGCCTGCACAAGACACAAATATCTGAACTCAATCTTTTAAATGGCCTCCTCCCTATTCACCAGTAAGCCATAATATGTGAAAAAGGAATTCCCAAACATTTCTCCTTAAACCACAAATTAAATGCTAGCTAAACCTGTAAAGTACTTCAGCTACTGACACTGACGATAAAACTGAAATGCATCCAAATTGACAAAATTGAACTTTCCAAACCAATATGGGCAAGTAAGTCTCCTTACGAAAAGTTCTACCTCTTCCAACCAGCTAGTCTTCTTCCGGATCACTTATAATAGCAACAATCCCGACATAAAGAGAAGCGCAACTGCATGCAAGCCCAACAACATAGGATTGCAGCATCATACCAAGTGATCACCTTGCAACCACAAAGCAAACACTGCCTTAGCCTGCCTGTCAAACGCTAAACCTTTTTTCCCTTCATTACAAGATGAGTACAGTGGTTCCCGTTATAGTCCATACTTCTGAAACTGACACACTTATTTTATCCATCCCAATCCTATCCTTTTATTATAAACACTACATGTGTCACAATATGTTAAACAAATTACCATAGACCGGCCTTCCTATAGGCAGTTTTCAATAAATAAGTGTTCGTTGGAACAATTTATCACCAAGCGCCCAACGGGCGAGTTTGAAACTGCTTAACTATACTCTGAGTCTGAAAGTTGTCTCCAAGATGTAGATATATCTGCCACCTTGACATGAAATTTCACGTGCATTCCATCGTGTGTACACCTACCTCAACAAAAAAAGACAACTAGAATTATCAGCTGATAGCTGAAGTAGCGGATCAGTTTTGCTTTAATTACTTACATATGCAAATTGGTCCTGTTATCTTTACTCGTTTCAGTTGTAGCTTTATATTAACCATGGAATTTTGCATCTGTATAACAATCATGGACATATTCCTTTTTCTTTTCATTAGTTGTGGCAGCTTGCGGGTATATGGGTCAGCTACATTTTAATGTCAAAAATTTGCACATGCTTTGGCTTAATAAGCCATAAGCACGAAGGCTCATTCATAGTTCACAAATCACATTGTTACGGACAATAACCATGACCAGATTTTGTTTATTCTTATTCTTGTCTATTACAATTATAAATCTAGAGAAGTGTTTTTAAAGCCCTCTTACACTTCTTTGGAATGTTAAAACTATCCTCAAACGTAGCTAGTATAATTACCTACCAATTATCTATACTGTTATCCTCTCCAAATTAATTACCCAATGTGTCCTCTACTCTATCAACTACCTAGAACTAGCTGACTTTACAAAATTTCAAAACTATTAACAATATAAGAAACTGCAAAATACAAAAAACGTTAATTCAACAAACAAAAAGGAGATTTTACAAGCTACTACCTAGGTTAAATCTAATTCAAAGAAACACCCAGTTATCACCATAGTCATTTACCCAAGTAAACTGGCAATTTACAACAATGGACTTCCTCTTTTCTCTAACAACCTAGACAACATAAAGCCTCCTTCCTATTCTATATTCCCAAAGGTGGGGGGGGGGCATGAAAAAGGAAAAGAGACTTTCAACATATACATTTGTTCAAAATTTCTTTAGGGAGAGAAACTTTAAAAGAAAAAGAACCTTACATTTAGATGCAGAACAAGCAAGCGCCAGCGTGTGGAGAAACAGAGAAGTGGTCCTGGAGCATCCTCATCTTTGATAATTACTAGACGTACATAGATCTATTACAAACATTCCCATATAGGAATTCTCAAACACACAACACACACACACAAAAAGAAGACTCAACAGCACAAAATTATGATTCATAAAAGCCTATAACCAATGTTGCCGAGGCCATAACGAAAAAGAGAGTCGAGGATAGTGTTTGAAAAAAGAATCATTACCTAAGAAGGTCTTCTGAACAATCATAACCTTAAGAAATTTGTCAAGATCATATAGTTATTAGGGCATGTGTAATCATGATAAAGGCTTGAAAGGTTAGGAGTACAACCTATACATTTCCAGCAGACAGGTTAAAATTACTTTTAAAAAACAAAGAGAGCATGTTTTATGATTATCTAAAATTATATGCAAAGACGATAAATGGAAAACAAATACATCTCACAAAGTATATTAGATCTGACAAAATACCTAGGGACACTTACAAGATGCACCAGCATTATTAAACTTGCAAGTGGACCGAGTAATATCCTCGACTCTTGGTTCACTAACCTTCAATCGATATGTAGCTCTATGAAGACCCTTTCTATTTTCTAAACAGCTTAGGGAAATAGTAAGTTTATTAGCAAAATATTGCCAACTAAGTTTCCTGTTGGAAAATGGCCAAACAAAAGGACCACGGCAATACAAACTAAGACCACAATGTAGGAGGAGATTACAATGTAAGCTACCACTACCTACAAAGGTGAACTCAAGCCCTTCTCTATTAAGTCAATACATAACTAACCCAAATTATTAGGCTTGGAAGTTGGCTACACAAATTAAGTTGGGTGCAATAACAACAAAGAATTCACAATATGACTATTCAAGTAGAAAAAAGGAGGGCATAGTGCGAGAGCTGCCAATGCAGAGTCTCAATGTAGTAGTCTTACCATTGCTACCAGAGACTGTTCCGTAATTCAAACTTTGAACCCACAAACCCATGTCACAATGAAACAACCTTAAAGTTGCCTTTAACTATATAAAATCAAGAAATGCATATAAAATTACCAACACAAAAAGGCAGTCTTAACAGCAGAAGAGAAAACAGAATCCTCTCAATTAAGTCCTTCTACGGTATGTTATCAAGGGCTTTAAATCATTGACGGCGGGATTAAGTATCATTGAAGTAACTTCAGTTCAGCGAACAATCACAACCTTAGATTATGAAAAAATCAAAACCCCAAGTTGTAATAAGAACAATTAAAATCAAAATCAATGAAAAGCCCTAATTTTTTACTAAAAATTCAGAATGACTGACCAGTTTGTGAGCATTGGTAAAGGGTACTTTGATTGAGAAATTCAACTCCGGTCCGGTCCGGTCCGTCAAACTTCACATTATACAAACATACAAATTATAATCTGAAAAAATTAATTAAAGAAATAACTTGAAGCAGGAATAATTACGGGAATGTGCTAAACGTCTACGTTTAATCAAAATCACGAACAAGACTTAACTAGCATTAAAAATAAGGTAAATGAGATTTTAATCTATAATTAACATCAAACATTAAAAAAACATTTTAAAAGTAAAATATTATAAATAAAACACTGATGCTTACTGTTTACTCTCACATAATCAAAACTTTTTTTTTTGACAAATTCTAAATTCCCCTACAAGCATAAACAATGAAGAAGAAGAAGAAAAGTCGTTCAATAATCCTAGAATTGGTTTTGTTTAGTAGATTATGCATACTATATAATTAAACAACTTAAAATAGATAACAAAATTTATATGATACATACTTTCACTACTAGAAATTGCGTAAATATCGACGGAAGCAACGAAAAAATTATTTTTCAACTGAAGCGACGAAAATTTTATTTATTGACGGAAGTAAAGAAAAATTTATTTAGAGATGGAATGGCGTCGCTATTTTTGAATTCCCGACACTAAAATTTGTCGTTGAAAAGCATCTTTTCAAAATATATATGTAAAACAAAGTCTCAACTTCTTTTGCAACTTTTAACTTATATATATTCAAGAAAAAATTAACAAAATTAAATAAGTAGCCTTAATATGAATCAAATAATCATTAGAGTTTTTTTGTTTTGTTTTTACTCTATTCTTTTAAAGCATAAGGAATTTGTTAAGCTTTACAATCATCCTATGAAATCAGCCGAATCAAACCATATTGCACGAAACTAATAAACAAATTGTAATTAGATTTGACCATTGATTATAATTAATTAGTGTATTTATATCTTTCTTCATATTGGATAAGATTATATAAATTAAAGGCCAAAGTTTTCATTCTACAGCTTTTACCATGAGATTAAATCACCAAACTGAATCATATGAGATTGAACCATGAGACCTATAGAAACTTACATACCTTATAATTACATAAAACCATTAAGTTCAAACCATTAAGTTAAAATCAGCTAGCTTATTACTTATCCAAAATACGTTTTAACTTAGACTTTGTAACAAGTCTAAATCTATCTACTGAAACTTTAGCAGATAAGATATATTCTGTTGTTTATACTGCAGATACCCTATTTGACTTTTGCCTAGCAGTCTTCCTACTTGTTTCATTCTACCTGCCTAAAGCGTAAGTCATCAGCTGCTGATAACAGTGTCAGCACCTACTTATTCACTTGAAATTTTCTATCTGCTGAAACACTATATCAATTAAAATATTTGACCTTCACGCGCTCATTATAAAACATTATTTTTGTCGTTTTTTTCAAACAAAAGAACTATTCACATGTCCTTTTAATAGAAGACTTTCATGCATGTCTTAAATATTATTTATCTATTCAAACCTAGCTAATCACTTTCTTTAATATTTCATGCTAGAGTATACTCTTTGTCTCTTATAGATTGTAGAGTTTTGGGGCATTCAATGATAGATCATTATCATCATTTCATCAAGAAATTCAAAGATTCAACATTACTCTCTCAAACGATTACAAATCTGGATATCATTATAAAAACAATTTGAAGATAGGATTGAAAGACACACCACAGAACTACGTGCTCAAGCATTCAGAAATCTCAAATTCACCAAGCACTCAAAAAGAGACAAAATCGTTGAAACTCTCATTTAGATCCAGAATTTCAAATATTTCTTTGAAGAGTTTCTTCTCTCAAACACTCACTAGATAAATCTCTCATATAATATTATTTTCTAGTTTCTTTTTGAACAATCACCGTTCGTTTGTTCATGTACTCTTTCAAATCCTTAAAGAACCTTTGATTGCTATACGGGTTTGATTCTTGCTAGATCAAACACCTCAAACACTGATTTTTGTTGTATACTGATCCGTTAGTGATCACTTAGCATTTATATATTCTTAGTGCACTTCAAAATCCAAGTTTGACCACCTTGGTAGTGGACGTACCCGTTTTAACACTGTAAACCACTCCAAATACTGTGTTCTGTCTACCTGCTGTTTTTCATGTTTATACACTTAAGTAGCTCCTATCTACTTAAGTGTTTAACAATTACATTCCTAAATTCGTTACATAGTTGATCTTATATATTGTCCTTCAATTCAGTCATCATATTTAAGTGATCAAAAGAAAACCAAACCAAACTGTTTTAAGTTCAGCTGCTGAAAACTTATCTTTTCCACTGCAACTTTTAAAGGTTTTCAAAACAACACTCAAAGTTTTTAAAAGGCTATCCACCCCCCTCTAGCATTATTTCGTTTCCAACTGGACTTACAAGACCGAACCGTGAAACTGACAATGAAACTAAACTTAAAACAACAGAAATCGAAATGTCGTGGTTTGGTTTTAATACAGTTCAAACTCCACACAATTCAATTTGATTTGATATTTTACAAACTGATAACATGCTAGTGTAGTTTAATTACATCATATATTGTCCTAAATTGAAGTGAGCCAAACCATTTATACTCTTACCACATTCATATGCTTGACACGATGTAGAGTTGATTAGATGGTCACATAATATAACACAATTGTATAGGTAAGGAGTCATGATCTGATAATAGCTAGAGTTGTCAAAAATAGGTCTGGCCCAATGGGCCGACCCAACCCAACCGATATTATGTTAGGCCGGACTTTAGTTTCCATAAAAATTGCAAAATTTGGGCCATTCAATGGGCTAGCCCAGTTGACCCAATGTTTTGTGTGGGCATGGGCTGTAGTTTTGGTGGATAAATCTTGGGATGACCAGTCCAACCCAATTTTAACGTTTGGGCCGGTGGGATTGGTGTGGGTATGGCCTGGTTGTAGACACTCCAATTTCATACCCATATTTGTAACATTTTGTAAAATGTTAAATCTAGTCAAAAATGACTAACGGACGTTAACTTTCAGGGGGTTCAAATGGTTAAAGGAAAAACAAGAAACAAAACAAAGAGCAGAACGGGTGAAAGTGTAGAAAAGTAAAGGAAAAGCAAAAAGGGGCGTAGCCTACAACAAAAATGGGCGTGCGCCCATAATTGTTGTAGGGGGCGCCCATTTTTTATGTTTCACCTTTAGTTTCCTTCTTTGGTATAACTCTTTCAGTGCATGGTACAACACATTAAAGCACAAACTTAAAAATATCTTCTGTTGCCTTTGCAGTTAAGTCTCGTCGGTCTATAAATAGAAGCCTCCGCCCATTGCTTTCAGAGAGTTCAGAACGGAGAAAATTTATACGCATAAGGTTTTCAGATAAATCTTAGAGTGTTGTTAAGCTGCCAAAATCCTTCCTAAACACTTATACACACCGGTCAAAGAAAAACCTAATCAATTGATTAAGCTTTCATCATATTGACTAGCTCCAAAAAGCCAAAGCAAGCAGTTAAGCTGCCCAATTTCAGACTCGACACCAAGACACTTCAAACAAATACAAGACACTTAAAAATAAGGTAAATATGATTTTAATCAGTAATTAACATCAAACATTAAAAAAATGTTTTAAAAGTAAAATATCATAAATAAAACATGGATGCTTGTTGTTTACTATCACATAGTCTATTTTATTTTATTTTTTGCAAAGTCTAAGTTCCCCTATAAACATAAAAAATGAAGAAGAAGAAAAAAAAGTTCTCCAACAATCTTAGAATTGGTTTTGTTTAGTAGATTATGCATACTATATAATTAAACAACTTAAAATAGATAACAAAATTTATATAATACATATTTTCACAACTAGAATTTGCGTAAATATCGATGGAAGTGACGAAAAATTCATTTATCGACAGAAGCGACGAAAAAATTATTTAGGGACAGAATGGAGTCGCTATTTTCGAATTCCTGGCGCTAAATTTTGTCGCTGACAAGCATCTTTTCAGAATATCCTTTTTCTTCCTCGCCAATTTCAAAATTATGTCGATGGAATGTCTATCACTATTCAAACATGGAAAGTTTCATCGCTAAAAAGCATATTCTATGAATATTCTATTTTATGTCGCTAGATTTGATAGTTACGTTGTTATCCAGCGACGAAATTTGTCGTATCTAAAAGGTGATGCAAAGTCTGTCGCTCGTCAGCTACCGACATTCCGTTGCTGATTAGCTACGAAAAACTCTGTCGCTAAAAGAATATCTATATCTATATATATATATATATATATATATATATATATATATATATATATATATATAATTGTTAATATAGATATATACACAAAATTAAATACATTTTAGTTGTTAATAATTTCTATAAAATATTATAATCATTTTATAGAACTATATAGTCTATATTTATTTTTCAATATCCTTAAACATGTATATAAATACGCACATAGACACATACATATTAATTAGTGTATTAATATTTACACAGTTACCTATCTACAATATATAATTACAAAAAAATAACAATTGACAACCCTTATTTGCACAAGTAACCAAAATAACCCCTTAGTTTCTTAAAGCCCAAAACACTCCATGCTTAGCTTCCAACTTCGGATAGTCTCCCAACGCATTCGTATCAAATATTGTCTAAAATGAATTAGCGTGGTTGTGTCCCAAGAAAATATAATTTCAATGTTCTCATGAAATATAACACAATTTCACACTTAAATTTGTCATGAAACAAACTAGCCATTAAGAAAATCGTGCTAAAATTTGCATATTCTCATTTATTATAATTTTTCAACGCAACTATAATTTATATTTTATAGTAGACTTAAATCGCAATTTGGTTACCCTACTTTCCCACTTTTTGCAATAAGGTGACTCTACAAAAAAAAAATCAATTTAATCACTATACTTGGTTTATAATTGCGATAAGGTCACCCAAGCTATTTTCTATTAGTTATGTAAGATGAAAGTATTCAAAAAGTCTAAAATACCCTTTACCTTAGGTAGATGATGTGCACATGATGTTTTACCAAAGTCAACAAAACCTAACCTCATCTACCTACACCCTTTTCAATTTCACCGATGAAAAAACCACCACCCCCACCCCCTCCTCACCTTCATAGCAATAGGTGCATTCCCCCTCAAGACAGTAACTCTTCCACTCCCTAAACTCCCGGAGAGTTCATTGACAGTTCCCCGAGAGCATTCTTTTATACTATGTAACTCAATCTAAAGGTAGACTTGACCTATTTTAAAAGCTTGAAGACATATTTTTCCTAGACTAAATCGGCTGAAGGTTTCCGTCTCCCATTAATGACAGTTGACCATTACAAATATATTGGATATAGATGGATTTTTGTTCGAAAGTGAAATGAGAAAAATGAGACTGTGAGATACAAGGCTCGTCTTGTTGCACAAGGTTTTTCCCAAAGGCCTGAGATTGATTATGAATAAACGCATTCTCCTGTAATTGATGCTATTACGTTCAGATATCTAATCATCTTATCGGTTTTGAAAAATCTAGATATGCATCTCATGGATGTTGTAACGACTTATTTATATGAGTCATTAGATGCCGATATTTATATGAGAATTCCTGATGGAATCAAGGTGCCTGAAGCACTGAGCTCAAAGCCCATAGAATTATGTGCAATTAAACTACAACGATCACTGTATGGATTAAAGCAATCCGGACGCATGTGGTATAATTGCTTAAGTGAGCATTTGTTGAAAGATAGATATGTGAATGATCAATTATGTCCGTGTGTCTTTATAAAGAATACGACAGTTGAATTTACAATTATTTCTATCTATGTAGATGATCTGAATATCATTGGAACTCCCAAGGAAATCCAAGAAGCAGTTGATTATCTAAATGGAGAATTTGAAATGAAAGATTTTGGACAGACAAAATATTGTCTTAGTTTATAAATAGAACACTTGCATAGTAGAAAATTTCTACACCAATCAAATTACGCAAAAAAAGTGTTTTGAAGCGCTTTTATATGGATAAAACAAACTCTCTTACTAGCCCCATGGTTAATAGATCGCTGAATGTTGAAAAAGATCCATTCCGTCCTTGTGAAGAAAATGAAGAGATACTTGGTGTTGGTTGGGTTCAGGAAATTGCTCAGCGCCTTGGATAGGGGCGTGCGTGCGGATGCGGTGACATCCATCGCCCGCTCCGGCCTCCCTTGTCTAGGGAGGACGAAATCAAAAGTACGGGAGGAGTGTTGTCGGAATAGCGCGTTGGAATGTGCCTCGGTTGCCTTTAGTGGATTTTTGATCCAATATGGGAGCTTTGGATTTTCTATGTCAAGTTATCCCTTTTTTAGGGGATACCTGGATATAGGAAAACATCACCTTTCCATTCCCATCCTCCCTTGTTTAGGGAGAACGCATTGAAAGTGCAAAGAAAGATGTTGCGCCCCCACTTATGGATTTTATGAAAATAGCCTTATGGCCTATTTCTGATCACTATGAGTGCTTTGAGTTTTCTACGTCAAGTTATCCCTTGTTTAGGGGATACCAGGACATAGGAATACATCACCTTTCCATTCCCATTCTCCATTTTTTAGGGGAAAACGTGAAAGTGCAAAGAAAGATGTTGCGAGGCCCCACTGGATCCAAAATGTTTTTAGAGTCGCCATCTTTATTTTAAGGCAAAAATAAAGCAAAACCAGAAAAAGAAAACCAGAGATGAAGAAAACGGGTTCGGAGGCTAAGTTACGAGTTGGGAAGGTGCTAGGCACCCAACTCGCCCTTTCGGTCTCAAAACGGTTTTTGGCTAAAGTATGCTTTTTGTTATATTTATTAAACAGATAAATAAAGCATTAACTGCCTACAAATACATCCATTACATCTATATTATTTACGGACTTGCAACAGACTCTTTTACAAACAATTACAAATATACTTGAAAATATTTGGCCATAGTAACGACTACATTTAATATTATTTCCTAACAAAATCCGGGCAGCATAACTGCTTATATATTGATATTGAACCGGACTGGAAATAATACTATTACAAATAAAAACTTTACTGAATAAATAAAGTAAATAATTACAAATCTATCTAAAAACATTTTGCCATAATAACGGCTACATTTAGTACTATTTCCTAATTAAATGGGCAAAGACAACCTTATATGGCTACATTGGGCCGGATCGAAATAATACTATTACATGGAAATGAAAGATTTAAAAATAAAAACTTACAGACAGCGTAGGGGTGTGCTCGCTCTGTCCCTCGGGGAGAGAGAGTCTTTTTTTTTGTTGTTGTTGTTTGAAGTTGTGTGTTGTGTGTTGTGTGAATTTGGGCAGCGTGACTGCTCTGAAAGTTACTTTTCGGCCTCGGGATCGGGGCAGGGTAACTGTTTGTTTTGGTTGTTTGACTGGCTTGAAGTAGGCTGAAATCGGGCAGAGTAACGGCTTACTACTGGCTGATTTGGCCTTTTAAATCGGGCAGAGCAACTGCTCTTTCCACGATTTTTGGACCGGGGAAAAAGGGTGGATACCTAGCTGGGGGGCTAAGGTACACTTCTATCGGTTGGTTTTGTGTTTGGAGGAAGTTTTGCAGGGTTTCGAGGCTTTGGAGGTGATCTCTCACTATCTCACACCGCTCTCTAATTCTCCAGTAACGAGAGCGGAGAAGCTGGCGAATTGCAGTGAAATGAGGAGCCGAGCACCGCTCGCTATTTATAGGACGTAATAGGGACATCGGCGGAATTAGAATTTTCCTCAAGCGCATCAACCGGTTGCACCTTGCGCTGAATCAGTTGTGTTTTACGGCAAATCTTTGAATGAACAGTGCACAAAGGAGGCATTTTGGGCGCCATGCTATAGGAATTTGGGCGCCATGCCCAAATTTGTAGGGAGCCACGCCCATTTCCTTTTCTGCCGCAAATTGTGCGTTGGAAAATTTGCATTTTACGTCAAATATTGTATGAACAAGTGGGGGGAAGCAATTTGGGCTCCAACCCTCCAAATTGGGCGCCATGCCCAAATCAATGGGTGGCCACGCCAATTTTCAAACCTTGATCATTTTGAACACTTTAGTCCCCGCAATTTGTCCTTTAAGCATCCTCGCTTTGTCCTTTTGCACTTTTGACCCTGTAACTTGACATTTGTTAATGTTTTAACAAGTCTTGATATTTTTTGTCATGTCACATACCAGGGGTATGAAATTGGGGTGTCTACAGAGCCAATTGAAGAAAAGATTTTCATGTTTTTCGAAAAGCCGTATTCTTCCGGTCCGAAACCGTTGTCAAATACGGTATGAAGATTTTTGTGTTCGAAAACCATATTTCAACCGGTCAATACCATTGAAATATGTTAAGAGATCGATCTCAAAATTGTGTCCGGGCTGGTCAATACCTTGCTTCCAAACACAATAAGAGGACCTTGATTTTCAAACTCGTACGACCGATCAATACCCGACATCGAATACGATAAAGAACGTTCTTCAAATTTTTTTCGAAAAGCGTATCCAATCGATCAAAATCACTTGGATACGATAAAGACTTTTCTTTTCTTCTTCCTTCTCTTTTTTTTTTTTTTTGTTTTTTTTTTGAATATTCCTCTTTTTTTTTTTAAATCAAAACTCATTTTGAAAAAGAGTTTTTCTTTTATTTAAAAGCAAACTTTCCTTAAGAGGAAATTATTCTAATAGTCAAGGTAAGAATACTGTACCTGACTTACCTTTTGCATTGGTGGCTGATTCGGTACCGATCTTGGTATTTTGCCACTCTTGGGGGGAATTTATTCTCTTTCTTTCTTTCTTTTTTTTTTGTTTTTTGGTTTTTTTTTGTGATGGTCGTGCCTACCGAAATAGGCTGCCTATGTATCCCTATTCAAGGAATCAGATCAAACGTAGTTCACCTCTGCTGGGGATTTTGTTCTTGTTCTTTTCTTTTTGCATTTTTTTTCTTTTCTTTGATTGTTTTTTCTTTTCTTTCATGACTTTATTATTATTTTTTCTATAACTCTCTTTTTCTTTTTTCTTTTTTTCATTGATTTTTTTTTCTTTCAAAAGGAAAAGGGACTTACCTTTGCCGCTGAATTTTCTGACTTTTCTGCTTGTCTGGCGGCTGACTTGCTGGAGCCATGAGCTTTCCTTGCTTTTTGGGTGAAAGGCCGTCGAATGTGGTTAACAAAATTGCTTTTGTTAACTTCCTGTTAAGTCTTAGGGACCACTTTGCAGCTTTGAAATTCTGAGGACTTAAGTGTTGATGTTGAGTTGCTTGGAGGGGGAAAAGTGAAAATTTCAAATTCCTCCTTTTCTTCTTCACAGGATGAAGACGTAATTCTTCATTCCTGCTTTCTTTCTTCTACTCCTTGCTTCTGCCATTGCCGACGGAGCGAGTTTTCTCTATTTCCTTCATTTCTTCTTCTTCTTTTTTTGTTTGTTTGTTTTTGTCATTTGTATCTAAAATCTGTACAGACATGGGTTATGCAATGCAGTATAATTTTACATGATATGAGAAAATAAAATGCACACTCATAATACATGCATAAAATAAAGCTATATCGATATCTAAGGGTAGTGGCACGCTGTATCTTAGAAATGATTCAAAGGAGTGTACCTTCGGGCTTGAGCGGGCTTTTCTCTTTTTTGTTTGTTTGTTTGTTTGTTTGTTTTTTTTTTTGATATGCGGGGAGAGGAAAAGGCAGTCACCTCGTTGTGTTCTCGGCCATATAGTTGTTGCAGGGCAACACTTGGCATAAGGTTATTCTCATAGCCCCTGCATTTTTCTTCGCAATCACCTGGCAATGAATAGTCTAATCCCGATCATTTGGTCGCTTCAGACGGCATGGATAATGAATAGACAGGGACACTTCGGTGCTTCTTGTTCGATGAGACCGAGCCTTTTCGGAGAAGAAGTATATGGGCCGTAGGAACATGCAGTAATCGATGGACCACTTCGAAAACGAAGGAAGATTTGGGGGGAACAAGTGGGGGTATAGGCAAAAGTATATATGTGCAGGCATAATGCATAATGTAAATGTCTTAATAACAATTCCTAAGTTGCACCTTAGGACCTGTAATATTATATTTTAGTGTTTTAATGTGAGTTTATGTCGTGGTTTTTCTCTTTCTTTTGTCAGTCGAGCCTGTTGTATACTGAAGATTGGAGATAGGATGCTGAGGATTTAAAGAGTGCTTTCTCTCCCCTTTTTCTCCTGATTTCCCATTTTTTTTTAAATGCTCTAACTTTTGCCTAGGTTGCCCTTTCGGTTTTCAACCTAGCGAGCCCTTATTTCTTCTTTTTGTTTTTTTTTTCATATTATTTTTTTTCGCTCTGATTTTTGCCTACGCCGCCCTTTCGGGTTTTCAGCCTAGCGAGCTGGAGAGGGAAGCACTTGCCAGATAGGGTGGTTCGAGCATAATACCTTTTGAGCTCATTAAGATCGGAGGGCTGAACAAGGTCTTCTGTCCTAGCTTGTGAGGAGTACGACATCTCTTGGCCGGATCTCTTGGACAATATACGGCACATCGTGGAAGAGAGTGGTAGCAGCCCCTTGATAAGTAGACCCAACATTTTTTTTATAGTTCAGACGGCATGACATGATAGCAGTAGGTCCCCCAAAGGGGTGGTGAATGAGGTTTTTTCTTGGTCTCCTGCTGCCTTTGATTTGACTATAGCCCAACATGCTGTCGATGAAGGATCTAATTTTGTGAGTAGCAACGGCGTCTACCACAATATCAACATTGGGTAGAAAGAGGTCATCTTTGGGCGACGCCTTGCTGAGGTCGCGGTGGTCTACGCAGATCCGAACCTTCCGCTGGGCTTTGGAACGGTCACTATATTGACACCGATCGGTTTTTTTCTTTTTCTTTTTTTTTACTCTTTTTCTTCTTTCTTGTTTTTTTTTACTACTACTTTTTCCCTTTTTTTTTTTACCCGAATGAAGTTGACGTGCGACTGTTTCATAATTTCTTCTTTGACTTGCAGTGACCATTCTGGTTTGATTCGGTGGAGCTTCTGTTTGATTGGCCGAGCATCTGGATAGGTAGGGATCCGGTGTTCGACTATGGCTGGATCTAGCCCCGGCATATCTTCATAGGACCGAGCAAAGATACATACGAATTCTTTGAGGAGGTCCATGAGTGTTACCTTCCGTAGCCTTGCAGGTAGTTGCGATTTTGATCTCTTTGACTTGATTGTTCGCCCCATTGATGATTGACAAGTCTTCACCGTCTTCTTCTTGAGTGATGCTGTTCCTGTTGCTTAACTGACTTTACAAGCTCAAGCAAATATTTTTTTATCTTTTGGGTCCATTTCATTAAATGACTCATTATTATGATTATTTAATGTATCTTTTAATGTAGGTGCAACTAAGGAATAAGCAAATACATTTATATTATCATTAATAGCAAACTGCACGGGGGTTATTACATTATTGAGGACCTGTGGTTTGAGATCCTCATTATTAGGGAGCGGATCTGTAGATGACCAATCCGTAAAGCTAGGGAATGGAATAGGGATAATATATTCAAGCGGTCCACCGATCCGCGAGCGTTAAGCGGGCCGGTCGTAGTATACTAGTTCTCAGAGGCTTATTAGAAATAGACTCAAACTCAGCAGGGAGCTTCTCGTAATCAGTACCTCTGCCTATCATACCCAGGAAGTTTTCATCAACCTCAATCATGTTGATTTGAGGTAGAGGGTTATTGACTATATTTGGTCTGGGAGGAGGTTTTTCGATCACCTTATTATCTATCAAATCTTGGATAGCATTTTTGAGCGTGTAGCACCTGTCGGTGTGGTGACCACTGTAACGATGATACTCGCAGTACTGGGCATGGTTCCAGTTGTCAGGCAGGGGGTTCGGTGGCCTATAGTTTTCCAAAGGCTTCAACACTCCCTGCGCCATTAGCCCCTGCAGGATCACAGACTGGGAGGCTTGCAGTTCATCATAATGCCGGTTTTGATTTCAAATTTCGCTTGGGCCATGATTCCTCCGATCGTGTTGATTGCACTGCCCGCTCCATAAGACCATGGAACAAGATTATAATGTTGGGTAGGAAAAGTGGTGATGCATTTCTACCACATTGACTGCTATGGTGGCGGCCGTCGCTTTTCCCTTTAGAGTAACGGAAAGAGTTAGAGACGATTGACTTGTAATTGCCCCGTCCGTATATCTTCATCAATACGGGCTCCTATCTCCGCTATTTCTTTAAAGATGCCGTAAGGGAGATACCGCATGTGTTCCAGGTATATGGGCTGGAGGTTTTTGATGAACATCCGACATGACTCAGCCGGATCAGGTCTGTCAAAGGTCTGAGCCAACTTTCTTTTCCACCTAATTGCGAACTCAGCACATGTTTCTTTTTCCCGTTGGGTGCATGACTCGAGGTCTCTTTTATTTTCAGGGTCGGTGTTGTCTTTGTACCCTTCAAGGAATTCTTCGGCTATCCGGTCCCAGGTATTCAGAGTGCTACTGTCTGACAACATCAGCCATTTCTTGGCAGCCCCTACCAGAGTGAGGTGGAAATTGGAAGCCATAGCTTCAAAGCTAGCTCCCTTGATCGCATACCAATGAATAGGATTTTAGATGGGATATAGGGCATCCAGTCCCATCAAACTTTTCTATGTCCGCATTTTGAATTTTGAAGATTGTCAAGGTTGTAATGCCGCCGCGAGAAAATTCCCCTTTGTGGAGAAGTTTGAGCATCATTGTTTTCATGTTTTCCATGTCGGCCTCCATTTTGGTGGCTGGGGGAGTTGGTTTTAAGTATATGCTGGCAGGATTAGGGAAGGTTGGGTTAATTTCTAGTTGTGGTGCTGGGTAAAGATTTTGAGTTGGGTTTTGAGCTGGATATTGATTCTGAGCTGGGTATGGATTCTGAGCTGGATATGGATTCTGGGTAGCATAAGTTGGTGGATTCTGGGTTGGTAGATTCTGGGTCGGGTTTTGAGCTGGGTATGGATTTTGTGCTGGATATGGATTCTGTGGTGGATATGGATTTTGGGTAGCGTAGGCTGGTGGATTTTGGATAGCTTCTACTGATGGCCGTGGATCATCAGGAGGTAAGTAGGTAATAACTTGGCCTCGACGGGTTATAGCTTTGGGGATCCATATGTGGGCTGTTTTGGAATGGGTTGATTATGGGAAAAGGGAGGTCATTTGGACTCTGGGGAATGTTGGTGTTTGGGATAGGATATAGAGGGTAGGATGGGTAAGGGTTGACATTTGGGTAGTAGGGAGTTGGTGGAGGGTTAGGATTTGGAGTGATGGCAGTGTTTGGTGGGTTAGTGTTTGGCTGAGGGTTTGGGTTTGGAAGCGTATGAGAGGTTGATGCTTCTTGTGGGATTGTAGAGGAAGAAATTACCTCACCACTGGATTTCAAACTTTGTACCAGATTAACCATTTGGCTCATTATGCGATCAGCCTGTGCACCCAAATTTTGGTCTAGCCACTGCTGCATTGTTGGAGTCGGAGCATATCCGGAGCCTCAGACTGTACTCCATAGCGGATCGCCACTTTCGCCGCCATACTGCCTCGGATTCGTACTGCCTCTCGAATCGCTTCGCCTTGTCTCGATTCGACTCGATTCCTCGTGATCAATCGGCCAAGATCGCTCGCTTTCCAAATTCGGGCCAGTTTCGGGAAAATGGGTTTGGTATCGAAGGTCTGGTCAAGGCTTTTGGCTTGGAGTGCACAGGCCTTTATCAGTATATTTTATTATTTATTATTTTCCCTACAAAATGACCTGATAAGCACTCGCTTAATTTTGACAGCCTCAGACCTTCCTCGAACAAAGGATTCTTTCTCCGCAGTATAGGACCAACGTATTCCACCTCGCCTTTCGACTCCCCGAGATCGGACTGATCCCAGGCGAAGGGCCTATACTCTTTTCGGGATGCACCATTCGAAATGATCTAGGTTGAGCATTTGAAAATAATAAATCAGCCCTAGTGTATTTTTTTTGACTTGCGCACATTTTTTTTTATTTGCACATTTTTTTTTGATTTGCGCACATTTTTTTTTGACTGACCGACTCCACAATTTAAAATGTAAAACCTGGTCCTCTTGAAGTGTCCCGAAAAACTATATGCGCCTAACGTTGACTTATGCAGGGGTAGGCCGCCATGGTGTAGGGTAGCAGCTCGAATATATTTATATGCATGTGCGTGTGTGCGGTATCTAAAAGCAATTTTTTTTTAGATATAGAAATAGAAAATAAAGCAAATATGTTCTGTCTTTGTTGTTGTGTATGGATTTTCTGCTTTTTAGTTTAGGCGTGAGCAAGCAAGCATACCATCAAGAAATAGAAAGAAAAGTTTCGGAGAATCTATTTATTTCTATTAATTATGAATGAGACCTAATCCCCAAAATAAAATGACAGAATGAATGCATGCATATATGTATTGCAGAATGAAAATAAAGCGTAATAGAATAATATAAGGCCGAAAATGAAAAGATTTTAAAATACGAATATTTTCAAGTATATCCGTAACAAAGATTTGAAATGAAACTGGCCGCAAGATGGAGGATCATATCCACAAATATAGACACGGATGTTAAAGGAACGCAATATTAGATGCTTTTAAATTAATATAACAAGCATACTTTAGCTTAAAAAAAAAGAAAAAAATGTTTTGGTTAATGAGTCTAGCCCTCCATTTTTATTCATTAAAATAAAAACGATCTCCCAGCAGCGAGTCGCCACCGTGGGTTCCCTGAAATTGCGCCCGCGCCTCTTGATAGGGTGCGCTGACGCTGGCGATGCGGTGACATCCATCGCCCGCTCCTGCCTCCCTTGTCCTGGGAGGACGAAATCAAAAGTGCGGGAGGAGTGTCGGCTGAATAGCGTTGAATGCGCCTCGGTTGCCTTTAGTGGATTTT
The DNA here is from genome assembly GCA_013146195.2 of Codonopsis lanceolata. Taxonomy (NCBI): domain Eukaryota; kingdom Viridiplantae; phylum Streptophyta; class Magnoliopsida; order Asterales; family Campanulaceae; genus Codonopsis; species Codonopsis lanceolata. The sequence goes on along the minus strand of CM028381.1, from coordinate 31,430,474 downwards.
TGATCCAATATGGGAGCTTTGGATTTTCTATGTCAAGTTATCCCTTTTTTAGGGGATACCAGATATAGGAAAACATCACCTTTCCATTCCCATCCTCCCTTATTTAGGGAGAACGTGAAAGTGCAAAGAAAGATGTCATAGCTCTTCCACTATGGATTTTATGAAAATAGCCTTATGGCCTATTTCGATCACTATGAGTGCTTTGGGTTTTCTACGCCAAGTTATCCCTTGTTTAGGGGATACCAGACATATGAATACATCACCTTTCCATTCCCATTCTCCATTTTTAGGGAAAACATGAAAGTGCAAAGAAAGATGTTGCGAGGCCCCACGGATCCAAAATGTTTTTAGAGTCGCCATCTTTATTTTAAGGCAAAAATAAAGCAAAACCGTAAAAAAGAAAACAAGAGATGAAGAAAACGGGTTCGAGGCTAAGTTACGAGTGGAAGGTGCTAGGCACCCAACTCGCCCCTTTCTCGGTCTCAAAACGGTTTTTGGCTAAAGTATGCTTTTTGTTATATTTATTAAACAGATAAATAAAGCATTAACGCCTACAAATACATCCATTACATCTATATTATTTACTTGACTTGCAAATGTACTCTTTTTACAAACAATTACAAATATACTTGAAAATATTTGGCCATAGTAATTTACATTTAATATTATTTCCTAACAAAAAACCGCAAAGATAACTCGCTATATATTGATATTGAACCTGACGAAATAATACTATTACAAATAAAAACTTTATCGAATAAATAAAGTAAATAATTACAAATCTATCTAAAAACATTTTGCCATAATAATCATTACATTTAGTACTATTTCCTAATTAAATCAAGGGACAACCGCTTATATGACTACATTGGGCCGGAAATAATACTATTACATGGAAATGAAAGATTTAGAGGGGTGTGTTTCGCCTCCGTCTCTGGGAGAGAGAGTCTTTTTTTTTGTTGTTGTTTGAAGTTGTGTGTTGTGTGTTGTGTGAATTTGGGCAAATGTGGATCGCTTCTCCGAAAGCGCTGGACGGTAAATGCTTGTTTTGGTTGTTTGACCTGCGAAGTATCGAAACGGGAAGAGTAACTACTAATATCGGCCGATTTGGCCTTTTTAAATCGGGTGAGCAAACTGCCTTTCCACGATTTTTGGACCGGGAAAATGGTGGATACCTAGTCAGCTAATGTACACTTCTATCGGTTGGTTTTGTGTTTGGAGGAAGTTTTGCAGGTTTCGAGGCTTTGGAGGTGATCTCTCACTATCTCACACCGCTTCTAATTCTCCAAATAACGAGAACGCTTAGAAGCTTTTCAAGGGCGAATTGTGTGAAATGAGGGAGCCGAGCACCGCTATTTATAGACGTAATAGGACATCGCTGAATTAGAATTTTCTCAAGCAAGCATCAACCTCAACCCAATTGCACTGCCGCGAATCAATTGTGTTTACTAAGAAATCTTTGAATGAACAAGGCACTGAGGAGGCATTTTGGGCGCCATGCAATAGAATTTGGGCGCCATGCCCAAATTTGTATGAGCCACGCCATTTCCTTTTCTCTCAAAGCAAACGGTTGTACTTGCGGTTGGAAAATTTGCATTTTACGTCAAATATTGTACGAACAAAGGCTCTGGGAAGCAATTTGGCTCCAACCCTCCAAATTGGGCCATGCCCAAATCAATGGTGGCCACGCCAATTTTCAAACCTTGATCATTTTGAACACTTTAGTCCCTGCAATTTGTCCTTTTGCGCATTCTGCTTTGTCCTTTTGCATTTTTGACCCTGTAACTTGACATTTGTTAATGTTTTAATAAGTCTTGATATTTTTTGTCATGTCATATACCAGGGGTACGAAATTGGGGTGTCTACAGTACCATACTTAAGTGCTATTGGAGCCTTCATGTACCTTGCTAATTGTACTAGATCGGATATAGCATTTGCTACAAATATATTGGCAAGATATAGTTCATCTCCATCATGGAGACACTGGAATGATATCAAACACATTTTTCATTATCTTCAAGGGACAATCAATTTGAGATTATTTTATCCCAGAGGATCAAATAATGAAATAGTTAGTTTTGCAGATGTGGGTTATTTGTTTGATCCTCATAAGGCCAGATCACAGACCGACTATGTCTTCACGATGGGTAGTACTGCAATTTCCTGGCTTTCTCAAAAGCAAACATATTCAAAATGTCAGTGGACTACCTGTCAACAAAGACTCAACATTATTATTTGAAGACAATGTTGCATGTGTCACCCAAATTAAAGAGGGATACATCAAAAGTGACAGGTCCAAACATATCCCCGAAGCCCTTTTTATATACTCAAGAACTTGAAAAGAAGAAAGAGGTCAGCATCCAATATGTTCGATCAAGTGATAATGCTGTAGATTTATTTACGAAGGCACTTCCCACTACAACCTTCAGAAAACATGTTCACAATATTGAGATGCGAAATCTATGAGATTTACAAAGGTGATTTCTCTTGACCCTTGTTAGTTCAAAGGGGAGCATATATGACTGTACTATTTTTCCCTTTATCATGGTTTTATCCCACTGAGTTTTCCATGAAAAAGGTTTTTAGCGAGACAACTCATGCACATGATTCAGATTTAACTTGTGTATTATTTTCCTTATGTCCGATTTTTTTTCCTATCTGGTTTTTCGGTTTAAATGTTTTTAACGAGATACACTTAGTTAACTTACAATGTTATGTTCAAGGGAGGAGTGTTATGAAAGTCAATTTGTGCACTATAACATTTACAGTATATCTAAGTTTGTCAAATGAGCCAGGGAGCTATGTCCCGTAGCTTTAGTAAAAATGTAACACTGCTCGGCTATAAATATCGTGCAGGGTGTAGTTATGTTATCACACTGAAGATATAGCTTTAAATAAAACTTTCTCTCTCTTTCTCTAATACACTCTTTGCCCTAAGTTTATGGTTACTTTATAACAATTTTCCAATTGTCAAATATGGATACTAACTGCATCCCAAAGTCTACTTTCTTTCTACCCTTTGTTTTGGTGTGCCGTACATAGGGGATTTACAAAAATGACTAAGTCAAAAATGACTTAATTATTTATAACCTCACTTAAAAAAATAATACTTTTTTATGGCCTGATTTATTGATAACCCACGACTGGCTGGTTTATTGATAAACCACGACTGATTTATCGGTAAACCAGTAAAAATGCATTCTTCAACATTCGAAATCACTGGTTTATAAAGTGGTCGACAGATCGATCAACAACTGATTTATCAGTTCGATTAATGGTGGACCAAATGATTTACAGTCAAATTGGTTTACACTTAATTTATTGATCAAACAACTGATTTATAGATCGATCGAGGGTGGACCAAGTGATTTATTGGGAAAGGCCGTATATATATATACATGTTCATTGGTCGGTCAAATGGCCGTATTCGACCAATGTCATGCCGTACATTGCAGAAAATGGGTCGGATAGCAGGCTCACCGCACCACCGTTATCAACATCGATCTCAACCCCAATCAACACCATTAATGGCTTCTTCAGCAGCAACAAGATCCACCTTCAAATTCCACCTTTCCACCTCTCCCCCTGCCTTCAAACCAAAACCCCACCTCCTCACTTTCTCAACCACCATCATCAAACCCCAATCAATCACCTCAGCTCTTCACAACCACCCTAAACTCCATTTCACTTCAAACTTAATCGATGTTTCCAAAGAAGACAAACCCACCTACGAAGAATCACTAATTACGCCGCCGTCTAATTCAGCAGCCGTATTGGAACTCCCACCATCGGAAACTGATATTTTCGACAAGCGTAGGCTGGAGGAGAAGTTTGTGGTTCTGAATACCGGAATCCACGAATGCAGGTCATGTGGGTACCTCTACAACCAGGCCACTGGAGACACATCGTACCCAATCCCGCCGGGACTATCAATTGATCAATTGCCGGAGGATTGGCGGTGTTCTACGTGTGGGGCGGCGAAGAGTTTCTTTCAAAGTAAGAATGTGGAGATTGCTGGATTTACTGAGAACCAACAGTTTGGACTTGGGGATAACACAAATTCATCTACTACGAGTGACGCTGCAGATATTGATACCAAGAACAATTCTCGTGAATTCATGGTGGCTTACCTTATCAACTCAATTGGGTTGTCCAGAGATGAAGCCATCTTAGCATCATCAAAGGTAAGTCACTTGAAATCCACCAAAAATCCTGATTTAATCATCAATATCCTCAAACATGTCGGTGGTTTAGACCAAACCCAGCTCAAAGATGTCGTCTTGTCCGTACCCAAAGTCCTACTATGTAGACCAGATAAAACCCTAGAATCCAAAATCAGGGTTTTTCAGGACCTCGGCTTAACTGGGTCCCATCTAGTCAAGCTCCTCAAGACTAATATTAAAATTCTCGAGCGAGGGTTAGATACCACCATCATACCAACTATCAGTTATTTGAGAAATGTACTGAGCGGCTGTGATGATAAGGTTGTTAAAGCTCTGTGTTCATCCCAGTACATATTTTCTACAAACCCCTTGAAACTATTTTCCCCAAATATTGACCTGTTACGAAATCACGGTGTCTCACAAGTAAATATTGAGAAGATTTTAGCTAATAACCCAAGAATCTTGATGGGTAGGCCTGAGTGGCTTCGAGATTTATTGCGGAGAATCGACGTTGAATGGGGGATTCCCCGTGGCTCTCATGCGTTTGTCCAAGCTATTTCTGCACTTAGTAAGCTTAGTAGTTCAACATTGGATAGTAAGTTTGGTGTCTATAGGAGCTTTGGTTGGACGGATTCCAACATACTCTTTTTGGCTAGGACTATGCCTTGCATCTTGCAAATTTCAGAATCTTCACTTCGACTTAAATTGCACTTTTTCATGAAAGAAGTTGGATGTACACCTGCTTACTTGGCCTCACGCCCTGCGTATTTCGGTTATAGTTTGGAGAAAAGGGTAAAGCCGCGGTATGAAGTTTTGAAAATCTTGAAGGGGCATAACCTCGGGAAGAGTAACCTGAATCTCGATGGTGTTATAGGTATTGCGGAGGTGAAGTTTGTCGAGAAATTTGTGTTGCCTTACAAGGATGACGTACCTGATTTGTATGAAACTTACGCCAACTGTAAGAAACAACAATCAAAGGCCTAACGACCTAACTTCCAACTATGTCTTTAGTTTATTCTTTTTAATTTTTCTGTTAATGCTTTTCTGGAATCAGTTGTAATGAAATGAATTTGAAGAACAGAGAAGTTCTCACTAGTCACTTCATAACTAATCTTTAATTGGTGATTCTCCATTTACTTTCCATGAATTTTTGCTTTTTAGTTGCACGATTAACTGGTGTTTAATTCCTGTTTGAAGAGCTATATAAATGGCCTTGCTTATCAACTTCTCTTTTGCTTTGCTTATTTACTGTTGATTAATTCATGTTCTTTAAATTGACTGTTGCCATGTACCAATTTAATCCCCTCAGCTTCACTGTTTGTATAAATTGTATTGTAGAACTACTGATGCGAGAACAAAAGAAAGCCCTTAGTATATTCAAATTTCTTAAAAATATTTGTCATGCAGCAATTCTGAATGGTTTTTAGGTCAATGCGCACACAAGTTTAACGTGGGTATTTGCTTTAGCAGTCCGGAAAAATGTAAGCTTCAACCATCGATACAAGATTCCAATTTTCCAGAGGCAGGCTCTCCTTGGGAAGTTTCCCACAAGGGACTGTCTTCTTATTTACTCGCCGACGTTCCTAAGGTAAGACAGTGTGGGATACGAATTCCCCCTCTTGCTTAATTGTCAAGGATGCAAGCAGTCTGGCTTGGGCTTCTTGGTTTGGGGGAGGGGGAAGAGTAACTGATAACAATGACTCATTCTAATTGTGGTTTTTAGCAGCATATTCATCCAAGTGGCTGAAGAATTATGGTCTATCTGTCGCAACCTAAATGCCACCTTTATTGGTCAAGATTTCCTAGAATTGACATTTTCTGTTATCTGCAACAGTGTGTGTTCTTGTTCTGAGGGTTGGTTCCTAGAGAATATATGGAATCGCTCCCCCACTGCAGGTGGTTGGTTGATAGCAAGTTCAAGCTTCAACTGGCAGTAATATCGTCTTTCAGCAGTAAGACTATGAAAGTGGGGTTGCGTGGTGAAGGTGTAACTGGAAGGACATAATTTTAGCTCAATGATTTGCTGGATCCGCAGCAGCAAGATCATCAGGAGCTCTAGCTGTGTTACCAGATTTACACTGGGCTCATCAACCTTCTTTATTGGAGTACATATTTTCTCTATGCTCTCATTCTTTAGCCGTGATATTCCAGCTTGCTATTGGCACATAAATTCTTGAATACCTTACACCTATGATGTATGATGTCTTTCTGCAATAGCATACCATGTATATATGCATGCTTCATCAGCAGTCTTAAGGAAACTATTGTGGTGATGAGACGGCTTGGCTCTTTTTGCTAGATGTTCTAGATGTGCTAGACTGCTAGGCTTCATGTGTTCCATTCCTGGTGGCTGCCACTGTTGATTATACTTGTTTTTCCCATCTCTTTAGTTGTTTTGTGATTTTGATCCTTGTGTTATCGTATAATAAATTTCGATTTGCGGGATTCTGTTGGACAATATGGAGGAAAAGGAATCTCAAGGCATTTGAGAACAATGAGATATCCCTAGTTTAAAGGCTTCCCTGCTTCATGCATTGATACGTTGTTTTTTAGGTGTACATAGTCCGTGCTGACTTCAGTTAATTTATTTGTAGAATTTGTGGATAGTTTTGCCGTTGGCTACATCACCTGCTTTTGCCTTTTGTTTATATATCTCTTTACTTGTTGATTAAAGAAAAGAAAAGAAAAGAAGGTAATTTTCGCTATATTGTACTGTTCATGTGCTTGTTATGTGCTTGCTGTAATATACTTGTTGCCACCAGCTGTGATCAAAATATAACCAAGGTTAAATCAAGTTGACAAAACTTGCTGGAATTTGGATTATATTAGAGCTGATGGGGAGCTAGAAGTCAAGTCTGGATCAGAATGAGCTTGGCTTGCTTTCTTTGACACAGTTATATCCCCAAAGACATGCTCCCTCTCCCTCTTTTTTAGAGTAAGTAAGGTAGTGTTTGGTAACATTTCTATTTTTTTTTTTTGTTTCACATGTTTCTGTTTCACTTTGTTTCTATTTCTTTTTTATTTTGGACAAGAAACAAAAACAAGTTTGATAGCCGTTTTATTTCTATTATGCAAAAAAAAAAAACAAAAGATAATCATTTTTTACAAACATTTTTATTTAATTTCACAAAGTTATATTCTTTTTCAAAAAAAATAACACATTACAACTTTGATAATAGTATATTATATCAAATTCAAATGGGTAGAATAATAATTCACATGATTTCATCTACTATTAAAAAAATGTGGATAAGCAACTTTTCATCCGTTGGGTTGGGTTAGAATGGGTGATGTGTTGAAACTTATTAGAACCCGAATATCAAACTGATTTAAACGGGTGACGTGTTAAAACGGGACGACTCGTCTTAATTCAGATTTTCTCCCAAAATTTCATAATTTTATAGAGTAAAAGCTATCGGGTCAAAATGGATAATTGCTTCGACCCGTTTTAACCCGACCCGTTACTATTAACGGTTTCGGTTTGATCGGGTAGGTTAACGAGTTCAGGGTTGTAATTGTCAGACCTAATGTACACACACACACACACACACACACACACACACACACACATATATATATATATATATATATATATATATATATATATATATATATATATATATAAGTTCGAAGGCTAGACCTTATTTAAATCGATCGATCTTGACTCTTCTAAGTTTCGAAAAAGAATCATTTCTCTTAAAAAGAAACAATTTTTTTTCATTTCTAAATTTTGAGGAATAATGAGAAACGTTTCTAATTTATCAAAAATAGAATGATTGTCAAACATATTTTTATTTCTATTTTTCACAAAAAATTAAAAATAAAACAAAAATATTAGAAACAAAATGGCCACATTTGTGTCTAGATATTTGCTTTAAAAAACATTACTATTATACTCTTTTTGTTCCTAACCACGTGTCTTGTTTCATTCGGTATACAAATTAAGAAAGTTTAGTACCGAGTAACTATTATAATAATGTAACTTAGTCTTGACAAGTTCCAAAATTTTAAGGTTAATTTTTGGTAGTTTTGAATTTAGTTAATTAGATTTACTTTAATTTTATTAATATTCTTTCTTTTTTATTTTTCTAATCTTCTTAATTTAGCTTACCTATCATAGTCATCTTACACTAAAATAATTCTTATTCGATTACTATCATCCTTTTTCTTTTTAAAAAAATCCTAATCTTTCTACGATTGGATAGATATCATAAATATCTTATATTAACATCGAGAAAACAAATTGTCTAATAAACTCAAATTTTAATTTATGTATACTAAGAGCTTGTTTGGTAGTCGGACAAGGATAAACAATATTATTAATCTCAGTACTATTAATGCCCTCGCTATTAATCCTCACTTATATATCGAGGGTAGTTTTGAGATTATAAATGTTAATCCCAATTTTTTTTAATGAAGGCGCTAATAATACCACTCTCCCCCTTAGTATTAATAGTGAGAGGATAATGACTTTATCCGGATAACTCGTGTTATTAGTCCCGACCACATATTCCGTACCAAACATCAAACAACTTGGCTTATTAATCCTATATGACCTTAATCCTGACTACCAAACTGCACCTAAGAGCATTACTAATGCAACTGGCTATATGATTTCTTGCGGCTACGGATAATTAATGCCCTCAATTACATGTGGTAGTTTTTATCTCTTCATTCACATTCAATTAAAAGATATCTCTCTAATGTAACTCTGGAGTTGATCTTATATGGTGCGAGTCCCACCACAAAAATGAAATTTGATAACAAAATAAAAAAAAAAGACTAGTGAGAGTAGTTTTCAAAAAGAAAAATGCTGGCTAGGACGTATTCACATCTTCAACTAGATTGTGAAAATTGACATTCTTATTAAGAATGTGAAAGAAAAATGGTTGATACGTCATATCCACAACTCTCGTCCTAACAACGTTGAATAATTTTTTATTTTCTTTAAAGAAAGTGCAAATCCTAATTGGCACTCAAGGTTTTCCACATTTGCATTAGTGATCCTCTAAATAAATTAATTTTCACATAATGATATATTCAATTTATGTGACCCGGTTAAATTTATCTCTTTTTATTAAATAATAACATTATTAAAATGCCAAGTACAACTTAGAGAGTAACTCTTGTATAATGTAGGATTGTAGGTACGATTTTAAGTCCAAACTAAGCCTCTCAATGGATCGGATTTTGATCCGAATCCGATCCGAATTCGATGTTATTTTTAGGATATGGATTTAGTTTTTAAATCCGATAACCCGATTTTGATCCGAATCCGAAAATCCGAAAGCTTAACAAATCGGATATGGATTAAGGTGTTCCGATCCGTTAACAACCCAATCCGATCCAAATCCGAATTAGGGGTGAATAAAATCCGAATCCGAAAATTTAAGATATGGATCGAGCTTTTGAATATCCGAAAGATAATCCGATCCGATCCAAGTCCGATAATTTCTTAACAAATCGGATAATGGATATGACTGATCCAATCCGAATCCGATCCATTGACAGGCCTAGTCCAAACCATTGATGAGAATGGACTAAACTAGTCAATTTAGTTCGGATTTGATCTTAATTCCAAAAATTTAAAATATATCGTTTCAGTTCGGTATGTGGTTTTTGTGATTAAATCGAACCAAACCTCTCTCTCTCTCTCTCTCTCTATATATGATAAACTCTATTAATATTAAATATTTTTTTTAGATTATTTTATTTTTAAAACCTTATTTTTAATGTTTGATGTAAAGTATCAATTAAGCATCTCATTTGCCTTAATTTCAATGAATTTTTAATGTTGAATTCATCAATATTATAAACATTTATTTAATAACATAACAATGATTAATCTCTCTCCATCTCTTTGAGATCTGATCAAGGATGGTGAAGCTATATAGAGGTGAATAATGTAGAAGGTGTGAATCGTCTAGGGTTTTGATTTTGAGAAATATAAAAGAACCTCTCTAATCCATTTACAATAAATTAATACATACAAGGTTTTCATTTTGTACTAAAAATAAAAAAAATTGTAATTCATTATATAATTATACTTATATTTACGTAATTTAAAAACGGTAACACTAAATACCCTCTTTCTCTCTCTTTACCCAAAAAAGAGGCTAAATTATTTATGAATAATTTTAAAAATATATCCAAATTAATTAATTTACCTAAAATTTATCAAGGCAAATAATATCAAAATCCATATTACCTAGAGTTAAATTTTATTTCTGAATTGTTATTTATTAGAATATTACTGCATATTCTTAAAATATTTATTAAATTTTTCTTAATGAAATGAAGATGTTTCAAAAAATAAATTTACTTATACTTTGTGCATAATTATTTGATTTGATAATAAGATTAAGATAATTATATAATATTTTAATTTTGGTGTTCTATGCGAAATGATACAAAATACTCCATCTGTTTTTATTTTTATTTTTGATAAGTATAAATCCTTGTTGGTATGAGGATTGAAACTAATGACCTCAAGGTATTTGCCTGAGTGTCCTTGCCATCTCTCCCATCTCTTGGGTTCAAATACTCCAGCTGTTTCTTAAAAAGAGTATCTTTTCTTTTTAGTTCGTTAAAATAAAAGACCACCTTTTAATCTTTTCGTTTTATGGAAGTGACCTTTACCATTGTTACTTTTAATTTGATTTTTACTTTAATTGGTGAGTCTCACTCTCAAATGGGTATACTTGAAAAGTACATATTATTCAATTAGTTATAATGGAGTCGATTATTATTTTTTCTTAACCTGTGTAGACACCTTTGTAGGAATAGACATAGTAGACATTTTTTTTTCCTAAGGGGACATGGGAAGGGATCGAACCTGAGACCTCACACATTGTGAAGCCCCATATCTACCACTGAGCCACCCCTTAGGGCTAAAACAAAGTAGACATTTCTCAATCACTTAATGGAGAAAAGTAACCAATGTCTAAAATTTGCAACCTATTTGAATAAATCGAGAAATCATTAGTTACCGTGTAATTTTTTTTTAAGTTGATGGCCTAAAAGAGCTCGACTGTAAAAAGAAGACACGTTAAGAGGGAAATAAAAAAGTTCTACAATAAGTTCAGGGCTTTGTACAACAATGGCCTAGTCAACAATGATATGTTTATCAATAGTTTTACTTGCTCCAAAAGATTTTTTATGACATTTTTTTATAAAAATCCCATAATCTATATTACAATGGAGCTCACTCTCACACATATGCAATTGACTAAAGCTATTTAGAGATTGAGATTAAATTATCTTTAAAAAATTAATGATTAAGATTCACTCTCACATTCACATATGTGAGAGTAGTTATCCACTTTTAAATCTCTATTTTCTCCCACCCTGTTACAAATTCACCCCATACAATTAATATCATGAGCAGTCACACCATGAGATTAATCTTTTAAACCATTACCCTTTACAAAACATCAACCTTATATTAATATAATCTCACAATAGAGCTTAATTAATTGATTGAGACTATCTGGGCAAGTGGGTTAATTCCGCCGTAAAATCAGACGTTCATAGGTCGGTTACATATAACTCCTTACAAATAACCCCCTCAACTATGGGTCGAGTTCGAATAGCGCCCCTCAACTACCACTTGAAGTAATGTACCCTTCAACTATACTATTTTTTTAAAATCGTACCTTTTATTTAGACGTTGTCGTTTCAATTGACGAAATCAGATATACTGACACCGTGCCATAGACACGGAAACAAAGGGCTATCTCAGTAGCATGAACTGGAGCTTTGGGATGTTTGCAGGATGCAACCATGATGTCGAAACAGGACAGAGAGACGGAAGCAGCAACAGGGATGAAGAGCGGGAGAGGGAGAGGGAGAAGGAGAGGAGAGACAATATAATTCTAATTTCCATGGTATTTCTGAAGTTGCATGATTTATGACTTGTGAGTATTTGGAAATTTACATCAATAGCTGGTCAAAAGTCAAAAAATATAAGTGATCCGATTAAAAGACCATTTATGGTACTAACCACATAAATTCAAGTTGACTCGGCCCCATTTTAGGATCAATTTCATTAAACAAAATGGTAACACATTATACAAACGAACGAATCCTGTGTTTGCTGAAAATGTCGACGATGGTTGGTTGCCGAGGAGTGAGACTGAGAGTATTCTCTATTTCTCCATGTGTTTGCTGAAAATGTTGACGATGGTGGATTACCTGATCAGCTCAATTGGGTTGTTCAGAGATGAAGCCATCTTAGCATCATCAAAGTTAAGTCTCTTGAAATCCACAAAAAATGCTGATTTAGTCATCAATATCCTCAAATATGTCAGTGGTTTAGACCAAACCCAGCTCAATGATGTCTTTTCCAGCGCATTTTTTCTGCTAAACCCTTCAAAGTAATGCCCGCCCAATATTGAGCAGCTACGAAGTTACGGTGTCTCTCAAGAGAATATTGAGAGGATTTTAATACATTGTCCGAGACCTTTGATGGGTGAGCCTGAGTGGCTTCAAGATTTATTGCATAGAGTTGAAGTTGAATGGGGGATTCCTCGTGGTTCATGTGGTTGTCATGTATGGTTGTCGAAGCTATTTATGCACTTAGTAAGCTTAGTAGTTCAACATTGGAAAGTAAGTTTGGTGTTTCTAGGAGCTTTGGTTGGATGGATTCCAACATGCCCTTTTTTACTAGGACTATGCCTCGCATCTTGCTAACGTCGGAATCTTCACTTCGACTTAAATTGCACTTTTTCATGAAGGGACTTGGATGTACACCTGCTTACTTGGCTTCTTGCCCAGCACATTTCAATTATAGTTTGTAGAAATCAGAAAAGGGTAAAGCCGCGGCATGAAGTTTCGAAAATCTTGAAGGGGCATAAGCTTGTGAAGAGTAACCTGACTCTCAATCATGTTATAAATATTGCGGAAGTGAGGTTTGTAGAGAAGTATGTGCTACCTTACAAGGATCAGGAGGTACCTGATTTGTATGAAACTTACACCAACAGTAAGAAACAACAATCAGAGGCCTAACGACCTTCCTTCGAACTATGGCTTCAGTTTATTTTTTTCATTTTTTTCTGTTAATGCTTTCTCGAATCAGTTGTAATGAAATGGATTTGAAGAGACAAGTTCTCCTTCATAATTGCATCTTTAATTGGTGATTTTTCCTTTTACTTTGCATAGTTAACTGTTGATTAATTCTTGTTTGAAGAGCTTATCAACTTCTCTTTTTGATTTGCTTATTTACTGTTGATTAATTTGTGTTTTTAAAATTTATCATTGCCTGAACCAATTTAATTCCCTCAGCTTCACTTTTAGTATAAATTGGAGTATAATAGAAGTTATAGAACTAACGAAGCGAGAACAAAAAAATGCCTTTTGAGTATATTCAAATTTCTCTTGAAAGTATGTCATGCAGCAATTCTGAATGGTTTTTAGTTCGACGTGAGTTTAGTGTGGGTATTTGCAGTCTGGCAAAATGTGAGCTTCACCATCCACACAAGATTCCAATTTTCCTGGCCATTGCCCACAAGGAACTGTCTTCTAAAGTATAACTCTACTTCCTCGCCGACAGTCCCAGAGCCGAGGTAGGACAGTTAGGGATTTGAATTCCACCTTTTGCTTAATTGCTCAAGCTTTCAAGCAATCTGGTTTGGGCTTCTTGGTTTGGTGTGTGGGGGGGGGGGGAGAGGATAAATTTATGATGACAATTTCTCATTTTAAGTGTGGTTTTTAGCAGCACTTTTCTCCAAGTGGCTGGAGAATCATATTTATCTGTTGCAACCTAAATGCCATCCTTTATTGGTAAAAAACTCCTGAAATTGACAGCTTCCAGTATCTGCAACATTGATTATGTTCAATTTCTGGCGGTCATTCTAATTTTTTTATTGATAAGTTCTGAAGGTCGGTTCCTAGAGAATATTTGGTATTGGTCCCCCGCGTGGTTGATAGCAAGTTCAAGCTTCAGCTGTCGGTATCAGCTTTCAGCAGTAAGACTATGAGGGTGGGGTTGCGTGGTGAAGGCGTAACTGGTAGGACATAATTTTAGCTCACTGACTGGCTCGATCTGCAGGATTGTCAAATGCTCTGGTAGTCTTGCCTGAATTATGCTGGGTATATCAACCCTTCTTTATGGGAGTACATTTTTTCTCTATTCTCTCATTCTTTAGCCCTGATATTCCAGCTTGCTATTGGCACATAATTTCTTGAATAATGAATATCTTACACCTACGATGTATGATGTCTGTTCCATAGCTTACCATATATGTATGCTTCATAAGCAGTCTTAAGTATACTTTTGCAGTAATGAGGCAACTTGGCCCATTTTGCTAGATGTTCTAGATGTGCTAAGCTTCATGTGTTCCATTTGTGGTTGCAGCTGTAGTTGTTTATACTTGTGTCTCCCATCTTTTTGGTTGTTTGTGGTTTTGATCACTGTGTTGTGTTATGATAAATTTTGATCTCGGAGTCTGATGGTCAATATGGAAGGAAAGGATGAGATGTCTATCGCTAGACTGAGTGCGTCCCTGCTTCATACGTTGTCCATTTGGCGGACAGAGTCACTGCTGTCTTTAGGTAAATTCTTTCGTAGAGTTTGTGGCTAGTTTTGTGTGGTAGGTTCTTTTGATTGAGTATACTGCTAGTGTACACAAACTGCATCACGTGGAAGGAGATAATTTTCAAAATCTGTTGTACTGTTTCTATACTTGAGTTAGGTGTTAGCTGCCAACGTAGATCTCATGTGAGTGTGAGTGAAACATCTCGGCTACCACAATCATAACCTTCTCCATTAAATTGGATCAATCTTCAGATTTGGTAAACAATTTCCCCTACTATCACAATCATTAGTCTCCGGGAGTTTGTTTGACAATATGGATGAAAAGGAATAGCAGGGCTCTTGAGAACAATGAGATTTCCCTAGTTTAAAGGCGTCCCTGCTTCATACATGGGTACATTGTTTTTTTGGTGTACATAGTCGATGCTGACATCAGTTAATTCATCTGTAGAGTTGGTTGATTGTTTTGCCATTGGCTAGGTTCTTTGATCGAGTATACACCGTCTTTCAAACGTAACATAGCAAAGACTATTGATCTTGTTGGAGCAACCATTGTCGGGCTTTGGTTGCCCTCGTAAGTCTCCTACTGCCAACGCGAAATTTTTTAACCTTATTCTTTGCTTTCTTAATAAGTTTGCGATACTGCTGTTTGAAAAGCTTTAGTACTTGAATGTGTAGGAGGAAGAAGGTTAAGTCATCAATAGAGGCCGGACGAGTTAGTTTACTAATCTCTGTGTCCGAATGAGCCTTGTGACAAAGTCTTGCGCTTAGATCCCACATCTCATGTAAGTCAAACAAATCATCACATAAATGCATGTCCGACTTTCCCCAACCAGACCAAAAAAAATCTTGTTCTGCTTCACCGTCCTCTGCCAAAACGGTAAACAAATTATATAAATTAGGGCCCTCTTCACACCCTTTTTGCACTGTAATCTTGATCCCATTTGTTTTTGTTGTGATTTGCTTGTTTTGGCTTGGCTTGGTGGATCTCTCCACTCTTCATGTTGCCATTGGACTTTATGGTTACTGCTACTCTGAACATGGAGTCTTTCCCAACTTCTATATGTTAATGGAGAAACCAAGCCAATATCCTTTAGTCCTCCTCTTAATGAGTTTTGTTTACCAAATATGCTTTTAAACATTTCTGCGGTGGCAATGAGTCTGGTGGAATTTATACCATCAAACTATCTCAAATCTCACTGGTATGCATCCTCATTCGAACATGGTTGGTGATCTCTACTTTGCTTGTGGCCCTCACTAGGGGTCTACATCGGAACCACCGAACCAAACTAAACCAGTTGGTTTTGTTTAAGACGGTTCGGTTTCAGTTTCAAAAATTGGACAACCACCTGGTTTGGTTTGGTTCATAGTTTTTGATATCGAACTAAACCAAACCGAACCAACTTATATATATATATATATATATATATATATATATATTAGTTACTAAACCAAACAAAATCTAGATTGTTTAATGACTTTTACTTCTTCCATTGCTTGTGTTTATTTTGGAATTTGTATTGATTTCTTTATGATAATTTATTTTTTATAGGTTATTTACTAATGTTCGATGTTAATTCCTAATTAAAATCTTATTTTTATTGTTATTATTAATGTTAGTTAAGTTGATTAATGTTTTTTATAGAAACCATAAAATTGAGCTAAACCAAATTAGTGGTTCGGTTCGGTTTAACTTTTTTGAAACTAATAGAGAGTGATTCGGTTAGTAAATTTGACCTAAACCAAACTAGATCGAACCACACACACCTCTAGCCCTCAGCATCTTCCCCTTCTTCGGTTTAGTTATGACATTGATTGGATCCTAACTAACAATGCTTGTAACGTTGGTACTTCCTTCTAAGGGGAAAAATGACACACTTTCAGGCATCACTTTGTGTATTATCTAGTCGGCCTTGTCTAGTCAGCTTTCTCAACTATTAAACTCACATCTTTGCATGTTGAGGGTTTGCAAAGGTTAGTTTCTGAAAATTATGCGTTCGTTTGGATGCATTGATTTTGAATTCAATAAATATTCAAATTCCGTTGAATTTAAATAACATGAAATTTGATTTCAAAATCATAGCAATTTCATGGTTTTGATAATCTTAGGCCCAACCCGACCCGACCCGATGTTAAGCTAGGCCCAATGAACTTGGACTGGGTCGACCCAGCCCAGTGACAGCTGTAACGGTGGGAAATATATAGGAAGAATTATCGACCAATCCCTTTTTAGAGATTTTCAACCGCTCCTGTATTGT
This sequence comes from Codonopsis lanceolata, assembly GCA_013146195.2. Lineage (NCBI taxonomy): Eukaryota > Viridiplantae > Streptophyta > Magnoliopsida > Asterales > Campanulaceae > Codonopsis > Codonopsis lanceolata. The sequence continues at coordinate 31,413,522 of CM028381.1, read as the reverse complement.
TTTTTAACTGTATAAGTCCACTTTAATTAAATTTTCTCTTAAATTCCCCTCCATCTTCCTTAGAACACTACAAGAAAACACACTATTTGTGACCCGCCTTTTTTGGGAGGGTGAAAAAACCGTCCCAAATACTATTATTTGGCGAGGTAAAAGTAACAGTGCTAAATACCAAGTAATTGGCACACTTGTATATTAGCCTTCCCAAATACCAAGTATTTGGCACACTTGTGTACTAGCCTTCCCAAATACCAAGTATGGGCACTACTGATGTTTTGAGTTTGGGACGGTTGATACACTAAATTTTCAATTATAAATTAGAAAAATGTACCATTTGTATCCCAAAAAATTTCCCCCGCAAATTTTACACAATACAAAGGTAAAGCTCATCAGTTCCCGCGATTATTTCCCCCCAGTCCCTCTTATTGAGATTTTTAGGACTACGTCTCTCTCTCTTTCTTTCAGTCTCTTCGTGCAATTTTTAGTTCCCGCGGCTAAATCTCCGGCGACGGCTTGGGAATTTTTAGTTCCCGCGGCAATTTTTAGGAATTCTTGTCGTTGGCAGGACCGAGAGCTTTATCAAATCAAAACTCAAATGGAAGGAGTTTCTCATCTATGCTTCAGTCGAGTCAAATGAGAAAGAGAAAAGAAATGTTTTAGGATTGGGATATTTCGATAATCAATCACAATACACTAAAAAAAATGAAAGAGTACCCGTGCATCTACAAGCATCATCTCTCGTTGTTCTTGTTTTTCTTCATTGTTTTTGTGTGTAATTAAAAATAGATTTACTTTGGGTGTGCGTTGATGCCTGCAAATTGTTTGATGAAATGTTCAAATAAGAACTTGTTTGTTGTTGGACACCTTTTTGAATTGTGATGTATTAATTATGAATCTCGATGCATCATTTGTGAATCGTAATGCATCGTTTGGTCTAAGCTCAATGCCAATAACCTAAGTTTTGTTCTTCTCCATGAACCTTCTATTCCTTCTTTTGATGCAGAGTGAAAGCTCCATTTCTTCAAGAGATTTTGTCATAATGCAAAATTTTGGATTTGCAATGCACAATTAGGAATTAGAATACAAAAGTAAATGTTGATGCACAATTTTGATTTTGCGATGCACAAACTAGATTACCCATGAATTTAATCTCGATACACAATTTTGGATTTACGATGCACAGTTTACTTTTAGAATAAAAAAAGTAAATCACGACACAATTTTGATTTTACGATGCAAATACTGAATTACACATGAAGAAAATCCCGATGCGCTATTTCGGATTTGCGGTGCACAAATAGGAATTGCGATGTGGCATGCCTAATCCAATTTTATTAAGGGTATACTTGTTCTTTTGCTACAAAAGTGTCTTTTATCGGTTAAATAAACTAACTGCAGGACAAAATAATAAATTGATAGCTACCTCTTGTAGCGTGAATTTCTAATCTCGGTATATACGCCTAGGCTTAACCCCCTACATGTTTTTAGTGTGCTTCCCCGTCTTCTCGAGACATATTTTTTTTTCTTTATTGCTATTGTTGTTGCTTTTGTTGTTGTTGTTGTTATATCTTCGTTATATTCGGGTAGCGTAATCGTAGTTTTTGGCTTTTTAGATTGGCTCGCTGGGGCGTGGACCGAAGATGCTCACTTGCCCGGGCAAAGGAGGAGGCTGCCGAGGGGGCAGGAGGCCTGGGGCCGAAGGCTCGAGGGCTCGCTTGCACATGGCAAGAGAGGAGGAGGCTGGAAGCCTTTTGCCACTTCACAAGTGAAGGGAGGAGAGGAAGAGAGATATAAGCCATGGGAGAAGGCTGGTGTGATTTCTGAAGGCTGGATGAGGGCTCTAGGAGAAAAATCGGCCAGGCAACCGGAGGCGCACGCTGCAGGGAGGTGGTACCAAGCGCAAAGAAAGAGAGCCATGCACCGTAGCAGTGGATAAACTGGGGAGAAGGAAAAACACTACAGGACGCGGCACATGCAGGTTTGGGAGCCGCACCCCGACTTACCATCCTTCACAAAATTCTTCAATTTTTGTTCTGCCCCTGACTTGTTATCTTTTCGTCCTTTGCACTCTGACCTCTTGAAAGGTTAACAAGGGTAATGTTTGTTAGTCCATTGAAAAAATCCCGCCAAAGATGGCAAATCAAACATGCCGATGAAGGCGCAACATCAAATATCACCGAAGATGGCACATATCAAACAATCCTGTCGAAGATTGGAAATCAAACATGCCGACGAACACACAACATCAAATATCACCGAAGATGGAACATTAGTCAATCTTGCCGAAGATGGCACACATCAATCAAATCTTGCGAAGAAGGTAAATCAAAAAACACCAATGAGGGCGCAACATCAAAAATTGCCGACAATGGCACATTAGTCAATCCTATCGAAGATGGCACACATCTATCAAATCCCGCCAAAGATGGTAAATAAAAATAAAAAGGCCGACGAGGGCGCATCATCAAATATCACCGACGATGACACATAAGTCAATCCCACCGAAGATGACACACATCAGTCAAATCTCACCGACGATGGCAAATCATCAATCTCACCGAAGATGGCACATCAATCAAAACACATCGACGATGGCACAACAACAAGCCGATAATGACACATATATCAACACGCTGACGATGGCGCATCATCAATATCGCTGATGATGGAACATATATCAAACACGCCGACGATGACGCACCATCAAATATAGCCGAAGATGGCACATATCATCAATCTCGCCGACGATGACACATAAATCAAACACGCCGACGATGGCGCATAATTAATCATGCCAAAAATGACACATATTGTCCACGTAGATTGAAGCATTGCCGATGAGACCTCATAAAATACAGCTGCAGCGTATCCTTGAAATTACATGCTTTAATTGCATTTAACTTTTAGAATGCTTACTAGGTAAATTCCTAGGAACATAGACTTCCATCATCATGTTTACTAGATAAAATCTCTAGGAGTATAGTCTTCCACCATTGTGTTTACTAGGTAAAATCCTTAGGAGCATAGACTTCCAACATCTTGTTTACTAGGTAAATTCCTAGGAACATAAACTTCCATCATCATGTTTACTAGATAAAATCCCTAGGAGCATAGACTTCCACCATTGTGTTTATTAGGTAAAATCCCTAGGAGCATAGACTTCCAACATCTTGTTTACCAGGTAAATTCTTAGGAACATAGACTTCCATCATCGTGTTTACTTGGTAAAATCCCTAAGAGCATAGACTCCCACCATCGTGTTTACTAGGTAAAATCCCTAGGAACATAGACTTCCATCGTCATGTTTACTAGATCAACTCCTAGGAACATAGACTTCCATCATCGTGTTTACTAGGTCAACTCCCAGGAACATAGACTTCCATCATCAAGTTTATTAGGTAAATTCCTAGTAACAAAGCATACTATGATTCGAACTACGTTTGGCTTGATTCCTCTCGAGGATACGTAGGTAACCCTTCGGGGCCCAGCCATGCTTTTTCATTTTGTCTGAATTTGGGAGTCTATTCTTATCAACGACCTTCGTTTACTCATAAACTTTCGTTTACTTGTAAACTCCGTCATTGAGTGGCTCTGTAGACACCCAAAATTAGTACCCCTAATTTATAATATCCTATAAAACATTATTACAAATGAACTAAAAGTTACTTTTTAAACATTTCAGGGGGCCAAAATGTCAAAAGGAACTCAGAAGGGCTCAAATGGACGAATGATAACAAAGGAGGGGGAAATTGTAGAATTTATGAAGGGAAAAAGGATGAAGGAGCCGCTCACCAGCCATGGGAGCCGCATCTTCTACCCCTTCTTAGTCTCCAACTTGTTTGCCGCTGCCGAAATTTTCTACACACGGTACAAGCCTTCCTTCACGGTTTCCACCAGTTGCTTAGCTTCTTCTCTTCCTATAAATAGAGGTGTTCGCTCCATCATTTAGACACACCAAAATCTCCTCTTCTCTCCTTCACCGATAGGTTGTTGCTCTTTTCCCTTGTCCAGCAAGCGAGCAATCCTTTCCTCGCCCAAGCAAGCCCATCCTTGCTCCTAGCAAGCCTCCTCCCTTGCCTAAGAAAGCGAGCCTCCTCCTGCTGCCTAACCACCTTGCCCCAGAAAGCCTGCCTAGCAAGTCCAAATCCAACATGCACGCACGCACAACCAAAACAACTTAGAAAAAAAACTTTTTCTCTTGAGAAGACATGGGAAGTGCTCGTCGATCGCCTAAGTCTAGGCGTGCTGGGACCAGAATATTCACGATTCAATAGGTAGGTATCGACCTACTATTCAGTCTCGTAGTTATTTAAATAAAATAGAGAAAATGTAGATATTTGTGTTATGTAGGTTTGTAAATATATTGTTATTTGTACATATTATTATATTTAGTTTTCTGTTTCTGTTTTAGTACAAATAAATTATGCTTTCTTAATATTTTCTATATTAAAAGAGTAATATACTTTTCTAAAGTCATAAAAATAGTTGTTATTATGCCTAAATATCGTTACTCCTTAGCTTCCAATATATACATGTTTCAGGATAAATATACACATAAAATGAACATTTTTAGTAAATCCCAAAATCGAGATCGAAAGGGAGAGTTGGGAGCCTAAGCTCTTCCTAACTCGTAACTTTGCCCCTGAACCTATACTTTCTGGTATTTTTTGGTTTTTCTGTGTTTAACCTTAAAATAGAGGCGTCGACTCTATAAACACATTTTAGAGTCCACAACGAGGCCGAGTGCATTCTACGTGCTTTAATGTTTTGAACCACGTCGTTTTCACGTGACAACAGAGGTTTCAAATGTGGTTCTCACACCATAGAGATAGTCAATCTCTCGGCCTAAAAATTCAAACCACGTGCCGCAACAATGCGTATGCACAACAAACCACTGCTAAACAAAACTGAAATATAAAAATAACAAAGTCATCGGCGATGCTACATCCAGAACCCAATACTATACTAAGAGTCTACAACTACACAAAACTACACGTCAATTGCTAAAACATGTCGGACACAACAACAACAATTATATTGAATGCCCCGAGCTACTGCTCACTCGGGTGATAACTAAAATATAAATAGGATGAGGTACAAAAGCCGAACAATATTTTTCAACTAAAGAAATGCTACAATGATGAGGACATCCCCAACAACATCAACAACTCAACACCAATGTCGACATCCGTTGGACCAATCACAAGAGCGAGAGCCAAAAGAATCCGTGAAGAAGTCAACGACTTAGTGTGTGAAACATTGGAGATGGAAGCAAGAGCAATGAGCCAAGAAGAAAAGACCTTGAAGGGTCAAAGGAAGGTAGTGAACATGATTCAAGACAAGAGAAACGAAAGTGATGAAGACTGTGAAGCTTGCGATTGCATGTGCTGAGAGGCTTGCAATCGCATGGCCTTGCCATTTTACTTGTTAACTATCTGTATTGAACACAACTTTTGAGTATTATTAATTTTGTGAGTTTATCAAAACTTATTGGTTCTTCTTGAACTGTTGAGCATCTACATGTGTGAAGCTTGTGTGTTACTCCTTGACTTATCAATTGATTCTTCCATATCAATTGTGACGTCTTTCACAATACTTAGGTTCTTCAACTGCTACGATTGCGGGTTGCGGCTGTACATGCCAAGGTTCTTTTCGTGCTAATTGTTGGGTTGAGGTGTCTCCCCCGCAAACATCTTTCGATTCTAGCTTTTGTCGTGTGAGTAAATCGTTCCTCAATAAAGCCTTTCGAGAAGATCGTATCATTTTTAGTATTAGAGCCAAGGTTCGTCTATAATCTATCATGTCTTAAATTGTTCTTAAATTAGTTATCTGTTTCATTCTTTTCTTCCTTCTTTATATATATTATAGTTAATTGCTTCTTACTGAATTCAGTTACCAACGAGCTCTAGCTCAACTGGTACTGCTCACTTCTCCTAACGGAGAGGTCGGGTATTCAAGTCCCACTAGAGACACCCTGGACTTATAAATTTCAATATAAAGGTCGGGTGTTCAAGCCTCTTTTAGAGGCAATGTTGTTGTTCAAGCCTTACCCAAAAGGCCCCATTTAGCTGCTCACTTATCTTAATGGAGAGATTGAGTGTTCAAGCTCTACCTGAGGCACCTTGGTACATCACTACTCTCAACCGAGAGGTCGGGTGTTCAAAGCCTCACCAGAGGTACCGTTTATTCTAGCCACACCAAAAGACATCATATATCTATAACTGTAGCATTTCAATGTATAAAAATAATTATAAAAAAATAATAAATAAGGGTTGGGGTAAGGTCCATGTCCCCTCCAACACCTTAAAAAAAAAAGAATTCAGTTGAGTATCAACAAATAAATAAATAAAAATACAAATTTCGGTCAAAAAAAGCAAAGAAAAGAAAAGAGGACATTACTCATGACCGAGTAGAAAAGGAAATTTTGATACAAAAAAAATTACGAATCATATTGTGGATTCAAAAACTGAATCTCTTTATCAAAGGATTTTTAAATGTTGTGCATCTTTATTTCTTCAAATTTCTTACTCTTGATTAATTCTCTATACGTTATCAATTGTTTGAGTCTTGTGTTGAACTGCCACTTGATTTTTGCACTTGTTAATACTTGATAGTTCTTTTAGAACCTTGAAAGTTTTGATTTGAGTGTTAAATTTTGTGTGATACACTAGTGGAGAGATACACATAAGGGAGTTTTAATTGTGAGGAATTAAAAATGGCAAACGAAAATAAATTGTTATCTGAGGCCATGATGGCTAAGATGGAAAAGATGATGAGGGAACAAAAGGAGGAGATGCATGAGGTGATGGGTAAGATGAGTGAGGAGTTTAATGAGAAGCTCAATGTAATAGGTAGTGCGAGTAAGAGTCAAAATCTAGATGACCTTAAGGAGGTACCTAAACGTAATCTAGAGGATGATTTCGGTGGAGAGGATTGGGGCTCTAATGATAGGGGAGACATGAATAGATGGGGAGGAAATAGAGAGGATAATAACTTGAATGAAATTAAATTGAAGGTGCCTACCTTCATGGGTAAAAACGATCCGGAGTTATACTTAGAATGGGAGATGAAGATGCAGAGAATCTTTGGGTGTCACAACTATACCGACCTAAAAAAGTCAAACTAGCCGCCATTGAGTTTTTCGAGTATGTTGCGGTTTGGTGGGAAAAGATGAGGGTGGATCGAGCATGATATAGGCACCCCAAGTTGAGACTTTGGAGGAGATGAAGTGAGTGATGAGGAGACGGTTCATACCATCTCATTACTATAGAGACCTACATCAAAAGCTGCAAACCTTGAGATAAGGTACTAAGAGTGTAGAAGAGTATTATAAGGAGATAAAGGTTGCTATGATTAAAGCACATATAAAGGAAGATAGTGAGGCAACAATGGCTCGCTTTCTAATGGGATTGAATAAGGGAGATTGCCAATGTAGTGGAGTTGTAAACGTATGTTGAGATTAGCTAAAAAGTTCAAAAGTCCATTAAGGTGGAACAACAACACAAGAGGAGGGGCAACACACGGGTTTTTCCTAACTCTAACTCAAATTGGAAGTCTAATTATTGAAATCTAAGGGAGGATAAACTGTTGTGAAGTCTAGGTTTGAAACACCAAAAGCTACAACATCTACACATACTACTACAAAACATGAACACACTAGATCCAAGACAAGAGACATTCGTTGTTACAAGTGTCAAGGGATGGGGCACTTTTCCAATGAGTGCAGAACAAGAAGGTGTTGATTATGAGAGAGGATTGAGAGCTATCATTCGAGGATGAGGAGAAGGCGTATTCACAAATACCGCCTTTAGAGGAGGTCCATGAGGAGATAGTAGATCGAGTGAGTTTGGTGACTAGAAGGGTAATGAGTGCCCCATCTAGGGAAGATAATGAGACTTTGCAAAGGGATACCATATTTCATACTCGTTGTCAAGTGAAGGGTAGGAATTGTGGAGTCGTCATCGATGGGGGTAATTGTACTAACGTGGCTAGCAATACCATGGTCACAAAATTGGAGTTACCTTTAATTCGACATTCAAAACCATACAAATTACAATGTTTGAATGATAGTAGAGAGGTGAAGGTGAATAAACAAGTGATGGTGCAATTCAAGATATGAAGATATGAGGATGAGGTGTTATGTGATGTGGTGCCTATGTAGGCTAGTCATATGTTGCTAGGGAGGCCTTGGCAATTTGATAGGAGAGTTCACCATGATGGGTACACGAACAAGTACTCATTTGTTTACAACAACAAGAACATTATAGTAACACCACTTACTTCAAAGCAAGTGTATGAAGATCAACTTAGTATCCAAAAGAGTGCGGCTCTGAGGAAAAGAACATATAGAAAGAAGTTGATTATTGAGTTAATATAGTTTTTGAATGTTTTCTTCGAAACCTCCTTATTCTTCATGAACTTGTGAATACTTCGGTGTGATTCCGTTGTGTTTGAAATCTAACTTATCAATAAGAATTCCATACCTACTGTGGCGTTTTCCTTATACCAAGGTTCGTGTTCGTCTTGCAATTGGATCGTGGAATACTACATTCAATAGTTGATTGTAACATTGGGTCGAGGTGGCATAATCCATCAATTCATCAATGTTTCTTAGCTTTTCCGCTATAAGAGATACACCTTATCATCGGGAGTACGCGACTAGAATCGTATCAACGTTTCTCATCACGAGTACGTGATCAAGATCATATCATACAAAAACTACAAAACCCAAAAAATCAATCCAATGGTAAAGTTTACATTACCCAATGGAAGAGAGCTTAGTAACTCACCAAAAACATGCAAACAAACCTATACAAAATGGAGTCCAATCGAAATTGGTTGGTTGAATCAATGTGGGTGAGATTATAGATAATAATCTCATCAAGAACACACACAAGTCTCTCTCTTGTTCACGAAGTCTCTAAGGTTGAAATGGGTTGAGAGAGGCTGAATATGGGTGTTAAATGAGAGGGGTTTTTGTCACACTCCAAAAACCACCTTGAGGCGTAAACCAACTCACACCAATCTTAACCAAAATAACCTAAATAAAAGTACCCAAATAAAAGTACGTAACTCGTAGCGGAAGAAACAAATAAATTAGAATTTCTCAAAAATATCAATGTATACAAATGTATTTTTATTATAATTTTGATAAAACCCAAATAGAATACATAAACATTTTCATATTAAAACCGAGCACTCCGATCTTCTCTTGCTTCATATGAAAAAACTTCTTTGTCCAGCTGGAATCTAAGGGGGCATGCAAATAGGAAGGGGTGGGTTTAAGACTCAGTAAGGTTCTACCGAAGTCATATATGCTATGCATGTATGCGGCAGTTAGACATCATTATGGAGCAGTTTTAATACCAATAATAACAAGTTAAACAATAAAGTCTCACTACTATGTAGTCGGTTCAAAGTATTCGCTATCTCATATACCAATACAAGTGACCCATCACGAGTAATAAGATCTCATGCTCATTAAGTGCGATATAGTAATACATAGAGTTTACCATGTTCACTGGGCCGAGATACATCTCGACCAATCACTTCCGATCTTATAACTCATTGTTGTTGTAATTCTCATCATTCGAACACTTTCAAGAGTATTAGATTATTATCAACTCGGGTACCAAGTCGACACGAGGTCAATTCCCTACAACCTCAGCAGTTGTGCCACTAAAGAGTGTTACCTCCGTCATGACCAGTCTCGAAGGGTTGGGTTACATAGGGTTCCACACTTGACTCACACTGCCTTTCGCCCCATGTCAAGCCCGGGGTCACCCTACACTCTCCTAAAAGATTATTGTCACATAACAAATACCACCAGGTGTTTCAAGTTTTGTTCACAAAGATTATTCTTTTTTTTACTATTAAAATTGTAACAAATACGACGAGCTATGAAGTAAACTTATCAATAACTTAACATCGAGAATTACATATTTCACATAAGCTTGTTTATCAAAATACAGTTAAAATCACAACTTGTGATCGTGTTTAAAAGTATGGTTTATCATTAAATAGTCAACTTTACCAATCTATACTATAATAGAACTCATTCTCACACATGTGCATTTGACTAAAGATACTTAGAGATTGAGATTAAATTATCTTAAAAAATTTAATGGTTGAGATTCACTCTCACATTCACATGTGTGAGAGTAGTTATCCACATTTAACTCTCTATTTTCTCTTACCCTATTACAAAGTTATCCCTACAATTAATATTATGAGCAGTCACACCCTGAAATTAATCTTTTAAACCATTACCCATTACAAAATATTAACATTACATTAATATAATCTCACAATACAACTTAATTACCATTTGGAGTAATGTACCCCTCAACTGTAACATTTTTTAAATCGCACTTTCTATTTAGACGTTGACGATTCAATTGACGAAATTAGATATACTGGTATGACACGGGCACAAAGATCTAGTTAAACATTAAGAATGATCAATAATAATACCATGTATCGTTAATAATGATAATAGACAATTTAGACAATTTAACATACATAAGGAGTATCCACTTACCTCTAAAGAAAATCATATCCATCAATCAAATAACATTCCAAAATAATCCTTGAACCAAACTCACAACTTCTACGATGTAATCTTGATATATTAAGACAAGCAATAAAACCCACAAATAATACATTGTCAGAATAATTATTGTTTAGCCATTTGAAGAACACGCAAACGCACGGCTGCTGCTCTCTCTCATACTCGGCAAGGAAGGATAAAGAAACTAAAATGAAACACTTTCTCACATTCTTCTATACGGCTAGGTAGGAATGATAATAAAAAAAGACAAAAACTTGGGTAAGACGATTTTACGAATATTTGTTGTGAGATGGATCCTCTTTACCTAACCCACCGTATATTGATGAGTTAAACTATGAAAGAATAAAACTCCATCTTACAAATAAGGATCCGTAATACGGTTTTAAAAGAGACTTACCAATAAAAGAATTAGAAGACTTCTACCTAAAGAAACCTTCAAGACAAGTCAAATGGTTGAGTCAAACCAACTCATCAAATGGTGAACCTTCCCAAATTATTTTTGTTTTGTTCGGCTACTTGATGAGTTTAGATGTTATAAAATGTTTACAATGGATCCACCTGAAAAGTAACCAAAAATCTAACAATTCTACATGTAGCAAGACACCAAATAAATAACATTATGTTAACTTTATTATTAAAATAATAAATGTTCTAGTTGTTATTTAATAAATGATGTGTACTTAGATATTATATTAAAATTGAGTACAAAATATTTTTTAGTCAAATGAAACCAAGCATGGTATCTAAATAGTTTATTTTTAATATGCAAAAGTAAATAAAATATCGGAGTTTTACACCACTATGATAACTCGATACCGGGCCCACATCAAGTCTTTATAAGTAAAACTCCACCGATTAATCCGTACAACACAATATGATATTTTAAAATAAAGCTAGTATAGTTTGACTTGGTCAATGAAAATTAAAAATATTAGTATACTTGTTATCTTAATTAACATGAAAAGTCAACAAAATATTTTTTGATCAAATATGTCAAAAGTGTTATCAAATTGGTTTAATTGTAAGAATATAAATAGATAAAATATCAAGGTTTTACAATTTTATTTGTATTAGAATGGTCAAAGAGGATTAAAACCTAAGTAGATGTGTTGTTGATTTTGTGTGGTTCTTTCATTCTTTAGATTAGTAGTAAAACACAATTAGAAACCCACTTAAAACTCATCTAAGATAATCACCCAACATGAAAGGATAATATGAGTTTAAATATGGTCCGATTGGAAGGGGTTTGGAGGGGTTTCATTAGGGTAGATTAGGGAACTCACATAAAACTCGAAGCAGGAAATTTAAATCGCATGTGCGCTTGCTTCGCATGATGAGGCGCGACCACGCCTAGCCTAGAATCTAGGGTTTCATGTTTTGTTGTGGTTGACGCGAGGGTGACGCGACCGCCCCTTCCAGCAAAGCTAAAAAGTCAAAATTTAAATCTAATCAAGCCCCGAACTAACCTCAAATATCCTTTGGTGTTTCCTCGCTCAACACGAGTCCGAAATGCGCCCGAACAACGCCTGAATCAACTTCAAACAAAGATCAAAACGAAGCACGAGAAACCCACGATCAAAGAAACTAATAAACGAGTAGGCACACATGTATTATAGCAAGTTAAAGGACTAATGAATACACTCAAATTCATGCACGATGTTAAACAACCTTAAAGTGCATTGTAACTACGAAAAACAAAACGTTTACGAACTACGAATCATGAAATGAAACTTATGACAAAGACTATACTATGAATGTCATCATCACATGTAAACTAAGTAAACATGGTTAACATGAACTTGAATGCATCTAAGCAAGTATATATCGAACACACGAAGACCTAAGATTTCCCAAAGGTCGCGAGTAAAAACTAAACAAGCAAACTCTTGACCAAGTCGAGTTCCTAATAACATCGAGTTACGCATTGTAACTCTAGCACATTCACAAGTACAACTCAAGCAACATCTAGGGTATCGGCTATACCTTAGCCTACCCAAACACATGAAGTCTCTCACAAGAAGTCTATTGCGCAAGCGAGTCAAACTCGTAAAGTTTCAAGGTCTTATAATGAAAGTCGCCATGCCTTGTCAAGTCTCTGGCATAAAAGTCACCAAACCCTGGCAACTCTCCACCATTAAAGTCATCAGGACCTAACGACTCTCCAGCATGAAAGTCGCTAGACCTTGACAACTCTCTACCATAATTTTTTTGAAAAAATAAAAAAAAAATCCATGAAGTAAATACAAGGTAATATTATAAACATACCGTAGAATAGAATCTAGGTAAACGTTGTTTGGGTGATTTCACTTATTTGGGATCCATTACAAATGTTGGGTTTCTTCACAAAATGTTGCTTGGTGGATTGGTAGAGAGAGTAGAAGTAAAGTTGGGTTGTGGGAAAATGTTTCTTTTTCAAAAGATCAATTTAGTGTGCGACATTTAGTGTTTTTAGGATATGACGTTTAGGGTTTACGTTTTTTTTTCTTCCCGTTTTATTAGTTACGAGTCCTACATGTGCATAGACTTTAAAAGAAAATACATAACATTCATATACATAAAATATAGCAATTAATTTTTGGTAATTTGTGTGTCAATAACATGACAATTATTTAGAAACATAGGGAGTCCATGAAAAAAGAACGATAGAACGTTTTAAGTGGGGGAATAGAAGGAATTTATTTTTATTTTTTTATTTTTTTTGGGGGGAGGGAGGGGGTATTTGGACCCCAAAATCCTCTAAATAGACCTCATTAATAAGTTTCCCCCGCCCTAGATTTTAAAATAACCCAAAAAGTTTAATTAAGACAACCCCCTAGATTTCCTATTTTACCTTTATGTATTAAACCTAGTTTGAAACCAATTTTACTCATTACATCCCCAACACATCCTTCACTCATTCCTTCTATACACAGCAGCCCACCCCCCTCACCCCATGTACAAACTCACACAAACACAAACACTACAGAGGTAGAACGAAAGGGAGAGAGAAAGAAGAATGATGACCAAACTCAACTCATTCCTTATTATTTTATGCTAAAAATAGTCCAAACTGTCAAAAAAAAAAACAAAAAATAGGGAGTTCTTATTGTAAAATGTTCGGTCGGGGTAATGGAACAAGTGAGAAATGTTCCATCAGTGTTGGTGGAACATTTCTCAATTGTTCTATCAATCTTGATGACCACTAGTGGAACATATCAATTGTTTCGATTACATCTGGCCGAACATTTTACAACGAGGACTACGTACCTAAATATTTTTATAAATAAAAAATGATGGTTTGGACTATTGTAAGCATAAAATGATAAGGAATACTTATCACAAATGCCATATTGGCTTCTTCTTGCTCCATATTTGCATTTCGTACCTATGTTGAAGGTTTAGGGAAGTTTTCAATCAATAGAAGTGAAGTAGTGTTGGGGAAGAGGGAGGGTGTATTTGTTGTCTGGTGGGGGTCTGTGTATGAGGATTTAGGATTTATAAAAATGTTAGTGGGATGTTTTTAAAAAGCATGAAGGGTATTTAAGTCTTTTTATTGAGGGTAAGTTTGAATCTAAAAAGAACATAAAAGGGTTCTTATTTAGAGTTTTGGGGGTTCAAATAGCGCTTTTGAGTATTAATTGATTAGTTTAAAGAGTATTGATATTTTACTGTCAATTTGATAACAATCCTAATATTTGGTTCAAATCCTTATGGAATAAGGAAAATCTAGACATCCAATAATCCACTTTTCAGGAGCTAACCCTTTCCCTACTCGGTTCAAATAATTGATTAATAATATTGTAATTTGTATTACTAGATTATATGTCCGTATCTATGGCACAACGTTAGTACGGGAACATATTATTGTAGGATCGTGTTTAACGTATCCTAAATGAAATCCAACAAAAATATTGAGAAATATGAGGAGTGGGGGAGTTGGAGAGAGAGAAAGGCGAGTAGTTGCACAACCGCCTTCGCACATGTGAAAGTAGGTTTTAATCGTGACCGTATGATTTCGGTAAAAAAATAAATTCTTAACCTTTAGATTGTTTTAGTCAATTGTACATGTGTGAGTATGAACTCTATTATATTATAGATGTTTTTTTGCTTAATTCTCAATTTCATCACCTTATTATTGCCTAAAATCCGATAAGCTCACCCTACAAATTTTTTAGGAAAAATTGCAGGCCGATCCACTTTTCAAAGTTTTATTCACTCTAGTATCGTGTTTTTTTTCTTCAAATAGTTAAAGAACACTTTTGGGGAAAAAAGAAGACTAATACCCTTAATGAGAACTAGTTTTGTTAACCCGTGTGTTAAACTCCTGATCATTCTTCTTCTTTTTCAACTAAATCATACATAAATAAAATAAAAATGATAAAAAATCTTAAATGATAAAATAAAAAGAATCAGTTTATTAATAAATACACATCAGTATATCACTAATCATTATAAATTCTAAAAAAATTCTTTATACACAATATTTGTTGTTTTTTTAGTTGGTTCTTCAAATCAAAATAATTTGTTACTCTAAAAGCTGCGACATATAACTATACATGGCTAAATACTGGTTTCTTAAAAAAAAGACCTACATGCAATTATTAACTTTGACACTTGTTAATTGTCATTGCATATGATATCAGTAATGGAAATTATCTTCTTTAGAACTTGAAAGTCAGCCTTACATTAGATGAAGTTTTTTTTAAAAAAAGTTGTTTTTAAGGTTTTTTTTTTTTTTTTTGGTTTTTTTGTAGACCTTTCCCCTAAGGGGACATGAGAAGTGATTGAACATGAGACTCACATTATGTAAAACCTCAACTCAACCACTGGGCCACTCCTTAGGGTCTACGTACGTCAGATGAAGTTAATGACAATATTGGGATAAAAAACTTTTTCTCCAACATTCCTTCGTTTCATTAAATTTGTTTCACCAATGTGATCCCTAAGATTTATGATGATTAGTCTTGTTTCATTGCACAATGCAGTATGATCAATGTTTCTCAATAGTATTACAGGAACACCGATTTTAAGTGTCAATCCATAGTCTGGCAACCATGAACACTTTATACTATTCAAAAACTCTGTAGAATGAATGTCTTTGAACGAATGAATGATTACTTTTATTAAATTATATTTATATTTACGAATAAAGGAATTTCTGATAAGATAATAAACTAAAATCAAAATGACGAAATTATTTTTACCGTTAACTATTATTTTTGTTCCGTAAATTATTTTGATTTTACTAACTTCCATTATATTTTTTATTTTATTGACTTCGTAGCTATTATTTTTGTTTTATTTTTAAGAATTAGTTTTACGGAACACTTTTTTCCGTAAATGATTTTTATTATTTTACTACCTAAGTTTAATTTTTGTTTTGTTTTATTGACTCTGTAACTATTACTTTTGTTCCATCAAGTATTTTTATTTTACTAACTTATTTTTGTTTTACAAAACTATTTTTAAGAATTTGTTTTAAACTTTTGTTCCGTAAATTATTTTATTTAACTAACCTTCACATTAAATTATTTTTGTTTTATTGATTCTGTAACTTTTATTTTAATAGTGACGTGTTCCACAAATTATTTTGTATTTTACTAACCTCCTCTTATATTTTTATTTTATTGACCCTGGAACTATTATTTTGGTTTTAGTTACTATTTTTTTTATATTTAAAGAGAGAAAAATATTTAAATATAGTTAAAAGAGAGAAAATGGTGGTGATTAGAGAGAAAATATGGAGGAGACGGGAGAGAGAAAGAAAGAAAATAGGAAGAAGATAGGAGAGAGAAAAGGTAAAATGATAACTCAAAAGTTAATAATTCAAAAGTGAGATCTTGCAGGAAAAAATGTACCATTGCGATTATATATATATATATATATATATATATATATATATATATATATATATATATATATATATATATATATAGAGAGAGAGAGAGAGAGATGAGGCGCGCTACGAAAATGAATCACGGTGAATTGATTATTGAATCACGATGTATCAATTTTATTGTATTAATTTTTACACTGCAATTCATCAATGTTTGCAACGCGATATATTAATCTAATATTTTTACACCGCGATAATGGCGATATAAAACTATAAAGAACCGGACCACGTCCTCCACTTTCCTCTTCCATCTACTCCGTTCTAAGCTTTCTTCTTTTTCCTCCTCCTCCGCCATCGTCTCTACTGAAAAATCCTGTTTCGTTGTGTAACAATGGTGATTTTCTAATCCAATGTATTTGCCAGAGCTGTTGAAGGAGACGATGATATTTTCGGAACAAATATTTCAAAAAATAATCTTTTACGTTTGAAAAAAAAAAAAGAACAATAAACTTTTGGAGTTAGAAACTTTGAAAAAAAGACCAGACATAATTTTACCTATTTTTTTACACACCTTAATAACTGTACTATACTAATATACTAAAAGTATCTATTGAAGATATACTTGGCCTAAAAGGCTCATTTGAATTGTTTTGTTAATTATAAGCCCATTTGAGCCCCAGATATAAATAGTTGTAATAGAGTAATTAGGATTATAATTTTTGATTAATAATAGCATATATCAATTTGGTTTTCTCTCTCCTCTCTTGCAGTGACTTTCTCCCTCTTTCCTTCTTCTGCGCACTATCCTTGTCTTCTTCACTTCCGACCACCTTTGATGGTGGTGATCCGGCATCCATCACGTATATAAAATTTTCATGGTATTAGAGTGACGTTTCCGCATTCATAAAATTCTTATGAAAATCAAAACCCTAATTCTCATATTTCTGAAAGCTTGAAACCCTAATTTTGTTTCCTTTTAAAAAATTTGATTACACAATTTATCAATGACGCCGACAGAGGGATCTGAAGAAATTGTAGAAGGAATTCAACAAACAACAAAAACAGAGACTTGAAAATCTCTACAATCAGAGCATTCAATCATAGATGTCAGAGGAGAGAGAGTCGTTATCGTGAATGTAAGGGTAAAATAGGCAAGGCCTATTTTCTCTTGTTTTCACCTTTCTTGGTCAAAGAAGATTTTTGTTAAGTTTGTGTTAATTTAGGACTTAGTATATTTTATTAGATTTAGTTTAGTTATTTTTGGTAGCATAATCTTTTTCTAGATTTCGGCTACATTATTTTTGGTAACAAAATCTTTAATTAGATTTTGTTTTTCCTTGGTCCTTAAGGTTTTATCATTTTTGGAAACATAATTTTCCTAAAGATTTTTGGTTTTCTTGGTCCTAAAGTCTAGGAGTCATTTTTGGTAACAAAATCTTTTATTAGATTTAGTTTTGGTATTTTTTGGTAGCATAATCTTTTTGTAGATTTTAAGTGCACATATTTGGTAACTAAATCTTTGTATAAATCCTAGTCTAACCATGATTCTTGACCAATTTCATATTTGGTAATCAAATCCCATAAGTTTGGTAAGTTGTTGATATTTTCCTTAAATACTAATCCTTGTTCTTGTTGGAGTTGGATTCCTTTATGTGTGTAGGAGATCTTGGCATTATATAAGGAGGAGCTTGGACACGGTTGGAGTACACGCCTTGAGACAATGCAGGAGAGCGAGATCACAAAGTGCAGAAAATTCAGATTTCCGAATTCGAATTTCAGATTCATGCGGATCGAATGTGCTTCCGGATGTTGCAACATTGGAAGCGACATTGAAGTGCTGGAATTTTTTTGTCTTCCTGTTTTGTTTAAAGGAAGCTGTTTTTGTTTCTTCCCACGTTTTGTTTAACTCGTTTATGTGGGGGTTTTTGTTCTCCAAGATTCATTATCTTGTGAGAATATTTTTTTGTGATTTCACATAGTTTTTTTTTTTTTTTTTGTAAAACAATTCATCATTTTTAGTGAAATCTTTTTGGCCATGAGGCTAGATCTACAAGTATAAGCTTGTAGATTGTTTGGTAAATTTTTGTGATTAATTTCGTGCTTTAGTATTAAGTCTTCCGCTGTTTTTGTTATTTTTCTGTCTATTGTGACTTTTCTATTGTAGCTTTTTAACAAGCTACATTAAATCTTTGAGAATCCTAGCTACTATCGTTCTTTCAGTGAACATCGAAAGGCAGAAGGCGGAGCTGTTGTGATGAATTGGAGAACAAAGTTCGAAGTTCGTATTGAGTACGATGAGTTCAAAATCGACACCACACCATTGCTCATCGCCGTTCATACCAGAAATATAATTCTTGCGAAGAAACCGCCATTCTCACCCTCGTTTTTTTCGTTCCGACTCTGATCTCATTCAATAATTCTCAATTTTGTTTCTAAATTTTGTATTAGATTTATTGATCTATACATTTTGCATAATCAGAAGTGTATTTCCGGACAATCGGTTGAGAAATTATTGTAACTCACCGAGTTAGGGCTACTGAGTCACTGAGTTGACTCATCTCATCTGAAAACATAGCTACTAAGTTACTCAGTAGACTCAACTCGCCTGAAAACATACTCACCGAGTTGAGTTACCAAGTTGATAAGTTTCTCAAATATAGGGGTCACAAATATTATGATCTCATCACTGATTACCGAAGTCAAATGACTTCACCAAAAATTATCCTTCTATGGTTGAGGTATTCAATTGCTAGAAAATTATTGGGTGGTTGATGAACAAATATCAGATTTGGCGGAAAATGGTTGTTCTTCAGCTTCAAGAAAAAAATTGCCAAATGATTCTGAGAATGCTTTTGGGGATTGGCTCCTATTTGGGTTTCTTAGCTAATATGAGGAGAGCTTTTGGTGAGGATATCCTATTTGGGATTTTTTTCAAAGAATTAATGTTCAACGATTTATGCATGATCTCTTCAACTCACTCACTTCACAGTTGTCCGTATTCGAGTTGAGGGGAGTGTTAAAGATATACTTGGCCTAAAAGGCCCATTTGGATTGTTTTGCTAATTGTAAGCTCATTTGAGCCCTAGATATAATTAGTTGTAATAAAATAATTAAGATTGTAATTTTTGATCAATAATAAAATATATCAATTTGGTTTTCTCTCTCCTCTTTTGACGTGACTTTCTTCCTCTCTCCTTTTGCGCACTATCTCTCTTCTTCTTTACTTCCGGCCACCACCATTAATGGTGGTGGTCTGGCATTCGTGACATACAGAAAATTATCAATATCACATTAATCAGTCCCTAAGGGGGTGTCCCAGTGATAGACATGGACCTTTACAATGTGTGAGGTCTTAGGTTCGATCCCTTCTCATGCCCCCTTAGGAGGGGGAAAAAAAAAAAAAAAAAATATATATATATATATATATATATATATATATATATATATATATATATTAATCACTCTATTTTTTAGATGAGCCGCTTAATTTTTTTTATGAAAACCTAAAACTACCCTTATGCATGTGGTAATAGCACCCACTTCATGCGTCATGTTATGTTGACATTACTTTTTGTAAAGCATAGTTAGCAAAAGTGTGAAAGAAAATTGTATAGTGAACTTAGCGTACTTTTCGAAATAGTAGATGAACAAATTGAAAATTAAGTCAATGTTTCTCAAATAACAAAAAATAATATTTGATTTTTAAAGGGTCAAACCAAATTAGGAAACTCAATAATCCTTCTCCGGTTTTGATAATTTAACCAATTTCCATGTCTATATAAACCTACCCTTCTCATCTTGTTCATAATCAAATTCTTCTGTATATTCGGTTCAAACAAGAAATAAAAGCCATAATAGCATAACAAATTGTGTTGCAAAGCCCTAAATTTAACTTAAATACAAGAACCCTAATTTCTTATGAAATTGAGAAAATTTTGAGCTACACTCTTTCACTTCAATGTACTCGGAGTTTGATTTTGGATTGTTCGAAGCACAAATGACTTCTTTGACGCTGTTCAATAAAGAAAGAATAATTTTTTGTGTTGGCGACCAAATTTTAGGGGTACTTCGGACTTTTCATTGATACAATAGACGAAAATTAGAATGTTAATGGGGATATGGAGAAATCTAACAACAAAACACAAAATGTATGATCAAACTAATCTTTTTCTCAAATTGTAAAACCAAACAAAAAATTCTAAATAACCAATTAATTATTTAAACCTTTTTCAAATAACAGAAAAATAGTACTCCCTCCGTTTCGGACAAAGACTCCATTATTCAATTTTGAAATGTTTTACTTAAAAAATCTTTTTTCAAAATTTATGGCTTAAAAATGTCATTTAATTATTAATAAGCTAATAAAATTATCACTTTTTAAAAAAGTTTGACTTTTAAACGGAAACTTTTTAGCTGGAACGGAGGGAGTAATTTACAGAGTTTTAAAGGGTCAAACCGATTTAGGAAACTTAGTAATCCTTCTCCGGTTTGGATAACCAAATTTCATGTCTATATAAACCTATACCCTTCTAGTCAGTTGTTCATAATCAAATTCTTCTCTATCTTCAGTTCTCCATAGCCAATTTCTTCAACTCATCGCTCTCTGTGTGTTGATTATCAGAAACATTATGGAAGCAGCCAGTTTTTCTAACTTGCCAAGATGGAATGGCGAGTTAAGTCTGGCTCTCATACGCCGTACCCTCTCGAGTATCGATCGTTCTACCATATTGTATGAAGATTATTTTGAATTAATCGACTCCCTCGTGAGAATCGATCCTTCTACCATGTCGTATCAAGACTATTCGTCTTTAATCAACTTCATTTACTACAATTCACCGTCCCGCTACATTAATCAACTCCTAGCTAATCTGGGGTTCACTTCCTTACCACGTAATTACCCAGTTCCTCAATATCTGGCCCTGCAACCACCTCCTCGAGTGCCACAAGAATCACACGGTTACATTCCAATGTACTATCCGATGCTGTCATACGATGGCATAATCGCAGTGAATGATGAAAGGTCCGTTTACGAAGATTTTCTTGATCTAGAAGAACAAATAGGCCGAGTTAACGTGGGTTTATCGAAGGAAACCATCTCGAAGAATTTGAAAACCAGCCTGGTCGATGTTGCTAGTAAGGATAAAGAAGAAGGTGTTGAAATATGCGCCGTATGCCAGGATGAGTACAAGGTTAACGAGACAATTGGGACACTTCAGTGTGGACATCATTATCATGCAAATTGCATAAAAGAGTGGCTGCTTCAGAAGAACGTTTGTCCCATCTGCAAAGACACGGCTCTGATCACATAGATTTAGTTTACTCATTGTTTGTAATTTGTGTTGTTTTTAAAGAATGATTTTCTCTTAATGTGATGTTTCTGTTTCTTTGTTTCATTATTTTTGAGTGCTGCTGGTTTTCTTTGTTGAAATTCAGATAAGTTTGTTCGTAACTTGTGAGAAAAAGAAATTGAATTATAAGAACATTGAAGGCCAATATCGGCTCTTTAACCATCCGAATGATGTTATCAGATCCGCGAGATGGAGAAGTTTTTAGCCGTCGCTGGATTGTATGAGATCATAACAGAAGACTTGGATTTATCGCAGGACTCGATAATACTACAGAATGTGGATGAACAGACAGTTCATAGGTGCTTTAGATTGAGTTACATTCTGACCAGATTTTGCAATTTTGTGAACAATGTGAGCTAAGCTAGCGGCGTGGTGTTTATTCAAATGTTTCGGGGATTCTAGCTGCTATAAACTGGGGTTTGCTTGTTGACCGGATACGCTAGTATCTCGGATCTTCATGGTGTACACTTAGCGGCGTTGGCCAAATCCCGTCATGCTTTGTGCTATTGATGAAGAACGTACCACTTAGTTTGCAAGTTTGGGAGCCCAGGAGGTTAGAAGAGCTTGAGGCCACTGAACTTACAGGCTTACAGCGACATTGTCCACGAGGATTCATTCTACATCTAAAATATGGCATTTAGGCAAGATTCGGCCTTCCAATTGGGTCGGGTCAGGTTGAGTGTATGATGGGTTGAAGCGGGTCACAACCCACCACAACCCAAATAATTTATGGGTTGAATGAATCGGGTCATAATAGGTCAAACCATTGTTTTTGGGCACGAGAAAATTGGGTATTTAGGTCTTTTTATTGAGGGTATTTTTTGACTTAAAAAGAACATAAAAGGTGGTCTATTTGGACAACCTAATCTCAACAGAGAGACAAACACAAACACACAAGCATAGACCAAAATATTCATTTTGTTCACACCATTGAAGCCGAAAGACAAACACAAACACCATTGAAACAACAAGTTCCATTCATCGATCTCAAACAGATTATTGCATAAATTTGTTAAATAAAATCCCTCCCCCATTTCCTCTCGCTCACACACACACATTATCTCTCTCTCCCTAAATCCATTCCCTCCCCATTTCCTCCAAACCCACTTCCGTGGCCCTCGACTCCTCATCTCCTCCCCCCCACCAGTCACAAACACACACGCACACACGCACACATGCACACATGCACACACTCTCTCTTGCTCCCTTTCTATATCCATTTCCTTTAAACGGGTAGACCCGCGGGCTCGCTGCAATGGCTGCTGAAGGTGTGCCAAACTTCCTTGTGTTTTCAGGTATAAGAATTTATTTGTGGAGAAGGCGATAGAGGGAAGAAGAATGAGAGTCTCTACCCATAACAAAGAGAAAAAGGATGTACCAAATTGTATTTTGTTCTACGTTTTAGATGTGCTGTTAGGATCGGAAGGTAGTGTTTTATGGGAGGATATGTGTGCAGAAAATCTATAGAGAAATATGGAGAAAGAGATGTAGAGAAGAAGACTATAATTTTATTTCTTAACACACAACTTTCACTAAACATAGCATGAGTATTTATACTTGACATAAGAACATTCTAGACTAATTCAAGATCCAAACTTTAAGATATACATGAACTATCTAAATGCATTAAATTGATTCATGAATCTTTGAGAATTCCAAAAGCTTTCAGCACATTAATTAACATACTCCTCCTTAATGTGTTGCCACAACTCCAAGAGACTCCCTAATTAACAACTGGAATTTTTTCTTGGGAAGTGTTTTTTTGAAAATGTCTGCAACTTGCTCTTCACTCTTGCAATAGTTTAGCCCGATCTCATCTTCTTCAATAGCTTCACGAATGAAATGATGTTTGATTGCAATGTGACGAGTACGACTATGATAAACTGGATTTCTAGCCATATCAATGGATGATTTATTGCCACAAAAAAACTGTAGTAGCCCTCCTTTTGAATCTCACCAACGTCCTCCATATACCTTGAGACGTTGCTATATATAGCAGCTGAAATGTATTCAACTTCTAAAGATGATTGAGCCACAAATTGTTGTTCTTTTGATGACCAAGAAAACATGCCCGAACCAAGTGAAAATGCATAAACGGAGGTGCTCTTCATATCATTAGCACAACCTCCCCAATCACTATCACAATAACCATACAACTTGATACTTGAATTCTTTTCATACTTGATGTCAAAATTAGTAGTACCTATGATGTATCTCAACACCCTCTTTGCTGCCCCAAAGTGATTTTGGCTTGGCTCATTCATAAATCTAGACAACAAGTTAGCTTGTTGCAAACATTATGTCTGGCCTTGAATCTGTAAGGTACAACAAGTTTCCAACCAAACTTCTATAAAGAGAGGCATCAACCTTTTTCGCTCCATCATTTTTTGACAATTTTTCGTTCACAACAAGAGGTGTTGCTGTAGGATTGTAATCTTCCATCCCAAACTTCACCAAAATATTTTCAGCATATTTCTTTTGACAAAGAAACACACTATCATCATTTCGATAAATCTCCATACCAAGAAAATAATGTAACAACCCCATATCATTCATCTCATATCTCTTCATTATATCCTTCTTGAACTCAAGAATCATTTTCTCATTGTTACCAGTGTAAAGAAAATCATCAACATAAAGAGCAACAATGAGAATAGATTTATCTTGAATTTTCATGTACAAAGTTGGCTCACTTTTGCTCTTTTTGAACCCCTTTTGAGCAAAGTATGAATCAATGTTGTTGTACCAAGCACGTGGTGCTTGTTTCAACCCGTACAAGGCCTTCTTCAACTTGTACATCTTGTCATATTCTCCTTTTTGTATGAATCCTTATGGTTGTTCCACATAGATCTCTTCCTCTAATTTCTCATTCAAAAAAACTGACTTTACATCTAATTGATAAAGTTTCCATGATTTTTGAGATGCTATGGAAATAAGGGCTCGAATTGTATCAAGTCGAGCCACCGAAGCAAAAGTTTCATTGAAATCAACTCTGGCTGTTGTGTATAGCCTTTAACAACCAACCTTGCCTTCTTTTTCTTGACTGAACCTTCTGAATTCAATTTCACTTTGAATACCCATCTCACTCCAATGATCTCCTTGCCATTCGGCTTCTCAACTAGTACCCAAGTCTTGTTGCACTTTATGGCGTGAATCTCTTATTCCATGGCTTTTCTCCAATCTTCCTCATTGTAAGCTTCTTCAAAATTTTCTAGTTCCATAACACAAAAGTTGCATCTTGTATAAATATCACTCAAACTCCTTATTTTCCTTGGAGTTGAGTCGGGAGAAGACGAATTGGAGCTTGGGCTTGCCGAGAAGCTAGAAGATGAATGTGAGCTGATTGGTGGAGTTAAATGACGTTCATCTTCACCATTTTCTTCATCAACTTCTGATTCATCAGCATTTACAAAAACTGCACCCTTTTCAACTGTCTTGTTCTTCCAATTCCAAGAAGCATTCTCATCGAACAATACATCTCGGCTAATTATAACTTTGTTTGTCTTTCAACCTCCAAACTCGATACCCTTTTGACATGGTGCTATACCCAATAAAGATGCACTTTTCACTTGCTTCATCCAACTTCATTCTTCTCTCTTTTGGAACTTGAAAGTAAAAAATACACCCAAACATCTTCAAGTGCCTCAATGATGGCTTCCTTCCGCTCCATGCTTCAAATTGTGTTTTGTTGTGCAAGGACTTTATGGGACTCCTATTTATCAAATACACCATTGTACTCCCAGCTTAACCCCAAAAACTCTTCGGTAATCCCTTCACATGAATCATAGACTTGCTTATTTCCTCCACAGTTTGATTCATCCGTTCGCTTACTCCATTTTGTTGTAGAGTATAGCGAACAGTGCCTATCAATGCCTTAATCTTCACAAAACTTTTCAAACTCATTGTTATTGTATTCCTTGCCTTTATCACTTCTAAGAAATTTAATTACATGCCCAGATTGCTTCTCAACAAGAGCTTTAAAAATTTTAAATATGTAAAACACCTCAGATTTTTGTTTTATGAAATAAACCCAAGCTGTCATATAAGTATAGTCATCAATGAAGAGGATAAATTACCTATTGTTGGCATGAGTTGGATTTTCCTTACACATTTCTATATGAATTAGCTCTAGTTTCTCCTTAGCTCGCCAAATACCACTATTTGGAAAAGATTGCCGATGATGCTTAGTTCATACCCTTCACAAACTTCATGAAACTCCTCAATTTTCAGAAGGCCTTGAACCATGTTCTTTTGTTAAAGTAGCTTGAGACTATGAAAATTCAAGTGCCCAAGTCTTTTATGCCACAATCTCGAATCTTCAAGAATGTGAACTTTCAAAGCCACATTTTCAGCATACTTGAAGATAAGTGGAAAACTTCAGTTTCTCTCAATTTTGATAGAAGCACCCAACTGTTGTGAACAATTTTGTTGCAACAATTATACTTGAAATTTACTGCATATCCATGCTCTACAAGCTTCCCAACACTCTATAAATTTTTATCCAACTCCGAAACAAGTAAAACATCGTGAATGTACTTCGCTCCAGCTTTCTTCGTTTGCACACAAATTGTACTCTTTCCTTGTGCCTTTGCCATAGCTCCATTTCCCATTTTTACTTGTGAATCTATGGAGGTATCGATAGCCACAAAAAATGATTTATCTTCCCTCATGTGATTACTACAACCGCTGTCCACATACCACATATCGTTCTTGTACTCAGCTGCACTTTGACAAGTATAAAACACGTTCTCTTCACTTTCTTGATTTTCCAAAAAAATGGGTCATTTGTTGCAGATTTTTTACTATACAATCCTTCTCTTTGTGGCCAAATTTTTGACAACGATAACACTTTGGTTTTCCCTTAAACCAACAATCTTCGGAACTGTGATTGTTTTTCCCACAAATATTACAACTTTGAGAATTTTTTGAACTTGCTTCTCGATCAAAATGCTTCCTACCTCCACTTCTACTTTCAAAATTTTACCTTCTGCCACCTCTAAAGCCTCTACCTCGCGCGGCCTCTACTTTGGCCTCTACCATATCTACCACCTCTAAATGATTCCCCCATTCCTTGATAATTACTTTCACCATTTTTCTCAACATCATTCGTAAGTACTTTCAGTTTAGATTGGAAAGCACTCTTAACATAATATTCAGAGTGTCTTACGTACCTCTTCTCATGAGCTTTAATTTAAAGAACCCATCAACTCTTGTACTGTCAATGAAGAAATATCTTTAATTTCTTCAATAATAGACATCGTACCATCAAATTTAGGAGGTAAACTAACAAGTTTTTTTTTCAACAACTCTACTATTTTGAACAATTTCACCAAGCCCTCTCATTTGATTAATAATATCCATCACCCTAGTATAATAATCTTTAATATTTTCAGAATCTTTCATTTTTAAATTCTCCAATTCTCTCCTAAGTGTTTGAAGATTCATGTTTTTTACCTTTAAAATCACCTTGGAACTCCTTTTGAAGAATCTCTCATGCTTCTTTGGCCATGGCTCTCATAATTCTTGAAAACAACTAAATTGACCCACCTTGTTAGAGATACGAGAGAGCCTTTGCATCCTTCTTTCGATCATTCGTCAATTTCTTCTTTCTTCCATCATCTAATGTCGTCGGGTCTTCTGGTTCTACAAAACCAGCTTGAACATATTCCCACAAATCTTTGGAAATAAAGATTTTTCTCATCTTCACGACCCAATGATGATAATTCTCACTAGAAAATACGTGGATAAGTGGTGAATCACTCGAGTTGTAAATTTAACTGATTGACTGTCACTGATTTGTTTGGTGGCTAAGAACTACCTTTTTCAAAGCCTAAGCTCTGATACCACTGGTTAGGATCAGAAGGTAGTGCTTTATGCTTTATAGGAGGATATGTGTGCATAAAATCTGTAGAGAAATATGGAAAAAGAGAGAGAGAGAGAGATGTAAAGAAGAAGACTATAATTTTATTTCTTAACACACAACTTTCACCAAACATAACATGAGTATTTATACTTGACATAGAAGCATTCTAGACTAATTCATGATCCTACCTTTGTGATACATGAACTATCTAAATGCATTAAACTGATTCATGAATCTTTGAAAATTTCAAAAGTTTTTAGCACATTAATTAACATGTGCTATAAAGATTTGTTTATGACGAGGGTGATAAAGGGAGGAAAATAATCAAACCCATAACGAAGAGGAAAAAAAAAGTGGAAAATGGGCTATATTATTTGTTTACTTTGTTAAAACTTAAAAGGGCATGTATATTTATTTTTTATTTTTATTTTTTGTTTACTTTGTTAAAAGGGCATGGGTTTGGTTAGGTTAATGTTTGAAAATCGGCTATTGTAATATTTAGAAATAGAGTTAATAAATATACATTAGTTTTAACACTTCATATCATTTCAATTTAATGGGCATTTCAGTCTTTTAACGAGTTCCGTTCACGGCATCCATTTCATGTATTGTGTTATGTTGACAATACTTTTTGTAAAGTACATTTAGCAAAGTGTGGAAAAAAATTGTAAGAGTGAGCTTAGCGTATTTTTCGAAATTAAAGGGTGATCAAATTGAAAATTAAGCCGATACTTTTCAAATAACAGAAAATAGTATTTTACTGATTTTTAAAGGAAACCGAATTAGGAAACTCAGTAATCCTTCTCCCATTTGGATAACCAAACTTCATGTCTATATAAACCTACCCTTCTCGTCAGTTGTTCATAATCAATTTCTTCTCTATCTTCAGTTCTCCATAGCCAATTTCTTCAACTCACCGCTCTCTGTGTGTTGATTATCAGAAACAATATGGAAGCAGCCACTTATTCTTACTTGCCAAGATGGAGTGACGAGTTAAGTCAGGCTCTCATACGCCGTACCCTCTTGAGTATCGATCTTTCTACCATGTCGTATGAAGATTATTTGGATTTAATCGACTCCCTTGCGTGTATCGATCCTTCTACCATGTCGTATCAAGATTATTTGGCTTTAATACACTACATTTACTACGATACACCGTCCCGTGACATTGATCAACTTCTAGCTAATCTGGGGTTCACTTCCTTACCACGTAATTACCCAGTTCCTCAATATCTGGCCCTGCAACCACCTTCTTATACGCCCTATTACCCTCGAGTGCCACAAGAATCACACGGTTACAATCCAATATACCATCCGATGCAGTCATACGAAGCCATAATCTTAGCGGATGTTGAAAGGTACGATTATGAAGATTTTCTTGATCTAGAAGAACAAATAGGCCGAGTTAACGTGGGTTTATCGAAGGAAACGATCTTCAAGAATTTGAAAACGAGCCGGGTCGTCGATGTTGCTAGTAAGGATAAAGAAGAAGGTTGTGAAATATGCGTCGTATGCCAGGATGAGTACAAAGTTAACGAGACAATTGGTACACTTCAGTGTGGACATCGTTATCATGTAAATTGCATAAAAGAGTGGCTGCTTCAGAAGAATGTTTGTGCCATCTGTAAAGCCACGGCTCTGATCACATAGATTTAGTTTACTCTTTGTTTGTAATTAATGTTGTTTTTAAAGAATGATTTCCTTGATGAGATGTTTCTGTTTCTTTGTTTTATTATTTTGGTAAAAATTTAAATAAAAAAAACGGTCTTACAGTCATTTTTAATGTATAAGACGGATCTTCTTTACCCGACCTACCGTGTATTGTGGATTAAGCTGTGAGAGAGTGGGGCTCCGTCTTACGAATTAAGATACATAAAAACGTCTTACAGGAGACTTAATTATTTTTGAGTGTTGCTGGTTTTCTTTGTTGAAATTCGGATAAGTTTGTTTGTAATTTTTGACAAAAAAGAAATTGAATCGGAGTATCTTCATCCATCTTCTTCTTAACATATCTTTTTAGATGAGTCTCACTGTTAATTACATACGTTTCTTTATATTTCACTTAAGAATTTATCTTCACATCGAAGAAAAACGCCACTTAGGTTGCAAGTTTGGGAACCCAGGAGCTTAGAAGAGCTCGAGGCCACTGAACTTACAGGCTTTCAGCACCATTTTCCAAGAGGATTCATTCTACATATAAAATACTGCATTTAGGAAAGATTAGTCTTTGCAATTGGGTCGAATCGGGATGGAGAGGATGATGGATTGATACGTGTCACAACCCACCACAACCCAAATAATGGGTTGAATAATTCGGGTCATAACAGGTCAACCCGTTTTTTTTCTGGGCCAAAACATTACTTAACCAGAAAATTGGGTACCTTCCAAATTGCTTGATAAAATCAAAATGCATATAGGCTACACATTACATATGGATGAAAATATATCTACCAACCCAACCAAACAGGAACTCATGTTATGGACAGAAACTAACCCCAAAACTTCACACAAACACACACACACATATATATATATATATATATATATATATATATACATACATTATTAAGTCTTCTAGACTGCTAACACTGCATAACACCAAATCAATTGTAACGACCTAAGCCCGAGAGTCTGAGTCTGGTTCGCTACGTATAATCCACATATTGGCTCATTGAGCACGCAACACCTTGGGTCATCAGGCCTACCACAAGCCGACCCAAAAATTCATGGATGATGTTGATGTCCACTAGTAGCGCATGACTACCTTATAAATCACACACAAGTCTCACATCTACCGAGGTGGGATTGGGGTATTACATCAACAACGAGAACGTCGAGTGAGCATTGGGGATTTTAGAATAAGAAACAACTTATTGATTTGCAAACTCATAACTTACTTAAATTTGTTGCTTCATTTTTAACAAATGCAAATTGATTCATTCAGAATACAAGCCTTACACTTTCTCTACCTTCTTGCAAACTGATTCATTCAAAACATCTTTGATTACATGACCTAGTTAGCTACTAACTAGATGAAGCCGGGTGCCAATTATTAAAAGCAAATAATGTAATAAACTAGATGCTAAACATGAAAGACTAGAAGAATCAGTGAAAAACTAGAATCACAAACAACAACATTGTGACACCCAAGACATCTCTCCACCTCCCACAAGTAAAACCATATTATTTTTCAATTTCAAATAAAGTTTTAGTATCTCAACTGAGTAAGGATATTTTTGTCTTTTTAGAAAATATTGGACGACATTTGTAACGATAATGGTAGGAGGGGAAAACTGATAATTAGAAAATAAAAATACAAGACAAAATAAATAGAATATAAAACTGTAGGACCTAATTTTAAAATATGTACTTGATTATTAATGAAATTGATAATTAAATTAATTAGATCTAACAAAACGCACATATTCATCAATTGGTTATTCATTTTCTTAATCTTATTAACATTAGAGCTCATTTTCTTAACCCATTTCTCTTACCTTATTCATGGATAAGAACTAAAAATGCTACATATTTTTTTAATATCTCGATACTCATTAACAAATCTATTATTATAGTAATATTTTTTTATTTACTTCTATAATGTATTTACCAAATATATTTCAGAAAGTAAAACCATATTATTTTTTAGTTTCAAATAAAGTTTAGTCTCTTGGCTGAGTAAGGGTATTTTTGACATTTTAGAAAATATTGGATGACATTTGTAACAATAATGGTAGGAGGGGGAAACTAATAAGAAACTAAAAATACAAAACGAAATAAATATATAATTCAAA
Source organism: Codonopsis lanceolata (assembly GCA_013146195.2). Classification (NCBI taxonomy): domain Eukaryota; kingdom Viridiplantae; phylum Streptophyta; class Magnoliopsida; order Asterales; family Campanulaceae; genus Codonopsis; species Codonopsis lanceolata. Next base: position 31,382,135 of record CM028381.1, on the reverse strand, counting down.
ATTGTAGGACGTAACTTTAAAATAGATACAAGTCAAGTGATCAAATTATTATTTGATTATTAATGAAATTAATTAGTTTATGACAAATTTACTTGTTTGACCTTAATTAATGGTGGATGATTTATTATATTTGAGACTATTTTTGTCCAAACATTATTTTTTGTCATGGTAAATTTACTTGTTTTGTCCTTAATTAAATGGTGGGTGGTTTATTTATTGAAGAGTTATTTTTGTCTATCAATTAATTTGTAACTTTTATATGTAGAGAGAAGATAGAGAGATGATGTGGAGATGAAGTAAGTGGGTGTATAAAGTATTTTAGGGGTGTGAATAGCCCCCCGGTGGGCATCGGTTCAGATTTTTTGATTTTGGGTTTTTGGGTTGTGTTCACGAAAATCTACTAACTTTAACTACCGGAAACCAATGCGAATAAAACAGGTATCTGCATATCGGGTAGGGGTGAGTAGCCCAGTCCATCAGCCCGTAAAGCTCGTTGTGCCCACCAATGCCCGACCCATAGCGCCCGTGCCCATGAGCTAATATATAGTGTTGCGCTTTAGAGAAGTTAGATGCCCGCGACAATGAGCTCAACTGGGCTTTCAATTTTTAATGCCCGTCAAGTGCCCGGCCCGACCCATCTTATTGAGTTCATTACTTCATTATATTATTAATGTATTATTTATTATAATTATATATAATGAGAAGTGAGAACGAAAGGGAAGTCTTAGAGAAATTATATTTAATTATTTACAGTGTATCGATGCTTTAATAGTTTTCTTTGTCTTTGATGCAAGTAAATTATATGGTTCTGTTTCCTACTGGTGCTTATTGCATCTCTTCATTTTATTTTTTTTATGTTTTGTTTCTCCTCCTCCTCACTTTGTTTTGTTGTTATGATTAGGAGAGAGAAGCGAAGTTTTTCACAGAAACAGAGGAAAACAATCAGATGAGAGGACCAAGGACAGGTGTACCATATTTTTTGTAAGTTGAAATGTCCTCCATGTAACTTAGAAAGTGGTTTCAGCAATTCTTACATCCTTGGTGGGAGAAGAAAAACGAAGAAAGGAAGACAACAGTTGAGTGCGCCGTCGTTGGTCTAACATGTGGATGATGCAACTGAAGGTCTCTTTGCCCACTACTGCTTTACAATAGATTGTTTGTGTATTAAAAAACGCCAATATTGTTACTTCCGACCCTTGTTGCATGATAATTCAAATCTATGCTTAGTGAATATTGTCTTGAACAGTCTGTAAGTTTGTAGATCACTTTATGGGTGGAAAAATATTCATCTTCTTTTTTTCTTTATTTTTTGAGTCTTTCCTTCTATTTTATTCAAAATTATAGTCTATAAGTTTACAATAAGTATGATGTCTTACTAAAAATATTTAAAAGCACGAAAATCAATCGGAGAGCCCATCAAGCCCGTGCTTGTCTAAAGCCCGTTCACTAATTCCCGTGGGCTTGTTACAGTACTGGGCTTTTTAAAATGATGTCCGTTACCATATGGGCCTATACTGGACATTGCCAATGCCCACGGGCTTAGAGCCCATGCTCACCCCTAATATTGGGTAGTATAAGAAATGGGTATCCTATATATGGAAATAACCGTCTTACGGTATTTTCTATAAGACGGATCCCCATGACTCGACCTGTAGTGTGTTGGTGGGCTGAGATGTGAAAGAGTGGGGATCCGTCATTAGAGCTGTCAAATAGGGCTAAAGCTCGCGGGCATGCCCGCCCCGTCACCTATTAGGGGCGGGTTGGGCTGACATGATGACAATTCACCCGTTAGTTAGGATGCGGGCTTTGGGCTTTTTCTTGGGCTTTGGCTTTCCGAGGCAGTTGGGCTTTTCCTGGGGGGCGGCGGGGCAGCCGGCCCGCATATTATGGCCTTGTATTATTAATTTATTTTAAGTAACCAAGGCCGGCCCATATCCGTTGATTGTTGAGGCCTGCTGTTGTGTTGACATTTAATGGGTTAGGTTAGAACTTTGAAGACTCTCATCACTCATCGGTCATCTCTCATAATCTCATTCTCACGATCCCGATTCTCATACTTGGCCGTTAAATTTGGCGGCTGGCGGCTTTAAGCTTAACTTCCTCTTCCTCACTCCTCTTATCCTCTACTGTTAGCGTTGAGGTGGTAAGGGAGATTTCTAGGGTTAGGGTTTTTATTTTACTCTGGGGTCATTTCCTTATGGAGATTCGTATTGAAAGGATCAAATCTATAAAAGCATTTGGGGTTGGTTGGCATCAATCTTCCGATCCGTCGATTGAAGAAAGTTGATTCGAGCTCTTTTTTTGAGGGTGGGGGGTGACAAATATAGTCATCGCCGAGCTTTGATCGACCACGTTGGCTAATTCAAACCCATGTTCGTCTGCGTCCTATGGACCTCTTCTTGCAAAATCACTCCTTTTAGTCCAAACAATGAGTGGGGTAAGAGCTCGTGTTGTTTCCATTGTTGAATAATAAAAATAAAATACGCCTTTTCTTATTTTGTCATTGTAATTATGCATGCGGGTTAATGCCCGTATTTGATGTAACGATTATTTCAAGCCTACTCCTCTCTCGAATCTACTCTCGGGTCTCGCCTCACACCTCACTGGAAGCAGACGGCACTCCGCGGACGACGGCAGCGTCTCTCGCGAATCCACGATCTCACCTCACTTGTTTGTCATCACGGTAGGCCACTCCTTCGAGGCCGTCACCTCCAGCCGACAAAGCCCTTCACATGGAAAAATGTCCAAAAGGCAAGACCCCCAAGAGGAATCGGGGACATACTCCCTATCAACGGGATTCCGAAATGGACTCCCAAGACCAGAATTCCCATCAACATGAATAAAATTAGATATAGGAGGCATAAATGGATGATGTTGATAAATGCATAAAAAGACTTGGAAAAGCACGAAAGAGGTGTACACTCAAATTGAGTGATTAGAATCGGATGCAAGCAAATAAAGGATGGAATTGAAATTCAATTTATATTTTTAATGTGTATGATTGCCGAGAGATAATTGAATTGTATCTTATTTATTAGGGCATTAGTACTTGGGGTATTTTAGTGATGTTAAATAATTGAAAATAAATAAAAAACCCAAAAGCCCGGCTTGCCCGTTTTTGCTCACACCCCACGGGGGGCGGCTGTGGGGTTTTCGTGCCCGTTATGTTCGCAAGCTTTCCCGCCCGCCTCCCCCGTTTCCAGGCTGGCTGCCTCAAGGGCTTTCCCGGCCCGCATGCCCGTTTGACAGCTCTATCCGTCATACGCATTAAGATCAGTAAGACGGTATCACAGGAGACCTACATACTATGTGTGTGTGTATTAGATTTGGAGGAAAGTTAAATATGAGTAGACTGAGAAGTTACGTTTAGCTACTGCTCAGCTGCACCCAAGGGGAAGTCGACTTCTCTAGAATTGAGTCACCAATAAATGCTCTGCACAAAGTTAAGGTACGTTAATAGAGAGAGAGAGATCCATTGTGGTGCGTGACTATGTGGAGGCCGATAAATGGGTGGCGCGATGCGACAATTAGAGGGTTGAATGGGGCCCTTTGGAACCCTAGATCTAGATGAACACTATGAGTTTTTTTTGGGGGGGGGGGAGAGAGAGAGAGGGACACCCCACTGAATGAGTGTGTATGTGTGCGTTTAGAAGTTTCTAGGTTAGGTCATCAAAATATTCGAGTAAGTAATACTAATGCTCCATTTGTTTTACGAAAAATGATTTCAAAAAAATGATTTTCGGAAAATGATTTCTGAAAAATGAAAAGATTTCATTTTCATGTCTTTTGAAAATATGCCGGAAAATATTTTCGTGTGTTTGACAAACACACGGAAAATGTTATGGAAAACAATATATGAATAAATACAAAAAGTATGTTCTAATGTTAATGCACATATTGAATATAATAAAGTGTTGAACTTTAAGTAATTTTTCTTTAATAAACCTTAATTTATCATTAGTGGTGTCAAATCAATAAGGTCTATTTTTTTTAATTTCACAAATACAAATAAAAAATGATAATTGATATGAAAAAAAAATTAAAAAATAGACAATGTCTGGAACGTCCCTAAATAATATAGTTGACACTAATTTTAGGACGTAGTGCATATCTATTAAAATTATAATTTATAAATAGTGTGCACAAACCCCATTTATATTTCTAAACAAATTATTTGTTGAGTGAAATATTGTGCGTGTATGTAAATATGTGTAATTGTTGAAAGGACGAATGAGTGCTCAAACATTTGGAAAATGACTTACGTTTGTCCGTAAGTCATTTTCTGGAAAAAAAGACTACATTTTCCTTTGACTCGAAAAATCTTTTACGTTGACTACATTATTCTAATGTTACCAAACACCAGAAAATGAGGAAAATGTTTTCCGAATGTCATTTTTTGTAAAACAAACGAAACCTAATATTATACCGTAAAGTTTTATTTCATTTCAAACCTCGAGTACTCGATCAAGTAATCGGGTTACTATTATGGTTATCGACCTGATATGTTGAGATATATAACAATGACAACAATGATAACAACAAAGACAAGTAAAGACAAGTGAAGACTTCAGGGGGTCTAAGAAGAATTAAATAGTTCTCAGTTAAATATGAGGGTAGCGAGTGCAATTATTGGATTCCTTTTTCTTTATGTATATTCCCTCTTCTTCTTCCTTTGTAATCAAGACAGACAAAGAAGTAATACTTCTTCTTCAAGATCTTCATTCATATTATACAATATATATTTCATTAATTCTGGAGGATTTCTCCAGATTATTTCTTCTTTTCCTTTGGATTTGAGCATAGTATCAAATCTTAGCAATTCTGCTTCTCAAATATCTCTTCTGCATTACTAAAGGTATAACCTTCTTCTGATCCTTGGGATTTCATTCATATTCTTGATCTGTTCCTTCTTCCTATATCTTCTTTCTTATCATGGATGATTCCACATCTGATTTGAAGAATGAGAAAAACAAAAATACCAATATCATAGTAGATGACTATGATCTGCTAAAACCCTCTCTTCAACTTAATTCTGGACACCCTCTCTATCTACACCCTAATGACCACCCTGGAATGAACCTTGTCTCAGAACCACTCACATATTCCAACTTCAATCAATGGAAGATCTATGTCACTACTGCTCTCTCTGCCAAAAATAAATTAGGCATGATTAATGGGACCAACAAGAAACCTATTCCTCCATCTAAATATGTAAGTTCCTGGGAAAGGTGCAATAGCATGACTGTTTCTTGGCTTCTTAATGCTGTGAGTACAGCAATACGTCAAAGTATTGTCTATCTTCCTACTGCCCACGAAATTTAGGATGACATTACCATTACATTTTCTCAGGGTGATGCTCCCAAGATCTTTCAAATTCAGAAAAACATCATGCTTTGCACTTAAGGAGATCTTAACATAAATGGCTATTTCACCAAGTTCATAGGGCTATGGGATGAGTTAACCAATCTACTTCAAATACCCAAGTGTGTCTACAATTGCACTTGTGGTTCTAAGTCTGCTCAAGAAGAATTTGAACATATCACCAAACTGACTCAATTCCTAATGGGCCTTTTGAAAAATATGTTGATGTGAGAGGTCAAATACTGGATTCATCCACTTCTGTCTTTGACAAAAGCTGTCACTATGCTGGTTCAAGAAGAAGAGCAAGGCAACAATCTAGCACCAACTTTGAGAATGCTTCTTCAGCTTTCATGGGCAAAATAAATACCAATTCTAGAAACAAATTTGCCAAAGGAAAAGCTGCATGAAACTATCAATAATCCAATAAAGGTAAATTTTTCTGTGGTCATTGTCATGGTGACTCACATACCAAAGACAAGTGTTTCTTCATCCTTGACTTTCCAGAATGGCACCCTCTATTTGGGACCAAACCTGATCCTGCCAAAATGCCAAGAAATAAATGAAAAACCATAACCAACACTACTACAAACAATGCTACTATCCAAACTTCCTCTAAGGATACTAAAGGAAAATATGTCTGCACTTCTGACAACTCCAATCTTTTTACTTCTGAGCAATACCAACAACTGATGTCTCTTCTAAAAAAAAGTGAAGAGTGTATCTTCTGCCACTATTATGGTTGACAATCCTGAAGACCATCTATCAGGTACTACTCACTCATCACATCTATGCTTTAACAGTAAAAAATTTATGTGTCTTGATTGGATCATAGATACTGGAGCTAGTGATCATATCACCAATTCCTTTTATCATCTCATTGAACCTACTCCTATCAACATTGTTATACATCTACCTAATGGGAAGGCCTCCATCATTACACACAAAGGGAATGTGATTCTGTCTAAAGACATTACCATCAAGAATGTCTATTATGCTCATGACTTTCACATTAACCTTATATCTGGCAGTAAGCTCCCTCATGACAGCAATATGTGCCTAACTTTCTCTGACACATCTTGCTATCGTTAGGACCAAACTCACCAGAAACTAAAGATTTCTATCTGAAGACAGCAAGCTCAAAGCCACTACTTCTGATTGTAAAATGCTGTCAAACCTAATCTTTCCAAATGTAGTAATTTTTTCTCTCTTACCAAACCCTTAAATAAAGTGTATTTGTGGCACAATAGACTTGGGCATGTCCCTATCCAATCTATGAAACATATTAAAGCACAATAGAAATGGTTCTTTATTTTCTTAATCTTATTGACATTAGAACACATTTTATTAACTTATTTCTCTTACCTTATTCATGGGTAAGAACTAAAAATGCTACATATTTTCTTAATATCTCGATACTCATTAACAAATCTATTATTATAGTAACATTTTTTTCATTTACTTCTATAATGTCTTTACCAAACATATTTCAGAACGTAAAACCATATTTTTTTTTAGTTTCAAATAAAGTTTAGTCTCTTGGCTGAGTAAGGGTAGTTTTGACATTTTAGAAAATATTGGACGACATTTGTAACAATAATGGTAGGAGGGGGAAACTAATAAGAAACTAAAAATACAAAACGAAATAAATATAGAATTCAAAACTGTAGGACGTAACTTTAAAATAGGTACAAGTCAAGGGATCAAATTATTATTTGATTATTAATGAAATTAATTAGTTTATGACAAATTTACTTGTTTAACCTTAATTAATGGTGGATGATTTATTATATTTGAAACTATTTTTGTCCAAACATTATTTTTTGTCATGGTAAATTTACTTGTATTGTCCTTAATTAAATGGTGGGTGATTTATTTAGTGAAGAGTTATTTTTGTCCCTCAATTAATTTGTAACTTATATATGTGGAGAGAGAAGATAGAGAGATGATGTGGAGATGAAGTAAGTGGGTGTATAAAGTATTTTAGGGGTGTGAATACCCCCCTCCCGGTGGGCATCGGTTCGGATTTTTTGATTTTGGGTTTTTGGGTTGTGTTCACGAAAATCTACTAACTTTTACTACCGGAAATCAATGCGAATAAAACGGGTATCTGCATATCGGGTAGTATAAGAAATGGGTATCCTATATATGGAAAAAACCGTCTTACGGTATTTTCAATAAGACGGATCCCCATGACTCGACCTGTAGTGTGTTGGTGGGCTGAGATGTGAATGAGTGGGGATCCGTCATACACATTAAGATTGGTAAGACGGTATTACAGGAGACCTACTATGTGTGTGTGTATTAGATTAGGAGGAAAGTTAAATGATGAGTAGACTGAGAAGTTACGTTTAGCTACTGCTCAGCTACACCCAAGGGGAAGTCGACTTCTCTAGAATTGAGTCACCAATAAATGCTCTGCACAAAGTTAAGGTACGTTAATAGAGAGAGAGAGAGAGAGAGAGAGATCCATTATGGTGCGTGACTATGTGGAGGCCGATAAATGGGTGGCGCGAACAATTAGAGGGTTGAATGGGGCCCTTTGGAACCCTAGATCTAGATGAACACTATGGTGTCGTTTGGTAGCCAGGGTTAAAGGCATATATGATTAATTTGTCGAGTTGCCTGATGTTTGGTACGCAATAGGTGGTCGGGACTAATAACACGAGTTATCCGGATTAAGTCATTATTGTCTCACTATTAATACCAAGGAGGAGGGTGGTATTATTAGCGCCCTCACTAAAAAAAATTGGGATTAACATTTGTAATCTTAAAATTACCCCCGATATACAAGTAAGGATTAATAGCGAGGACACTAATAGTACTGGGAGTAATAATACTGCTTATCTTTGTCTGACTACCAAACAAGCCCTATGAGTTTTTTTTTGGGGGGGGGGGGGAGAGAGGGGCACCCCACTGAATGAGTGTGTATGTGTGCGTTTAGAAGTTTCTAGGTTAGGTGATCAAAATATTCGAGTAAGTAATACTAATGCTCTATTTGTCTTACGAAAAATGATTTCTAAAAAATGATTTTCGGAAAATGATTTCTGAAAAATGAAAAGATTTCATTTTCATGTGTTTGGTAAATCTTTTGAAAATATGCCGGAAAACATTTTCGGGTGTTTGACAAACACACAGAAAATGTTATGGAAAACAATATATGAATAAATACAAAAAGTATGTTCTAATGTTAATGCTCATATTGAATATAATATAGTGTTGAACTTTAAGTAATTTTTCTTTAATAAACCTCAATTTGTCATTAGTGGTGTCAAATCAATAAGGTCTATTTTTTTTTTAATTTCACAAATACAAATAAAAAAAATGATAATTGATATGAAAAAAAATTTTAAAAAATAGACAATGTCTGGAACGTTCCTAAATAATATAGTTGACACTAATTTTAGGACCTAGTGCATATCTATTAAAATTATAATTTATAAATAGTGTGCACAAACCCCATTTATATTTCTAAACAAATTATTTATTGAGTGAAATATTGTGCGTGTATGTAAATATGTGTAATTGTGGAAATGACGAATGAGTGCTCGAACATTTGGAAAATGACTTACGTTTATCCGTAAGTCATTTTCTGGAAAAGAAGACTTCATTTTCCTTTGACTCGAAAAATCTTTTATGTTGACTACATTTTTCTAATGTTACCAAACACCAGAAAATGAGGAAAAAGTTTTCCGAATGTCATTTTTTGTAAAACAAATGAAACCTAATATTATACCGTAAAATTTTATTTCATTTCAAACCTCGAGTACTCGATCAAGTATTCGGGTTACTATTATGATTATCGACCCGATATGTTGAGATATATAACAATGACAACAATGATAACAACAAAGACAAGTAAAGACAAGTGAAGACTTCAGGTGGTCTAAGAGCAATTAAATAGTTCTCAGTTAAATCGGAGGGTAGCGAGTGCAATTATTGGATTCCTTTTTCTTTATGGAGACAGTTTAGTTAGTTAGTATATATATATTCCCTCTTCTTCTTCCTTTGTAATCAAGACAGACAAATTAGTAATAATTCTTCTTCAAGATCTTCATTCATATTATACAAAATATATTTCATTAAATCTGGAGGATTTCTCCATATTATTTCTTCTTCTCCTTTGGATTTGAGCATGGTATCAAAGCTTAGCAATTTTGCTTCTCAAATATCTCTTCCGCATTACTAGAGGTATAACCTTCTTCTGATCCTTGGGATTTCATTCATATTCTTGATCTGTTCCTTCTTCCTATATCTTCTTTCTTATCATGGATGATTCCACATCTGATTTGAAGAATGAGAAAAACAAAAATACCAATACCATAATAGATGACTATGATCTGCTAGAACCCTCTCTTCAACTTAATATTGGACACCCTCTCTATCTACACCCTAATGAACTCCCTGGAATGAACCTTGTCTAGGAACCACTCACATATTCCAACTTCAATCAATGGAAGATCTATGTCACTACTGCTCTCTCTGCCAAAAATAAATTAGGCATGATCAATGGGACCAACAAGAAACCTATTCCTCCATCTAAATATGTAAGTGCCTGGGAAAGGTGCAATAGCATGACTGTTTCTTGGCTTTTTAATGCAGTGAGTACAGAAATACGTCAAAGTATTGTCTATCTTCCTACTGCCCACGAAATTTAGGATGACATTAACACCACATTTTCTCAGGGTGATGCTCCCAAGATCTTTCAAATTCTGAAAAACATCATGCTTTGCACTCAAGGAGATCTTAACATAAATGGCTATTTCACCAAGTTCATAGGGCTATGGGATGAGTTAACCAATCTACTTCAAATACCCAAGTGTGTCTACAATTGCACTTGTGGTTCTAAGTCTGCTCAAGAAGAATTTGAACATATCACCAAACTGACTCAATTCCTAATGGGCCTTTCTAAAAAAAAATGCTGATGCGAGAGGTCAAATATTGGATTCATCCACTTCTGTCTGTGACAAAAGCTGTCTCTATGCTGGTCCAAGAAGAAGGGCAAAGGCAACAATCTAGCACCAACTTTAAGAATGCTCCTTCAGCTTTCATGGGCAAAATCAATACCAATTCTGGAAACAAATTTGCCAAAGGAAAAACTGCATGAAACTATCAATCCACATCCACTAAAGGTAAATTTTTCTGTGGTCATTGTCATGGTGACTCACATACCAAAGACAAGTGTTTCTTCATCCTTGGCTTTCCAGAATGGCACCCTCTATTTGGGACCAAACCTGATCCTACCAAAATGCCAAGAAATAAAGGAAAAACCAGAACCAACACTACTACAAACAATGCTACTATCCAAACTTCCACCAAGGATACTAAAGGAAAGTATGTCTGCACTTCTGACAACTCCAATCTTTTTACTTCTGAGCAATACCAACAACTGATGTCTCTTCTCAAAAAAGTAAAGAGTGTGTCTTCTGCCACTATTATGGTTGACAATCCTGAAGACCATCTATCAGGTACTACTCACTCATCACATGTATGCTTTAATAGTAAAAAATTTGTGTGTCTTGATTGGATCATAGATACTGGAGCTAGTGATCATATCACCAATTTCTTTTATCATCTCATTGAACCTACTCCTATCAACATTGTTATACATCTACCTAATGGGAAGGCCTCCATCATTACACACAAAGGGAATGTGATTCTGTCTAAAGACATTACCCTCAAGAATGTCTATTATGCTCATGACTTTCACATTAACCTTATATCTGGCAGTAAGCTCACTCATGACAGCAATATGTGCCTAACTTTCTCTGACACATCTTACTATTTTTAGGACCAAACTCACCAGAAACTAAAGATTTCTATCTGAAGACAGCAAGCTCAAAGCCACTACTTCTGATTGTAAAATGCTGTCAAACCTAATCTTTCCAAATGTAGTAATTCTTTCCCTCTTACCAAACCCTTAAGTAAAGTGTATTTGTGGCACAATAGACTTGGGCATGTCCCTATCCAATCTATGAATCAATTCAAACCTTCATGTTCATTGTGATATCTTCCATCTATCAAGACAAACAAGACAACCCTTCCCTTTAAGTAACTCTCAGTTCAAATATTTTTGACCTCATTCATTGTGATATTTGGGGCCCCTATAGACAATGTACCTACGATGGATGTACCCTCTTTCTTATTATTGTTGATGACTACTCGAGAGCCATATGCACTTTTTTACTAAAATCCAAAACCTAAGTCTGCCAAACTCTTACTTACTTCTTCAATATGGTGAAAAATCAGTTCCAAGCTTTTGTAAAGCATTTAAGAATTGATAATGGTACAAAAATTTTGAATGATGGAGTTGGCAGTCTTCTAGCATCCCAAGGCCTCCTACATCAGTGTACTTGTGTTGACACACCCAAACAAAATGGTAGGGCTGAGAGAAAGCCTAGACATATTCTTAAGCTTGCTAGAGCCTTAAGGTTTCAAGCCAATCTTCTTAAGAAATTTTGGCATGACTGTCTGTTAACAGCAACATATATAATAAACAGACTTCCTACTTTTGTTCTCAAGTTTAAAACACCTTTTGAAGCCCTTTTTGGTGTATCTCCTAAATATATGCATCTCAGAACTCTTGGATGTCTTTGTTATGCTTCCACATCTTCCCACAACAGAGACAAATTCTCACCTAGATCTCAAAGGTGTATATTCATTGGCTATCCTAGTAACAAGAAGACTTACAACTCTTCAATCTTGAGACATATCAAGTTATATACATCAGATATGTTATATTCCATGAATCCATTTTCCCCTTTAAATCAACCATCACCTCATCTATCAATACATATGAAGACAATGTCTTTCCAGTTAACTCTGTTGAATTCACATATGAAGAAAACACAAATGCTAATCAAGATGAGTCCAGTGCACAAGTGTAGCCTGATAATCCAACCATTACAAAAGATGTTACCCCTCTTGTCACTGAAAAACCTACCATATCAACCAGGCCTGAAAGAGATAAATCTATCCCTGCTAAATTAAAATACTGGACTGGCTTACTAGCTAATTTAGTGCAACCATCAGCCAACCACACATCCCCTTACCCTATGAGTAAATATTGCAACTACACCAATGTCTCTTCCTCCTACAAATCTTTCTCTTACAATATCTCTGCTCTTAGTGAGCCAAAAACATATAATCAAGCCACTTAAGACCCCTTATGGTGTACTGCCATGGCTGAAGAACTAAAAGCCCTGGAAACCAATGGTACATGGACTCTACAATATCTTCCAGCTAACAAGAAAACTATAGGCTGCAAATGGATTTTCAAAACTAAGCATAATGCAGATGGTAGTATTGACAAGTACAAGTCCAGGCTTGTGGCAAAAGGATTCACTCAGATAGAAGGCAATGATTATTTTCAAACCTTCTACCATGTGGCTAAAATGACAACTATAAGAGTTTTTCTTGCTATAGTAGCTGCCAAGCATTGGCCTATATGTCAACTTGATGTCTCAAATGCATTTCTACATGGAGATCTTCATGAAGAAGTCTTCATAGATCTTCTTCTAGGTTACTCTCACAACTTCCCTCAAGGTCCCTCTTCTACTATCTGCGAGCTTGCTAGGTCCCTCTATGGTCTCAAACAAGCCCCTAGGCAATGGTTTGAGAAATTCTCTACTACTCTCCTTTAGTTTGGATTTAATCAATCCCCTAATGATCATACCCTATTTACCTATAAAATTGGAACTGAGTTTGTTACTATCCTTGTGTATGTGGATGATCTTCTCATCACAGGAAGCAACAGAGATATGATTTAATCAGTTAAGTCCTATCTTACATCCAAATTTCCTATTAAAGACCTTGGTTCCTTAAAATACTTTCTGGGATTGGAAGTTGCAAGAAACAAATATGGATTCTGTCTTCACCAAAGAAAGTATGCTTTGGACATCATAAGTGATATGAAACCTACCAATGCCAAGCTTTCTCCAACACCTATAGAGAAAAATTCACAAACTGGCCAGTACCATCAGTTCCCCTTTACTCAATCCTGCACCTTACAGAAGGCTCATTGGCAGGCTACTATATCTATCAATCACAAGATCTGATATTTTATACTGTGTTTAAGTACTAAGTCAGTTTATGGCTAAACCCCTGGAGCATCAGTGGCAGGCTTCCTTAAGACTAGTTAAGTATATCAAAGGGAGTCCTGGTCAAGGATTATTCTTCTCCAGCTCAGCTCAGTTATCTCACAGTGCCTATTGTGATTCTGATTGGGCTGCTTGCCCTATTACAAGAAGATCACTCTCAGGTTTCTGTGTGTTCCTAGGCAACTCTCTCATCTCTTGGAAATGCAAGAAACAGTCTACAATTAACAGGTCCTCTGCAGAAGTTGAGTATAGAAGCATGGCTAACACTTGTTATGAAATAAAATGGCTAATATCCCTCCTTCAAGACTTCCAAATTGAGCCTGGTATACATGTCCCTCTTCATTGTGATAACCAATCTGGTCTTCACATAGCTGCTAATCATGTCTTCCATGAGAGGACCAAGCGTATTAACATAGACTGTCATCTTGTAAGAGAGATGACTCATAAAGATCTCATATCTACACACTACATTCCCTCTCCTAATCAATCTGTTAATATATCTTCACTAAAGCCTTGTCCAATACCCATTTCTTTCATTTTCTATCCAAGTTACATGTGCAAAACCTGTTTTCCACTCTCAACTTGAGGGGAGATGTTGAGATATATAACAATGACAACAATGACAACAACAAAGACAAGTAAAGACAAGTGAAGACTTCAGGGGGTCTAAGAGCAATTAAATTGTTCTGAGTTAAATAGGAGGGTAGCGAGTGCAATTATTGGATTCCTTTTTCTTTATAGAGACAGTTTAGTTAGTTTGTATATATATATATATTTCCACTTCTTCTTCCTTTGTAATCAAGACAGACAAAGAAGTGATAATTCTTCTTCAAGATCTTCATTCATATTATACAAAATATATTTCATTAAATCTAGAGGATTTCTCCAGATTATTTCTTCTTCTCCATTGGATTTGAACACGATAATTTTCATGTTTGGGTTTCGATAACCCGATAGCCGATATCATCCAATCCAATTGAATCGGGTTAGGATCCAAAAACCCGAAACCGAATACCCACCCCAACTTTTTCTTTTTAATATTTTCTTAAGGAATGAGAGAGGTGGGGTATGTTTTTCTAGTTTCCACCAACCCCAACCCAAAGCTATTGGATTTTCCAACAAAAAAGTAAACCACAAAAAGGGCTGAGAATCAGATAGATAGAGATTAGAGAAGGACTCGGAGGAGTGGAGAAATCAAATCACTGACAACCCCCGCCTTCTATTTCCACTCACTCTCTCATCCATGGCCACCCTATCCTTCCTCTCTCCTGCTTCTTCTTCCCTCCACCACCCCCGCAACGCCACCACCACCACCACCCGCCTCATCCTAACATCCCCATCCCTCAACCTCCGCACAACCTCTCCCAATTTCCGCACCATCAAGGCTTTCTCATCCCCATCCCCTTCCCCTCCTTTAACGCAAGATGACCTCAAGAAACTCGCTGCGGACAAAGCCGTCGAGTACGTTAGCAGCGGCATGGTACTAGGTCTCGGTACTGGTTCCACCGCCGCCTTCGTGGTAGACAAGCTCGGTGAGCTCCTAAAAACTGGTCAATTGAAAAACATAGTCGGCATCCCCACTTCAAAGCGTACCCAAGAACAGGCTGCTTCATTGGGAATCCCTCTCTCAATCCTAGACGACCATCCGAAGCTCGATCTCGCCATCGACGGCGCTGACGAGGTTGACCCGGATCTCAATTTGGTCAAAGGCCGCGGCGGCGCCCTCCTCCGTGAAAAAATGGTGGAGGCTGCTTCGGATAAATTCGTTGTTGTCGTAGATGACTCTAAATTGGTGACTGGTCTAGGGGGAAGTGGGTTGGCTATGCCGGTTGAAGTGGTTCAGTTCTGTTGGAAATACAATTTGGTGAGACTTCAAGAGTTGTTTAAGGATGAAGGGGTTGATGCGAAATTGAGATTGGATGGAGATGGGAAGCCTTACGTGACTGATAATATGAATTACATTGTTGATTTGTACTTCAAGACTCCCATTAAAGACTCTTCCGCCGCCGGCAAGGAGATTTCGGCTTTGGAAGGGGTGGTTGAACATGGGTTGTTTCTAGATATGACGACTGCGGTGATCATTGCTGGTAAAGATGGAGTCAGTGTCAAGTCCAAGTGAGAGGATTTCGACTTTCTCATTGGTATGTTGGAGATATTGGAATTTGATTCTGATTTGAAATGTTAATAATTCTATCCATATAATTCATGTTGTTTTCTTTTTCTTGATACAATTCTAGGTTCCTGTTGTAACTTCTTAGATGGATACTTGCTAGAATTTTTTTTGTAACTTAATTTCATGATTTTCGGTTAATTAAACATGTTGATTTTCATCACTGCAAGTGATAGTAATAATGAGATTTTTCATTGATCTTCTGGATTCGGATTTTGCAACTGTTGACTCTTCTGAGTTTTAGGAGTATTTATATATATGTTCAGCTTCCAATTTGAATGTATGTAGCTACATATTCCTCTATGATTTTGATGTCATCTTTGTGAACGTTTTCTACTTTGGGTATATTTATTTTAAGCGCACTACTCCTTGTTCTTAAGAAATCGTTTTACAATACACTACTATAATTGTTGAACTTAAACTTGATGATATTCCTATGCCTTTTTCTCTTTAAAATCCTGCATATTATAATTGAGGTTTTTTGAGGACATTTGAGTTGGATTGGCTTCGGTTATTAAATCCTTTATTTGATAGTTAATTGCTAAAATAGGCACCCCGTTTCAAGATCACGTTCTACATCCTCTGTCATCACCAAAAATTAAGAAACAAAAACTGAATAATCTATAAAAAAATTATGGGTGATAATTAAAGGTTCAGATATGTTGAAGAAGGATTAGTTTGTATTAAAGTTATGCTGCTGCCAGTATTGGCTGCCTAAAACATCCCATCTCGTGCTGATGGACCCTCCAATATTTGGTTAGCGGGTCTCATGATCCTTAAATGTTGCAGGCTAGTAGGCAGCAAGTCTCTTTCCCACATCCCACTGCAAAGTTTTTGAAAGTGGGACATCAGAAAGATGGCTCAAAGGCAGAAAGCCTCTAAAACTTTGTTAATTATCCCGCTTATTACCAACCACTTTGTCCTCCAAGTAAGTCCTCTTTAGTCTATCCTGCACTCCTGTGGTCTCTCTCCACCATGGATACAACAGCTCCACTATGATGTTCTGTGCACCTTCAACCATGTCTTAGAGCCTTTTCTTTCCCTATCCCTCTTTTGTTCTTGACCCAATTGGACATTTAAAGCTAGCCTTCGTGGGGCTGTCAAGTATTTACGTGGTGAGGGTCAAAGGCCTTTCGCATTGGCTCTAGTGTTGTCTCTGTAGAGGCCAGGCACAGCGAGTTTTTCATTTCAAGCCAATTGATAGACACCACAATGTATCCATCTCCAACTGTACCCAATAACATATTACCTTTCCATGGCCTGGCAGCACTCTTTCCTTGTTTACTTTAAACTATACCTCAACAGAGCAGGACAGGACAGTTCAACCAGACATCATGGTGCTGAAAGGCCAAACCATTGTGCTCCTCCGTTTGGGTCAAAAACTTTTTTCTAGTGGTTTCTGGCTGGTCCAAGTTGGTTGGTGGTGTTTGAGTCAGTAGGCAAGCAATATCAATCATTACTAGTTTAATTGCTTTATATAATTTGATGAAGTTAATGATTGCAGTTTAACCTTAAGGGAAGGAGTGGAAGAAATGGCAAGGGTACTAAAGTGGCAAAAACCTTGAGGTCGTTGGTTCGAAACCCCATACCAACGGCCATACTTAACTATACGATTCCAGAAAAAAATGGGTGAGGCCAAAATTAGAGGTACAGTTAATTAGAAGCATTATTTATCAATATTAAGAATAACTGAAGGTTTGTTTCATCATACACTTGTACATCATAAAAATAACCGAAAAGCTTTCAATAACATCTATTTCCATTTGTTATTACTTATTACCATTAGCATCATCCAGCACATGAGTCATATTTCCCCCATTCCTCTGCCCTTTTCCACCATGAATACAACAATAACAAGGTGTTGTGCCGGGCACCTTCTAAAGCACAACACATCCATTTGAAGGCTTCTCTTATCTTCCCCCTCTTTCGTTCTTGACCCATGAAGGCTGAGTAAGCTAGTCTCCATGGTGTGGTCTATGTAAATAGCGAAAGGTCATAGGCCTTAACGTTGTTACCTTTGCAGATGCCAGATGCAGTGAGTTTCTCTATATAACCAACTGACAGACTTTGCAATGCACTGAGCTCAAAGTTTACCCGAGACCCTACTCATCTCACTAGGCAGCTCTCCCTCTTTACTTGAATACTTAAAACTATACATTGAAAATAAGACACGGTCACACAGATAAGTTCATACAGACATCGGTGAAAAGGCCACAAAAAGGTATTCTTCTTCATTATGAAGTGGTCAAACTCTTACTTTTTGGCGGTTGTTGGCAAGTCTGATGTGGTCAGTGGCCCACATATTAAGAATTGTGATACGTAGGCCCAAATTCATACGTGGTTCCTATGGGTGCAAAGAAGGAGATAAGGACATTGATATGGTTGATAGAACTTGGGTTGTTCCTTGATAGAGCAATGTGTGCTACGTGAAATTGTTATTGCACCCTAATATATCTGTGTCTTCAGCTCAGGTGCAGGTATGGTATTCAAGTCAGGTCTAGCAACTTAATGGTGGACACATGGTTGTCTCCCAAAACAGAGAAAAAGAAGAATGAGCTCACAGAGGTAAATACACTTCTGCTGATTTAAATTTGCTCTTTCTGTCCTATTGTATAAGTCTTAGAGTGGAAGGGTATCAGCTGCGCTTGGGTAAGTGAAGATTGGGTCATGCTTCTTATTGCTTCATTTGTCCCAACCCTAACTTGCCTTCTTACGGATTTTTCTTAGTTACCAAGCTCGGCCCCGGTGTTTCTATACATGACCTGATACTGGAAGTTCCTCTTTTAGCCTTGTTTAATGCTCTCCACACCAACATCAACAGCATACCGGAATCTCACCACTACGAATCTTAGACCCTTGGTTTTGGTCACCTACCTATGTCGAAGTTACTTAAAATTACTCTCATTTCTCACTCGAGTCATGGATTACCGAATTTCAAAAGCCCATTAGTACTTAATCTCCATTTTGACAAGTTTTAGATGTCATATGTTCCCCCCCCCTCCTTATTGTCAATGGAATCATGGCTTACCAAATTTCACTGCATCTCCATTTTTACAAGTTTTAGATGTCATATGTTGACCTATTTTAGTCAACACAGATGTCCCCGTGATACCATTTGTAACACTCCGAGCTTGATAGTCGAGTTTGCTACGCACAACCCACTAAGCACCTCCGTCAACTAGGCCCACCATAGCTCAACCCAAAAGGGGATCATCGATGATGTTGGTCCGAGTTGGTAGTAGGTGTGGTAACTTATAAGACGTACAAGCCCCGCATCTAACCAATGTGAGTTGGAAGTATTATATTTATCTACCTTCTATATTTGAGCTTAACCTCAAATGCAACTACTTTTTAGGGTTTTCCTTCTAAATATCATGAACCTCCAGATTAATTGAATATAATGTGTTAATAGGTATTTCTAGATGGGTGGGGTTATTCATACTCGAAAGTTTGCTCTCTACACCTTATTTCCTGTAATGTACGTCACAAGGTACAACACCTCATATAGGAAATGGGGTGTGGAGAGCAAACTTTTGTATGTGGATAACCCCCACCTTTTTGTCGGAAACAGAGGGAGTACTATGCTAGGGCTACCCAACGAAGACAGCTCTGTCCCATCAGAGTCATTCCCAAGCCCTTGAATAGAAGATGGACCAGTATGTATAATTCATTACGAACCCACGCAAAGCATGACTCACATAGTCATGTGAATCCTTATTCCTTGGCTGCAAATAAGTCGAGTCGAGCCGAGCTGAGAGTTGTTTTCTTTGTGTTTGGCTTGATTAATAAACGAGCTTGAGCCGAGTTTTTTTCACTAGTTGACCAGCTAAGTTTGTTTATTTTCAAATTATATCATGTTTTCTAAGTTTTGAAAAAGTTAATACTTTTTTATATAAAAATATAAGAAAATAGTATCCCTTCTGTTCCTAAATAATTATCTTTTTTTTTACCTTTTAAATTCAAACCGATTATTTTTCAAATGAAAGTTTGATGTGTACGAATTACGTATTTTATTGGTTTTCAAAAATAAAAAAATACATGTCAAATTTTTATTTGAAAAATAATTAGTTTGACTTTAAAACGTCAAAATATGACGGTTTCTTAGGAATGGTGGAGTATATTTTAACAATGTAAAATAATTAATACCCATGTGATTTGGGTATACATACACAAACGGTTTGAACCCGTGGTTCTGGTTCATGAATGGTTCAAAAAAAATCAAGTTGACCCTAATTTGAACAGTTAAACCGTGTAGGAAGGTTCTGTTTTTGAATTGTTGAGCTGGTTCACTGTTCAAACCGTTGTTTTTTTTTAAAAAATGTTTTTTTAAAAAACATTTTACAGTTATCTTTTTTAAAAAACCATTTACCTTTGTAAACTTTTTATAAAATATTGACTTTTTAAAAGTAACCAAAAGTAAAATTTTAAAAATATTTTAAACTTTGTAAACTTTGTAAAATAATCAAAAAGCATTTTAAAAAAACAGGGACGGTATCTTGGCCAATTTTATAGAGTAGAAAAAAATTGAAGAGAGGGCCCGAGTATTTTTTTTAAACAGGCGAAAAAGAAAAGCATGACAAAAATATTATAAACGAGGGAGCATGGGTTTTTCCCAAATCTTGGGAGAAATTGTGCGCAAGTGTAGCATTTGTTGTATATGTGGGATTGCAAGATACTTGGATTCGGCTCGATAAAATTTGACTCACCCAGAGTACGTTAGAAAAATAAATCAAATTCAGACCTAGAGTTTTCAAATGATCAAGTTAAATGTGAAAATCATGACTTCGGCCAATAAGCTTACGAGCCTTGTACATTTAAGGCATCCAACAAGCGACCACACTTATCTATCAAAAGAATTTAACAAGTTGAGCTCAGCTCACAAGGCTCCGCCCCGGTCATAATGTCGCGGAACATAACCGAGCTTGTAATTCATTGCTCAGCGCGGCCAGTCTCATTTACACCCCTAGGTACAACTCGTTCGTATAAAAGAAAACAGAAAACAGTGTATATTCAACAAAAATGTAAGCATATACTAAATACTGCACAATGAACTGCATGTTTATTTTCGTACAAGACTGCAAATACAGTAGCAACAATAAATCTCATACAAGATATGAATAAAACTGAAATCATAAATGAATCCCAAGTAGTGAAACCAAAAAAACTATTAGTGTACAAGTAATAGTTTGAAAATTGCTATTAACACTGCACATTTCAACTATGGCACTCCATTGATGCTTTACTTAATTTTTACTAAATGCTTCATAGTACTGTACCATGGAGTGTCGCAATTGAAAAGTGGAGTGCTAGCAGCAATTCCTTAATAGTTTTTTCTCATTTTCTAATTCAGCAGAGCCATAGCTGCAGATATGAGAATGATTGTTGCCCATTGGAATTTCCCAGGCAGAAATGAGGTAGCTGCAAAACCAAATATAGCTGTAAGAAGAAGAGAAGACCAAAAAATAAAATAAAAATAAAAAACAAAAAAGAATTGCTGACTATTCTGTCAAAGTTGACTGTTGCTAATTAGCTTAAAGAATTTCTTATGTTAATTGAACAAGTCTTAGTAGTGGCTGCAGCCTGCAGTGTTAATCTCACCTAAACTCCCACCATCAGTCTGACCTTGACTCCCACCGCCTGGAGAAGACGACGACGACGAGTTTGAAACCCTAACCCCGAGTCTCGAGCACTCGGAACCGATAGCACCTATACGCAACAATCAAATTCATATATATATCTTCAAACCAAATTAGCGTTTACTTCTGAGATGCATGGAATAACGCTGATAATCTTACATTCGCTGAAGCAGGGGAAAGCCGTGATGTTTTGAAGATTATAGTAGCCCGGATTACATTGGCACGTATGGGTATAGGTATGATTCTTGGTGCATGTACCTTGTCCACAATATATCCACGAGCAAGCTACGAATAAACCATAAACATGTACAGGTTCGTTGTTATTGCTGGACAAAAATTTGTAACTAACAATGATAAAAGATTGTGATGTTAAAGGAGATTAGCTTAGCGCTTACGATCAAAGAAAGACTGATTAAATAATTTTGGTGGAGCTGGAGGAGCTGGAGGAGGTGCCGGCATGCACGAGTAGTTCAGTGTACCTGCAGAATATATATAGCAGACATATCATTATGTATGCTCGTCGTGGTGGAGTTGATGTAAGTGAAAAAATCGATAGAATTATGTACAGTTGGGTACTATGCAAGGGAGGAACTGGTGGAGATTGTCGTCGTAGTTGTTGTCATCGGAGATGGTGCGGTTCCAACCAGCATCGCATCGGCAAATGAAGTTGAATGGTCTCCCTACAGCCACCTCACAAGTTCCTCTTCCGCAGTTCACTTCATCGCAGATATTGTCTGTTCATCACATAGATGTATCAATAATCAGAAGGTATTCTTTCACTAGTGTGTGTGTGTATGTGAGAGAGAGAGAGAGAGAGAGAGAGAGAGAGAGAGGACCAAATAAGGGTGAGAGACTTGGTGATATGTTTTCCCCATTTGAAAACATAGGTTGCATAGCCATGAGCATAGCTAGAGAAGCAAAGAACTTTGAGTAAGCCATCTATCTGCAGCACAGATTCAGATAGAGAGAATGAGGGAATTGAAGGTGGGGTTGAAGGTCTGTATTTCTTTTGGGTTTGGTGGATATATAGGGTCAATTTTCCTTTCTGATTTCTTTAGGTGGTTAGTTTTGTGGTTGTTAAAGTCTTTTTATGGTTTTAAAAAAACAAAATTTCAAAATCAAATCACGAACCAACGTCCAACGTGCACGTTAGTCAATTTGTAAGGGATTGTTATGTATTCAATACTTGTTGATAGAGCTTCTACGGTCACTTTGTGGTACTACCCGGTTTGAGATATGATTATCAAACCCGAGTACACAATAAAAAACTAAGGCAAAAACTTGGGTAAGACATTCTTACTGATATTATTTGTAAAACAGATTTTCTTTATTCGATTCACCGTGTGTTAATATGTTAAGTTGTGAGAATCGAAATATGTTTTACGAATTAAAATCGTTTTTACATGACACATACTTAGAAACAAAATTTAGATATCAAAAACACCCTAAATAAATCTTGAAAAAGAAGTCATTTTACTTTTTGTAGAAGCTTCTATTAAACATGGAAATATCTAATGAGTGTGCAACGACTTTCTTAATATAACATGCCTTAGAGCAAGAACAACAAAGCTCTTCAATTGGGGAGCTTAAGCTCCATTTTTTTCTATTTTATTACAAAAATGTCATTAAGCTTCCCACTTAAGCTTTTCAATAAAAATACTCTTCTAACAATGCACAAATTCCAACATTTTTACATACTCCATCATCTTTATCTCCAATAATTTAATATTTTTACAGAAAAATGTCTAGAAATTTGAAAAATTCATAGAAATTTTTTTTGATATCCAAATGAAACAAATCAAGTCTCTATTTGTAGGTAAAAATGTTTACTTTAATACAGGAAAAAAAATATTTAAAAAAATATATTTTATAGCTGAAAATTGACGAAAAATAGAAATGGAGAAAAAAAAAGTGATGATGTGACATGTGGGAATTAGGCAAAGTCAGGAAAGTGAATTCGCGCGCAGATGTTGTCAGCAAAAACTCGGTCGTTTTGGTCCATTTTTGGTGAAACTGTGTCGTTTTTGTTGAACATTTTTGTTAAGCAATGGGAGCTTGTTTTGCTCCCAAACTTACTTTTTGCTTATTAAGCAATTTTTAAGAATCTTTGTTGTTTTAAAAAATCTCAAATAATCTGTTAAGCACCGGCTTAAGCACTGTTGTTGTTTATGGTCTTAGGTTTCAATAGAAGAAACAAAAGGTTGGCTTTGCGTGTTTGACTGATTAATGACTTGTTTAGAGATTAAAAAAATGCTAATAAATTTTTTAAAAAATATTTTTAACGGACCGAAATTTGGAAGGATTTTTTATGAGTGCATATAAGTGTGATGTTTTTAGTTGGTTTTTGTACTTAAGATTTTTATACTCAAGCAGTGTAAAATTTTTTTTACACAATTATCCTTATATCAATAATAATCTTGTAATATCTCAATCTCACATCGGGTAGATGTGGGACTTGTTTTTGATTTATAAGGTAGTCATGTGCTACTACTGGGTACCAATATCATCTATAGACTTTTGGGTCGACTTGTTGTGGGCCTAATGACCCAAGATGCTACGTACTCAGTGGGTTAGTGTGTGGGTTACACGTAGCGGACCGGACTCTCGGGCTCGGGTCGTTACAAATGATATCAGAGCGGGTCCCAGTAAAAAATGTGGGAACAAAGTGGGTCAGTGTGTGGGCTACACGTAGCGGACCAAGCTCTCTGGCTCAGGTCGTTACAAATGGTATCAGAGCATGTCCCAGTCGGAAATGTGAGAACAAAGTGCTATGCGGAGGACCAAAGTGCTACACCGCAGAAGGTGAAAGCCATCTCTTGATCTCCGTACGAGCCACCTCTTGAATCTTGTATCGCCCGTATCAGAGCGGGTCCCAGTCGGAAATGTGAGAACAAAGTGCTATGCGGAGGACCAAAGTGCTACATCGTAGAAGGTGGGAGCCACCTCTTGATCTCCGTACGAGCCACCTCTTGAATCTTGCATCGTCTGGAGTACGATTCGGCCTTGACGAGGACGTCAAGGATTTGAGTGGGGGAAATTGTAATACCTCAATCCCACATCGGGTAGATGTGGGAAGCGCTACTACTGAACACCAACATCATCCATGAACGTATTCAGTGGATCAGTGTATGGGCTACATGTAGGGAACCAAACTCTTAGACTCGGATCGTTACAAATCTTTATCTTAATTTTTTAAGATTTTAATTAAACACTTGTGAGATGTTTCAAAAACTACTTGTACATATAAAATATTCTACGGCATCGATTGGGATAAGAATATAATTTTTTAATCAAAGCGTATGAATTTCGTGGGTAATAATTTACTAAAAGAAGTCAGCATACAATTTTTCTAGAAAAGAA
This sequence comes from Codonopsis lanceolata, assembly GCA_013146195.2. Taxonomy (NCBI): domain Eukaryota; kingdom Viridiplantae; phylum Streptophyta; class Magnoliopsida; order Asterales; family Campanulaceae; genus Codonopsis; species Codonopsis lanceolata. The sequence goes on along the minus strand of CM028381.1, from coordinate 31,357,512 downwards.
GTCAACGTACGATATTTTTCGAGGAAGCTTCCGTACGAGAAAATTGAGAGGGAGTGGAGAACGACTTTATTATTGTAGAAAATTGAGAGGGAGTATTTATTATTGTAGAAAAAAGGATCCATGTGGTTCTCTCTCATTGGAGGGAACTTCAATTGTTTGAACTTTACTTTTTTTTTTTTTTTCTCATCTTTAGTTTCTATCCTTCAAAAACTATTTTGTCTTGTAACCGATGGAAAAGTTTGTGATGTGCCCAACCCAAATTTGCGTCTCGTGCTAAGCACGGGACAAGATCACATGCAAAACACGAGACAAAAATCACGTGTTAGACACGAGATTTATACTCAAACAAGATTATCCTTAAAGTGAGCACGATAAATGTTATTTTGGGTTGAAATTAGGTCTGATTATTATAACTTATTACTCATTAATTCATTCAATACAACTCACTAATGGGGTATCTTAATCAGCGCATAAAATCTTATCTGACTTTTTGTTGTAAAAATACTATATTGCCCTTAACAAAAAAATGTTTTTTTAAAAAAATTTTTTGGGCATCAGGACTGGTTTCGGAGCAGTCCAAAAAAAAAAAAAATTTTTTTGGACTTTTGGACTGGTTTGGCAGCAGTCCCAAAAAAAAAAAATTTTTTTGGTTTTTTGGACTGGTTTCAGGCAGTCCCAAGCAGTCCCAAAAAAAAATTTTTTTGGTTTTTTGGACTGGTTTCTGGGCAGTCCCCAAGCAGTCCCAAAAAAAAAAAAATTTTTGGTTTTTTGGACTGGTTTCTGGGCAGTCCCCGAGCAGTCCCAAAAAAAAAAAAAAATTTTTGGGTTTTTGGACTGGTTTCTGGGCAGTCCCCAAGCAGTCCCAAAAAAAAAATTTTTTTTTTTGGTTTTTTGGACTGGTTTCTGGGCAGTCCCAAAAAAAAAAAAAATTGGTTTTCTGGATTGGTTTCTGGGCAGTCCCAAAAAAAAAAATTTTTTTTTTTGGTTTTTTGGATTGGTTTCTGGGCAGTCCCAAACAAAGAAAAAAATTTACTTTTTTTTTTTTCATTTACTCATAAAATGGCTAAGGGCAATTTGGTCTACTTTTTTTAAAAAGTGCTGTATTAAGTATTTTATAGGTGCTGTATTAAGTATCCCTGCTCACTAATTACCTAACTCAATTAATTAATGTTTTTGCGTTGAAACGAATAACTCGTTTCGACCCAATAATATTAACGGGTCGGATTTGGTTAAAACATGTCGAACTCGTTACCCATTTCAACTTGCGACTTTTTATGCTATGAACTTATGTTTTTTTGAGGGAAAAGTTTGGTTGAGACGGGTCGATCTGCTCTAACCTGTCACCCGTTTCAACCCAACTCAATCAAATCCAACCAATTTCGACACATTTAATATTTGGGTTCTAACGCGTTTCGACTCGTTTAAACCTATTACTCATTTCAATTCTACCCAACCCAAGTCTAATTGAAATGATGCCGGGTAAAGAAATGGTTACATGACCACGATTTTAAATTGGAAAATTATATCTTTATTATTAATCTTACAATTTTTTTTATAACTAAGTCTTGAATTGGGGAAAATTGTTTTGGACAAAAATAAATATTTCCTTCTTCAAAGCTTTAATTGTAAGAAAAGTTGTAAAAATAATTATAAGGCTAACAATGTTGTTTTAAATTTTCGGAACAAGATTCCGAAGAGTCCACCATCTGTTTAAAACAAGGGAAGTGGACCACGTGTTTAAACCACATTATTAGTACGTGGTCAGCAGTTAACAAGGATAACGAATCATTACTTGGGAGTTACTACCTACTCTGGAGGTTATCTAAGGGGTTATATAACCCCCCCAAAAAAAAAATTCCATTAACAAGGTTCACAAACTTTAGAATACAATAGGCTATTATTGGTAGGGCCTTTTGGAAGAAGATAAGGGAAAATTACATGCTTCCGTGAATTAATAGTCGATGTGTTTGATGGGTTGGACTATTATTGGTAGAGACTTTTGGGAAAAAAATTAGGGAAAAATTTTGATCGATCTTTTTTTAGGTAAACGAATTTTTAGGTTTATGAAATACGAAACTATAATAGATTTGTGATGGGTTGAAGGATTTTTCAGTTAAGACGAAGATGTAGAAGGAGGAGAAAAAAGAAGACTTACGACTAGGGGTGACAATTGCGTGTTACCGGTTAATTTGGATAAAACAATTTTTTATCCAATATAGTTAATGGGTAGTTTTGGATATTATCTAATAACACCCATTAACCTTAATGGGTGTTATTGGATAATATCAAATATTATCTATTAATAAATGAGTATTATCCGGATAATATCCAATAAGGAATATCATTTATTGTTTTGAGTATTACTTGCCTACTTATATTATGATTTACTAAGCATAACATACACACACAAACTCACTCAAACACACACACATGCCAAAAAAACACACACATCAAAAACACACACATACACACAATGATAAGTCAATAACTTAATATTCATAAATCATAATATTTTCGCCAACTTTTCACATTTAATAAAAAATTAATGGGCCCCCACGTTCAACAATGACCAAGATATTTTCTTAATTTTGATATTTATCTTTTTTTTTTACACCTCAAATAAAAAGTGACATTTGCAATGCGACACTATTTTTATCACCTAATATATATAAAGTTGTCAAAATTTTATAATAGTCTTCATAGTTGTGAGATAGAAAATATACGTGTTTATTGATTTGACACTAATAAATGATTATGTAAAAGTAATAAAAAATAAAAAAGTCAAATACCTTATTAAAAAATTAAAAATTTATATTCATTATAATTATAAATTATAAATAACAAACAAATATTCTTAATCCAAAACAAATAACAAATACGTTCATAATAATCAATAATTTTTATGATTACTTGTGTATATTTATATTAACTTTCAAATATATATCAAAAAGTGGTCTAGCTTGGTGGAAACAAGCTTTGCTGGAAAGCAATTTGGTTCAGGTTCGAATTTTGCTAATGGTAAGTTATGTATCTAATCAGTGTTCTAAAACTCCCCGCCTAGCTCCGTCTAGGCCCCGCCTAGGCGCTAGACCCCTCTCTACCGCCGCGACTTTCTTAGTCGCCGCCTAATCGACCAAGTCGGCGTCTATGCCAAACCTCGTCGACCTTAATTTATTTTTGTAGCTTTGATTTTGTGGCATACGATGACCAGAGAATGAAGGGGGGGCGAACTGGAAGAGGAAAGGAGAGTGGTAATGGTGAGGTAGAGAGGGAGCTAATGGGGGCGAACTGGAATAATATCTTTTTTTGTTTTTTGTTCTAAACTTGGCTGGTTTATTACTTTGGGGTTGTTGAGAATTGAGATTAATGGTAGGTTTGTATATTTTTGTTCATTTTACAAATATAGACAAGTGTTGATAAAATGACAAATATAAAAAAAATTAAATTTGTATTCAATGTATGTGATCTTTGATGTAAATTATCAAAAAAAAATGGTAATTATGCCTTAATTCTAGGCCCTTCGATGCTAGTCCCAGGCGCTAGGCGCTAGTGTGCCGCCTAACGATTTTTAGAACCTTGTATTTAATTATTACTATTTTTAAGTAAAGAGCCGGCGGTGGTGGTTGCAGGCAGTGGGAGGTGGGAAATGGCGGTGGTGGGTGAAGGCGGTTGACGGTGGTGACATTAGTGGATAAATCCGATGGATAACCGGTTAATATCCATAATTATCCATTTTGTTAATGGGTATTAATGGATAATATCCATTAACACCCATTAACTTAATTGGGTGTTAATGGATAATAACCAATAAGTATTTAATAATGGATATAATAGATAACCCAATGGGTTGGATAAATTTTTGCCACCCCTACTTACGACCAAGGTTCTAAAAATCGCTAGGAGATTGAATATAAGAAATAAGACATAATATCGATTTTAATATATTTTTATTATAACCTAATTATTAAACATAATTTTTTAAATTATACTAATACTAAATATCACCTAATAATTTAAAAGTAATAATTACAGTATGGTGTTAAATTTTAAAGGTAAAACTAGAAATTTAATATCATCTACGGTTCAAAATATTACAAAAATAGTCAACAGTTCAATTATCCATATGTCCGTTGACAATTACAAATTTACAAAAATAATTTAATAATTTTAAATTGATATTTATTATTATTATTTTTTAAAAAACCCAAAATGACATTATTTAGGGCCAAAATTTTTTAAAAAACTAAAAAAATAGGAAAAATTTGGCCGCCTAGCCCGCCTAGCGCCTAGTCGGGCGCCTAGAGCGCTTGATTTTTAGAACATTACGGCGAGGAGATTGAAGAAAAAGGTAGAAACTGATTATTTACGTTTTTTACTGCGATTCATAAATTTTATTTGATTATTTTTGCACCGTGGTTCAAAAGTTTGATTCATGTAAGATTGTTGCATCGCGATATATTTACATTTTAAACTGTAGTTTATTGAAAATTAATTATTTTTTTGCACTTTAACAATTTTTTCAAACCGCGATTCACAAATTCAAAAGCTAGCATAGTTTTGCACCGCGATTCTTTTTTCTTAAAATTGTTACACTGCGATATATTTGTACTTTATATTGTAATTTATTGATAATTAATTATTTTTTTGTACTTTAACAATCTTTTCAAAAGTTGTACCGCGATTCTCTTTTTAAAATTGTTGCACCGCGATATATTTACACTTTATACTGTAATTTATTAAAAATTAATTAATTTTTTTACATTTTAACAACCTTTTCAAAAGTTGTACCTGTGAGTGCCCCGGGAAACTTCCCCCGGATCACGAGCTCATTTTTTTAGGGGAACACGCGACTCGGGGAAGACATCACTCTTTTCATTCCACCTTCCCTTATTTAGGGGAAAACGAAATTAAAAATGTAAAAAGAGTGTTATCAAAGCGCATTGAATAAGCATCGGTCACTGAGTGTACTTTAGTCCACTTATGAGTGCTTTGGGTTTTTCTGTATCTCACTCTCCCTTGTTTAAGGGAAAATGAGATGCAGAAAATGCATCACCCTTTTCATTTCATCTTCCTTTGTTTAGGGAAAAACAAAATTAAAGTGTAAAAAGGAGGTTGCGAAGAGCGCGTGGGAATACGCCCTGCCTCACAGTGATCCAAAATATTGTAACAGAGTTGTCATCTTTATTTTAAAGAGAAATAAAGAAAAACAAAAAAATAACCAGATTTTGTAAAAGGTTAGGAGGCTAAGTTACGAGGTGAGAAAGTGTTAGGCACCCAACTCGCCCTTTTGGTTTCAAAATAGTTTTTGGCTAAAATATGCTTTTATTATATTTATTTAGCAGATGAAATAGAACATTTAAAAATATGTATCTGTATCTACATTATTACAAACTTGCAGCCGCTTCCTTCCAGGAATTACAAATATATTTATAAATATTTGGCCATAAAAATGGCTTTTTTTTTAGTGCTATTTTCTATAGAAATTCGGGCAGCATAACTGCTTATATTTTTACATTGAGCCGGCTGAAAAATAGCACTTTTTTTATAAATTCTCTTAAAGACTTACTTTTAAGAGCGTGGGGTGTGTTCATTCTATCCTTCCGGGAGAGGGAATCTTTTGCTGTTGCGAAAATTCGGACAGAGTAACTGCTTTCGAAAGTTGCTTTTAGGTCTCGGGAAACGGCGGGAGCAACTGCTTGCTCTTTGCTGTTGTTTGCTTGTTGCTGGTGGAAATCAGGCAGAGCAACTGCTTGCTTCTGACGGATTTAGCTTCTGGATTCGGGCAGAGCAACTGCTCTTTTTGAAATTTTTGGATCGGGAAAATAGGGTTGAATCCTAGCGGGGAGGCTAAGGTTCACTTTGATCGGTTGGATTTGAGTTTGGAGGAGATTTGACAGAGTTTCGAGGCTTTAGAGAAGGGGAACTCTCTTAGGACGATCGCTCTCATACTCACTACGTATTTCTTCAGCGGTGTTTTAACTGCGTGCGGAAAGTGTGTAAACTGTGTGCGGAGTGTGAATTCACTGAAGCCGGGGCCTTCTATTTATAGGCCGAGATGGGGACTCCTTCGTCATTAAGTTTTCTTTTCTATGCTTCACCGACTTGTACCGCGCGTTGAGAGAGTTGCACCTTAGGTAGAAAGCTACAGTGCACAAGGCACTATTGGGCACCACCCATGGAGGGGGTGGGCGCCGAGGGTGGCGCCTAGCTCCTTTTTGGGGGTTCTTTTTGACACTTTAGCCCCTTGCATTTCACTGTTTACGCATCCTGCTTTTCCTTTTGCATGTTTAAGTCTTGTAACTTGATATTTGTTAAGTTTTAACAGGTCTTGATATTTTATGTCATGTTACATACTAGGGGTACGAAATTGGTGTCTACAGAGCCCCTCAATGATGGAGTTTACGGATAACCCGAAGTTTACTGAGTAAACGAATATCGTTTATAATAAATAACCTCCCAAATTTCGTGAAAATTATAATGGGGAGTAATGTAACAGATAGCAGTTATAATGCAGCAGTTTTATAATGCATTTCAAATCTCACATATCCTATACATTTTTAGTCGGTTATAGCAGGTTATCATAGTTTTTAAGCAGATATACAAATTAAATGCTCTAATGGTCGGACCTATCGAAATAGGCTGCCTACGTATCCCTTAATAAAATGAATCAGACCAAGCATAGTTCGGCCTCATGCAAATAAACAACAGTCATACCGGTGGGATAGATGGAACCAGATCATTTCCTTAAGTGACCCGGGGTATGCACCCCTTGTGGAAAGGATCTAACAACAACCGGTGGGATACCACAGAATCGATCTTTTCCCTAAGTGACCCGGGGTATGCACCCTTGCGGAAAAGATCCAACAACCAGGTGGAGCACATCATAAAACATTGCACCCTCAGGGATAGGCACCCTTCATCCAATGCAATGGTGGAACCAATCTTTTCCCTAAGTGACCCGGGGTATGCACCCCTTGTGGAAAAGATTCAACAACCAAGAGGAGCACATCATAAAACATTGCATCCTCAGGGATAGGCACCCTTCGTCGAATGCAATGGTGGAACCATTCTTTTTCTCTAAATGACCCGGGGTATGCACCCCTTGCGTAAAAGATCCAACAACCAGGAGATGAGATGCATGCAGGTAAAATATTAATAATTTACATTTCCTTACCTTCTCTTGCTTTTGTTATCTCTTTCTTTTGCTTTGCTGCTTTCTTTTCTTGCACTGCTTTTTTTTTTGTTGCATTTTTTTCTTTTGCTGGGGATTTGCTTTCTCCATTACATTTTTCTTTTTGCTGCTGCTTTGCTTTTGCCGTTACATTTTCTTTGCTGCTAATTTGCTTTTGCCGTTGCATTTTCCTTTGCTGCTGCTGCAGGTATCTTGCCGAGGATTATAATTTCTGCTTCTTTGACCTTCTTGTGGCTAACCTGCTGGGGATATGAGCTTTCTTTTGATTTATGATAGATGACCGTCACTTTTTTGTTAACAAAGCTAACTTTGTTAACTTTCCGTTAAGCTTTCAGAGCCTTTTTGCGATTTGGGCATACTTGAAAGTTTGGATGCTGCATTTTGAAATTTGAAGGGGGGAAAGTGAAACTTTCCACCCCTTTCTTCATAAGTGACGGGGAGAAGGGGAAAGAGAAGAAGTAGCTTCATTTTCTTTCCTTCGACATTTTCTTCTGTCTCCATTGTTGCCGACAAGATTTCTTCTTCGTTTCTTCGCCTTTTCTTGATTTTCTTTCTCCAAATTGATTGTTTTACTTGATAGATGACTTCTTCCTCAAGATCTCGGAAGGGAAAGGCTCCGATGTACCCAGATTCAGGCGAGGAGAGGCGAGAACTTCCTCCTTTGACCCGAAAACATGTCAAATATCTCTTTTCGAAGGATGACTGGGGCAATATCCTTCGTGATTGGTATATGAATGTATCTAATCTTCTGATTCCTGTTGTAAGTTTCTTTTTCACAAACCCATTTGGTCAATTTTTCAAATCTGCTGGATTTCTTTGCTGTTTTGCACTTCTGGAGTATACCTTCTCTTGATTTTGATGCTTATGCATGCAATTTATATGCTAAAATGATGCAATTTGACAATTATTCATAGCAAAAATATGAAATTCGTACTATTTATTTTTGCGAGGCATACTTTGAGCAATTTGCACTATTTGATTCTGCGATGCATATTTCATGTGACTGATATATTTTGACTATATGTTGCACGCTTGAGCTTCAAAGTATTTTTTTTATGATGCGCGCTCATGCAATAGACTTTTCGGATACATGGTGCATTTTTTGAAATATTTTCGGATGGATGCATGCACATACTGCAGAGATATATTGTATGCAAAATGCCACAGACATATTTTCTTTTCTAAATGCTTGCAACATTTTTATTTGAGCAAATGCAACATGTAATTATTTGGAGATAACAACATATGATGGATTGCTAATGCATGAATATATCATTTCATATTTCATTAGTTTTATGCATGAAAATGCAAAGGAATATTTAAATGCCTTTTAATGATTTTTTTTTTTTTTTTTTTTGCATGGAAGAATGAAATTACTATTCTCATTTTTTTTTTTTTGAATTCAGGAATGCAACATATATTTTTTTTAATGCAAGAATGCAATACATTTTTTTCTTCTTTTTTTTTTATGCAAGTAACATGTAATATTTTTTATTTTTTTTCGACATGGCATAATTTAATGGCATGCAAAAGGACTTTATAAAAGATAAGAATTCACCTACCTTCCCTTTTTTTTTTCTGATGCTGAGATGCTGCTGTTTTTTTTTCTTCTCTCTTTTCTCTTTCTTTTTATGTGCACAGAGCTTTGAACCGGGTGCGAGCCAGTTGTGACAAGGTTGCCACCATTTATAATTTGATGCCTTTGCAGGCACAGCTCCTGGTAGAGCCCTCTAGCTTCAGCGTATTTTTGCGGGCTTTCCGTCCCTTCCGCAACTATATGTCCATTTTTGAGGTTTTTTTCGGATTATTGGTGGGCCACCACCCACACTTTCCATTTTAGCTGGGGGAGGCTAATTTGACCCCGTGTGATTTTGCTGCGATCACGGGTATTTCCACCAGCATTGGTCGGGCTTTAGTGCTAGACTACACCCTCTGATATCATCATGACGCGGTAGAGGATCTTTTGGGCTTTGAACCCGAGTATAAGACTGTCGATGAGATCAAGATTAAGAGTGTGAAAAGTTGGTTGGAGCAACATGCCAGGCAGATTGATGATAATGATAGCGAGGTTGTAGCTCGCGTTGCCAGAGCGTTCTTATTTTTCTTTTTGGGAATGTCATTATTCGCCAACTTTTCCACTACTATGAGAGTTTCTCTCCTGGGGTGTATACGAGACTTGGACCGCGTTATTGAGTATGACTGGGGGCAGGCAGGCATGACTGAGCTTTATGCTTTTATGGATAGGGCTAATCGTAATGATTCGTCAGTCCTTAACGGCTTCGCTCCGCCTTGGGAGGTATCCTTTCTTTTTCCCTGCTTTTTATTTTTGCTTTTGATTTTTGCCAGCATTTTTTTCTTCTTCTCTTTTTTTTTTCTTTTTTGTTGACTTTTCTTTTTTCTTTTTTATTTGTTCTTTTGCAGGTCTGGGCCTATTCGGTTTTCCATTTTACTCCGGGCCCATTGCGTAACCGCATCCACGAGCCGCCGTCCCTGGCTGAATTTGTGAATGCCAATCGAGTGGAGGAGGACCGAGATGACAAGTTCCTGGATGAGATAAGGATGCGAGACAGGATCGCGAGTTCGAGCTCGGGTCTCTCTCTTCGTAATGGAATCAAAATTACTAAATCTTACGAGTTTCTCGGGGGTTGTATTTCGGTTAGACGATGGTTAACGAGCTTCTATTGATTATCAACACGGTAAAGAAAGATTTGGTGTTAGGCGTTTGTCGACACTTATAACCGGTTTATATATAAATGAATAAGATATTTTTGCATCAATGATCAGTAGTAAAATGTGAGATGAGAATTAGTTCATTGGCTGGACTTTTAATTACTGATTTTTATCAAGTATTAAATCTGTTTAGTTTCATTAAGTCTTAATTAATTTTCAACTTTAATTAATTTGTTAGTTAGCTCTTAGTTTAGTTAAAAACCTCAAGCCAAGTTCTTATTACTTAAGTAAAATTCTAAAAGAAATAAGTACAACGTTCCCTGTGGATATGATCCCGACTTACCTTATACTCGTTATAAGGAAAGAAAGAAAATTAATTTTGAGGGAGATTCTCTATAAAAAAAAAAATTGTACTCCCTTTCTAAAAGAGTGTCTTGTTTGACATAAAAAAATAGCCGACTATATTAGTATATTATAAGTACTAAATATTAGGATAGTAAGGATTTTCTAAAGAGCAAAAATTTATGTAAGATGACCTTATAAATATTTTTGTAAGACAGATTCATAAGACGGTCTTATAAAAGACTTATCATTTCTAAAGATATCTTTGTAATAAGGTCTCGTTTGGCGCATTTTGAACACGTTTTCAAAATGTAACATTTTCAGAACATATTTTTTTTTCTTGTAAATACGTTTGTGAAACTATTTAAAAATATTATTTTTATAAATAAAGTGGTCGTAAACGCAACATATTTTTAAAATACTGCATTTTTTGTCAATGTTTTAGTCAAAATATTCCACCAAACAAACACATATTGATACGATGAATCAAATTTATTCGGGTGATAAGAAATGCAACCAAAATTGAAGAAGAAAGGTGATTCAATTTGTGATTCGTGATTTTTTCTATGGTTGTGTAACAATTAACTGAAAAAGAAAGAGAGACGGAGAAAATAGAAATGGGTTCAAAAAGAGAGAAAATAATCAAAAAGTAATAAATTCACGAAAAATGACCATATACCACAAGAGGGACCCTAATACCCTAAATACAAAAAAAAAGATAGATCTTCCATATGATTTTGTCTTACGGATCTTAATTTATAAAAAAGAACTCTATTATTTCACAGCTCAACTCACCAATACACGATGAATTGAATAAGTAGGATTTGTTTTACAAAAAATATCCGTAAGACCGTCTTACTCAAGTTTTTACTTACAAACAAAGCCTTCAATTAATTTATAATCAAAGCATATATTCCCTACGTTAATATCAAATGTGAAGGATAAACCTGAAACATTATGGAGATTGTACACATTATTTTTAAAATATCACAAAATGACGTAGTAGATTCTTTGTCCGGTAATGTGTATGTATGTGTGTTTGTGTGTCTCCTACAAGTTTATACGTTAATCAAGAGTAAAATTTTTATGCCCGAGCGATGTAAAATCTTTTTTACACAATTGACCTTATACCAATAACAATCTTTATTTTGATTTTTTAAGATTTTAATCGGACACATGTGATGTTTCAAAAACCACTTGTACATATAAAATATGACAAATTTCAAGTGAGTACAATTTTAGAAACATGTTTTCATCTAGGACCATAATTTTTTTTGGCATTTCATGTAACTACAAATTGGTTGCCAAATAACAAAACTACCATTAATGAAGACAAAAGTCACCTGACCTAAAAAATTCAAAAACATGCTGATGCCAAATCTTGGCATTAGAGCTGTTTTTCCAGATTTTATTGACCAAAAAAATTCAAAAAATGTTGATGTCAAATCTTGGCATCAGGGTTGTTTTTCCAAATTTTATTGACAAAAAAAATTCAAAAAATGCTGATGCTGAATCTAGGCATCAGGGCTGTTTTTTCAGATTTTATTCACCAAAAAAATTCAAAAAATGCTGATGCCAAATCTAGACATCAGGGTTGTTTTTCCAGATTTTATTCACAAAAAAAAAAAATTCAAAAAATGCTGATGTCAAAATCTAGGCATCAGTGTTATTTTTTCAGATTTTATTGACCAAAAAATTCAAAAAATGCTGATGTCAAATCTAGGCATCAGGGCTGTTTTTCCAGATTTTATTGACCAAAAAAATTCGAAAAATGCTGATGCCAAATCTTGGTATCAGGGCTGTTTTTCCACATTTTATTGACCAAAATAATTCAAAAAATACTGATGCCAAATCTAGGCATCAGGGCTGTTTTTCCAGATTTTATTCACCAAAAATATTCAAAAAATGATGATGCCAAATCTAAGCATCAGGACTGTTTTTCCATATTTTATTGACAAAAAAAATTCAAAAAATGCTGATGTCAAATCTAGGCACCAGGGCTGTTATTCCAGATTTTATTCACCAAAAAAATTCAAAAAATGTTGATGCCAAATCTAGGCATCAGGGCTGTTTTTCCAAATTTTATTGACCAAAAAAATTCAGAAAATGATGATGCCAAATCTAGGCATCAGGGCTGTTTTTCCAGATTTTATTCACCAAAAATATTCAAAAAATGCGGATGCCAAATCTAGGCATCAGGGCTGTTTTTCCAGATTTTATTCACTAAAAAAATTCAAAAAATATTGATGTCAAATCTAGGCATCAGGGCTGTTTTGACAAATCATTCAAGCAAAAAAAATCAAAAAATTATGTTGCCAAGACTTGGCATTAGGGCTGTTTTGAAAATTTATTCAAGCCAAAAAAAATTCAAAAAATTATAATGCCAAGGCTTGATATCAGGGCTGTTTGGAAAATTTATTCAAGCAAAAAAAATTCAAAAAAATCTGATGTCAAGGCTTGACATCAGGGCTGTTTGGAAAATTTATTCAAGTCAAAAAAATTCAAAAAATTCTGATGTCAAGGCTTGACATCAGGGCGGTTTTGAAAATTTATTCAAGCCAAAAAAATTCAAAAAATTCTGATGTCAAGGCTTGGCATCAGGGCTATTTGGAAAATATATTCAAGCCAAAAAAATTCAAAAAATTATGATGCCAAGGCTAGGCATCAGGACTGTTTCACTTTTTTTTCAAACCCCAAAAAAATTAAAAAAATACTGATGACAAGGCTAGGCATCAGAACTGTTTTCACAATTTTTTCAAGCCCAAAAAAATCTAAAAATGCTAATGCCAAGGCTAGGCATCAGAACATTCTCTTCCTCAACATTTACAACCACAGTTGATTCCAGTATATCAGTTTTCTCAACAGTAGAAACACCGCTTTCTTCTGTTCCACAATCCACAATGCTAGTGGGAGATGTCAGATGCAATGCTGCTAATCTCTCTCCTATTCCACAATCCACAATCCACATTGATTGGCATACATAAATATCTTAGCTCTAAACTCTCCATCTGTGACTCTGAGGTTCGTTCGTCCACGAAAAATAAAATAAATTGGCTATAGACAACGAATACAAAATCAATGTAACACAAGACACTCAGTCGGAACGAACAAACAAACAACCAAAATAGAAATTTACGTGGGCGGTTTTAACTCCATTAATTCCAGGTGGACACCCCCATCAAAGATTATACTCTCAAAAGTTAGAGTTCATGATGAATCTTATTTCGCTATTGTAAAGAGTTTGGAGTTAGGGTTTGAGACGAACATAGGAGGAGAGTAGCGGGGGAGATAGTCGATTTCTCTCTCCTCTCTCTCAACTTGAGGCTTTCTCTCTCTACTTGCAGACTTGGGTGATGACGTCTAGGATGAGGGCGACAGTCCGGCGTAAGGGAGAGAGAGAGACGGTGACAGTCCGGTGTGAGGGAGAGAAAGAGACGATGACAGTGGGTTTTGACTTTTGATTTTGGGTTTTGAGTTTTGATTTTAAATTTTGAAGTTCATTTGCTTAACCTATCAAACAGTGGAGGTGAAGGTGTGAGACGAAGAGAGGGGTTGATGTTGGGAGCTGGGTGACCAAGACTACGGATGAACTGATACGTAGATGGCGACAGGGAGTGGAGGATTTGGGCGAAGGAAAGAGATGGTGAGCGGGAGAGGGAATGGAGATGGTTTCAAAACTCTTCATCTCCATAGTTAAAGTTTGAAGCTTTATGATGGGTCACTGGTACAACAGGTATGAAATTAATGCTCTGTGGTTTCCAACACAAACTGTGTACCCTCCCCTTCCACTGAATTGATTGAGACAGGACGAGGACGATCTTTACGACACAAAGGGGGCAGTGATGTAATTTCACCCCAAAAATATATCTAAAAGATATGTCTAAAAAATGACTAGATTGATTTAAAAACATGTTTTAAAAAATATATCAACTTGTAATTATTCCTATAAAATATTCTACGGCATCGATTGGGATAAGAATATAATTTTTTAATCAAAGCCCATGAATTTCGTGGGTAATAATTTACTAAAAGAAGTCAACATATAATTTTTCTAGAAAAGAAGTCAACGTACGATATTTTCGAGGAAGCTTCTGTACGAGAAAATTGAGAGGGAGTGGAGAACGACTACTGAATTTATTATTTATTATTGTAGAAAAAAGGATCCATGTGGTTCTCTCTCATTGGTGGGAACTTCAATTGTTTGAACCTTACTTTTTTTTTCTCCACCTTAGTTTCTCTCCTTCAAAAACCTTTTGGTCTTGTAGCCGATGGAAAGGTTTGTGATGTGCCCAACCCAAATTCGCGTATCGTGCTAAGCACGGGACAAGGTCACATGCAAAAGACGAGACAAGAATCATGTGTCAGGCACGAGATTTATACCCGAGCAAGATTATCCTTAAAACGAGCACGATAAATGTTATCTTGAGATGAAATTAAGTCTAACAATTATAACTTATTACTCATTAATCCACTCAACCTAACCCACTAATTACTCAACTCAACCCATTAATATTTTTGGGTTGAAGCGGATAACCCGTTTCGACCTAATAATATTAACGAGTCGGGTTGTGTTAAAGCATGCTGGACCCGTTACATATTTCGACTTGTGACTTTTTATGCTTTGAATTGAACTTATGTTTTTTTAGGGGAAAGCTGGGGTGAGACGGGTCGACCCGCTCTAACCTGTCACCCGTTTTAACCCAACGCGATCCAACTCAACTCATTTCAACCCGTTTGATATTTGGGTTTTAACAAATTTCGACATGTTTAAGCCTATTACTCATTCCAACTCTACCCAACCCAGGCCTAATTGAACTGATGCCGGACAAAGAAATGCTTACATAAATTGGAAAATTATATCCTTACCACTAATCCTACAACTTTCTTTACAACTAAGCCTTGAATTGAGGAAAATTGTTTTGGACAAAGACAAATCTACCCTTCTTCAAAGCTTAATTATAAGGAAAATTGTAAAAATAGTTATAAGGCTAGCAATATTGTTTTAAATTTTCGGAACAAGATTCCGAAGAGTCTACTACCTGTTTAAAACAAGGGAAGTGGACCACGTGTCTGAACCACATTATTAGTACGTGGTCAGCAGTTAACAAGGATAACGAACCATTACTTGCGAGTTGCTACCTACTCTGGAGGTTATCTAAGAGCATCCCCATTGTGTTTTTTTAAACTTCTTAGTGCTTTGAAATTAGTATATAGTGGCCACTAGGATAATTTTTTTTCCACTTAGGAGAGAGGTTGAGGTTTAACTTCCTCAAAAGGAAGTACCTATTTGTCTGCAAAAGGAGGGGATGTGGGCAGGGCTGTCAGGGGTTGTGTGTGGGGGTAGGGGGAAGGGGGAAGAGATTTTTATTTTATTTGAGATGATGTTAAATTTAATATTTTTTGTGTAAGAAGTTGTGTAAGAATAGTATACAATGGAAAGATTTATTTTTAAGTATCTAAGAAGAGAAAAATATGTAGGTAATAATGAGACTCAATTAAAAAATTGTATTAAGAATATATACATTATGAATGCTGAGGGGTTATATACCACCCCCCTCTCATTCCATTAACAAGGTTCACAAACTTTAGAATACAATAGGCTATTATTGGTAGGGCCTTTAGGAAGAAGATATGGGAAAATTGCAGGCTTCCGTGAATTAATAGTCGATGTGTTTGATGGGTTGGACTATTATTGGCAGAGACTCTTGGACAAAAAATTAGGGGAAAATTCTGACCGATCCCTTTTTAGGTAAATGAATTTTTTGATTTATGAAATACGAAATTATAATAGATTTGTGTTGGGTTGAAAGATTTTTTAGTTAAGACGAAGACGAAAAACGAGGAAGAAGAAGAAGACTTACGACTGAGGAGATTGAAAAAGAAGGTAGATGACGTAAACTAATTATTTATGCTTTTGTACCGTAATTCATAAATTTCATTTGATTATTTTTGTACCGCGATTCAAAAGTTTGATTCATGTAAGATTGTTGCACCGCGATATATTTGCACTTTATACGATAGTTTATTGAAAATTAATTATTTTTTTGCACTTTAACAATCTTTTTAAACCGTGATTCAAAAATTCAAAAACTAACATAGTTTTGTATCGCGATTCACAAATTCAACAAACTAGTGTAGTTTTGCACCACGATTCTTTTTTCTTAAAATTGTTGCATTGCGGTATATTTATACTTTATACTGTAATTTATTGATAATTAATTAATTTTTTGCACTTTAACAACCTTTTCAAAAGTTGTACCGCGGTTCAGAAATCTTTGCACCGCGATTCACAAATTCAAAAAGCTAACATAGTTTTATACCGCGATTCTTTTTTTAAAATTATTGCACTGAGATTTATTTACACTTTATACTGTAATTTATTGAAAATTAATTAATTTTTTGCACTTTAACAACGTTTTCAAAAGTTGTACCACGGTTTAAAAGTTTGATTCATGTAAAATTGTTGTACCGCGGCTCATAAAGTTTAATTGTAACGCGCATACATTTCATTAAGGGTATCGTAGTCATTTTGCTACAAAAAATGACTTTTTCTTGTTGAAAAAAAAGGTTTATATAGTGATTAAATATTTTAAAAAGTGAACAGACTCGCAATTTTAATAAAAAAATAAGAAAAATTATAGGTTAGTACACTTTCTTTGATTTTCAACCGCCTTACTCCCTTATTTTTATTTCAAACCGACAAAGTCCACTTTTTATTTTTATTTTAAGCAGATTTTATTCACATGAGATAATATCATTTTCCTAATGTTATGCCATTTGCCACTTTCAGTCCAACCGGACGTCTCCTTTTATTCCCTTCTAGATGTTCTAGAAATGTGTGTGATCAAGTAAATAGTTAAATGACCGAAGTGATCAAATTAACTTGGAAAGGAAAGACTTGTACAAGTAATCCATTTCGTCACCGT
Organism: Codonopsis lanceolata; assembly: GCA_013146195.2. NCBI lineage: Eukaryota > Viridiplantae > Streptophyta > Magnoliopsida > Asterales > Campanulaceae > Codonopsis > Codonopsis lanceolata. The sequence continues at coordinate 31,340,382 of CM028381.1, read as the reverse complement.
TTTGTTGAAAATCCTTTGGTACGAATATATTAAATACATGTGACTCATTTGCTAAAAAAGTTTTAAAAATGTATTAGCTTGGGTTTTCTTCGTCTGAGCTAGTAAGTATCTTTCATACTCTTAGCCTTATTGTCCATTTAGTTATCTTTTTTAAAGTGGTCACCACTTTCCTGGTTTGGTTGATATGCCCAACCAGATCTAGTAAGATGACTTGCATCCCTACCAATCCAACTGATTTTCTCAATGTTGTTCATAGTTTGATTGTTGCCTAAGATTGTGTCCCAAGAGAGCATGTTGCAACTAAGCTATTTTCCTTATAGAGAGAGGAACAACGATATAAGGCAACGACTTTTCATTCCTTTCAAACTCGGTGGGTACACAACTTTTTTCATTGACCTTAATCATATTGATTTGAGGTAGTGGGTTATTGACTACATTGGGAATGGGGGTGAGGTTTCTCGATAACTTTACCATCGATCAGATCTTGGATTGTACCCTTGAGTAGGTATCACTTGTCGGTGGGATGACCATTGCAGCGATGGTATTCACAATATACTGGGCATGATTCCATGTGCTATGTAATGGGTTTGGAGGTGTATAATTCTTGAGTGGTTTAAGCTGACCATAGGCCCATAGTGTTTGAAAAATCATAGACCTTGAAGCATGAAAATCATTATAATGCCTCTTTTCCTGTTCCCTCCTTCCTTTCAGATGGGGTGAGATGTTTGGCTAGGATTTGTTTGAGTAGCATGACCGTACATCTTCTTCTTGGCTTGGGTAGCATTGTGCAAGAAACTCATTTTATTTGTTTTTATTTGAGGGGAGTTGTTCCTTTTCATACATACAGATCATTCCGGTTAGTGTCCCATTGGTCATTTGCTGGGTATAGGTGTTTAAAGGATCAAAAGGGAGGTAGTCTTTTTGGTTATGGTAACATGCATTTAGGTGAGTGAGCTCTGGGTTGGTGTCTGGAAATGAGATGCTTGGTGGACTGGCGTTATGAATGTTTAGAACGATATTACTTTGGGAAACAGGGTTGGTATTTGGTTGAGGGTTGATGTTTGGTTGAGTTTTGGGATTTGAAGGGAAGGTACTTTTTGTTGGATTGGGGCAGTTGATTCCTGGAAGGATGGAGTTATCGGGGGGAGATATCGGGCTCTTGATTCGATGAGAGAACATGGTGAAGATTTCTGCTAAGCTTTCCAAAAGATCCACAACTACTTGGCTTGCAACTCTTCCTACATGACCATCAAATTCTCTTTTCAACCAATTCTGGAATTCAGGGTGTGGGGCATATCCAGGAGCTTCTATTTCTGATCCAAGAGCATTCTGTTCATTACTGGTACCCGCAACAGCCTGTTTGTTTTTGGCGGTCATTCTACTCAAATCTGTACCCTCTGAATTGATTCTTATACTCTCTGACCTGACCTCTGTGCCTGTATCCTGTATCAAACGATCGGTGCTATCTCTTCTTTTCCAAATTCGGGCTAGGTTTCTAAGGAAAATGGTTGAAGGTATCAAAAGGAAAGGTTCCAGGATTTTTGTTTAAGTACAGTGTGCTTTTATAATTAACTTATTTGTTTTTCATATAATTGATCGGACAAGCACATGCTTTGCTTTGACAGTTTGAGACTTTTCTTGGAACAATGGATTCTTTCTCCAGAGTATAGAACCTTTGTATTTCACTTGACTTTCGACTTCCCAAGATTGGAAAGATCTCAGGCAAAGGGTCTATACTCTTTCCGGGATCCACCATTCAAATGGTCTATGGCAAATATCATAAAAATTATTGAACAGCCCCTGTGCATATATCTTTATTCATTTACATATATTTTTTCAACAGGGATTGGTCATTAATTTCGAGCTATAAAAACCGAATGGTCCATGAAGTGTCCTAAAAATATATATGTTTTTAACGTTGGCTGATGCAGGGCTAGGATGGCTTCACCCCGTTGGTCCCTCAATAAGGGGCACAGGATGTGATAATTTCGTCCTAAGTTCTCCGTAGCCTTTCTTTGGAGATCATGGATATCCGGGCGTGTTTATCGGGTTGAAGGGTAACAGCCGGAATATCTCTACATGAGTCCACGTGTGTGAGTTATCTAAAAAGCAGTAAAGATTTTTTTTTTCATTTTTTCAGATATAAAGCAGTAATAAAGTAATAAATTATGGATCGTCTTTTTGTTCACTTGTTGATTTTCTCGGCTCATTAGTTTGAATCCCCGAAAGGACGGCACAAGCGAGTGTGACAGCCATTCAGATCAATAAATAAAAAGAAAAGTGGGGAAACTATCTGTTCCTATTAATTACATTTGGTCCTAATCCCCAAAATAAAAATGACAGAATAAAAGAATATTTACATATTTACCAGCAATAATATAACAACTTAATAAAACAGAATAAAGCAAAACTTGCTCTCACTTTCCTTCTTTTTTTTTTTTTTTTTTTATCTTTTCGGGTTGCACCGGTACCCAAAATGAAGCTACTACAAGATTTCAAGGTTATATGCACATATATACAGAGATATATAAAAATACAATATTTAAATTGTTAAATAAATATAACAAACATAATTAGCCAAAAATCCAAAAAATAAACTTTTTATATATACATATAAAAAAAAGTGAGTCTAGCCTTCAATTTTTATTTTATTATTATTAAAATAAAAACAATGTATTCAGCAGAGTCGCCACTGTGAGTGTCCCGTTTTTTACCGGATCCGCGCCACATGGAAGGCAGGGTGGTTTCTAAACCTTTTAATGAGCGTGGAATACGTTCGACCTCAATTGTGGACTCCAAATATGAATAACATAGTCGCCATCTTTTTTTTAAAGATAAACAAAGAAAAACCAAATATACAAAATTTGTAAAAGGGTTCGGAGGCTAAGTTACGAGTTGTGAAGAGGTTAGGTACCCAACTCGCCTTTTCGGACTCAAAATAGATTTTTTGCTAAATATGTTCTTCTTATAAAGTTAACAATTTAAATAAAGCATAAATGTATATAAATGTATATAACAAAAGAAATAAATAAACTTACAGTAGCCTCATTCTAGAGTTACAGATAAACTTTATCAAAATTAGGTCATAATAACGACTTATTTTATATTTATTTATTATAGAAATTTGAGCAGCATAACGATTTATTTTATGATATTTTACTATTTAAATGGAATTATTTTAAAGACAAAATAATAAATACTTTAGGACACCTACCTCTTGAAGCGTGTGAGCTTTATCCCATACCAAACTTCTTTTCTGGTAGGTTTTAGGGTGTGCTCGCTTTGTCCTTCAGGGAGAGGGAGTCTTTTTTCTGTTGTTGTTGCTGTCAGATTTCGGGCAGTGTGATTGCTCCTTTTGGTTGCTTTTCGCCTCAGGATCCGGGCGGCACAACTGCTTGCTTTTGCTGGATTTGACGTCTGGATTCGAGCAGAGCAACTACTCTTTTTGGGATTTTGTGATATGATTCGGACCAGCAAGCAAGATTGGAGAAACTGTGGACCTTGCGGACGCAAGGGTCCATAGACCTTGCGACCGCAAAGTATCCAGAAAGTTGCCGTTTTTCGTTTTTAATTGTTTTATTGTTAGGATATTATTAAGAGATTTAGTTTCTTTTTATTTAAGAGTTTCCTTTTATTTAGAGTTTCCTTTTAATTAGTTTTCTTGTCCTACAAGAATTATGGTTTATTTTGAAAGCCTATAAAAAGGCATTCTTAAACATTGTTTTAGGGTGGAGAATTGAGATTAATAAAAGTTGAGTGATTTTCTGGTTAGAAAATTGTTTCTTATTTGAGTGTCCTGGATTGGAAGCTCGGATTATAAACATCGTGGATTCGTTGTTTATAGTTGAAATTCGACTTATCAGTTGGAGAGTCATCCCAATTGTGGCGTCATTCACAATTCCAAGGTTCGCGTCATCTCGAAGGCGTTGGGTCGCGGAGTCATTCATCCTAATACCTTCCTAGGAGATCTTTGGGTTCGTCGTATTCGTATCATTTGGTATCAGAGCAATCCTAGTTACGGTAATTCCATTCTATCTTAAATTTTTGCGTATTCATCGTTCTAGTTGTTAAACCCTAATTGTTCTAGGGTTCATTATTCAAAAAAAATAATAATAACTGTTCACGAAATTACTGTTCACCGATTTACTGTTCATCGCGCACTGTTCACTGCCGGAATTTACTGTTCACGGCCGGAGTCACTGTTCACCGGTCACTGTTCATCGCGGTACTGTTCATCGCGGTTACTGTTCATATCAGACTTAAAAAAAAAATTTAATTTTTTTTTTGAAATTATTAATTCATCTAGTTGTGTTAAACTTGGATCATCAATCCTTGTTTAATCGTGTTGTTTTTCAATTTTGAAATCCTAATTGTTCTAGGATTTGTTACTTGTATAAAAAAAAAACAAAAATAGAAATTATGGGAGAAGAGGCTAGAATACAATCTGAATTTCGTTCTAAATGCGTCGTGAAGGATAGAGTATGTAGTTTGGTTATTGATGGTGCTAGTTCGTCGAATTTTGCTAGTACTTATATGGTTGAAAAATTAGAGCTTCCAACTATGCAACATCCGTGTCCATATAAATTGCAAATTTTGATTGGCAACCATGAGATCGAAGTAAACAAACAAGTTTTGGTAGAATTAAGCATCGGCCAATGCAAAAATGAAGTGTTATGTGATGTGATACCAATGGCAGAATGGCATGTTTTGTTAGGGAGACCTTGGCATTATGAACGACAAGCGACACACAATCGCTGCACCAATAAATATTATTTCACCTTCGAACAACGAAGATTCCGTCTTACACCGATGTCACCAGCTCAAGCTTCTGAAGAAAGGGAAAGGGTAACAAGAAATTATGTGGACTATCAACATGAAAAAGAAAGGGAGAAGCTCGAAAAAGAAAGACTTGAGCAAGAAAAATTTGCAAGGGAAAAATGTGAGGAAGAAGAAATAGCAAAACAAGAAGAGGAGGAGAAGCTTGAACGAAAACAACTTGAAGAAGAAAAGAAGCAATTGGTGTATGACAAGGAGGAGGAATTGACTCCTAACAACAATTTGGTTAGGAAAACGAATTTGTTTGTTAGTATGGGGGAAGACTTAATGCTAGGGGCTGATCAGATGAAGAAAGAAAAAGGTGAGGATTTCGTTTTGGAGGAAGCTTCAACAACAGGGCAGCCCACTCTAGTCAAACAAGGGGGGTCCTTGGCTTTGGAAGCAAGCAAGGATGGCAGAGAATTGGCAGCCCAAACTTTTAGTTATGAAGACCACGGGTTCAAATTTTCGTGTCACATGATTCTTGAAGAAAAAGAAGCAAACAATTGGAAGAGTTTCTTGAATGCTTTCTTTAAAGCATTGGAAGTGTATGAACAGTCCAAAGAAGATCTTCAAGGCTTGAAGAAACTTAGGGACAGCCTATTTGAAGATGCAAAAGGAAAGGCTAGAATGATGGGGTTCGATCTACTCATGGAAGGGTTAAAGAAAGAAGAAGCAATCAAGGGCATCTGGTTTCTCAAGCATCCGACAAGTGGTGGGATCAACCAAGGATTATTTGGGCAGCCCGGAATGAAGGTGAATTATCAAGAATTGTTTGAGTGGTCACAAGCTAAGAAGACCCAAGGATTGAAGGCAATCCTTTTTCAAGAAGGGGAGTTTGATGCGGGAGAATGGGGGCAAGACAATGTGCACCTAGAAGACCAAAGGAGGATGCTAGTTGAGAGTAAGGGTAAGAAAGTTTTGTTAAGTGTTCAGGATCACGAGGTATTTGATCCAGGGAAAAAGGGGTGGAAGAATGGACAACGGTACGGGTCTCAAGTTCGAAATCAAAGGACATTTTAATGATCGGCCAAGAGCGGATTTGAGGGCAAATCCTTTTCAAGAGGGAGAGTATGATATGATTCGGACCAGCAAGCAAGATTAGAGAAACTGTGGACCTTGCGGACGCAAGGGTCCATAGACCTTGCGACCGCAAGGTATCCAGAAAGTTGCCGTTTTTCGTTTTTAATTGTTTTATTGTTAGGATATTATTAAGAGATTTAGTTTCTTTTTATTTAAGAGTTTCCTTTTATTTAGAGTTTCCTTTTAATTAGTTTTCTTGTCCTACAAGAATTAGGGTTTATTTTGTAAGCCTATAAAAAGGCATTCTTAAACATTGTTTTAGGGTGGAGAATTGAGATTAATAAAAGTTGAGTGATTTTCTGGTTAGAAAATTGTTTCTTATTTGAGTGTCCTGGATTGGAAGCTCGGATTATAAACATCGTGGATTCGTTGTTTATAGTTGAAATTCGACTTATCAGTTGGAGAGTCATCCCAATTGTGGCGTCATTCACAATTCCAAGGTTCGCGTCATCTCGAAGGCGTTGGGTCGCGGAGTCATTCATCCTAATACCTTCCTAGGAGATCTTTGGGTTCGTCGTATTCGTATCATTTTGGAACTGGTGAAATAGGATGGAAACCTAGCAGGGTAACTAGGGTTCACTTTGACCGGAGAGTTTAAGTGTTTAGGGGAGGTTTTGGCAGCCTAACGGAACTTCGAGGTTGATATAGAAAAACTATAGTGTAACAGACTGATCGTCTTTCTCTGAAATTCTGTTGTTTTTTTTTCCGTTAAAGTCTGATATTTTCTTCCGTGCTTTGAACGCTTGTACTATGAGCTGAAGGAATTGCACCAAAAGCAAATTGCAGCAGTGAATAGAACAATTGTGGATGCTTCCTACACCCCTTTTGGGCGCCGCTTGTGGCTATTGTGGGTTCAACACTCACTTTGGCCTACGGCTGCTCCCGCTTTGTTTTTTCTTCTGTTTTTGGCACTTTTGCCCCCTGCAATTCACTGTTTGTCAATTCTTCCGTCCTTTTACACTTTTAACCCTGTAACTTGACATCTGTTAGTCCTTTTAATAGGTCTTGATATTTTATGGCATGTCATAAACAAGGGTACGAAATTGGAGTGTCTACAGGTGGCGACCTCAGACTTTCTTCTAAGCGGATAAAGCCAAATATAATGTGTATAGTGATCAACAAAAATCGCATAGTATTTGAAACCATCAATAGAGTAAAGTGGGGAGGTCCAAACATCAATATAAATGTTTTGAAGCGGAAAGGTAGACACAATAGTATTTTGATGAAAAGGAAGTTTATGATTTTTATTACAAAAACAATCATTACAATGAAGATGATTATTACGCGCAGTGTCTATTGTTAAACCTAGACTAGATAGTATCTGACGTTGGACTGGGCCAGATGGATGACCAAGTCGATGAAGCCAATCTTGGTGAGAGACTTTGGAGCTAACACAAATAGTGGGGTGAGGAAAAGGGGTTGTGGTCAGCCATTCATACACATCATCCTTAGAATATCCGGTCAGTTGTATTCGCCCTGTCAATAGATCCTTCACGTGAAAAGAAGATGGTAAGAACTCAATATAAATATTATTGGAGATGCAAAATTGAGATATAGATATGAGATTACGTTTCATGCTAGGAACAAACAGGACATTTTGTAAGGTAAATGTGTGTGAGGGTATGTTAAGGGAAGAAGAACCGGTTTTAGAGATATGTAAGCATGTACCATCACCAATGACCATGTCATCAGTGCTTGAGTAGGGGGAGTGGAGCGAAAGGTTACAAAGATCGCTAGTGACATGGTGAGAGGCACCACTGTCAAGGAGGCATCTCGGTGTCCTTGTATCAGAGGTGGTTACTAGGTGTGGTCGCAGTTACCACTTGGAGTCGGATGCCAAGGGAGCAGCGGACTGAGGAGCAGTGGTGATCAGCTGGTAGGCGGGGCATCGAGTAACAGAATGACCCTGTTGGCGGCAGCCTTGACACTTGCTAAGGTAAGGGAGTTGTGGCCGAGGAGTGGAGGCCGAGGGCTGCTGTGAGTGTTGTTGAGGTTAATAGGGTACTGGCCGAGCTTGCGAGGAGGAGTGACAAGTAGTAGAGCTGTTGTTCCTCGATGTAACAATACTGGCAGAGATAGGGTGCAAGAAGGACACGGGCTCTGACTGCTTCAGGAGCAGCTCGCGATTGATGAGTTTTTCATGCAGCTTGTCAAATGATATGGGAGTGTCCCGGCCTTCAACCACATCCATGATGTGATGGTAGTCATCATCCAATGCACTGAGCATGATCTCAATGAGGTCCTCGTGATCAAGTGGTTTACCCAGAGCTGCGAGTTCATCAGCCCGACCTTTGACAAACTACATTGTAGACACCCAAATTTTGTATCCCCTGGTATGTAACATGACATGCAATATCAAGACCTGTTAAAACTTAACAAATATCAAGTTACAGGGTTTAAAAAAGCAAAAGACAAAGCATGATGCATAAAACAGTGAAATATAGGGGCCAGAGTGTCAAAAAGGAGGCTAAAAAAGGCTCCAGGCGCCACCACCAAAGGAAGCACGCGCGGAGCCCAGATCCTAAGGGGTCGGCGCCCAAGCCCAAATAGTGCACTCCGATTTGAGAATTAGTACAAGCTCTCAAGCGCGCGGTACAAGCTGATGAAGCACAAAGAAGAAATTTTAAAGACAGTGATGTCCCTCCTCTCACCTGTAAATAGAGGTGTCCGGCTTTAGAATTGAGGGCCAAGAAATTTTCTCACTTATACGCTGTGCATATATATTACGCAGTTAAATAGCGATCGTGAGATAGAGAGAGTTCCCTCCTCCTATAAAGCCTCGAAGCTCTGTCAAATCTCCTCCAAACACAAAACCAACCGGTCAAAGTGAGCCTTAGCCTTCCAACTAGGATTCCACCCTATCCCCCCGGTCCAAAAATCACAAAAAAAAAAAAAAAAAACAGTTGCGCTGCACGAATCCAAAATCCAAATCCGCTAGAAGCAAGCAGTTGCTCTGCCCGATTTCCGCCAGCAGCAAGCAAACAACAGCAAAAACGCAAGCAGTTTCTCTGCCCGTTTTATGGTGCCTAAAAGCAACTTTCGAAAGCAGTTATTCTGCCCGAGCCACAGCAACAGCAAAAGACTCCATCTCCCGGAAGGACAGAGCGAGCGCACCTCACGCTCTTAAAGGTAAACCTTTAAGAGTTTTATATAAAAAATATTATTTTCATCTGGTCCAATGTAAAAAATATAAGATGTTGTGATGCCCAGATTTCTATAGAAAATAGCATTTAAAAGAGTCATTATTATGGTCAAATATTTTTATAATGTATTTGTAATTATTGGAAGGAGGCGGCTACAAGTCTGTAAATAATGTAGATACATATATATCTACTTTTAATACTTTATTTTATTTGCTAGATAAATATAATAAAAAGCATATTTTAGTCAAAAACTATTTTTTTAGACCGAAAGGACGAGTTGGATGCCTAACACCTTCCCACCTCGTAACTTAGCCTCCGAACCCCTTTTTACAAACTCTGGTTATTTTTGGTTTTTTCTTTATTTCTCCTTAAAATAAAGATGGTGACTCCGTTTTAAAAATTTTGGATCACAGTGAGGCCCGCAACATCCTTTCTTGCACTTTTCTGTTTTCCCCTAAACAAGGGAGGATGGGAATGAAAGGGTGATCCATTTTCTGTATTTTGTTTTCCCCTAAACATGGGAGGATGAGACACGGGAAAACCAAAGCACTCATAGCGATTCAAAATAAGCATAAGGTCATGGTGAGGCTCGCAACATCCTTTTTTGCACTTTTTCGTTTTCCCTTAAACAAGAAAGGATGAGAATGAAAGGGTGATGCATTTTTTGTATCTTGTTTTCCCCTAAACAAGAGAGGATGAGACACGGGAAAACCAAAGCACTCATAGTGACCTAAGGCCATTTTCGAAAAGTCCATAGTGAGGCAGGACGTGTTCCCACGCACCTTCGCAACATCCTTTTTTTGCACTTTTCCGTTTTTCCCTAAACAAGGGACGATCAGTGGCAGATCCAGGAATAATGTTGACTAGTGTCCAAAATTTTAACTACTCCCTCCGTCCCAAAATATATGATGTTTTCGGGCTTTTCACACAGACCAGAGAAACATATTGTAAAGATTAAACTGTCTATATCCAAACATTAATGAGGTGTCTTAATATTCTTGTCTAAAGAGCCAAACACGAGTTACGAGATCAATAAATATGGGTAGAATTGGAAAAAAAGGGAAAATATTCCTTGAAAATTACAAAGTGTCATCTATTTTGGAACAAAAAAACTCTCTCAAAACGTCATATATTTTGGGACGGAGGGAGTATTATATTAAAACAATTTAGAAATTACAATTTGTCCTTTACGCATTTTCATATGTTGAAAACGTGTAATTAATCATCATCACCAACATTCATTAACATATATTTTTTTCGATATAACATACAAGAGAATCATTTAAAAATTGATCGAACATTCGATTTTGTAAATCCGTCTTCACAATATTTTTTACAAAGAATTTGGGAGGGGTCCAATGAAAACTTTTGGAGGGATCCAATTGTCAAATATCACAAACCTACTACCAATTTTTTTTTCTTGAGTGGTGTCCATGGACACCCCAACCTCTCATGTGGATCCGCCACTAGGGACGATGGGAATGAAAAGGGTGATGCGTTTTCTGTATCTTATTTTTCCCTAAACAAGGGAGGGTGAGATACGAAAAAATCTAAAGATCTCATAATGGACCAAAGCTCACTCAGGTGACCAAGGCGTATTCCATGCTCTTTTTGACAACATTCTTTCTGCACTTTTAATTTCGTCTTCCCCTAAATAAGAGAGGATGGAACGGAAAGAGTGATGTCTTCCCCGAGCCGCGTGTTCCCCTAAAAAAGGAAATGCGCGATCCAGGGGATACCTTCCGGGGCACCCACATGCATGTAGTCAGAGATCGACTAAGTGCCCTTGGAAGCTCGCTTGATGTAAACTTTAATTTGTTTTATGTGGCCGCTAATGGAACGAGCATAGGTGTGTGCCAGAGTTTTCCATGCTTCACGGGTGGTGGCGACCTGTTGTATCAAGGGAACCAAAGGAGCATAGAGGAATCCGATAAGAACGCCAAACAGGAGTTTGTCTTGCCAGATCCGAGGTTGGTAATGTGGGTTTGGTATGGGAACGTACTTGGATGTTTGAGCATCCTTGGCGAGGACTGTGGGAGGTGGGCATAGGTGTGGGCCGTCTACAAACTTGTATAGATCATAGCCAATAAGGGTTGGCTCAACTTGGAGTTTCCAAGCGATGTCGTTGGTAGAGGTGAGTTTGGTGATGTTGTGGTGAGAGATGTTGATGAGGTTGAAGGTTTGAGTTGGGTCAATGGGGTTTTTAATGGTGAGGGTTTGGTTGCCGGAAGCCATGGAGTCGAAGGATTGGGCGGCGGCGGCAAGGGGAAAGAGGGAGGTTTAGGAGTAATGCTATGATACTATGTAGAAACTGATAAAGTTTGGGAATAATTGCATAAGTCTTCCATTGATTAAATCACCTATTTTAAGGGAATTACAATTAGGGTTACACACGGAGTAGGGTACAAGAAACCTATACAAGGTAGGAGTTCTAATAGGGTAAGAACTATACAAATATTTATTCTCTAATATGAAGTAGTGGACGATAGATTGAAAAGTGGTGTGCTAGGTATCCTTTACAAGCTAGATACTGAGATTGTTATTGAGGCTTTAAGTCGGTTGTTAGATAGAGCGGTGGGAGGGGGATATATTCGAGGCTTCAAGGTGGCTTGCGACAGGACTTTGGAGATATATTAATTTCTCATCTTCTTTTCGCGGATGACACTTTCATCTTTTATGGAGCAGAAACTTCTCAATTGGGCTTTTTGAGACTTGTTTTATTATTCTTTCAAGCCATTTTGGGTCTTAGAGTCAATATAGCCAAAAGCGAGATCATTCCGGTCAAAGAGGTACTCAATGTGATTCGTTAGTTACTATTTTTTGGATGCAATGTCGGAAGTCTTCCTTCATCTTAAGTTGTCGTTCGTTTAGGTGCCCCTCACAAGAAGACGGCCTTGTGCATTTCTGTGTTGGAAAGATTTGAGCGACGTTTGGCGGGTTGGAAGAAATTACTGTTGTCCAAAGGTGGGAGACCTACCATTGTTAAAAGTACATTCTCTAGCCTTCCCACTTCCTACGTGTCTGTCTTCGTATTACCGACATCCATTAGGAGTAGGCTTGACAAGCTAGAAAGAGATTTTCTAAGGGAAGGGTCTTCGGAGGATCGTAAAGACCACCTCGTGAAGTGGGATATAGTGTGTGATATCAGTAAAGACTGAGGCTTAGGCATCAAGAATCTGAAGTTATTTAACACTGTGTTGTTGGGAAAGTGGCTTTGGAGATATTTGAAAGAGAAAGAGGATTTATGTAGAAGAATGGTGGTGTGTAAATTCGAAGAAGGGGATCATTTGTTGTTTTTCCTAATTCCATCTCTTTGCCTTTTGGGATAGGTGTTTGGAGGGGGATTTGAAAGGGTTCGACGGCTTTTGAGAGGATATTTCTTTTTAGATATTGGCATAGTCTATAAAGTCAAATTTTGGAAAGTAGATGGTGGACAATGTAGAGTTGTTCTGTTGTTTCCCGGACCTATTTGCCTTAGCTTCGTAAAAGGACTGCGTGATCTTGGAGATACTCAAATCAAACCAAAAATCAATCTCAACTCATTAAAAATTAATTAAATAATTTATTAGATACTCATTTGATTCAAAACTAAAAAATCTTCCCAATGGTCGCACAAAATCCAACACATTTACATACCCCACCATTTTTATCTCCATTAATAATGGCTAGAAACTTAAAAAAATCATCAAAATTTTTTTCTGACGTCCAAATGAAACAAACCAAATCTCTATTTATATGTAAAACGGTGTACTTTAATTCAGGAAAAATAAAATAAATAAATAATATTTTTTGGCTAAAAATTGGTCAAGAAAGACAATTGGGGAAAATAAAATGTCAACCAATACAATGATGACACATGGAAAGGGAAAGGGGGAGGAAGGCGCAGGAGGCAACAGGAAGGGTTCATCTAGTGATTTTTTTTTCATAAAATCATTGGTTGATTTTTATTAGATTTGTTTAGAATCTCCATTGTATGAGAAGATTTCATGGAGATACCCATTAGATAAGCCATTGGGCCTGCTCTACCGTGGTCTTCAACTTTCCGTAGGAGCCTTTAAGACTGGAGGTGGACTCCTTTTTGCAATTTTCTAAGAAGATATATTTCCATAAGGTAGGTCAGTAGGCCGATAGGGTGGCATGGAATGGGGCTAGGAGTAAGAGACTTTACGTTTGTGATTGCTTGTACTATCTTCAGTTGATAAATAAACATAGGTCTCCCTTCCCGTTGAAGCAAGTTTGAAGATCTAGTGCTCCTATGAGAATAGCTTTTTCGCTTGAGAGGTTGTTCTTGAAACTATTCTCACAACCAATTGAGAAATCGTCATACGATTCATGTTAATTGGTGCTACATGTGCAAAGGCAAGAGGAGAATGTCAATCATTTATTGATACATTGCCCTATTGTGACTCAATTGTGGTATGTGGGGTTTAGTTTGTTTGGTATTTTTTGGGCAATGCCGCAATCGATTAAGGAACTAACTATTCCTTTGTTGGTCCCTATACAAGCGAAAGATAAGAAATTTCATCTGCTGTTAGGAATGTGCTGGATGATTTGGCAGGAGAGAAATAGAAGGGCCTTTGAGAATATGGAAGAATCCATGTCTCCAATGACGAATTATTCCCTACTCCGTTCTCTTTTTTGTTGGTGCTCTTTAGAGAAGACCCATGTTCAGGATAATGTGAGGTAATTCTTTTGTAGAGTTTTTCCATAGCTTTACTTTAGGTTTAATAAATAATTTGGTCCCTGAACTTAACAACTCTTCCTGTTTGTGTTCCCATATTTGAACCATTCCTGTTTTGGTACCTAAAACCGCACATTTGGCTATACAATTCGTCCCTCAAGTAACGGCCGTCAGTTGAAACGTTAAAATTTGTCTGAAATGTCTCAAATACCTTTATTAATGATGAGTGGGATTCCATGTTAGAATTAGATGATGAGTTGGATATGTTTTAATAAATTAGTTAGGGTTAAATATCTGGTTTGGGATATACATATTGTTTTTCTCTCTTTCTCTCTCTCTCTCTCTCTCTCTCTCTCTCTCGCTCTTTTGTTGGAGACCAAGGTAGGAGTTCTCTCTATCTCTCTCTCTCCACAGTTCGTCTCTTTTGTTGCTTCGCTCTCTCTCTATCTTTCACATCTATCTCCCAGCTCTGTTCTGATTAATTGAACAACAATGGCGTCGTCTTTAACAATTGGGTCAAATCCCCAAAGCTCCAAATTTGGATATGAAATTTTTTGCAGGTGTGGCTTGCGAGCTCCAGATTGGACGTAATGACTAGAAAACACCCATGAATGGGGCTTAATGGGTGTCCAAATTACAAGGTATAATCCATTTATTTTGACCTTCTTGTTGAAAATTAGATTAATAATTGATTTTAATGAGTTCAACTCTCCATTTTTTGTAGGATCCCCAAAAGAATTGTGGGTATTTTGAATGGGTTGATCAATTCCCGAAAAGAGCAATTAAAGTAATCAACAAAGCTAGAGAAGAGGCAAATGATCTGGAAGTGAAGTTGTCCAAGGAAAACTGAGAAATTCATGTTTGAAGAAAGAAATTGAAAGACTTAAAAAACGAAATGAATGGAACGAAAAAATGTACTTGGGATTGATTATTGATTTAGGTATTGTAAATGGGTGGTTTATCAATGTAATCACCAGGAATGGCCGGTTAATGTTGCCATGAAAATGTACACGCTTTGTTGTATTTATTAAACCTTTACTTTATCTTAGCTGGTTGGTAAACTCCTATTAGTGTACAAAGGCGCACCACTTGTTTTGGCGTTTTATATATACACACTTTGCTTATCATGAAAACAAAAACTCAAACTCACTAAGAGTAGTGTCTTTTGGCTACGTTAATAGATGATGCAACAAGCTTTTTGGGGACCATGGATAAAAAAAAAGACCCTTATAGAAATATAAAAATTGAAACATTATACTATTTATTTTTTATTTTTCATCGTCCAAAGTATCGAGGGAGATGTGCAACACCTACAAATATACGAGAGCAAATAAAGTGCTCCCTCAGTCCTAAAATTATTGTCTTAATTGCTTTTATTTTTCGTCCGTCTCAAAATAATTGTCTTGTTTGAAACTTTCCTTTTTAGGATAACACTTTTACCATTTTACCTTTACTTTTTTATTATACTTTAATTATGAACCACATACATATGGATTTTAAAGTAAACTACACATCAATAATCTAGTCAAATATATTTTCTTAAACTGTTCGCCAAATTTACCCAGACGATAATTGTGGGACGGAGGGAGTATAAAATAATTACCGAAGAAATCTTGATCTCCAGCCATTTTCAAAAGCAAAATCACCATAAAGGTTTTCAAAATTTAGTTTTTCCAATATCTCATTTTAAAGGCATAATATTGGTAACTCATTTACTCTTTTTCAGGATATAGTTGATTTTCAATTTCAGTTTTGAAAACTTCTTTTTGTTGATGCCTGATGCTACAATCATCGATTTAGTTAACAAAATAATATACATATTATTACCAAACACCAAAAAATATGAAAAATATTTTTTGAACATCATTTTTCATGAAACAAATGGATCCTTGGTGAACTTTGACAACCTATCTATATAATAAAACAACTAGCTTCATGCACACAATCGAAAAAAGCCAACCATTGGCTCATATATAATCGTCCTCAAAAATTTTAACGGTGAAAATTAACTCTCAAAACTATAACTACTAGAATATAAATTCAGTGAAATTCCAAATTAAAATTGTCATAACTCTGGCACCGTACCATAGCGACATACGCAAAGACCTCGTCTGAATAAATTGAAAATTCAATGGTCTACAAAAGGAAATACACACACACAAAGACTAGCTTTTCATCAAAATAAGGCTTCGTTTGGTAGCCAGGATTAAGGCGAAATAGAATTAATAAGTCGAGTTGTCTGATGTTTGGTATGCAATAGATGGTCAGGACTAATAGCACGAGTTATCCAGATAAAGTCATTATCTCCCTCGCTATTAATACCAAGGGGGAGGGTGGTATTATTAGCGCCCTCACCAAAAAAAATGGAATTAATATTTTTAATGTCAAAACTACCGCCAATATACAAGTGAGGATTAATAACGAGGGCACTAATAATACTGAGATTAATAATACTGTTTATCCTTGTTCGACTACCAAATAAGCCCTAAGTGTAGTCTTAGTAATTTGCACACAATTAAGGAAGTTTATAAAAAACGGATCTACTATTATTTAATTCTAATTAATTTGGTTCAGTTGTAGAGTATTTTGATTTTTCCTCTTAACAACTCTCTTTTTAACTCATCCTATTTTTTTCAAAGTTTAATAACCCATCTTTACTCGTCTCACTTTCTCATAAAATTCTTGCGTATATATTGCAATTCTTTTTTATTTAAAAAAAAAAAACTAATGGTTGGATATACATCCAATAATATTAAAGTGTTGCGATGCAGTGGCTACAAATATTTTCTCATTTCCAATTACTTTGTAAAATATTTATTTTGAGAGCGGTAAATATTACCTTCGTCACAAAATAAATGTCGTTTTAGCTAGAAAAAAAAATATTTGTGCCAAAATAATTATCGTTATAGAATATCGAGAAATATTTGTTCATATTTTACCAAAACTACTCTTATTTACGGTACTCAAATTAAATATTGTTAAATAGGGTATACGTTGTTGAGAGAAAAGAAAAAACTACTAGTACAACTTAATTATAATAAATAATCTTAAATAAGAATAAATCAGTCTTTTTAAAACCTTCATTAATCTGTATGCGAATTACTAAAATAACATATGTTAAAGACTAGTAATCTTGTATTGTTTCTTCTTTCTCTTTTTATTACCTTCCTCTCGTATGTATAAGACCAGATCTATTTGATTTCTGAAAAATATTTCTAATCCTAAACATTTTGAAGAATCCTTCGTCAAAGGTTGAGAAAGAATGATTTTTTTATAATCTTCATTCGCAACAAAATATGTTCTTTGTGTGGGTTAAAAAACACCCTTTTTGGGTACTCCTTCAGCAATCGAATCACATGTATCTAATATATTCATAGTACAAATAAAATTATTATTCGAATCAATTGTAACCCAACCACAAAGAACATAAATTTATAAAATAAAAAGGAACGGGATTGAAATGAGTAACGGATCCGATCCACTTTAATCCAATTCAATCCAATTTAACCCGTTAATATTATTAAGTCGAAACGGGTTATATGCTACAATCTAAAAATATTAATGAATTAAATTGAGTAATTAATGAATTAGATTGAGTGAGTTAATGGGCAATGGATTAAAGTCGTAGAACTATTTACTCAATCGCAAATATTTCTAGAACATCTAGAACTAGAAGGGTATATTATTAGAAGGAGATGACCGGTTGGACTGGATGTATCAAATGGCATAGGAGTAGGAAGATAATATTATCTCATGTGAATTAAAATCTGCTGAAACTGTTCCTTACGTGGTTGGGGGCATTTTAGAAACAAGTTATAAAAAAAGTGGATTTTGCCGGTTTGAAACAAAAATAAGCGAGTAAAGCGGTTGAAAATTATATAGAATGTATCGGCTTATAATTTTGGGGAAAATTCTGATCGATTATTTTTAAAAAAGTTTTTAACCTTAAAAGTCAATCGTTTTTTTTTTCAATCGTAAAAGACCATTTTTCGAAATATTGTTCCGAAAATATCATTATCTTCTTCAACACCTCTGACAACACACTTTGGATTCGAAAATCACGATTATACACAACGAAACGGGGGTCGACCTGCCGGGTCAAGTCGTGGTGATCGAGGGGGCAACGCCCTCGAAAAGTAAACGTGTTTTTTGATCAATGAAATACGAAAGTATAATAGATTTGTGTTGAGTTGAAGGATTTTTTAGTTGAGACAAAGGTGGAGAAGGAAGATGAAAAAGAAGGCTTACGACGGAGGAGATTGAAGAAGAAGATGAAAGACGTAAACTGGTTTTTTATGTTTTTGTACTACAATTCATAAATTTCAATGTATTATTTTTGCACCGTGGTTCAAAAGTTTGATTCATGTAAAATTATTACACCGCGATATATTTGCACTTTATACTGTAATTTATTGAAAATTAATTAATTTTTTACACTTTAACAACTTTTTCAAAAATTGTATTGCGGTTCAAAAGTTTGATTCATGTAAAATTATTGTACCGCGATTCATAAAGTTTAATTGTAACACGCATACAGTTGATTAAGAATATCGTATTCATTTTACCACCAAAAATAACTTTTTCTAATTAAAAATAAAAATGAGATATTGTAGCAATTAAATACTTTAAAAAGTTAAACGGCCCGTAACTTTTCTTATAAATTTTCCAAATTTTCATTCAAAAGGCCATACGAGTATTAGCCCAACCCATCTAACCCATCAACTATTGATTCACGGAATACTCCCTCCGTTTTTTTGTAAAAAAGGAAATTAACAAATCAACTTTTTAATATAGTATTTTTGTTGTCAACTTTTTTTGTTTTTAAGGTTGGAGGGGACATAGACCTTATTCCAATTTTTAATTTTTTCTTATTTTTATGCCTTGAAAGGCTATAATTATAGATATATGATGTCTTTTGTGTGACTAGAACAAATAGTACTTCTGATGACGCTTTGAACATCTGACCTCTCGGTTGAGAGTAGTGATATACCAGGGTGCCTCTGATAGAGCTTGAACACTCGACCTCTCCGTTAAGATAAGTTGTTGCCTCTGAAGAGGCTTGAACAGCCGACTTTTTTTTATTGAAAGTTATAAGTCTAGAGTGTCTTTAGTGGGATTTGAACACCTGACTTCTCCGTTAGGAAAAATGAGCAGTATCAGTTGAGTTAGAGCTCGTTGGTTTTTGTTGTCAACCTTCTTTGGATCAAATAGTAATATTCTTAATACTCCATCCGTCCCTAAATAATCGTCCTGGTTGACCCGGCATATAGTTTAAAAAAAAACAATTGACTTGATTATTTATATTAGTTCAATGTGTAGTTTCCTTTAAAGTCCATGTGTATGTGGCCCATAATTAAAGTAGGGTGAAAAAGTAAGGGTAAAGTGGTAAAAATGATGTTCTAAAAAGGTAAGTTTCAAACTGAACAATTATTTTGGGACTGACGAAAAATGAAAGGAAGACGATAATTTAGGGACGAAATGAGGCTCCTAAGGGGGTGGCCTAGTGGTAGATATGTGACTTCATAATGTGTGAGGTCACATGTTCGATCCCTTCTCATGCCTCCCTTAAGAGGGAAAAAAAAAAGGACGGAGGGAATATAAAAAATAAATATTTCAATAAAGTTCTAAAAAAATGTCTGGTTTTCATCTTTCCTAGTCAACAAACTTTGAAGAAGGATTAGAAAGATATACTTAGCCTTACCAAGTTCTAAAGATAGTTATTGATAGTATTCTTAATTATGCTAAATTAATTATGTTCCAAAATAAATGTTGTTTTAGCAAAAACAATTTGTCCAAGGATAATTGTCGTTATAAGATTTTGAGAAACATTTATTCAGATTTTGTCAAAATTATCCTTATTTACTATGTTCAAACTACATGTTGTTAAAGAGTATTCTTGAGAGGAAAGAGAAAATTACTAATAAAACTTAATTACAATAAATGATATAGGGTTGATCGATCTTCTTATAACATTTCTTATGTTAAAACGATATTTATTTTGGGACGGGTAGTAAAAACAACTTTGCTACAATATAGATTATACACAAATGTTTCTTAAAATCCTAAAACGATATTCTCCGTTTTAAGCATATAGTCAATTATACTATTTTGAAGTATTTCACTTTAAGACTCCACTTTCAAAATTCATGTCAACATTATAATTATGATATTAACATTTCAACATTACCCTTAATATTTGATATTAACATATTAATTATCTTTAAGCATTAATATAATTATGATCAACTTTAATGCTAGCTATATCTTCCTTAATAATTAGACTTTTCAAACATGATCTCTTTGAGTGAGTGGGGGAGTACTTATTTAAAGGATAAAAGTTTAATATAGAATTTGGTCCCCGAACTTAACACCTTTTCATGTTCTGTTCTAGTCAGAGGCGGACGGAAAACATAGGGTCTAGGGGTAGTTGCCCCCACTTGGAGAAATTTTTGTTGAAGGATTTTTTTTAAATTTTTAATAATTAGTTATAATATATACAATTTGTCCCCACCTGAATAAAGTATATACAATTTGCCCCCACCTGAAAATTTGAAATTTTTTTTTTACTTGCCTGCGTAAATTTGTAAATCGTAACCCAAAAGCCAAAACCGGAAAACCCTTTTCCCAAAATTTGAAATTTGTAACCCAAAATCTCGAGTCTCAAGTCACATCCCCTCGGCGATTGGCGAACACCGAACAGGCTGAGGCTACAGCTTCAGGAATCAAGCTTCAGTCGTCTGCCCGTCTTCTCTTCTGCTCTCTAGTCTCTGCCTCTCACTCTCTGTCTCTGCAGCTCTGCTCCAAGCGAACCAAGTCACCGACCAAGCTTCCGGCTCCAGCCTCCAGTCCACTCCAGATCCAGAGTCCAGCCGGCAGCCGCTAGCCCGCTAGTGACTAGTGAGGCTCTCCATTCTCCAAAGACTCCAATCGGACCAATCCATCTGCTGCTCGCGGATCGCCTGCTTGCCTGCTCTGCCTCTGTATCTCACCGCTCACGTTCTTCACTGCCACTGGTCAGGCAGGTCACTAGGTCAGCCCCTAACCCTAAGTCCCTAACTCTAAAGTCTAAACTCACTAATAAAACCTTTAAAATTTTAAACCCCTTTACTCCTTTAGGCCTTTAGGGGCCACGGGCCAAGGCTTTTCCCAATACCCATTACCCAGTTAGTGAAGTTACCCTTTGTCCCTTTCCCGGTTTCCCTTTGGCCTTTTTTTACTCGGTCTCAGTTAGTTAGTAATTACCCTTTTGAGTTTTGACTTTTGGATTGTTAACTGTGATTGTGATTTTTTATTTTTTATTTGTGATTTGTGAATTTATATTTTTATAATTGTGATTTGTGAATATGTCATATTTGTTTTGTGAATGTGAATTTCTAAATTATAATTGTCCAAATCAAAATATGATCGTATGAATTTCAAAATTATAATTGTGATTTAAATTTTAAAAATTGAAATAACCCTAATTTTAAAATAACCCTAATTTGAAATAACTCTAATTGAATATTTAATTTATGTAATTGTGAATTTGTGATAGTTGATACTATATAATATTGCTTTAAATGATTGTCTTGTAATGAATATTGTCAAGACGGATCTACGAAACCGAATTTGTGATCAATTTTTAAATGATTGTCTTGTATGTTTTATTGAAAAAGATTTGCTTAGGACTGTTACAAATGATGATATAATTAAACGTTTTCAAAATATGAAAACGCGTAGGGGACAATTATGATTTGTAAACTTTATTAAATTTGTGCACCCGGTTGGAAAAATTTCTGCGTCCGCCACTGGTTCTAGTACTTTGACTTTTCCTATTTTGGTCTCTAAGACTTTTGGCATGATATTTCGTCCCTAAAGTGACAGCTGTCAACAGGGACGTTAAAATTTGCATAAATCTCTAAATTGCCCCAAGTAAATTGGACTACAAACTGAGTTGGAATTTTTTTACTAAACAAAGGCAACATCTCGATCTTCTTTCTTTCTCTCCCTTTTCTTCTTTTTCTTTTGGCTACAGTCTTCTTTCTCACTCTTTATATTTTCATCTATCTCTCTCCCTCTCTCAAATTTGACAACGACTCACCAACACCAACTATTTTGACACCCCCCCCCATCGCCGTTATCAAGGGTATTTTTTGTAAATAATGCTCACTTCTGGAATGGCCATCCAAGTTGCAAATAGTACGTGAAACCATAATCCAGATTTGACTGATTATCGATCATTCCATGGAGTTGAAAAATTTGGCGGAGCAAGTTATTGGTGATGGGTCGTTGGATGATATTTTCAAGGTTATGCACTCTGCCATTGATGTTGCTACTTCAAGATGCAAAAATATGTGTGGGTCGTCCAAATGCGATTGTATGGATATCAAGGCTTGTGTGTGGATTGGATCTTCCCAAAACCCTGTCAGAACACGAAGAACACCTTAGAAGGAATGCAAGGCAAGGCCTCACGAAACGCATCTGCGTGAGAGTAAGAGTCTTATGGTAGATAAAGTAATTTGATAGAGTTTCAGTGTGTGTATTTAAGCATACCTTGTGTAGGATTTATGGAGGGGTAAATATAAGCCCCCAAGTATTAGAATCCTTGTAGAATTAGGATTATTAGCAGACTATTAGGATTAGGAGTCCGTCCCTAAATTGTAGGTGAGTTTGACAGGATTTTGCTTGATTCCCAACATAGAAATGAAAGGAGTCCACCGAGGACCACGTCAAAGCATTAACCAAAAAAGTTGAATGTTTGATGATGTCGTTTTCTGAGCTAAGGATATATCAGAGAATCTGATCAACCAGCTTGGATCGGTACATATAAAAGAGTAGCAAACGTTATCTAAGCAGGGAGTGCCCGTGCAAATCCTCTCCAGCGTGAGAATCAGTACCACTAGATCAATGTGAGTGAAAATAAGATAATTGTGTTTGACAGTGGAAGGGGGTAAAATAAATTGCATACCTTTCTGTAAAGGGGTTATGCCTTATATATATATATATATATATATATATATATATATATATATATATATATATATATATATATATATATATATATTGTACAAAATAGAGTTCGTTACACCAGGGGGTCTTCTAGAAGGTAAATATGTCATGCTAAGGTAGACAAAAAAACTTGTGATAGAGATTGGTTGGCAACAATAAACAATTGGTCTTGATTGTGATGCAGTCCGCTTGAAGTGGATTATGAATATGTTGCGGACAAACAACTATATTGGCTCTTGGGCCACTAGTAGTGGACAAATAAGCATGGTCCACCATAGTACATGTTAGCTTCAAACCATGAGTCCCTTTGTTTTGAGCTATTGGAATATAATGACATTTTTACCCATACATAGAATTATGTGTGGCTCAATATTGTAGACTTTTAGTTGGTGTTCTAAGAGCGGCAGATCAAAGAATAACTTGATGAGCGAAATCTGCAGACAAGAGACATTTTCTCTATTCCAAAGTATGACATTTAGCTGCCATAGATATTTTTCAATCTTCCTGTTATATTTTTTCTTTTTTTTTCTATTTCATGTTTCTTATTTTATATTTCAATTATTTTTTTCTTTTTTCCCCTTTATGTTTCAATTTTTTTATTTTACACTTTAATTTATTTTCTAGTTTATTTCAAAGTTCGTTTTCTTTTTTATTTTTTTCTGCTACATTTCATAAAAAAAATAAGTTTTTCTCATTTTTTATTTTCATGTTTCATTTTTCTCTAACAATTAAAATTTGTACCAAAAATAAACGGATTTTTTTTTGAAGAAATTGTGAAGTGCATTAGTTATTGGTGCTGGTGAAATTTTTGGTTCTGGGTATGAAATAGAAACTTAAAAAAAACTAATTTAAAAATAAAACGTTTAAAGTGGAAAAGAAACTAAATATAAACAATAAATAATAATAATTAATGACCTATGTGGTTCAAAAAAAATATTTTTTGGATTAATTTCATAATTATTTATATCACAATAAAAACGTATTTTTTTAATGAAATTTAGCAAAAAAAGATAAAAAAGAAAATGGTATTTGAAATGAACTAGAAAATAAATTAAAATCAAAATAAAATATTCAAATAGAAAAGGGAAAAGAAAAAAATTGAGACAAAAGATAAAGAAAGAGAAAAACAAGCAGCATTGCTCTTAAAAAAAATCCAACTCAGCTTTCTAGTTCAACATTGAATCACTCTCACCATCTACTAGAGGCATTTTTGTCATATCTTGCAGTTTTTAACATCATAATTGACGTCCGTTACTTGAGGAACGGACTGTCATTTTAAAAGTCCAGTTTAGGGACTAAAACATGAAAGGTCCAAGTACTAGAACGAAACCAAGAAAAGATGTCAAGTTCAGCGACCAAATTATATATTAGGCCTAAATCATAATTTGATCGCCCTACTTTCACACTTTTTGCTATAAGGTAACTCTATTATATTTATTTTTTTAATCTAGTCATTGTACTTGACTATAAATCGCAGTTTGGTCTCCTCGAGTCATTTTTAGGATGAAAATGATCGAAAAGACATAAATGCATTTTAAGCTTATATTACAAGCAAAGGATAGACAATCAAGCAAGCAACACGTGATGTAGGTAATGGAATTTTCAAGTTTCTACGAATGTTTAGAGGTTTCCACCAAAAAAATTGGATGTAATTATAAATGTGTGATATATAGTCAAGTACAATAACTAAACTGAAAGAAAGAAAAAGTAGAATTAGCTTATACTCCGCAAAAAAGTGTTATAGTCAAGTACAATGACTAAAAAAAAGATTGACTTGAGGAGTGGCTATCACCAGTTGAGAGTTCGGGCGGAGGATGTCCCGAAGATAGCTTTTTGCACCGTTACGACCATTACGAGTTTGTTGTGATGCCGTTTGGATTGATAAACGCACCTGCAGTTTTCATGGACTTGATGAATCGATTTTTTTCATGAGTATCTCGATTGCTTTGTGGTTGTTTTTATTGATGATATTCTTGTGTACTCCAAGTCATGAGAGGAACATAAGAATCACTTGAGAGAGCTTCTTTCTCTCTTGCGGAAGAAGCAACTTTATGCGAAGTTTAGTAAGTGTGCTTTCTAGCTCGAACATGTTTCTTTTCTAGGGCACGTGGTGTCTAGTGATGGTATCGCGGTAGATCCATCCAAGGTTGAGGCGGTTACTAAGTGGAAGACGCCTAGTACGGTAACCGAAGTTCGTAGTTTCTTGGGCTTGGCAGGTTATTACCGTAGGTTTATAGAGGGATTTTCGAAAATTGCTACTCCGATGACTAATTTGACACATAAGAAGTCTTCTTTTATATGGAGTGATAAGTGTGAGGCCAGTTTTCAGGAGTTGATGAGGAGGTTGACTACGGCTCATATCTTAGCATTGCCTAGTGGTTCCGAGAACTTTGTTGTTTATAGCGACGCTTCATTAGAAGGCTTGGATTGCGTACTTATGCAGAATGGGAGAGTTATTGCTTATGCTTCGAGGAAGTTATCACCTTATGAGCAAAATTATCTGACACATGACCTTGAGTTGGCAGCTATTATATTTGCTCTTCACAAGTGGAAACATTATCTTTATGGGGCTAAGTTCGAGATATTTACTAATCACAAGAGTTTGAAGTATCTTTTTTCACAAAAGGAGTTGAACATGCGACTGAGGCGATGGATGAAGAAGCTTAAGGATCACGATTGCACTATTTTATACCATCTGGGGAAAGCTAACGTTGTTGCGGATGCTTTGAGTAGGAAGGCATATATGTCTTGCTTGATAATGAGGGAGTGGAAGATGCTTGAGGATGTCCGTGAATGGAGTCCAATTGTGAGTGAGCATAGTGTTATCTTTGCTAGTGTGCATGCTACACCTGTATTGTTTGAGTTGATTAAGAAGGCTGAAACTACAGATTCTGAGTTGAGAATGATTATGGATTGATTGGGTGATAGTAAGACATAGGAGTTCGCTATTAGCAATGATGGTATTTTAACTTTTTGGGCTAGAGTTTGCGTTCCTTCTACCGATGGAGTTAAGCGTATGGTTCTTGATGAGGCTCACAAGGCCAAGTATACTATACATCCATGGAGTGCCAAAATGTTTAGAGACTTGAAGAGACAGTTTTGGTGGAATGGAATGAAGAGAGAGATCGCAGAGTATGTATCTAGATGTTTGACATGTCAACAAGTTAAAGCTGAACACCAGAGACCTGTCGGTTTACTTCAGCCACTTGAGATATCGAAGTGGAAATGGGAACATATCACCATGGATTTTTGTGGCAGGATTGCCACGTACTCGTCGAGGTTTTGATGCAGTTTGGGTTGTTGTGGATAGGCTGACTAAATCTTCACATTTTATTCCTATTGCGATGACTTATAGTTTGAGTCAGTTGGCAGCGTTGTATATTCAGGATATCGTGAGATTACATGGTATTCTGGTTAGCATTGTATCTGATAGAGATCCTAGGTTCACTTTTAGATTTTGGCATTCTTTGCAGGAGGCTTTGGGTAGGAAGTTGAACTTTAGTACGACTTTTCACCCACAGTCTGATGATCAGTCTGAGAGATTGATTCAGGTATTGGAGGATTTATTGTGTGCTTGTGCTATGGATTTCAAAGGTAGTTGGGATTCTCATTTACCATTAGTCGAATTTGCATATAACAACATTTACCAGTCCAGTATTGAGATGGCGCCATATGAGGCTTTATATGGGCGTAAGTATCGTTCACCGATTTGCTGGGATGAAGTTGGTGAAGGTAAGCTATTGGGTTCGGAGATGGTACAACAGTCAGTTGAGAGTGTGAAACTTATCAGAGACATATTACTTACAGCTCAGAGTAGACAGAAAAGCTACGCAGACAACCGGAGACGTTACTTAGAGTTTCAGGTTGGTGATTATGTATTCTTGAAAGTATCGCCCCGACGTGGTACTAAGTGATTTGGGAAGAAAGGTAAACTTTCACCTAGATTTATTGGACCATTTGAGATCTTAGAAAGGATTGCATCTTTGGCGTATCGGTTAACATTGCCACCTTCTATATCGGATGTTCATGATGTCTTCCATGTCTCGATGCTACGCAAATACTTGAAGGATGAATCACATGTCCTTACATATGATGAGATTTCTATTGAACCCGACCTTTCTTATAACGAGAAGCCGATGAGGATTCTTGATACGAAGGAACAAGTCTTAAGAACAAAGAGGATACCGTTGGTTAAAGTCTTGTGGAAGAACCATGACATTGAGGAAGCTACTTAGGAAACCAAGCTTGATATGAGAGAGAGATACCCTTTCCTATTCGATGATTCCGGTAAAAATTTAGGGGCTAAATTCCTTTTAGTGGGGGAGGATGTGAGAACCCAAAACCTACTTGCATAACATTCCTTCCATACTTGTTAATATGTTCATTATGTGCCTTAACATGCTTTAGAGTCCATATTGTACATATCATGTTTGCATTAGGTCAACCATGATCGTAGTCGCTTGTATGCCTTCTATATGTTGCATGCTTTGTTATACTTGCTTCGTGTATCATCTTAGCACTTAACTAAGTCCTACTAGAGCCTTAGTACCTTTATAACATGTTCTATAACTTCAATCTAGGCCATTGTATGCTTGGTTGAGAGTTCGAAAGCCTTCTTGCTTCATTTAACCTTTTGACTCTTAGGGTCTCTCGGTTGTCTTTCCTTGCCTCATTTCGTGTCTTTGAGACTCGTAGGATGTTAACTTGAATCCTAGACCTTGTATCCTAGTCCTAAACATGTTTAATAATGTTCGTTCATACTTGTTGTATCCTTGGTTAACTCGTTGTTGATTCATTTGATGTTCATCGCGAGTTTTGCCTTTCATTCCTCCTTGTTCCGGGTGACCTTCGAACCTATTTCGGACGTGTTTTGAGTGTGTTAAACATCCCTTATAGCTTGGGGTTAAGTTGTACACATTTAGGACTTGTTTTCTAGCCTTTTTAATTAGCTATCCAGACCACTTAGCGACCACGCAGAATCCAGCATAACCAGAAATTGAGAAGGCCACTGAGCGCTCGCTCATCCCCTTGACTGGGCGACAGCTCAGCCCTGTTTTCTACTCCACGGGATTTTCTTATTTGTACGAATTGTAACCCAATTATCCCATTAAACCCCCCATCCTTAGTGACCCTAATCCATTGTTTTAGGCCCTAACTAAGTCAACTAATCCTAATCCCTTTCATCCTCCTTGTGACAAGTGGATTCCCACTCATCCTCCATGTGACATGTGGATTTCTACTAACTTTGCATGTCATATAAATAATCCTTCCTCCTTTGTGATCATCCTTAAACCCCATTTTGCAGCCATTTCATTCTCTCTCTCTCTTCCCAAGCTTATGTGTGTGAATGGTGAGGGGAGATTAGTGTGTGTTTCCTTCATATCTTGAGCTCCCGAACTCCGATTGCCAATCCGAGACTACCAAATCGAAGCTATCGATGAGGAGCATGATTCTAACAGATTATATTTTGTTCATTTCATATTTTTCCTTAGTGTAAGGTAAGCTATTGATTCCCCTTATGATGTATGCTAGAAATGCCATGCTATCCCTTTTTTTCTCATGATTTTCATGCTCCTACCATGTCTATACTATGTTTGATAATGATTGAGATTCTGGGATTTTTGAGTGATATACTCATCTTGTTGTTTTGGTCCTAATCCTAGAATTAAATGTGTTCTATGCCAAAAAAAAATGTGTTCTATGCCTCATTTGGAATAACTATTGTTCTTGAACCATTGACTTTTAAGAACTTTTAGAAATTATAATTCTAGGATTTCATAATTTATGAATTGATGATAATCCTTGGCTATGGTTATTATTTGGATTAATGACTTAGTCTACCCTATACAAGAACTTAGAAAAGAGTTTAGAATGCATTTATTGTTTAAACTCTATTGGATGAATTTATAGAGACGACTCAACGGAGTCCATTTTAGTAAGCCATTGAACAATATCAGCTCAATGATCAATCCCTACGACGTTCTTAAATGTGTTCCCCTAGAATACTAGTTCTAGACTCTTGAATTGGATTGACTATCATGCTTGATTTAAATGTCATATAATAGAATGCCTATTTGACATGTTGAGTTTGCTCTTGTCGAACTCAATCCTACTTGATTTATTGATGGGAATAATTACTTGTCATGAACGAGATCGCTCTTGTCGACCTCATCCTCTACTTGAGAATTTTTTAAGTAAACACTAATTGGCATTTGCATGAGTCCAGTTGGCATACTTGCTCTTGTACACACACGCCTCCACTGTGGCCGCAGTGGGGAAGTAGCCCCTTTGTTGTAACCATTAGAGCGCATTGGTGTGTCTATCCCGAGCATCTCCTTGGAAGGTCGATGTATTCACAATCATCTGACACCTCACATTCTAGATAACGCTTGAATGCAGGAACTACGTAGCGACACCGGCTCTCCATATATCCTTATCCTATGTGATTTAATTACGAGCACCTATGTGAAACAATGTGCATCTTGGATATATGATATATATGCTTATGTGACGATATCTTGCCTTGTATGTTGCATAATTCCATGACATGCATGATTGATAGCTTACAAGTCTTTATGACTTATCCATTCTCCTTTACTGTTTTAGATCCTAGCAAAGTAGGTCCTTCTCGCTGAGGCTTGCAGTGTTCATGCTTCCTTTATTTCTCTTTTGGTCCGGCGTTCCAGTTGAAGAGGTGGTTAAGATGTCCTCTTCCATCCTTTTGTATTTTGCAAGGACGATGGGTTTGAAGCAAGTCATTTAGACTATGCTTGGGAATGTGTATAGAACTTGTGCTTACTCCTTTAATTAGCTACTAGTAGCTTTAACACTTGTAGTATTTGTATTCCTTTTGATGCCGGCAATGTGTAAGTAGAGCTTTGGTTATCTTGTTGATTAGCTCACTACGTATAAGTCTTCCACTGAGCATCCTATTAGCTCTTATTTATTTCTTGTCCTTTAACTGCTAGCTTGGGTTCCGGCATGTAGTGTCGCCGATGACTTGGTTTAATTGCTTAACTGTTATATCAGGAAACGTTTTTAAAATTCTGGCTTTTTGGTGCCGAGGCGTGTTACGTCTCCAATGTTGCGTCACGTCGTTTTGTTAAATTGAGTCCTTGCATGTTTAGTTGTTTACTTGCTTGTTTTCCCCTCCTATTTGGGCGGTTCGGCCCGCGGTTCCACCTTGGGCCCCAGTCGGGTCGCCACAACTACCTAACGAAAATGGGTGTTTGCATTGATATTTATACTCACACAACTCAACAACAAAGAGAACATTAATCTATACCTCTAAAAAATTGTAGCATATCTAATACATAAAACCATAATTTGAACTCTAAGAAAACTGTTGCACAATAAACCAGTTTTCATACCAGAATTTAAACTTCTAAAATAGTGTTGCATATTGAAAATGGGTGGTCTGCATTGATATTAATACTTTAACATATGGATAAGTATAGTCATATTATATTTCACTGCAATTAACAATTTAATATACATTAATAATCTGCAGTATATATAAATTAAAACTAGACTTCCAATAATCTGTAGTATATATAAATCAAAACTAGACTTCCAACAATTTAACATACATTCAACATTTTCATTTTTACTGCATTGACTTCCAATAATCCAAACGAAGGCCAATAATTTAAAACTAGACTCACTGATTCATCAAGATTATCATCTCATTTTGACTTCATAAACTAGACCTTGTAATTCATTAGGAAAGTAGGAAGTCTGTCAATTTGTAGTGTGTGTGTGTGTGTGTGTGTGTATATATATATATATATACATATATATATATATATGGAGGGAGAGAGAGAGAGAGAGGCATACAGAATCACAGATTACAAAGAGAGTTAAGACTTGAGACTTGGGGTAGATTGTAAAGTTCAAAGCAGGGAGATCCATGTGAGAATTGAGATTAAGAATGAGATAGAGAGTTAGAGAGAAAGAGACAGAATCTAACCTTCAAGGGAAGTCAAAGTTTGTCGTGCCGTCGCTACTGAAGCTCAAAGCCGAAGCTGCCGGCTGTCGAAGCTCAAAGTCGAAGTTGTCGTGTTGTCACTGTTGAAGGGTCTATTGACTTTGGCTCTGTGCTAGCGACCTAGCGCTAGGGTTTCAATTGGAGTGAAGGGACGAAGAAATCAACAGATTTGATTCGCAAATCTTAGACTCTCAGTCTCTCTCTCTCTTTCGCTTAGGGCTTGGGGTAGGAAAATGGAAACGGCAAACACAAATAGGATTTAGGTCTTTAGGGTTAGAAAAATGAAATAAGAAATTTATATATATATATATATATATATATATATATATATATATATATATATATATATATATATATATATATACTATACTATAAAATATGAATAAATAACCTATTGGGTCGGTTCGGTCCGATTCTGTGTTTTATGGGTTCTAGGACCAGGACTGACCCAATTACCTAGTTCTAGGGAAATTCAGATCTAGGACCAATACTTTGGTCCGGTCCATTTTTGACTGGTTCAGTCCGGTTCCATTGGTCCGATCAGGTTCCGAAAAACCCTTACACACCCCTAGTCGGAGTGACTAAAAACTAAAAATCAGGAAATGGGAAACGAAAGAAAAAGGAGGATTAATTAACCTTGATAGAATTGGAATTGTCTGTCTGCCGAATCAAGGTTGTAGATGGAGAAAGGAAGTTGACGATGGAGCAGAGAGAGCTCGGAGAAGGAGAAGGAGCTCCAGCACTGTAAAAGAGGGGAGGCCGCCAGGTTTGGGTGGAGAAGGGAAGAAGCAGGAGAGAAAAGAGATCAAAGGTGGTTCTGTTTTGATGAAGATAGAGGTAGCCGGAGATGGAGATGGCCGGAGCAAGAGGGGCTGACTGAGAACGATGAAAGCTTGGGAGTTGTGCTATGCGTTTGGAGAAAATGAAGATCAACTTAGGGTTTTCTCTTTTCCTTTTTTTCCAGTAAGTTTTCAAGTGAAGGGTGAAGTGAAGGAGAAGCGATCTATGGTTTTGATGGTTACTGTGTATGAACAGTCGTCTGTTAACGTAAGGGCAAATTCGGGATTTTAAGTAAATTTTGATGGCAAAACTCACGGTAACCCCGTGACTGTGAGGGGGGAATCTCACAGCAAAAACTGAGTTCAAAGACCAAACGCATATAGAAAAAAATAGTAGGACCAAACGCATATTTTGTGGATAGTTTATTGACCAAATAATATATTAATCCTATTATTAAAAGGGTCGCGCTATTGAGACCCCCCATTTGTGACAACCCAACCCAGATTCCAATACATAATCCCGAGGTCGTGCCACTAAACCAACTAAACAATGGACAAGTGCCTGCTAAGCATAGTGGCGCCCATCAAACAACTGAGCTAAACAAGCTCTAACAAAGAAATTAAAGCCATAACGGCGATACAAAACAACAACAAATAAATTGCGGAAGTGAAATATAATGTAAGAAGAGGCTTGAGCTATCAAGCTCTGAGCTAACACAACCAAAAAGATGGTAAATCTCTCGGCCTAAAGATTCGAATTGCGTGGCTCAACAATGCACACACACAACTAACCACCTGTTTAACAAAACTGGAATATAAACTCAAGTCATCGGCGACACTACATGCCGGAACCCAACAACTACAACCACGAGTCTACTACTCGGGAGATACAACATCAATTGTGACAACCACAACTAAACATCATAAGCTAACAACATGCTCGACAATAATCTAGAATAAACTTCTAAGTAGAACCATGACACGACATAACTTGTCGGCTCAAAAATAATACAACTTACAATTACCCAACACACTTCTACCCAAGGTAATGCGTACATATACAAATGTTCTCACTGGGATTAACAATAAATATTAATAATAGTAATAATAATAATAATGATAATGGAACACTGCAAGCTAAGTCTCGGAAGCAACACCAACTACGATCGCGAACTACTCGACCTCAACGTGAGGTAACGATCACACTGCACACTAAAGAAATAAAAGCACTGAGTGAGTCATAATGACCCAGCAAGTTACTACAAATAACAATATAGCATGATAATATATATTCATCTATAACTAATCATGGTAATCTTTTAATTATGATAAATCTCATAGATAAGTGCCACATAATAATAGGTACATGAATCACAATACATTAAATCCACGTAACATGGTGATAATCACATAAGTGCTCACATACAAACCATATGAACCAGGGTATGCTCCTTTGATCCGCATCTGCCATGCTCCTCCTGCAATACATTTATAAAACAAATCATGCTCTCGGGTCCCACCCGAGTCGCATGTGCCCTCGATACCCATCTCGTGGTATCGACGTCCCCGAGTCCCACTCGAGTTCCATAGCTATCTCAAGTCATGCCTATTGTTACAACAAGGTCGACTACATCCCAACTACGGCCAACAGTGGAGGGGTGTTTGCAAACTATCTCCGATACGGTGACCCATAACGATCACGAACTTTGACATTCGTGAAGGCGATGCGTCGTCCCATCATCGACCCAATCAAATCAACCAATCATGCCCACGGAACTTCCAATGCAATGCAAAGTAGATCTAAAATTCTACCTTGTCATATTGCCTAACACATGTTTGAAGGTAACGAACAATACATCTCAAAACTACATATTTAGTCTTGAATCACATAATCACACATGCACATATTTACAAGTATTCCCGAATACAACTTGACCACTTTTTTTAGTCCAAGTATCTAAACATTAGGGTGTACAATGATCCTTAAATCACACACTTTACTAGACTATTAATTATTCTAATTACCATTCATATAATAAGACTATATGTTTAGTTTAATTTGCATTCACATAACAAGACTACATATTTAGTCTATCAACAATAACCCATCGAGATCCTCCAAGATCCTCAACCCGTAAACAAATAAAGACTACTAAGTTAGTCTAAATACATTTATAACATTATGTTATATACTTAGTCTCCAAGTAAAACTCATACTAGGACTTTCTATCTAGTCCAACAATCATGATTAAGGTCCTTAAAGATCCCCGATTAGCAAACAAGTTGAAAGGATTAAACTGAGGAAATGATCCTCGGCACGATAGTGGGCCCTACTTAAAAAGCCAATAGTAACGAAGTCGGAAACATAGGTCCCTGAGATAACGCGAGTTTGAATATTGTCGAGTAATAGACAGCGCACGGCCTCCAACAGCTTTGGTCTCGGCTGGCTAGAGTGACCTCTGATGTCCTCAGCCCCGGGCACTAGAGTGGTTTCCACCACCCTCGGCCTCATCGCTAAATCGGTCCCTAGTGACCTCGTCCTCGGCAGCAATAAACACTTTATCGCAAAACCTCTCAGCCTCGGCATCAGATCAATCATCACCCGGCCTGACAAAACAGCTTCCCTAGGCCCGATAAAACCGCTACACGCAATCACCAACTCCCTGACAAATACGCAGCCCACTTATTTCTGACGGAGACCATCAACGCATTTAATGATCGCCGCTATGTGCTCCCCAATGACCAGTCGCCACATTGACAGTAATAACAGGTATAAATAGAGGACTCACATTTATTGTAAAGGTAGGTAAAATTCTGAGATAACACTACTCTCTTATCATAATCCCTTATCAAGCAAATATCACGGCACATTCATTACCTCTTTCCTACCGGAAATCTTACTCTCACACCGGAGGGTTCTAGTCGGGCCGTCCCGACTCCTTAACGGTGTTTGTTGTTTACCTTGTGCAGGTTAACCAGGAAAGATCAACGAGAAAACGCCACCTCATCCTTGCCTCCTACGTGGACAACAAGACAAGGTCACCACGAAAACAGCGTGATCAGTTTGGTTCTGTTGCCGGGAAACGACTTTCTCAGTCACAGTGTCCACAAACGAGAAAGGATGGTGAGATCAAAAAGGCAAGCCTCTAAAAATGTCACCCCCGCTGCATCCACCCGCCCAGAAAAGGAACCAGCCGAGCACAACGAGGGAAGGGATGCGGGGGGCCCTGGTCTCTCAACGAGGCAGGACTCCGGCGCCTCGGTACCCGAAGTGTCGGCAAGGGCCCAACGGAGACTCGCACTGGCCAAAAGGCTCTCTAACAACAAATATAGAGAGGCCGACGCCAACCCCCGAGACGGACGATTCACTGAAGTCGAGTCTTCCAGAGCCAACGAAGAGGAACGACCTCATGACAAAACGAATAAACCAACGGCCCAGGAACAAGTGGACCAGGAATACGCGTATTGGGAGCACCAAAAAACCCTGTACACAAAGATACAGGAGGCCGAGACCAAAATGCACGAGCTACGACAAAAAGATTGGGCCCCAGAACCCGAGCCCATAATCAACGTGCAAAGCACCCCAGCGCGCTCCAACTCGGTCTGACAGAGGGTGGAAGCTACGAAAGCCAAAAGAGCAAAATTTACCACCAATGTCAAGTCAAGACTCGGCAAGAGGATGGCCGGCGAGGGATCTAGGATGAGCATTCATTCTCGCTTAAGGTTCCCCCCCCCCGATACAGATAATCGTCGAGCTCACAGCGAGGAAGGAGAGTCCCAGCCCTACACCCAGTCTTCAACCAACAAAGCTCTCTCCAAATCCCGACATCCGTCTCGCCAACTCGCAAAAGAGGCTCGCCTGGGGTCCCCAATAAGAAACACAACCGAGGAAGAGGTCGAGATACCTCAGGCAGACAAGGGAGCCAACGGCATCTCCACCAAAGCTATAGGCTCGGCACAAGGTGACCCACCAATGACGGATGCCGAGATAAGGGCATGGATGGAGAAACTAGAAGCTCGGCAGAACTTAGGAACCAACTCGACCGTCAAGAAAATTGAAGGGTCGTCCGTTCATTAAACAGATAAGAGAAGTGGAGATACCCTCGAAAGTGAAGATCCTATACTTCGAAGACTACACCGGTAGCACAACCGCCCTGGATCACGTGTCAGGGTTTGAATTAAAAATGATCATAGTGACCAGACTCGATGATATATGGTGTTTGGTATTCGCAGGAACCCTGAAAAAGTAGGCCCAACAGTGGTACAACGGGTTAGCACATGACTCTATCACCTGTTGGGATGACTTTAAAGGGGTTTTTTTGAAAAAATTCACCTCGGCAGGTGCTCTCCCAAAAAGCGAGACAGACCTGTGCAGCGTGAAACAAGAGAGGGGAGAGACTGTGCTCTCGTACATGACTCGCTTCAAAGAGGTCATGGACCAAATCCCAGATATTCCTGACACCTCCGTAAGAATGTGCTTCGGAGCAGGCCTGATGCGAGGGAACTGCCGAACCGAGCTTCTCATGAGACCAAGGGACACGATTGGCGAGATGTTCCTAACAGCCCAAAAGGTGGCTCTGCTGGACGGTGAGCAACCCTCTGCTGCAGCAAGCTCGCGAGCAGTCACATCCCCGCCAGGCACAGCTAGTGTTGCCGACCAGACGCTCGCCATGGACAAAAACTACAAGGGAAAAGAACAGGGGAGAGCTCGGCAAGATGACGCCCACCCGGCAAAAAGAAGAGAAGATGACAAAAGCGCCAAATTCACCGGCGAGATTAGGGGCCCAAGACGAGACATCGAGTTGGAAGACTTCACCCCCCTCAACGCATCAAGGGAGCACATCATGGACGTTTTCTTGACAGAGAACAAGATACGGCCCCCTTCCCCATGAAGTCACCCCTCGATACACGAAACCCCAGAAAAAGATGCAACTTCCACAACGAGATCGGTCACGTCACGGAAGAATGCATACAGCTCAAAAGAGCGATACAGAGGGTTATAAACGAGGGAGATCGGAGGTTCGTGGCAAGAGAGGCCAATAATCGCGCCCCCGGACCGAGGGCTCGGGGGGCGACAACAGACAGCCCGACAATAGGCCAGTGGTGAATACCATTCGAGAAGAAACTCAAAGTATCACGCAGTTGAAGAATGCAATCAACTGCTTGAGCAACTCGGCAGAAAGCGTCATGGAAGGGATGATCGAGCATGAAATGGTTTTTAGGGATACCGAGCTGGCGGTCAATGATTATGCTCGTCAAAACCCGTTGACCCTGCAAGTTGGCATACACAACAGCCTCGTCAAATGTGATGTACTACAAGTGCTTTCTGGCACTAGGACTCGGCGATGCCCACCTCACACCAAGCCGAGTCCAACTGGAAGGGTTCACCGGCCACAAGGTCACGACAAAAGAAACCGTGGCCCTCAAAGTCAGCCTCGGAGAAGCAGATACCGCCAGAAGCGAGGAAGTCACTTTCCTTGTCCTCGATCTCCCCTCCCCGTACAACGCCATCCTCGGCGCACCATCTCAGGCCAAATTTCGAATGGTCGCATCAATGGCCCATCAGCGAGTCAAGTACATGACCTCGTTCGAGGTGGGGGTCCTCAAAAATGACGCTCGTACTACCCTGGAATACCTCATCAACGAGAGGAAAGAGGCAAAGAAGAGATTGAAAAGGCCGGAGGAGGCCGAGGGAAAAGAGGAT
Organism: Codonopsis lanceolata; assembly: GCA_013146195.2. Taxonomy (NCBI): domain Eukaryota; kingdom Viridiplantae; phylum Streptophyta; class Magnoliopsida; order Asterales; family Campanulaceae; genus Codonopsis; species Codonopsis lanceolata. The sequence goes on along the minus strand of CM028381.1, from coordinate 31,303,202 downwards.
GAGCAAGTTGCCAAATGAGCCCGAGGGCTCGACGGAGAAAGCTCTACCCCGTAGCAATCAAAGCAAGCCAAGGAAGTTGGCCCGCGTCAGGAAGAAGGAACGTCGAGCGCCGAGATCGAGAAAACTGAGATCGATAGCCTCGACGTACGAGACCATCCAGTCTTACAGCCTATGGAGGATGTAGAGGAAGTTATCATAAACTTCAACTACCCCGACCAAAAAATCAAGGTGGGAATGGAAATAGCGGGCGAAGAGAGAAGAGCTATCATCGAGTTCTTAAGAAACAACACGGACGTCTTCGCATGGAAGGCCGAGGATATGGAGGGCATTGCCGAGGAAGTAGCGGTTCATCAATTGAGCATTGATACATCATCTGTACCCATTCAACAAAAGCCGAGGTATTTCTCTCCTGAAAAACAAGATGCAATTAAGGAGGAAATAGTCAAACTGCTGCGGGCCGAGATCATAAGAGAAATCCACTACCCCACGTGGATCGCAAATGTTATGATGGTCAAAAAGAACAATGGAAAGTGGAGGATGTGCGTTGACTTTACCAACCTGAATGAAGCATGCCCAAAAGACTGGTACCCACTGCCGAGGATAGATCAATTGGTCGACTCTATCTCGGGCTACAAAATTTTAAGCTTCGTGGACGCCTACTCGGGGTACCACCAAATCAGGATGTGGAAAGAAGATCAAGGGAACACAGCTTTCCGAGCAGCAGGTGCACTCTATTGCTACAACATGATGCCGTTCGGCCTAAAGAATGCAGGGGCCACTTATCAGCGAATGGTAAACAAAGTTTTTGGGGACCAGTTGGGGAGGAATGTGGAGGCAAACATAGACGATATGGTGATTAAGACCAAGGAAACGGGCCACATAGACGACCTCAGAGAAACTTTTGCAAACCTCATAAAGAACAAGATGAAGCTAAATTCCGCCAAATGTGCCTTCGACGTAACGGCGGGAAATTTTTTGGGGTACATGGTGAACGAGCGTGGAATTGAGGCAAATCCCGAAAAAATTAAAGCATTAGCCGAGATGAAGGTCCAAATATGCATCAAACAAGTGCAATAGTTGAATGGGAGAATAGTGGCCCTGGGAAGATTCATCTCGAAATCAGTCAAAAAAAGCCTCCCTTTCTTCAAAATCTTAAAAGGGGAGAGAAAGTTCACATGGGACAAAGAGTGCGACCTCGCCTTTGCCGAGCTCAAAAAATACCTCGGCAACCTACCCTTGCTCAGCTGCCCCACTCCCGGAGAAAGACTCTACGTCTACCTCTCGGTCACGGACACAGCCATAGCATCGGCCCTGCTGCGAGAAGAAGGAGGACTCTAGAAACCCATCTACTATGTGCCCCACGCATTAAACGAGGTAGAAACGAGATACATGCAAATTGAGAAGGTGATTCTCGCATTGATGATAACGGCGAGAAAATTGAAGTCGTACTTCAAAGCCCATGAAATCGGGGTATATACCGACTTACCTTTGCGAAGAATCCTGCATAGGCCTAACGTCGCAAGAAGGATGATGAGATGGGTCGTCGAATTAACAGAATATGCAATCACCTACCTCCCAAGAAAATCCATTAGAGCTCAAGTCTTGGCAGACTTCATTGCCGAAGCCTCCTTTGCCTCGGCAGAAGGAAAAAGTGATACTCCAGATCAAAGACCCTCCACCAGTGAACAAGCGCCCAGGCAAGAGCGGTCTCGCAGGACGTGACCGTCTTAGCTCTGGACATTGTTCGTAGACGGATCGTCTAGCAAGAATGGCAATGGAGCAGGCATCCTACTTGTAACCCTAGAAGGAAGGGAGATCAGCAAAGCTCTTAAACTGAACTTCCCAGCTTCAAACAACGTTGCCGAGTACGAAGCATTGATAGCAGGTGCCGAACTGGCCGCCGAAATAGGAGCTACTCAAATCATAATCTTTAGTGACTCCCAGCTCGTCGTGAAGCAGATTTCGGGGGAGTATGGGGTAAACCACCCAACACTGGACAGATACCGGGAGCTAGCCTTGAGTGTCCTCGCCCAATTCGAATATTGGGAATTGGAGCAAATAGGAAGGGCTGAAAACATCAAGGCAGACCACCTCTCCAAAATGGCCACCAGTGAGCTCGGCGAGTTCCCTCTAGAAACATGGATCGAAATCCTCGATACCCCGACCATTGATAAAGAAAAGATAATGATGCTAGAACAGGCCACGGAGTGCTGGATAGATGACATCAAAAAGTACATCGACCAGGGGATACTGCCCAACGACAAAGAGCAAGGATGGGCAATGGCAAGAAGGTCGGCCAGATACACCGTAATTGGGGACATACTATACAGGCGATCTTTCACCAAGCGTCTCCTAAGGTGTGTCCGACCAGAAATCAAACAAGGACTACTGGCCGAGGTGCATGGAGGAGTATGTGGAAGCCATCCAGGGGCTCGAACTTTGGCCGACAGGATCATTTTCCACGGATACTACTAGCCGACGTTAAGAAAGGATACCGAGGTATATGCCCGAAAATGCGACAAATGTCAAAAATTTGCCAACATTCCAAGATTGCCCTCGGCACCTCAAACCCCGGTAATCCCAGCATGGCCTTTCGAAATGTGGGGACTTGACCTAATCGGGCCATTCCCTCTCGCCAAAGGCAAGAACAAATTTGTGATAGTCGCGGTGGATTACTTCACAAAATGGATCGAGGCCAGACCCCTAGCAAGCATCTCTGAACAAAAGGCCATCGACTTCATTCGAGACAATGTCCTCTGCAGATATGGATTACCGAGGACCATTGTGTCGGATCACGGCACACAGTTTTCAAACAAATTCACGGCAAGCTGCAAGGAGAGAGGAATTCGCCATTGGAAGTCTTCGGTAGCACACCCCCAAGGAAACGGCCAAGCGGAAGCTGGAAACAAACAAATCCTTCATGCCTTGAAAAGAAGGTTGGACAACAAGAAAGGTGCTTGGCTCGAGGAGCTTTCGGCCGTCTTATGGGCTATCCGAACATCTCGCCGAGGTTCAACCGAGGAAACGCCCTTCTCCCTGACTTATGGAACCGAGGCCATGGCCCCAGTAGAAATGGCTCTCCCCACGGCAAGAGTCATCCATTTCAACGAAGAGGCAAACACTGAATCAAGGACGCTTGACCTCGATTACATGGAGGAAAGAAGGCTCGAGGCGAGGATGAAGGCCATCAATTATAAAAAGCTAGACAAAGCCCACCATGACAAAAGACTGAATCCTCGCACATTCTCGGTTGGCGACCTGGTATTAAGGAAAATCGAGGTGACTGGAAACAAGCCGGGAAGAAACAAGCTTTCTCCCAGCGGGAAGGACCGTACAAAATCCACGAGACACCATTCGGCGAGGAACCTCGGGCTCGCAAAACCGAATGGAACCCAGCTAGGAACCCACGGCATTCGAGACCACTTGAAAATACATTATCAATGATCTGTTATCTTGCTATAAAGAAAAAATCTCGATGAAACACTTGTCTCTTTAAACCATGTATTCAATACCGTTCAGTCTTGCCTTCAAAACCTCCTCGCCTAGCCGAGGAGAGGCCAGGCTCTAATGCCTTCAAAACCTCCTCGCCTAGCCAAGGAGAAGCCAGGCTCTAGTACCTCCTAAAACTCAAAAACAAATACTTGAATCGAACAGAAAAAGCAAAAATAAGAGCAGTAAAAAATAATAGGCATGGAAAACAAACGAAAAACACAGAAAGTACTTACAATATTCACCACAAATAAAATTACAGTGCGTCAAAACCATTGTTTTGAAGTGTTTCTAAAAACCTATTCTAAATCCTCTCTCCTCTCACAGGCCTCTTCCTCGCGAGCCGCCACATTGGCATCTTGATGCTTGACGGCTCCTCAGGCTAGTCTTTTGACCCTCAAGCTACGCCATCGGTGATCGGCAACATATTGGGCTGTGGAGGAAACATGCCTCGGCGCCGTGTGATGGTAGCTATCAAAC
>CM028381.1:31254379-31299133 GCA_013146195.2 Codonopsis lanceolata | reverse complement strand
GAGATAGCTTTGATGTGTTGTCACACATGATCGCGCGCCTGGATGTAGATCCACCAATGTTGCTTCATCCATATCAGCTTGAGTAGCAATAAATGCTGGCAGAATATATTCTCGCTTTCGGGTCGAGTTTGCCATCGATCCTGTTTCTTGCAAGACCACGAGACGAGTCTGCTTCCAAGAAATTGACAAGTCCCACCTGGTGCTTCTTCGCTCACTTTAGTCGCATAATCAGATCCGAGTATCCAACTAGATTGAAGTTGTTGGATTTTGAATACCGATGCCTAGATTTGTTGTTTTTGAAACATATCTGATGATACGTTTGGCAGCAAGCAAATGTGACTCCTTTGATCTATCTCGAAATCTAGCACAAACACAAACAAAGAACATAATGTCGTCGACTAGCAAGAAGGTAAAGAAGTGAACCTATGATTCCTCGGTACTTGGTCATGTTCTCTTGCTTTCCCTTTTCATCTTTGTCAAGATGGCGCGGTAGACATTGGAGTTTCAAATCTTTGGTCGAATCAAGACCAAACTTCTTGATTAGTTCCTTTGCATATTTGGTTTGGCCGATGAAGATTCCGTCTCAAGTCCGTTGTATCTCAGCCCTAGAAAATAGGTAAGTTCGCCCATCATGCTCATCTCGAACTTGCTTTGCATCGCCTTCTCGAATCTTTTACACAAAGCTTTGGTTAGTTGATCCAAAGATAATGTCGCCCACATAGATTTGTACTGTAAGAGAATGGCCTTTGTGCTTGAGGATGAATAAAGTAGTGTCGATTCTTCCTCTCACGAATCCTTGTTCAATTAAGAACTTGGATAGAGTTTCATACCAAGCTCTAGGAGCTTGCTTCAGCCAGAGTAGAGAGCTTTCTTGAGTCGGTAGACGTGGTCCAGCTTTGTCGAGATGACAAATCCTCGAGGTTGTTCCACGATACGCTTCTTGAAGATCACCATTCGTAAAGGCACTCTTAACATCCATCTCGATACACTTTGAAGTCCATGAACGAGGCATAAGCTAGAAAGATTCTCGATTGCTTCTAGTCTAGCAACAGAGCAAAAGTTTCATCAAAGTCAATTCCTTCTTCCCCGCTTGCAGCCCCGAGCAACCAATCTAGCTTTGTTTCTCGTGACATTTCCATCTTCATCTCTTTTATTTCGAATCGAATACCCACTTGGTGCCGATGACCGGATGATCGCCGGCCTTTGAACTAAACTCCACACCTTACATCTTTCAAACCGGTTCAAATTCTTCTTGCATAGCTTCAATCCAGCTTATGATCTTCGATGGCTTCATCAATCTTCTTGGTTCGAGTTCCGATACAAATGCGTAAGCAAACAACGCTTTTCTCGAACCTTATTTCTCGCATTTAACTCCTGTATTGAGATCACCAATGATTTGAGAAATGGGATGATCTCTTGCTTCGATAATGCTTGAGGAAGATCACTTCGTGGATTCTTCCCTTAAGAATTTCGAGTTGGTTGAGAAGGAGATTCACCAAAATCTGTTCAAGAAATAGAGTCTTCAAAACTTTCATTTTCTCGTGAACAAGAAGGATGAGATATCTCAGAAGGTGCTTGGGGTAAAACAAGAGATGGGTTCAGTGGTCAACGTAAGAGTTGTTATCAGATCTAGATGTATCGCCTACCGTGAAGGGTTATCAGATACATGGGTTCTCAGATTTGCCGCTCGATAGGAAGTAGATGCCGAATTTGTACTGCCTCATCATTATCGAATCATTAGCAACGCTCGAGCCTTTCTAGGCTCTAACAAGTCATATTCATCAAAAGAAACATGCATGTATTCTAAGATTTTTAAATTAGATTTACCGAAAATGCGAATGCTTTTGAATGTTTGGAATATCCCGTAAAAATTCCTTCGCCCTCGATTTTGCATCAAATTTTCCTCTATATTCTTTTCCATTGTAAAGAATAAAACATTTACAACCGAAGATTTTAAGAAATCCAATGTTTGGGATCTTCCTCTCCATATTTCATATGGAGTTTTATTATGAAACTTGTTTACTGTGTGATCTATTTTGGGTAAAGCAAGCGTTGTTGATCGCCTCGCCTGTAAATACTTCGAAGTTTAGCTTCGCCAAGATTGTTCTAGCCGCTCAATCGTTCTGTTGCTCTTCCGCTCAGCCTACACCATTTTGTTGAGGAGTACCCGGCAGAGAAGTTGTGACCGATCCCATGGTCATCGCAAAGATTTTCTACACCATTGTTTTTGAATTCAAGGCCATTGTCCGATCTTATGTCACAGATGTCTTCAAGCTTTTGAGTTTGAAGTCTTCTAAAAAGTGCAGTGACTAGATCATACGTTTCATCTTTAGATGTCATAGTTTCAATCCAAGTGAATCTAGAGTAGTCATCAACTACTACAAGTGTGTACTTGTCTCCCGAAATACCGATCGTTGTTATAGGTCCAAAGAGATCCATATGCAGTTGAAGAGGTCTATTTGTTGATAAAACAGACTTTCTTTTGAAGGAAGACTTGGAAAGTTTTCCTAGTTGACAAGCTTTGCAACTTCGTCATGATCGGCAGACACCGTAGGTAGACCTTCGACAAGCCCATTTTTGGAGAGCTTGGAGAGGTGCTTGAAGTTGAGGTGATCGAGACGCTTGTGCCATAGCCACCGTTGTCACGAACATTGTTGGCTACTAGACACGTGTTTGAGAATCTCCCTAGAAGATTTAAGTCCACGACATAGACGCTTCCTTGTCTATTGCCTGGCCAAGATTGTAGAGCACCATTCACCTGCCTTTGATGAAGCACCGGTTGGAATTGAATTGGCATAGAAGTCCTTTGTCGCACTGTGATATGCTCGTAAGATTGTGCTTTAAACCGCTTACTAGAGAAACTTTGTTGATGGAGAGACTTCCTCTAGTAATCGAGCCATATCCAATTGTCTTTCCTCTTGCATTGTCTCCGAAGATAATCAGGTCCTTTTGCTTCTCGCTATATCAGTAAGAAGACTGCTCCTGCCATATGCCTTGAATGCCCAACCGCCTAGGTACCGATGTCTTTGTTTTCTCGACTCTATAGCCATGAAGCATTCCCTGCAAAAGAGTTAAAGCAAAACAAGGTACCCTTTATATGGGTCCTAAGGATTAGCAACCTTTGCAACCCATACCGCTTGACCTTGAGAGAACTAGGTCTCTCGATCTTGGGTGAACCTTAGCAGCATTCTCGTGCCGATGGCCTAAGCAATGGCAAGAATGACATAAATGAAAAGTCCATAGAGAGTCTGTTAGATTCTTCATCCAAGAGTGCTTATGATCATTCCTTTTCTTAGCATCCATTTTTGGTTCAGCTTTGTTTGTTGACAATAGACTTAATTGGTTTCTTTCGAATCTTCCTAGGTAGGTTATTAATGCACTTAGCTTTAGCTTTTCTCGTTGAGAACTTTTCCAGAGGATTCTAGAATACCTTTAAGTTTACCTTCAACAGTAAAGAAACCTTGTCTGCTTCATTGACAAACTTGATAGTTACCTAGAGGTTTAGCAGTCTACCGCCGCCAGACTTTGCCTTGACATAGTCGCTGCCTGAGACTTCACTTTCTACCGCTACCTTCTCGCATTTCTCATTTGAATCATTCATTTTGGCTTTTCCTTTTGGAACTTTAGGTAAACATAAGGAACACTTGAGTAACCAAGGCCTTGCTTCTTCCCAGATTTCCAAATGTCTGCTTAGAGAAAGATATATCATTAGCGCTTCTGAGGATTCACCTTTCTTTGACGTAAGAGATTGTCTGAAGAGACACATCCGAATATCCTATGCCGCTTTATCATAGCTAGATTTTTGGCTTGAAAGGATTTCTTCGAATGCATCCTCGAGCTATTCCAGAGTCAATTGTCTTTGCAAGGCAATTTCTCTAGGTCTAGTCCTTTGATGTGCTCACGACAAATCAATTTTGTCATGAAGAAATTTGTTTTCTTCCTTCGCTTGATACTCTCTTGTTGACTATTGAGAGTTTGAATCTCACCGCCATCAAAGATTTCGCTTGTAAGTTTCTCACGCTTCTTGGCCGCTTAACATAGGCTACTCTAAAGGAATTAAATTCTTCAAGCATATCCCGATTATCCTTGAGAAGTTCTTCCCATCAAGCTATCACCGCTGGTTTCATTTTTGTCCAAAGGACTTGGTGAAACTACAACTTCATTTTCGAGTCATAGGTAGGACATGAATCATGAGCTATTAAGCATATGTTAGCTTGCTCACAATCCTCTTCCTCCTCTTCTCGAATCGGCTTCAAACCATGTAGCAACCTGTTTATCTTCTATGTCTTCACCAACATACCTTTTTGTTTTTGAAATTTTCTAAACGAGGGTTTTCTGTGATGCTTCAAATTTTGGCTTTGGACACTTTGAGGCAAATGACTGTGTTTTCTACGCTTATAACACACAAGCTCTTCCTTGATGAGCTTTCACCAATCTTCCCGAAAGGTTGTTGGTGGGTGTTCTTTCTTCCATATTTTGCAAATTTTTGAAATCGCTTAACAAACATAGCAAATTGTTCATCGATAAAAAATCATTTTCACAGAAGAAGTAGAGGTTTGTTTTCAACAATGATTTCTTCTTGACCATGGTCGGCAAAGACACGCTCGAACTGCTTGTCTTGCTCTAGAGCTTGATTAACTTCAAGTTCATAAACCTTTAAACTTGCGTAGAGACTACGAAGAGTCATCTCGCTTAAGTTTTTAGATTCTTTCATAGCCGTGGTCTTCACATGCCATAAGCTACCTAGAGAGCCTAGAAACCTCATGTTCATTTCCTTTTTGTCATACGCTTTACCAAGAGAAAAGCAACTATTTATTACCTCACCGAATCGATCGTATGCTTGTCTCAAGGTTTCCTTAGGATCCTTTTTGAAAGAATCAAACCGGCTGGATGTATGTATATTTTCTCGTTGTCTCTTGTGTCTTGGTCTCCTCCAAGTATTCTACAAGAGCTTCCCACATCTCTTTCGCAGCTTGTACATCGAATCACTTGCCGGTATGTGCTTGTGTCTAGAGAGTCGGTGATTATGTTGATTGCTTTATGTCAAGTTCAACCAGCTTTCTATCGCCCTCCGTCCATTCTCGATTCTTCTTTAGGAACTTCGCAGGTTCCCAATGATGGAGGCTAGAAGATTTGCCTTCATTGGTATATGTTGACTGCAGTGACACATTTCCATAACTCGTTGTCAATAGAGTTCATGAATCTCATTACTTTATCCTTCCATACATCAAAATGACCTTCGTCCAATATTGGGACGTGGTTAGCATTAGATGTAGGCAGATATAGTGTGTTTGTGCCATTATGTCGTATCTCTCAAGAGTTTAATCTAGGAAAAACTTGTTTTCAAAGAGTATGGCTCGATACCAATTGTGGGTCCCAATGAGCACAATAATAAGCTAGAAGGGGGTTGAATAGCTTATTAACACTTTAAAACTTTTAAGTAAGTTCCTTGAAAGTTACTTGAAGTTTATGAAGAGTTTCAAGTAGCGGAAGACCTTCAAGAAAATTGTTCCAGTGTCCGCCGATAAGGACTACCTAGACCTTTTACGATTACTTAAGTTCTCACGAAATGGATATAATGAACAAGGAAACTATGCAGCTCAAGTAATAGACAAACGTAAGGAAATAACACAAGTATTTTGAGATGGTTCACATCAAATAGTGCTACGCCCACCACCAAGGCAATAACCTTGATTTAAATTGTGCACTATGTTTTCCACTTAGATCAATTACAAAGAATATCCCTAATGGATCGTGTACAAAATATTGACTTGTGTTTGTCTATGGAATTAAATATCTCAGAATACAAGATATTTAATTGCAAGTGTATATAGTTAATGGAAGTAAACAACAAGAAGAATAAAACAATAAATGTTGAAGAGCGCCTTCTTGTTGTTGACGAGGACTTCTAGATCTGCTGAGGATCTATTGAATGCACCGAAATGAAAGACTTGGAGTTGTATAGATTCGAGCAATTCTTTAAGTGTTCGATTGATTCTGCATGCTTGTCTCTTGTTCCAGCCTTCAATGGCGATTTAAAGCAGTGCACTTCAAAAGAATCCGTTGAGAGGACGAAGGCTTCAACAAATTTATTCATAAATGCATTAAATGCATGGGGTCAAGTCATAAGGAATTTCGTCTTCACGTATATCCGAGCAGCGTATAATCATTTCGAGATCTTCAAAAGGTGGGCGATTTGGTGTCGATCCGAGAGATGAAGCGTAAAGTAGGGACACCGCTTTATCGCTTTCATCGCTCAGACGAAAAGTCTTCCTCGCTGAAAGTTGCTTTCTGCGGCTTGACATGTCGAGATGACTTGGATTAATTCAAATAATATATGGAAATAAGTTTGAATTAATCCACCTAGCTTTATGCCGAAGAGGACACGTAGAAGCGCATCACCGACACGAGGTCTACCGATCTTAAGCTGAGCGTGTCTTCCTAAGTGAAGCCGAGAAAGGGTCTTCCGCCGAACCCGAAAAGAGTCCTACAAAAACTATACAAGGCAAAGTTCTATACACAGTTGCCACGCTAATCGATACGCTACCGATTAGCCACTGAAGTATAAAACTAATGTAATGTACTGATCAGATATAAATTTAACATAAGAATCAACAGCTACAACTCCTAACTACGGGCTCTCGCGTCTTATAACATAGGAGAAAATAGTCGCATGTCAAAACAAGCACCCAATAACTATCTACGAATGATCTCCTCTCGGTCTCACGTAACACAAACAATGATTATGATTTCGAAATTAATATGACGGACTCTTGCATCTTATCCTATAATTTTAGTGATCATCTTATGGTTCGCTACGCCATTAAAAGCATGAAGAACACACAATAATAATCAAACACATGGGTAATACTTCGCAAAAAGAAATTCTCTCTATTTTTTTTACAAATCTTTTAAGCATCTGCAATCTTTTCTCTTTGTAGCATGTGCATAGCTAAGTCTGCTGGTAAGGTGTTCATTTCTGAAGGATAAGTCTTCCAGTAGAGAAGACTGCTGACTGTCGTGGTTGCGGTATGAACAATCAAACCATAGCATGTCTGCTGGTGATAAGTCTTCAAGATATTTTTGCGCTTATAACAAGTCTACTGGTGACGAGTCTTTAAAAGATTTTTCACGCTCTAGTAGGTCTGCTGGTGCTGGTGCACATGAATCGCTAGTCTGTTGATCATCAAGAAAGAGTAGGACTAGACCAGGACATTCATAATCTAAGACCTATGTGATATAAAACAAGTTGTCATACTAACCGATACGCAGACCTTTTAGCCACTTGTTATGACACACAGTAATGAGATCAAGCAAATTAAAATGTTCGGAATATGCAAAGAGATAAGTTGTTCATCGACAAGCATATTTTAACAGTAGTCTTTTTTTTATTATCTTCTATGTTTGCTTATTTATTTATTTTTTAAAATTATGCTACAAAGGAAGAGCCCCGTTCAACGTAATTGGTCTTGGGCCCCCCCATTTCACAGGGCCGGCAGACTCCTCTACTGCTAATCAATAAATTTGATGGTTTGATATCTCTATGTATTATCTGCATGTTATGTAGATATCTGAGTCCTTCGAGCACATATCTTGCCACATTGACGATTGCCTTCTCGGGTAATCTTCGATATGTAAGCAAAATGTCATGCAACGATCATGCTTCCACGAACTCCATGACAAAGCACAGATCCCCTCAATTGCTTTCTTGGGCATCTGCCACCCCTTGATTATCAAATACATCGTGACACCTTACAATAAACTCTAAGTCCACTTGTTTGAGAATATTGGCTTCGCATGCATCCTGTTGTTGAATTGCCAAGGCGTTCTTATCAAATTGAAGAACTTTTAACGCGTAAACAACCATGGTTTGCCTATGGTAGACTTTATAAACTGTGCCACCATTGCCATGGCCAATAACCACCAGTTTGTCGAGGTCAAAGAGATTCACAATGCTCGGAGAGTTTGAACTTGTTGATGACAATGGCGATGAAGATGACAATAATGATTGTTAGTGCCAGAAATTAACTGATGGGTTTGGGGGTGATAAGGACAAACTCAAGGCTTTCTGTTACCATCTCTCTCACACTAATGCCATTTTAGTACACTCAAGAAGAGTGTGTTTTTGTGTATATACAGTATGCATGGCCGCATGGGGATCAAATATCACGTGGCCGGCCTAACAAAGGCAAAAACTTAAGACGAATCCTATTTACTCGACATGTCGTGTATTGGTGGGTTGAGTTGTGAGAGAGTGAGGCTCCATAAGTGCTGTTTGGCCAACTGTGACCCAACAGTATACAAATTTTCAACAAAAATTAATTTCGGTAATGTTCGATGTGGGCCAGTCGAACAACACAATGTTGTTCGGCCAATCAGAGCCGAACATTCAAAATCAATTTTTTTGTTATTTTACCAGTATGATTTTGGGAAGATTGAGAAATCATTTTTTTTTATTTTCAATTTTTTTTTGTTACAGGATGATGGGTAGGAAGGAGCAATAAAAGTGAGAGATGTGGAGGGAGGGAGAGAGAAGGGAGACGGTGGGAGGGAGGCAGTGGGGGAGGGAGGAGGAAGAATAGTGAGATGGGGACGGAGGGAGAGAGATGTAGAATGGTGAGGCAGTGGGGGGGTGGGAGGGAGGGAGGGAGGAAGAAGAAATGGAGGACATTTTTAGGGGGTACACTCATAGAAATGGGGGTTTGAACGGGGTACATTTTTAGGGGGTACACTCGAAATTGATTTTGTGGAATATGAGGAGATTTTAGGTGTTCATGATTCTTAGAGCATGGTTAATGGTGGATCAAATACCGAATCAAACCAAATATTAGCTTACAATGATGTATATAAATAAAATATAATCTAATTTTTATTGATTTGGAATTTTGGATCAATATAGGCTACAAATCAAAACCAAATTTAAAAAAACAAAGCAACCGACCGTGGCAGAAAACTACTGCGTTTTGACCTTTAACGACATGAAACGACGTCGTTTCATACCGAAAAATAAAAAAAAAAGAAAAAAGAACTTGGCCGACAGCCCTTCCACGCGCGCTGACATGGGCGTTGGCACGCTTTCCGCGTGTCACCCCTTGGTTGGTCAGTGTAATTTCGTAATTATCCACTGTTTTTGAGCATTTTCGGTAATCAAAAAGTGTTTTTTTTACGTTTCACATTTTTATCTATAAATAGAGACTATGTTTACCTCATTTGGACACCAAATAATTTTTTTGGAAAATTTGATATTTCTCTCATTTCTCTCTCCAAATTTCATATAATTAACCCTTTTTAAATTTGTTTTTATGAACTAAATTATAGTTAAATTGCTACTTAAATATTTTAATTTTTAGTATTAGAAATTATTAATATTATTGTCAGTATTGTTAATTATTTATTATTGTCATTATTTATTGTTAAAAAACTCAAAATATTGAATCTTCACAAAATGAACCATCTTCCCATCAAATTCCAAAAGCCACTCCACAAAACCAAATTCTTGAACCTACTCCACAAAACCAACCATCCTATTACCCTAATTTTTCTGATTCACAAAATGTTCCATGGACTAGAGGAATTATGAATTTCCAAAACTCAAACTCTACACAATTTGTGAACAACCCAATGTCTTTACAATTTCCATGGCACAACAAACTTTCCGTGGAATGCTCCGTTTCTTTCAAAATTTTCCCCATTTTCAACACAACAGTTACATTTCAATCAAGGGTATTTCCCTATGGGTGTTTCAAGAGGTTCTTCATCAAAACATATGTCGGCTAGTCCCCTATCTTCAAATATACATGTTTCTTCAACACAACCAGAACAAGACATTGAAGTTTAGGTTGATGTTGAAGATGACTTAGCCGATGACACCACTCCTCCAAGTGGGAAAATTACAAAAACTAGATGGGAGACGTACGGACTGTAACATTGTGTAAATCTTGGGAGAATGTGAGTACTGATAGTTACATTGGTACAAACCAAAGTTCAACGCAGTTCTGGCAGAAAGTGACTAATACTTATTGTCACGCCCCCAAATTCGGCACCGACACCGCGGTCCCACAATTTGGCCACGTCACCATCAATCATAACTTAAATCATAAATGTTCTAATCTCATAATAATTAAATCTTAAACATCCTTGACTGAAGTCAAAATAAACCCAAAATAATTAAATACAAAATCTATCTAATACTTAACATGAGTCCATAATTCATTTAAAATACTACTGAGTAATTCAATGAGAAAGGACTAAATCCAAAATCCTCGAAAGTCGACATCTCGATTTACCCGAACTGAAATCTTCTATTAATTCATATTCGTTACCTGAGGAGAAGAGTATGAAGGGGTGAGCGAACAATGCTCAGTAAGTTCATATACAACCCCTCCGGTTACTAAGGAGGAGTTGACCAGAATAAATCAGAGATGAATATTTTTAGAGTAGTCAAAAATTCATTATTTAAATATCGATAAGCGAAAGCAGTTTTTCAAATGTCAAACAGAAGATCGGAATTCCAAAGAAGGATAATACTAAATGATTGACTCGAATAGCCCACTGCCATCAACCGTCTCATACCAGTTGAAGACAACAAACTACTCACAGATATAAACTTAGGATTCCAAGTGAAAGATAATAATGCAACAAGTAAATTCGAGTAATTAACCAATTGTCATCAACCGTCTCATACCAGTTGATGACAACAGATTACTCACAGAATTCCATGATCACGTAAGCAATTCATATATCATAGTTCATAGATCAAAATTCACAGATCATAATTCGAAGATCATAGGTATATCCGGATAACCACGCCACGGGCCAAGTCGCGTTCATAAGCATCATAAATCATAGTTTCATAATTCATAGTGTCAAAAATTCAACTTAGTGATCATGGTAGAATTTTTAGTAATCAAATAATTTTACAAAATCAGGCATCGCCAAAAATCGTACTTTTCATATCAAAGGTATCTCACATGAAATTCAATAATTATGTGAGAATAAACAGATAATCAAATTATGAGTTCGAAAGAAGTGTAAGCGACGGAGTTCGAATTCAAATGCCGAATTAAAATCGGCGTACGTTTCAAGAAATATCGAAGTCAAAGAATTTAATGAGAACCTAACAAACGGTACATAAAAATTAGAGACCTAAAAGAGGTATAATCCTTACCTCGAAATTGCTTAGCGTAGATGATCCCGCAACACAATTGATCGTCCCAAGCCCGTTTGTCAGATTCTAAAATTACGAACGTAACAAGTCACTAACTAATATTATTCTACTAATTAATTTCTTACGTTCATACCAAATCATAATCCTCAACAAATAACATATCCTAAACGTAGACTTAATACTAACTTAAATTGAAACTTCCAACAAGTACCTCACCAAATGTATTAAAATATAAATATAGATTTTCTTTATAAAATATAACTTGTGGATACTATAAGATACTCCTATTAATACATTGTAAATTTCATTCACCAAAAGTCCAACTTACATACTAATAATGTTGTCTTTTAAACAAAAAAAATAAAAATATATATATATATATATATATATATATATATATAATTAGTAATCGTAGTTATTTTAGGGTTTGAAAATAAATAATAAAACTAAACTAACACACACACTCTACACACACATGGTACACACACAAATAGATAGTGGCAGTGTACTGCCCTCACCCCCCAAATTGGGTTTCTTGTTACTTTTTGAAAAAAAAAACAATTTCTAACATACTCAATACAAACACACACACACACACACTGTACACATAGGTTTATATATACATAGGCATAGTATAATCTTTGACCGAAAAGAGAAAGAAAAACTTACCAACACTCTTTCTTCCTCCGTCGGCTCTTCCTCTCTCTCCCGTTTTTTTTTTTTTTTTTTTTTTGTACTTTTCTCTTTTCCTCCCTTTCAACCCTATTTATATAAAAACCCTATTAGGTTTCCTAACCCTAAAACTAAATGGACCAAGACCAATTTTTAATTAGGTAATATTATTAGGTAATTATAATTAAATCTAGTCATAAGTGGGCCAAGCCCAAACCAATTTAATTAGTTACTTAATATGTTCAAACTATTAATTTAACTAAAATAATTATAACATTAATTATATAGGTCCAAAACAATTATAATTTAATTAACAAAAATTAATATTTTAGCTAAAATTATCGAGGTATTACACTCTCACCCCCTTAAAAGAAGTTTAGTCCCTAAACTTATGCATCTACTCAAACAAAGTCCAGGTACTTTTCTCATATCTCTTTCTTGACTTCTCAAATGGTGTCCTTTCAATTAGTCCAATAAACCCGATTAAGATCTCACTCCAGACCTATTATCTAGTTCACATATATGCCGACTGAAGTCCAAAACCAATTATTAAAGGACTTACACAATTTCTTTCCCAATGACTCCTAAAGCCTAGTAAACAATTGACAAAGATTTAATTGTCAAGAAAGTGATGTAATAAATTATTATGGTTTCATATCAATTTTTATGAGTTTGAATTTTAAGGGTATTACATTCTTCCCACCTTCAAGAATTTGGTCCTCCAAATTTACCAAACTTACAACCGCAAAAATCTGTTACCACGCTTTCACTGCACACTCTAAGTACAACCAATAACTTTTACTAGCATGAATGTTGCCTCATGTATGAGACTAAACCTTATTTTGAGAACACAAAGCTTTCCTAACAACTTTCCACTTTCCAACTCCTTAATACCTTGAGTTGAGTATATTCTAATTCCAAGGTGTGGCATGAAATTAACATTTATCGTCAATTTCATATCATCAAGACATCCGCAAATGAAAATCTAAAACCATAAGTTTCCCTTAAATCATAGCATAAGTTATTCACTAACGCTGTTGATAAGCACCTAATTATTCTATCAAAAGAAACTTCTTATTCATGCCCAAAACTCCTTAGATGTTGATTCACGCTCCTCCCAAAACTCAAAGTAGACCAACATACCATAGTGAACCCTGTCACATATCGATCGAGAAACTCTTATAAAGATCAATTCATTAAATCCTTTAATGTAGCTAGGATCTTTGTAAGTCCAAACGTCACTACCAGAAACTCAGTGTCTCTAACGACCCGAACGTCCTAAAAGCAAAACCAGACCATTCCAAAAATTATGTCAAGCTCATAAATGTGTAGTAGAACCAAATCGATAGCCATCCTCCACTCCCAACTCAAAGGGTAAGATCAAATACTGGTGTAACCAAAATGTACCCCTTGGTCGTTGTGTTTATAACTAAATCAAAGTATAAGTTCTGGGTAAGAATCTAAGTTGTGTAAATGAGATAACATGATTGAGTATGAAACACTAGGATCAATAAAAACTTAATCGTCACAAAGATAAAGTTGCATGGTACCTGTCACCTCATCACTTGTTGCTCTAGCATCCTTAACAGTCATTGCAAAAAATCTTCCCTGAACCTTCGATTTTACTTTATCATCACTTCCCGTTCCTCGCACAAAGTTTTCCTTTAGTGGCTCAGGGCAATCCTTGATCATATGCTCCATCTTACCGCAATTAAAACAGGCTCCCGTAATCCAGTAACAAGTATATGTCCTATGCTTTCCGCCACACTTGGTACACGCAGTGTTATACAGGTTCTTATCCAAATTTTGATTCTGATAATAATTCCAGTTTGGTTGGTTGGTCCCCCTATTATTGTTGTTCTCTGTGTTCCTTCTCTTATCTCCATAATCATTTCCCCCTTAATGGTTACCATGATTTCTGTCGGAACCATCCTCAGGACCCCTCTTTCTCTCGTCCTTCTTCCTTTGATATTCGGCCGACTCTAGTTCCATTACACGGGCTCTGTCCAACACATCAGCATAGGTGGGTAATTGAAGAGGAGTCAGCCTATAGCTAATTCGGCTATTTAGACATCTCTCAAACTTCCTAGCTTTCTGACCTTCATCAGCAAAAAGAGCTGGAGCAAATTTCGACAACTCGATGAATTTTGCGTTGTACTCGTCAACTGTCATTTTCCCTTGCTCGAGGTTAAGAAATTCCACTAGCTTCCTGTCTTTCATGCTTGGTGGAAAATATTTCTTGTTGAACGCCTCCACGAATATGTCCCAAGTAATCACCTCAACACCCCGAGACTCTAGTGTAGTTTTCTCGGAATCCCACCACTGACTAGCTTTTCCCTGCAGCATAAAAGTTGCTAGTTTCACCTGTTGTTCGCTGGAGCATGTCATTGTCTCAAGGATCTTCCTCATGTGATTCAACCACTCATCAGGTTTCTCCGCGCACCGGTGCCCCTGTAAACGTTTTTGGGTTTCGTTTCTGAAAACTTTCTAACGGGTCCTTGACTGTAGGTTGAGCTGGGGCTATAGGCTGAGCCGGTGCTGCGTTTCCCTGATTCCTATTTCCCACAAGGGCTTGCGCTATAGTCTGAAGCAAGGTAAAAGGGTAGGGTCTACTGGCACTGCAGGTATAGGTCCATTAATGTTCGCATTCGGTTGGACCACTTCGGGTGCATTGTCATTAACGTTCACGTTTGGTGGGGGTACACCATTTTCCCCCACAATTTCGGAAGTGGAGTCCTCTACGACTCTACCAGTTCTAATACCCTTGCCACGTCCACGACCACGAGTTCTAGCGCGACCTCCACGTGCCATCTAGTTTACATAAGAGCGATCAATATTACTTATTACTATGTATAATGAAATCGAAACCTCAAAATATGACTTACTAAACGACATAATGAGTCAGTCTAAGTTGAGTGAACTGCTAACTCACAAGGTCACTTCAATCGATCATGTGCACTATCATAAATCATAATAAAAATAGATTTTTTTGAAAAAAATAGAAAATAACGAAATTTCATTTCAATAATTGACCGTATCTAGGGTTCTTCTTAATTCAAATCACAAAGCAACATCCAAAGTTTCTATTTATTCAAACTTAAAAATTTCTAATACGAAATCTCTAATTATCCCCGATATCAGAGTACACCTTATAATCTAACACACATGATCTATCAATCGAATTAAACCATAAGGTGAATTCCTAAAATGCTTATCGAGAAAGATACTTCAATACCATAAAGAATCAAACTTAGACTTATCTATTTGCCCTCAGACGTACGTATTACCTCAAAGAATAACACAAACGAAGGAAGAGATGGTGGCCTACATATATCTCAAGTCGTCTTTATCATTCTTGTCATCGTACTATATCTAACACAAGTCCCAATGAAGCAACGTGATAGTAAAGCCCACTTAACATTAGTAGAACTTAAAGCTACCATCATTTCTCAATAAACAAAATCAAGATCTTAAGACTATTATATATTTCTAAATCTACCGGTTTCTAAATCCTAAGACCATCTGGATCTAAGGCCTAAGCTCTGATATCAACCTGTCACGCCCCCAAATTCGGCACCGACACCGTGGTCCCACAATTTGGCCACGTCACCATCAATCATAACTTAAATCATAAATGTTCTAATCTCATAATAATTAAATCTTAAACATCCTTGACTGAAGTCAAAATAAACCGAAAATAATTAAATACAAAATCTATCTAATACTTAACATGAGTCCATAATTCGTTTAAAATACTACTGAGTAATTCAATGAGAAAGGACTAAATCCAAAATCCTCGAAAGTCGACATCTCGATTTACCTGAACTGAAATCTTATATTAATTCTTATTCGTTACCTGAGGAGAAGAGTATGAAGGGGTGAGCGAACAATGCTCAGTAAGTTCATATACAACTCCTCCGGTTACTAAGGAGGAGTTGACCAGAATAAATCAGAGATGAATATTTTTAGAGTAGTCAAAAATTCATTATTTAAATATCGATAAGCGGAAGCAGTTTTTCAAATGTCAAATAGAAGATCGGAATTCCAAAGAAGGATAATACTCAACGATTGACTCGAGTAGCCCACTGCCATCAACCGTCCCATACCAGTTGAAGACAGCAAACTACTCACAGATATAAACTTAGGATTCCAAGTGAAAGATAATAATGCAACAAGTAAATTCGAGTAACCAATTGTCATCAACCGTCCCATACCAGTTGATGACAACTGATTACTCACAGAATTCCATGATCACATAAGCAATTCATATATCATAGTTCATAGATCAAAATTCACAGATCATAATTCATAGATCATAATTCGAAGATCATAGGTATATCCAGATAACCACGCCACGGGCCAAGTCGCGTTCATAAGCATCATAAATCATAGTTTCATAATTCATAGTGCCATAAATTCAAATTAGTGATCATGGTAGAATTTTTAGTAATCAAATAATTTTACAAAATCAGGCATCGCCAAAAATCGTACTTTTCATATCAAAGGTATCTCACATGAAATTCAATAATTATGTGAGAATAAACAGATATTCAAATTATGAGTTCGGAAGAAGTGTAAGCGACGAAGTTCGAATTCAAATGCCGAATTAAAGTCGGCGTAGGTTTCAAGAAATATCGAAGTCAAAGAATTTAATGAGAACCTAACAAACGGTACATAAAAATTAGAGACCTAAAAGAGGTATAATCCCTTACCTCGAAATTGTTTAGCGTAGATGATCCCGCAACACAATTGATCGTCATAAGCTCGCTTGTCCGATTCTAAAATTACGAACGTAACAAGTCACTAACTAATATTATTCTACTAATTAATTTCTTACGTTCATACCAAATCATAATCCTCAACAAATAACATATCCTAAACGTAGACTTAATACTAACTTAAATTGAAACTTCCAACAAGTACCTCACCAAATGTATTAAAATATAAATATAGATTTTCTTTATAAAATATAACTTGTGGATACTATAAGATACTCCTATTAATACATTGTAAATTTCATTCACCAAAAGTCCAACTTACATACTAACAATGTTGTCTTTCAAAAAATATATATAATTAGTAATCGTAGTTATTTTAGGTTTTGAAAATCAATAAGTAAATAAATAAATAATAAAACTAAACTAACACACACACTCTACACACACACACGGTACACACACAAATAGATAGTGGCAGTGTACTGCCCTCACCCCCCAAATTGGGTTTCTTGTTACTTTTTGAAAAAAAAAACAATTTCTAACATACTCAATACAAACACACTCACACACTGTACACATAGGTTTATATATACATAGCCATAGTATAATCTTTGACCAAAAAGAGAAAGAAAAACTTACCAACACTATTTCTTCCTCCGCCTGTTCTTCCTCTCTCTCCCGTTTCTTCTCTCTCTCTCTCTCTCTCTTTTTTGTGTGTACTTTTCTCTTTTCCTCCCTTTCAACCCTATTTATATAAAAACCCTATTAGGTTTCCTAACCCTAAAACTAAATGAACCAAGAGCAATTTTTAATTAGATAATATTATTAGGGAATTATAATTAAATCTAGTCATAAGTGGGCCAAGCCCAAACCAATTTAATTAGTTACTTAATAGGTTCAAACTATTAATTTAACTCAAATAATTATAACATTAATTATATAGGTCCAAAACAATTATAATTTAATTAACAAAAGTTAATATTTTAGCTGAAATTATCGGGGTATTACACTTATAATGAGCATCGTTGCAAAGGTATTATCAAAACTACGTGTCAACTTAAGAATCATTTTTCTAAAATGTCTAGGTAGTTTCAAAATTTTCTGGATGTAATAATCAAACATTAGCTTCCAAACAAAGTGGATGGAATGACGATAATGTCATTCAGAGGGCACATGAAATTTTTGAAGCTGATATAGGTAAACGTTTTATGTTAATGGAGGCGTGGAAAATCCTGTGAAACATTCCCAAGTGGTGGTCAAAATATGTTGAAGTGAGTGAAGCTGGTAGAACTAAAAACTCATCAAGTAGTGGCTCAAAAAGATCTCAAAATGACGCTTTTGATATTCAAAACTCCTCAAATACCGAAACACCTTCAATGACATATCCAACTCGACCTCTTGGAAATAAAGCTTCAAAGAAGAAGGGAAAAATTGTAGATCCAGAGGCTGGTAATGTAGACATACAAGAATCAAATCGTCTGGATATTGAGATGCATGCAAAGCTTGCTCGATTTATGACTCTCGCAAAAGATAAGTTGGAGGAGTCTAGAAAGATGATGGAAGAGATTAGGTTGAATCGTTTGTTTAAACAATGGAATGCATTGAACATGAATGAAAACAAATCAAGAGAAGAAGAAGATTGCAGAAACTTGTATCGTACACTGTTTAAGTAGACTTTATTTGTATTAATTTCTATTATCATGTTTGTCTTCTTTTTGTATTATTGCATGTTTTTTTCTATCTATTATTGTATGTCTTCTTTTGTATTATTTTATGTCTTTTTTTTGTATTTTGTATTATTATATGGAAAGTAGATTGTCTTCTTATGTATTATTCTATCTTTTTCTATCTATTATTGTATGTATTATTGTCCACAAGTTTAAGTCTTTTGTCCAAAAATTGTATTGGTTGGATATCTCAAACAAATCCCGAGAAAGTAGATTGTCATTATTCTATCCACATGCCTTCTTCCACAATTGGCTCGATTATTGGTTATCTTTCCCGTTTCCCGATGGATTATTGCAATTGGTTAGCTTTAGAAATATTATTGCCATTATTGCATTGGATTTGATTCTCCCACATGCCATGGTTTTCTGTCATTATTGCATTGGATATCCAATTCTCCCACATGCCATGGTTTTTTTGTCATTATTGCATTGGATACCCAATTCTTCCACATGTCATGATTTTCTGTCATTATTGCATTGAATAACTAATTCTCCCACATGTCATGGTTTTTTGTCATTATTGCATTGAATACCTAATGTATTATTGTAACTTTTCATTTCCCACTCACTTCCCGGTTTGTTATATAAATATCAAAGCTAAAATGAACACTTGAACCAATAATCTATATAAAGACACTTCATAGAAAAATAATTTCTTCCAGTTCTAGTTTGAATTCAAACACCGATAGTGAACATGATTCAGAGGGAAGTGAAATTGAAAGAAGTGTGGAAGAATATATGTTAGACCTCACTGGTTGTCGACATAGCAAACGCTAAATCATAAGAGAGCTAACTTTGAATATACAAGCAGAAAGAAGAGTGCGTGAACGTATCTACTTTGATAGAAATCGTGCTGAAGGCCATCAACGCTTGTATTCAGACTACTTTGCGGAGAATCCAACATACACAGACACACAATTTCACAGTAGATTTCGGATGCAAAGGTATGTCTTCCTTCGTATAGTTGAATCTCTTGGTGCTTGTACTCCATATTTTCAGCAAAGCTTTGAAGCAAGTATGAAACATGGTTTATCACCAATACAAAAATGCACTACTGCTATAAGAATGCTTGATTGCAGAATGTTTGCCGATGCATTTGATGACTATGTCCGTATCGGAAAAACCACAACACTTCAATGCGTGAAAAATTTCGCTGAATGTGTGGTTAGTGTTTTTAGAGACCAGTACTTGAGACGGCTAACAGAGGAGGATCTACAACGCTTGTTTCATTATGATAGGCATCATAGATTGCATGCACTGGGAATGGAAGAACTGCCCTGTGGCTTGACAAGGTCAGCACGCCCGAGGAGATGGAAATGCGACCATAATTCTTGAAGCAGTCGCGTTCTACGATTTGTGGATATGATATGCATTCTTTGACATTCCAAGTACTTGTAATGATATAAATGTCCTTGATCGATCTCAAATATTTAATGATATTTATAATGGCCTAGCCCCAACAGTAGGCTTTACTGTTAACAGTAATCAGTATAACTTGAGTTACTATTTAATGGATGATATATATCCTCCATGGGCTACATTCATCCGATCCATTCGACTAAAGCGGAAAACATAGGTTGTTCGCTCAACACCAAAAGGCAGCAAGGAAAGATGTTGAGTGTGCATTTGGGGTATTGCAGGCATAATTTGCAATTATATGAGGCCCACACTTATGTGGGAGGTATCTACGTTGGATAATATAATGAAGGCTTGTATCAGATTACATAGTATGATCGTCGAAGATGAACGTGATACTTACGCACGTTTGCCAAATGTTTTCGACTACGATCAAATTGACATTACTGATGGTAGTTTAGCATGTCAATATTTTAACGAACGTATTACAGAGTACGAAAGATATCTTAAACGACGATATACCGTTCGAGATAAAACATCACATCGCCGCCTGTTGCATGATTTGATTGAAAATATTTGGAGACTTTTTGGTAATCAGTAAATTGGTGTTTGAATAATCATCGCTTTTATTATTATTGTATTTTCAAATATGGATGTGGTTATTTATTTGTCATTATATTTCCATAATTTGCATTAAAGTTTTTCTACTATTGTCAGATTTTTCCTTTGAATCGTTGTATTTCTATTTAATGTTCAAATTATTGTAGTTATTTTTAATTTATCAATGAATATTAATATAAATATTATTCGAATTATAATAAATAAATTATATTTCAAATTTAATATTATTATATTATAAAAAATATCGAATTATTGTAGTTATTTTTAATTTAATATTATTATAATTAATAGTTTCGAATTATAAAAAATATTATTATAATAATAAATAATTAATTATTTCCGATTTAATAATTTTTGCAATATTAATATTAATTGTTAATATAAATTGAAAGAAGATATTGAATTTAGATAAAGATGGTAGGATATGTAAAGTTGTTAGAGCTAAAGATAGTGTGGTATGAAAAAATATTGGATTTTGTGCAACTGTTGAAAGAAATTTTTGGTTTTAAATCAAATGAGTATGAAATCAATTATTTTATGGATTAAATCATTATTTGGTCCCTGAACTATCCAAATACTATGCGTTTGGTCCATGTACTTTTTTTGAAATGTGTTTGGTCCCTTAATTCGATTTTTTTGATCAATTCCCCCTTCCTACCGTTACCGTTACTAAAAAAATTAACATTGGCTAACTTTTCAAAATGTCCAAACTATAGGGAGTTAATGTACTATTTTCACAAGAAGGACTGAATCGAGAATCTTCACACAAGGTTTGGATTCCTACATTGTAATATTATAACAAAGGCGTCATAATAACAAGTGCGAATTTAGCTCTCTTCGTGGCACCGAAGCAATCTACACACTCACATACATATTATCTCCAGTACAAAACATGCTAAAGATTTCGAGGCTAAGAAAGTAGAGCAAACCTGTGTTAGGAGTCACCCAACCACATCTCTTCTACACCAATGAAGCATCAGCTGAAGCCTCTGATGAACAATCAGACTCAGTAGCAACATTCTCAAGTCTTCCACTTCTCGAACCATATTGTTTCCTCCTAACAGTGGCTGTAGTTGACGTCATATTCAGTCGATTAATCTTTTCGCTAGACACATGACTATGCGAGGATTCAGACGAGGCATCCGACGAACAAGACGCATTCAACGACAAGTTGGAATTCAACACCTTCTGGCCCCACTGCCTCATAATTGACGGCGTAGAAACATAATTAGACAGAATTAATAACGACGATGGAAGACGGAGCTTTCTTACCTTTAGCACCTTCACTGACTTCCTCTGGCTTCTCCATTTTTGTCTTAGGTTTCGAAATCGACTTACACAGTTCCACCACTGATCTCGCCTTGTTCCCAGCCGGTCCGAGAATTGGTCGAGGCTTCGAATCCGCACAATTCATGGTTCCTACACCCAGGGGCTCCGACATTCAACTCTCAGAGGGGTCAATTTAGACAATCTAGGGCATCAATGCTTTGATAATAGAAATTGAAGAAAATTTGGAGCTTCATGTTTTGAAAAGAAAAAAAGAGAGCACCAACGATGTTAAAACCCTAGTAAGTGGCAGACGGTGGACAGGGAGAGAGAGAATATTGGGAGGACATAAGCGAAATTGGAGGTCGATATTGAGGGTGGGAAACACAATTTAGGGAGATGCATTCAGAATGAAGAAAAAGAGCAGCAGTTCTATGGTCAGGTACATTAACCCCCTATAGTTTGGATATTTTGAAAAGTTAGCCAATGTTAATTTTTTTAATAACGGCAACGGTAAGAAAGGGGAATTGACCAAAAAAATCGAATTAAGGGACCAAACACATTTCAAAAAAAGTATAAGGACCAAACATATAATATTAGAATAGTTCAGAAATCAAATAATTATTTAATATTTATTTTATCGGTCTTTAATAAGTCGATCGATTTGAATTATTTGATTTGAGCGGTTAACCATGCTCTCGGAAGAAATTACTCACGACTACTCTTCAACATATTTCCTAAAGGCCAAACTCCATCATGCAAGAAGCCATATTACTTCAAGCTCGCATAATAGTCTCAGGACTCCTCCAACAAGAACAATACCTTCGGAAACTCATTGCTGCCTTTGTTGCGTCACCGAATCCCACCTCCCTCAACTACGCAACCCTCATCTTCAACCAAAGCCACTGCCCATCAACCTACATTTACAACACCATGTTTCGAGCCTATGCAGCCAGCTCCGATCCTCAGAAAACACTCGCCCTCTACCAACAAATGCACAACCGTGGTCCTCTTCCTGATAACTACACCTTCCCTTTACTGTTCAAAGCGTGTTCCCGTCTCACCAATTTGAAAAACGGTCAAGAAATTCATTCTCAAACTTTTAAGCACGGGTTTTATGGCGATTTGTATGTTCGAAATTCGTTAATTCATTTCTATGGTTCCAATTCTATGATAGATTTGGCTAATCGGGTTTTTAATGAGATGGGTTACCGAGATATAGCAACTTGGACTACTTTGATCAATTGTTACGCTAATTTTCATTCGATTGAGTTGGCACGGAAGGTATTCAATGAAATGCCTCAGAGAAGTGTTGTCTCGTATAGTGCCATGATTGCTGCTTCTGTTAGAAAGAACTGTTTTAAGGATGCGGTGCAGTTGTTTCGAGAGTTGTTGATAGCGAAGATGGAACCGAATGATTCCAGTATTATGGGTGTGGTTTGTGCTTGTGCTAATTTAGGGGCACTTGATATGGGTCGATGGGTTTATTCGTATATGTGCCAAAGGAAAGGGAATGTGTTTGATAGTCAAATTAATACAGCTTTAATTGATATGTTCTTTAAATGTGGGAGCATAAAAAATGCACTTAAAGTGTTTCATGAATCTAAGGAGAAGTATGTTGGGGAATGGACAGCCTTGTTAACAGGGTTAGCTATGCATGGTCTGGGTGAGGAACTGGTTAAAGCATTTGAAGACATGGTCAGGTCAGGAGTTAAACCAAATGCTGTGACGTTTGTGGCACTGCTCTCTGGGTGCACTCATTCAGGTTTAGTGAATACAGGGTTGACATATTTTCGAAGAATGAAGAGCCATTTTGGGATTGAACCTACAGTTGAACACTTTGGTTGCGTTGTTGATCTTCTTGGTCGGGCTGGTTTGATTGAAGAAGCAGTTCAATTTATTTGGGATATGCCTGTAGAAGCTAATGCGGCAATTTGGGGTGCTCTTCTTAATGCTTGTCGGGTTTATAAGAATGTGAGGATTGGAGAATTAGCAGCAAGGTGGCTGCTTAACGATGAGCCATGGAACAGAGCTCTCCATTTGTCATTGATGGGTTTGTATAGGGATGTTGGCAGAAGGGATGAATGGGAGAAGATGAAACGAGAAATGAAAGACTTTCTTTGTAGAAAATACCCTGGTTGTAGCTTGGTGGAGGTAAATGGGGTCTGCTATGAATTTGTGGCTGGAGATGTGTCACTCCCATACACATTAGAAGTGTGCTTGAATCTTGGCAATATTGTATTGGATTATAATGAAGGAAATGATTGTGAAAACATTCAAGTTTAAGATATTACTATATATTGTTATTTTGCGATTTATGTACTGGCCAATTAGATAAAATAACCTCGTATTTTTTATGAGGAAGAATTTGAAAGAAGACCGGAAAAGATATGATGATTACATTTGTTCTCCAAGTCTAGCAAGCCTCTTGATCTCATCATTTGGTGGTCGTCTATGGAACATCACAACTATCATGAACCATTCTTCAACTCGTCGTCTCAAGAAGCTGGAAAAATTGCATAGGCTGTCTTCTATTTGTGGTTTTGGACTCTGTAGTCTACTGCTCAAAGTAGAAGTGTGTTTGTTCTCCAAATCTAGCAGTGGCTCTTCATCTCATCACTCTAAAGGAATAAGTGGTCTTACATGGAACATGACAA
Source organism: Codonopsis lanceolata (assembly GCA_013146195.2). Taxonomy (NCBI): domain Eukaryota; kingdom Viridiplantae; phylum Streptophyta; class Magnoliopsida; order Asterales; family Campanulaceae; genus Codonopsis; species Codonopsis lanceolata. The sequence continues at coordinate 31,274,949 of CM028381.1, read as the reverse complement.
ATCGCAAACCATTCTTCTACTTGTCAATTAAAGAAGCTGGAGCATTTGTCTCGGGTGTTGCCTATTTTGTGATTCGCTGAAATTACAATGCATTATGGGAACACTTGCTTATATGAGTTCTAAGGTTACAATCCTACTGAACACTCTACTCTTTGACCCATTCAATAATCAATCTGTTCGCAAATAAAACTATCTCATAGCTTTCTGCCACTTGATGGCTCTCTTACTCCCCCAACAAATTTTCCACGTGTAATTTGCAAAGTAAACTTTTCAAAGGGCCAGCAATTGCTAAAAGTATTCTCTTGGCACAAAAGATGATGGATGCAAGCTGGACATGTCTATAGCATAAGCTTTGATTTCATTGAGAGATGGATCGATGTAGGCAAATATTCAAACTGTCCGTCTTTCATCTTAGTATATGGCAGTACCTCGGTATTTTTTTCTCCACTCATTGACAGAGGCAAGTAGATACCTTTTGTAGCTTTACTGTTACTAACAAATTAAAGGTGCTGAGTCGAAGTGAGATTGCTTTTTCTTGCTTACTGTGTTTAACAGGATGTAGTATTGCTGAGATGGATTGATGAAGGCAAATATAATAACTGCCTGTCTTTCATCCTAGTAAACGGAAGTGCTTCAGGTTTTTTTATTCTGCTCGATGACCGAGGCAAGTAGACACCTTCTGTAGCTTTTCTATTACTAAGAACTTAGAGGTGCTGAGTTGAAGTGCTGTTGCTTTTTCCTGCTTTCGGTGTTAGTATTGCTTACATGTTCTATTGTTCTATGATCTCTCATTTGTCTTTTCTTGATAGCATTTTCTTGTTTACGGGGCAATAAGAATTCAACAAGCTGTTTTTCTTCTCTTTGTTTTCTTTTCTTGAAGGTGCTGCCTAAGTTTGAATAGACATGGCAAGCTAACTTCCTCAGATCAGTTAAACTTCATAAGTAGATCAGGATACAAGAGTTTTTGGCATAAATCTCCCCAAATAATTTGTACATTGGGAAAGGTTATTTTGTGATTTTCTCATTTAAGTCTCCAAGAAGTGGATGCTTGAAGACTTGACTGACATTTATACCTTAGTTGCACTGGATCCCCCTTAATTGTTCTTAAGGACATTGGAAACATGAATCTCCAAATGATTCTGAGCAGTGTGAAAAATGTGTATGAGCGGCCTTAATGGAAAGATTTATGTCTCAAAATTGAGGGATGGGATTTGCAATAAATAGATAAATGGGTCCCGAAATAAATTGTCAACTACAAACTCTCTTCTTGCCGCTGGTGCTGCGTCCTGTGGTTCGGAGAGCGAATTTGTATTAATGACTAATGACTTTGGCATAGAACATTAGAACCTAATTTGCAAAGAAATCTATGCAGTGCTATCTGTCTCCTGATCCATCTCAGGACTCTCTAAATTGAATGCCTTTATGTGACAACTTATTTCTCACAGACTAGTGCAGTCCTTTGAAGTCCCAGAGCTGTTATAATAGTGACAAAGTTATTACTCATTTCAGTTGTGGAAGTGGTTTTTCTTTGGTAAGCCACCACCTTCAATCTTTTCTTTTGACTTGTTGGTTAAGGGCTTCCGGTGCACTATTGATCTTTAGATATGTTGGGAGTTATGGAAAGCAAGCTGCAGTACCTGATTTGAAGGTAGGAAACCGTGTATTTACAACAACATAACATTGCAAAGCTACTCCAAATGCAGGTTTAAACCTCTAGCGAGTTGATGTCCTATGAAATCCCTCATTGGCCTTGTCTGCTTGACGGTTTCACATCTTCTATGGATTACTGTCGAGTAAATGGCTTCTTTGCTGACCTCTTCTGTCAAATGGAATGTAGATGGGTGTTTGCCTGTGGGGTGTGGGAGAGGGTAGGGGAGCGTTTCTTGTTGTTATCTCAGGATCAAATATGTCTGCAGAGTGCAGAGGCAATGTCGCTGCAGACTGGAAGGGAGTCAATGTATTACTATAGGCTTTCATTGTGATAATGGAATATGTTCGATGATACTAATTCTAGTCTTCTGAAGAAAGTGTCCTTGGCCTTGGACTATCAACGAAGTCAAACTGGATCAATGCTTTCACTGCCAACACTTATGGAGGCCTAAAGTGAACTCTAATGTGAGGCATTTTTAAAGCAAATAATAAAATTTTATTCAAAATTATTACATTAAAGCTTATCTTTTGTGCTTTTTGGGATGCAAAATTATTTATTAAATTATTGTAATTGATTTCGATTAACAGTTCTTTTTCAATTGATAATAAAGCTAGACCATTTAATGTTTGTTGAGACATTTCTGATTTTAGATAAGAATTTATTGATTTAAGCAACATTTATGAGAATCATTAGCATATTCTATAAGCGATACACGCATTTAGAAAAGAATCAAGCCTTATAATAAAGTATGTCAATCGATGTATCATTTTTTACTTGTAAAACTTATCTTAAATTTTTTAGTTCTGTAAATAAATCTATCAATATTAGAGTTGTCATTTTGTTTTAATTAATGAACGTTCAAGGTTAAAACAATTTTCTTTTAAATTTTCATTATCCAATGACCTTAATTTCTTTTGCTAAATAGAAAACAAAAAAATATCTTGATATATTTTAAATTGTTCAAATCTACTTTGAAATGCAGTGATTGCTTTATCTATTATATACAAAAACTAATCCACTTTAAATGTTTCTTTTGAAGATTTTACAACTTCATTGTCAACAATTACTTGGAGTTTTTTTTTCCCGAGGCCTAATGCCCTAGCTTTAGCAGCTTCACCCTTGGGCCGGCCTTGAGGAGTCTTTGTTAATTGGGGGAATTTCAAGTGGGTACAATTTTGAAAACATGTTTTCATATAGAACCATCAATTTTTTGGACATTTCATGTAACTACAAATTGCTTGACAAATGACAAAAATACCATTAATGAAGACAAAACTGATCCGGCATTTTGGAGGACCAAATTAATCCAGAAACTCTGATGCCAAGTGCTGGCATCAGGTTGCATTTAACTTGATTTTGGAGGACCAAAATTATTCCAGAAAGTCTGATGCCAATCCCTGGCATCAGGTTGCATTTGACTTGATTTTGGAGCACCAAAATCAATCCAGAAAGTCTGATGCCAATCCCTGGCATCAGGTTGCATTTGACAGGATTTTAGAGCACCAAAATCAATCCAGAAAGTCTGATGCCAATCCCTGGCATCAGGTTGTATTTGACAGGATTTTGGAGCACCAAAATTATTCCAGAAACTCTGATGCCAACCACTGGCATCAGGTTGCATTTGACTTGATTTTGGAGCACCAAAATCAATCCAGAAAGTCTGATGCCAATCCCTGGCATCAGGTTGCATTTGACAGGATTTTGGAGCACCAAAATTATTCTAGAAACTCTGATGCCAATCCCTGGCATCAGGTTGCATTTGACAGGATTTTGGAGGACCAAAATCAATCCAGAAACTCTGATGCCAAGTGCTGGCATCAGGATGCATTTGACACTTGACAGTATTATGCAGGATCAAATTAATCCAGAAACTCTGATGCCAAGTGCTGGCATCAGGATGCATTTGGCAGCATTATGGAGGACCAAATCAATCCAGAAACTCTGATGCCAAGTGCTGGCATCAGGATGCATTTGACAGCATTATGCAGGACCAAAATCAATCCAGAAACTCTGATGCCGAGTGCTGGCATCAGGATGCATTTGACTGCATTATGCAGGACCAAAATCAATCCAGAAACTCTGATGCCAAGCCCTGGCATCAGGATGCATTTGACAGTTATATGCAGGACCAAATTAATCCAGAAACTCTGATGCCAAGCCCTGGCATCAGGATGCATTTGACAGCATTATGCAGGACCGAATTAATGCAGAAACTCTGATGCCAAGCACTGGCATCAGGATGCATTTGACAGCATTATGCAGGACCAAAATCAATCAAGAAACTCTGATGCCAAGTGCTGGCATCAGGATGCATTTGACAGTATTTTGGAGGACCAAATAAATCCAGAAACTCTGATGCCAATCCCTGGCATCAGGATGCATTTGACAGTATTTTGGAGGACCAAATCAATCCAGAAAGTCTGATGCCAAGCCCTGGCATCAGGATGCATTTGACAGCATTATGATGGACCAAAATCAATCCAGAAACTCTGATGCCAAGCTCTGGCATCAGGATGCATTTGACAGTATTATGCAGTACCAAATTAATCCAGAAAGTCTGATGTCAAGCCCTGGCATCAGGATGCATTTGACAATATTTTGGAAGACCAAATTAATCCAGAAAGTCTGATGCCAAGCCTTGGCATCAGGATGCATTTGACAGTATTATGAAGGACCAAAATCAATCCAAAAACTCTGATGCCAAACCCTGGCATCAGGATGCATTTGACAATATTATGCAGTACCAAATTAATCCAGAAAGTCTGATGCCAAGCCCTGGCATCAGGATGCATTTGACAGTATTTTGGAAGACCAAATTAATCCAGAAAGTCTGATGCCAAGCCTTGGCATCATGATGCATTTGACAGTATTATGAAGGACCAAAATCAATCCAGAAACTCTGATGCCAAGCTCTGGCATCAGGATGCATTTGACAATATTATGCAGTACCAAATTAATCCTGAAAGTCTGATGCCAAGCCCTGGCATCAGGATGCATTTGACAGTATTTTGGAGGACCAAAATCAATCCAAAAACTCTGATGCCAAGCCTTGGCATCGATGCATTTGAAAGCATTATGCAGGACCAAAATCAATCCAGAAACTCTGATGCCAAGCCACGGCATCGGGATGAATTTGACAAGATTTTGGAGGACCAAAATCAATCGAAAGAAACTCGATGCCAAGCCCGGCATCGATGATTTGACAAGATTTTGGAGGACCAAAATCAATCAAACTCGATGCCAAGCCCGGCATCGGGATGCACAAGTATTATGCGTACCAAATCAATCTAAAAACTCGATGCCAAGGCGGCATCAGATGCATTTGACAGTATTTTGGAGGACCAAAATGAATTCAAAAACTCTGATGCCAAGCCCTGGCATCAGGATGGATTTCACATCATTTTGCAGGACCAAATTAATTCAACATTTTACGATTACAAAACAAAATACAGTAACACAAACATGGAATAAACATAAAAATTTAATTATCATATTTTCAAACAAATTTGTCATTGTTTTTTGTTGTCCCTTTCAAAATAAATGTTTGACCATCTTTACCCTATATTTAACAAAGATCAATACTACTAGGAATCATTTGTCATTTGTCCTCTTAGCAAACATTCAATTAAAGAACATACAAAAACACCACAATCTTCTATGTTAGGATTTTGTTGTGGTGATTTTTCAAATCTTCCAATGTTGCATTTGAATTTAGGCTTGTTCAGATCCTTGTGTTGTCCAGGAAAGAAATTCACAAGTGTTTTCATTCTGCGTTCAACATAATTTACCTACAGAGAAAATAACCAATAAAACTTAATCTAAAGACATTACTTAAAAGACAATACTAATAAAACAAAATACATTACTAATAAAATTCAAGCATAATGCTTACATGAAGAAGGAGAGTGTGGCAAAGTATTAGGTGTCGAACCCGCGTCAACAACACTTGACATGTAGGTGCTTCCTAGGTGCGTCCACTAGACGCCCACCGCAAACCATTGTTCCATTCACAGGAAAGATGACCCGAGTTTTTTGGTTGCAAAAATGTGAACCAACCTGACGCAGCGAAACAATCAAATAGAAACTCTTTCAACGAGAAATTCCTTAGAACAAGCCTATGACGGCTTAGGGTTCAAGCAAAAAGCAAAAAAACTCAAATTTTATTAAAAACTGCCCAAATAATGTTTAATAGGGTATTTATATGTCCTAACAATCCAAACCCTAAAAGGAAAAGTCTTAAACAAAAAAGACGAAAAAGCTCGAAAACTTCAAAGGCCCATAACAGTACTTAAACAACGCTTTTTGGGCTAAAAATGAACAGTTCACGGGGTAAACCCCGTGACTCTTGTAGAGCTCGTCGAGAGCTTCGATTTGATATGCTGTGGGTCCCGTAATTCATCCGGACGCGAAAGTTATGCTCCGTTAAAGTTCTGCCGACCGTTAGGTGCTCTCGACTATTGCTTAACGGAAACTAACGGAGAAACTGTCAAACCCAACTTTCAGAACTTCGAACTCTTACCAAATGTCAACCTTATGTGCCTCAGTAACAAAAGGACAATCTAATGTTGTTAAATAGCAGAAAATCAAGAAGAAATGCGATGAAGGAGATGAAGAAGTAACCTCTGAACCCTTTCGGCTTTCTTATTCGGTTAATCATTCGCAAGATAAAATGTAACACCAACAAAATTATATTTCATCAAAATATTTCAATTATTAATGGTACAACAGCTGCTAATTGCAAAAAATAAGAGTTGAATACCAATGTCAAAAGCAAAAGCAAGAAGCCAATAGGAAAAGATACATACAACAAGCTAGAGAATAAGAATAGTTGAGACTTGGAATTAGTCTCAATAGCTGACCTGGGAATTACTCCACTGAATAGTTGAGACATATCTTTTAGATATAGTCTGCTTGCTCATCGCTTTGCTTGCATGAGCTTCGATCGAGTGATTAACTTTTCATAACTCTTGTTTTCGTAATCTGCAAATACATCCTGAAGCTTTAGTGCGTTATAAAGCTCCTTTACTTTTGCAACACACCCGATTCTCTTGAGCCTGATTCTCCGAATTCTTTCCTTTTGGAATGACTCTTTTAAGAGAAAGGAAATGTCAAGAGCGGAGCTTGTAAATCTCAGATCTGAATATATAAAAACGGATATCAGAGCTTCCTCACTAAAAGGTGTTCATATGGTTGGATAAGTGAGGGGTCGAGGCCCTTGGCGAATTGGGAATTAAGTGGAGTAATATTGCGGCGTGACGGGTGTTGGACGGCGTTGTTGGTGGAAGAACGACCGGTGGTGGTGGAGGCGTCATCGGCATAGCGGCGGATGTAGAAGGAGAAGAAGCTCATGAAGAAGAGAGCAGTGAGGAGAACTAAGATAGTGAGCATGGAGGTGTCGAAAGGGCTACTGTTGGGAAGGTGGGGTGGAAAGGGCATTGATGTACTTTTTCTCTAAAATTGTATCTAAAAGATATGTCTAAAAAATAAGTGGATTTATTTGAAAACATGTTTTAAAAGATGTACCGGCTTGTAATTATTCCTTGTTAATTCTCACTTGAAAAGGAAATCGTCTGGCTAGTGGCCTTGCTAGTGACAGCCATATTGCTAACCCGTTCCTGCTAAAAAAATATACGGGCCGATGCATATTTTACTGCCTAGCATACTCTTAAACATAGAATGATATGGTAACTCATCTAACCGTATCAGACACTGTTTCATAATCACACGAAAATCCTGGTAGCCATACATGGGAGATGATTGTATTCAACTTGATATATAGTCGGTTCTTCTAGACTCTATCCGTGTTCTGTGATGTCAAGATCCACAAGCATCTACAAGCCTATGATCATGTAGCTCATTATATATTTATAGACTTGTTCAAAACACTATCACGTCCCTTAAATGTATGAGGCTTGAAAGGCATGATCACTTTCTTCGGACTAGGAATTTCTCATTTTCACCGCTGCTTTGGTCAGTTCATGGAATAAGCTGATATTTGTCATGCTTTGATCAGTTGCAGGACATTCTTAGCCAACAGAAAGTAACCTTCCTGAATTTCCATCAAAGACTTGTGGAATTTCCTTGTCATGATTCCAGGTAATTCTAAGTTCCTTCGTTATACAGTCACCCCGTCATTTTTCCAAGATAAGTAGAATGCATGTAGATATGCACATTGCTAACCCACCACGACATCTAAAAGCTCATGTTCTTGGCACTTATGCAGTAACATAATAAAGAAAGTGTATAGAAGTGATAAGAGTTACTCCCTCCGTTCCTAAAAAAGAGTTCCATTCTTCCTTTTTAAGCCGTTCTCAAAATATTGTCCACTTTCTAATTTTTTTCTTTTTTGGAAGCTACCTTTACCATATTCATTGGATTTGATTCTTATTGTAATTAATGAGCCCACTCTCACACGGGTATCGTTGGAAAATGCACACGAACCTAATATATATATACACACATAATAGAGTTAATTATCTTTTCTAAATCTATGTGTCGGATCAAAAAAGACACTCTTTAAGGAACGGAGAGGGTAATTCTTAGTTCTGATTCGATATCAAGTCATATGCTCATAAAAGTCTTAACCCAGCTAGTGCCATGATGTAATTCTACAGTATCCTGTTATGTGTCATAATAGCAAAACAACTATTTTTAGAATATTCTCTTCATTTTTTTTTCAAAGATATATACTGCTCTGCTCGACTTGAACGGTTGTACTTTCCATCTTGGGTGGTTCCACTCAAAAGAGTCTTATAACTTAAAAAAAAAAAACTTAGGAACTTAAGCTTGCAATCCCCGTAATGTTCTAACTTTACCCCCTCATACATGAAACAATACTAGTTGGAAATACACAATTCATGATAATAGTTCCTTCTAGAACTCTTACATAACTGACATATGAAATAGGGAGTCACTGAATGGAACGGAGGATCAGATGAGTGTCCTAAACTCCTAAATAATTCCTTTATTACCTGCCAGGATCATACACTTGTCTTTACTTGTTAAGCTACCTGTACAAAAAGTTAACCCATGTCCCCGACTAAAATCCACCTTCTCATCCCTATATTTGCTAAGCCCATCCAAGTTATAGCCTTCTTTGATACACGATCCACAGCCTCCATCCTAAATTCAAAAATACTCCCTAAAAGTTAAATTAAATAGACTTACCTTTTGAGTTTTGTCAGTTTGCTAAGAGCAAGAAGAACAACACCACCAAATCAAACACAATTCATTAAAAACCAATAAAGTAATCTATGTGATACTTATTTGATTCATAATAAAAAATTCTTTTAACAGTGACACAAACTCCAACACTTTTACATATCCCACCATCTTTATCTTCAAAATTAGGGGTCCCGTTGAAAATTAGAGTGGGTAACCTTATAAAACAACGTCGTTTTACAAGGTGAAAAAAAATAAAAAATGAAAATGGATTCACTTGCATCCATTTTGGTTAATGTGTGTCTGCCCCTGGACAACATAAACATGGACTTTAAAAGAAATTGTACGTCAAACCAATATTAATAATCAAGTAAATTGTTTTTTTTAACCTGTGAGTCAAATATGACAACAATTTTGGGACGGAGAGAACACTATATATATGCGTGTATGTGACTTAATGAGCCGCACCTATTACATTTATAATTATAAAAGAGCTTAAGATTAATAATCATTGTTTAACAAAAAAACAAAAATTGTGTGAAAGTTTGATGTAGCCCCACTGGTCTCCCACTTAGAACCGCCCCTGTGTGCGAGTATTCTTTAATGATAGAGGAACCTTACCCAAAACCTGATGAAAGCTCTTGAGACTTGAGAGGACAAAAGAAGAAGCAAAGATGAAAGCGGAAGAAGAAGCAAAGCTGAAGAAGAAGCAAAGCTGAAGGCCGAGGAAGAAGCAAGAGTGGAAGCTGCGGAGGGCAAAAAGAACGTACCAAATGCTGATGAAGTACTAGTCAATGGAATGAAAGAAAACGAGATCATTGCCATAGATTAGTTGTATGCTTACTTCCCTAGATGGTAAATTTCCATTCTTCGCATTGCTTGGTTCTGTCATGTATTAAAATTGATTTAGTGGAAAATACCTCTACGATATAGCTAATATCCCTCATTAGAGGGACTTGATCCTGTAGCCGTACTGAAGAAGGGTGGGATCCTTAGCAGATGGTAATTGCTTACAAAGGTTTATGATAAGATTCTTTTGTTAGTTATTTTCTTTAGCATTAAACTTTGAGTCTATACGTGCATCACTATGATATGGGGATTAACTCAAGTCTTATCACTAGAGAATCACTAGGTAGAAACCAGATGAAGAGAAATTTTTCGACAGGAGAAAGGTTAGTTCTAACATGTCACAGATTTTAAAACTTTGCTTAGGAGGAGTTATTACATCTTTAAGTAGCTTTAGGGAAGTTTTGGTTACAGATAGAATGCTAAATCTTGGTTGTCTCAAACTTGAATGGTAATATAGGAAGAAATAATTTATATAACCAAATTTCCCCTCAAAGAAACGTCATGTCATGTCATAACCAGCTAAAAGCCATTCTCTAAACAGAGAAAGATAACAAGAATGAAAAAAGATAAATGCGTGGGGGTGTGCCTGTGTGGAAATTTTATGTGCGTGTGTGCACGCGAGTATTCTTTAATGACAGAGGAACCTTCCTCGAAGCTTCATGTCATAGACTCATAATAAGTTAAAAGGCGTTCTCTACAGTGATAGACAAAAAAATTGGGAGAACAGCTGTTCAAGGATGAAAACAGAGCACAGTTTGGGACTATTTATTCAGCAAGTCTAAAGGACTGGGACCATCAGTGCGTCCTAATATATACTTGCAATTTTTAGGTTGGCGATGCTACCAGCATGATGCAATGAGCCTGATGTTATTAAAGTTTCCATCCAACGGCCAGAAGACTCCGTAACCCAGCTTAAGGATTTGGGTACATACCGTTAAACTTTTGGGTGAATTTCAAGTGGGTACAATTTTGAAAACATGTTTTCATCTAAAACCATCAATTTTTTGGACATTTCATGTAACTACAAATTGTTTGACAAATGACAAAAATGCCATTAATGAAGACAAAACTGATCCGGCATTTTGGAGGACCAAATTAATCCAGAAACTCTGATGCCAATCCCTGGCATCAGGTTGCATTTAACTTGATTTTGGAGGACCAAAATTATTCCAGAAACTCTGATGCCAATCCCTGGCATCAGGTTGCATTTAACTTGATTTTGGAGGACCAAAATTATTCCAGAAACTCTGATGCCAACCCCTGGCATCAGGTTGCATTTCACAGGATTATGTAGCTCCAAAATTATTCCAGAAACTCTGATGCCAATCCCTGGCATCAGGTTGCATTTAACTTGATTTTGGAGGACCAAAATTATTCCGAAACTTCGATGCCCGGCATCGGGTTGCATTGATTATGGAGCTGAAACTCGATGCCAACCCCGGCATCGGGTTGCATTTCAGATTATGTAGCACCAAAAGCGAGAAACTCGATGCCAAGCGGCATCGAGGTTGCATTTCGAGGATTATGGAGCACCAAAAGCGCCGAAACTCGATGCCAAGCGGCATCGGGTTGCATTTCACGAGATTATGGAGCACCAAAAGCGGTCGAAACTCGATGCCAACCCGGCATCGGGTTGCATTACGAGATTATGTAGCACCAAAAGCGAAACTCGATGCCAAGCAGCGGCATCGGGTTGCATTTACAGATTATGTAGCACCAAAAAAGAAACTCGATGCCAAGCGGCATCGGGTTGCATTTCAGATTATGGAGCACCAAAAGCGAAACTCGATGCCAAGCAGCGGCATCGGGTTGCATTTCACGAGGATTATGGAGCACCAAAAGCGGTCGAAACTTCGATGCCAAGCGGCATCGGGTTGCATTCACAGATTATGGAGCACCAAAAGCGCCGAAACTTCGATGCCAAGCCCGGCATCGGGTTGCATTTCACGAGATTATGGAGCACCAAAAGCGGAGAAACTTCGATGCCAAGCGGCATCGGGTTGCATTTCACGAGATTATGTAGCACCAAAAGCGATCCGAAACTCGATGCCAAGCAGCGGCATCGGGTTGCATTTCACGAGATTATGGAGCACCAAAGCGGACAAACTTCGATGCCAACAGCGGCATCGGGTTGCATTTGAGATTATGTAGCACCAAAAGCACTTCGATGCCAAGCGGCAGGAGATTATGTAGCACCAAAAGCGATCCGAAACTCGATGCCAAGCAGCGGCATCGGGTTGCATTCACGAGATTATGGAGCACCAAAAGCGGTGAAACTCGATGCCAAGCCGGCATCGGGTTGCATTTCACGAGATTATGTAGCACCAAAAGCGATCCGAAACTCGATGCCAAGCAGCGGCATCGGGTTGCATTTGACGAGGATTATGTAGCACCAAAAGCGATCCGAAACTTCGATGCCAAGCGGCATCGAGGTTGCATTTCACGGATTATGGAGCACCAAAAGCGATCCGAAACTCGATGCCAAGCGGCATCGGGTTGCATTCACGAGATTATGGAGCACCAAAAGCGGTCCGAAACTTCGATGCCAAGGCATCGGGTTGCATTTCACAGGATTATGGAGCACCAAAAGCGGTCCGAAACTCGATGCCAAGCCGGCATCGGGTTGCATTGACGAGGATTATGGTAGCACCAAAAGCGTCCGAAACTCGATGCCAAGCCGGCATCAGGTTGCATTTCACAGGATTATGTAGCACCAAAATTAATTCAACATTTTTCGATTACAAAACAAAATACAGTAACACAAACATGGAATAAACATAAAAATTTAATTATCACATTTTCAAACAAATTGGTCATTGTTTTTTATTGTCCCCTTCCAAAATAAATGTTTCAGCCATCTTTAACCTATATTTATCAGCATCAATACTACTAGGAATCATTTGTCCTCTTAGCAAACATTCAATTAAACAACATACAAAAACACCACAATCTTCAGTGTTAGGATTTTGTTGTGGTGATTTTGCAAATCTTCCAACGGTGCTTTTGAACTTAGGGTTGTTGAAATCCTTGTATTGATCGGGGAAAGAAATGCGCAAGTTTTTTCATTACGCTTTCAACATAATTTACCTCTGAGAGAAAATAACCAATAAAACTTAATATAAAGACATTACTTAAAAGACAATACTAATAAAACAAAATACTAATAAAACTTACAAGAATTCTAGCCCTCTTCAAATGCCAATCATTCTTGGTGATGAGTGTATGAATGAGTTGTATATTGTCCATCTCATGTCACCTTGAGAAAATACAAGAAGAGTCAATGGTCGGAGATTCTGTCTTTATATTACCTTGCCCGTTGTGTTTATAGGAAAAATAAGAATCTCATACTCCATTGCTTCTTTAAGTCTATTATCAATTTCTTGAACCAGCATGTCACAAAACCAATCATTATTCTTAATATTTGCAGCATACACCTAACAACAAAAATTAAGAAAATAAGAAGCCATATATTTTAATTTTTAAGCACATAACTGACAATTTCTTACCCAACAGCAAGGATCAAAAAAAGTGCCGTATCTGATATAACCAAATTCATTGGAGATGATTTGTTCACTCATTATAGACAATGCTTCTATGTCTGTACCAAAGAAAAATATTAATTTGATATTATACACAAGTAAAAATGATTAACAAGAATGGTAAACAAGTAATGTACGTACTTTATCTTCCAACTTATCAGTCAAGATTTGTGCAATGTCTTTCATCAAAATCACTGGTTTGATCTCTCCACCAGTAAATAATTTTGCTCTGCATAAGACAAATTTTATCAAAAAAAAAAACAATTGAAAAATAATTTTAAAAGTAATATAAAATACCATTTTGTGAGTTACATTTACTTACTCCATTTTTTTCTTTTGATGTAGAATAGATTCTGCTAAGTAGCACTTTTGCTTCTGCTGAAAGAATCTCTAAAGCTGGATTCACTGTTTCAATTTGTACCACTTTTTTAATTTTTTTTCTTCTTACAAATATTTTGTCACATGAGGATCCAACACGCTTTTTCTTACGATCAACACGAGAATGTACTCTTTTAGCAAGTGTGGATCCTACTTCATTAACAGAATGATCTTCATGACAAGGCAGCGACAAAATCATCCATGCTATTGATATCTTTCAAAACAATAGCCTTGTTCAAATCAACCTTGTTCAAATCAACAGCCTTGTTCATTGAAATTTCTTGTTCCAACTCCATTACCTTCTTCTTCAACATTGAATTCTCTGTTTGAACTTCAAGAAGCTTCACATTTAGTTCAGATGTTGGTGACAACTCAGAAGATAACGTTGGAGTAGCTTTTGAGTTTTGCAAAACTTCTTCCTGCTCTTTCAATTCAATGATATGATCTTTTTCAGCAATAATCTCTTTGAGGCCATCAATTGTCGACAAAAAAACATTCATCTCAATATCATTTGATTGCATTATATGGTCCTTATCAGACAAAGTCTTTTTCAGGCCATCAACTGTAGAGAGAATGTCATTCATCTCAGACTTCAACTTATTAATTTCGTTTTCCTTATCAGACAAAGTCTTCTTGAGGCCATCAAGCGTAGAGAGAATCGATTCATCTCGACTTCAACTTATTAATTTCATTTTCTTTATCTTTCCTAAGATTGCTTTCTATTGTTGCGAGATCATCAGAAACCTACAAAAAATCATGAAAAAATCAATTTATGTTGACTTGATTTTGGAGGACCAACTTTAATCCAGAAAGTCTGATGCCAAGCCACGGCATCGGGATGAATTGACAATATGCGGTAGCAAATTCAATCCGAAAGTCGATGCCAAGCCACGGCATCGGGATGAATTGACAATATGCGGTAGCAAATTCAATCGAGAAAGTCGATGCCAAGCCACGGCATCGGGATGAATTGCGGCAATATGCGTAGCAAATTCAATCGAGAAGTCGATGCCAAGCCACGGCATCGGGATGAAGACAATATGCGGTAGCAAATTCAATCGAGAAAGTCGATGCCAAGCCTTGGCATCGGGATGCATGACAATATGCGGTACCAACTTTAATCGAGAGAGTCGATGCCAAGCAGCGGCATCGGGATGCATTGACCCTAGGAATAATCAAAATTGTTTAAGGTCTTGAATAGGATAAGAGGGGTGACTAACTTGTAAATGAATATCGAAAAATGTTCTTCTTCTATTGGCAAATCAACCATTGAAGTTGTAAAAACATTATCATCGCATAATGTTCTTCTTCTTCACTACAAAACTCTTCATTAGCTTCATTCGATCTACGAAAATATAAAACAAAAAATATTTAGACAAGATATGTTCCATAGCTGAAGAAAAATTGAAGTTCATAATAATAATATATAAACTTACAATATTTGTCATGGCTGAAGCAAACTTTTTAGAACATATAGAAGATAGATTCCATTTAAGGAAGCGTGGTGTAGCATCATTGTCGATGGGATACAAATCTTGGCTTTCTCACATAAAACATCTTGTAATTTGGAATTCAAACAAGATATAAGTAATAAATATATAAAAAATTAAGTCAAAACTAGTTTATGATAAAGTTAACATAACTTCTTGGTATCAAAGGTGCACAATTCTCCACATTTATATTTGTCCTCTTCTCCAAACCATTTATCAAACAATCTACTATGTGTTTTGACCGAGTTATATTCACGAGATCTCATCAATATTTGATACTATTTGTACATATGACCATGATATGTATGATTTGTTCTTCGGAAGAAAAAAAACCGCTAACACCAATAAAGTTATTAAACATGCAACATCCTTCATATCATCTTCTTCTCCACTATCAATTATTCTACTAATACTACTTTCAATCACAGATGGCATCAACCTTTCATTAAAATTTTTCGTCCCAAACTTGTGTGGAAAATGTTTCAAAAGCGAGTTCGATTCATCTTGTAAAGAGAAACATCAATTTCCTTCACCCCATCCTTTACACCAAAAACATCCCTTACATGTCCCTCTTCAATTGTAATTTTGCTTTTCCCAACTGAAAAGTACTTCTTCCCTCCTTTTACAAAACAATCAACCATTGATAACAATAAGTTCTTATTAATGTTGCAGTATTCATCAACATTCTCACTTTGAAGTAGAGCTTCAACCAAAATTGCAAAAGGAGTCTTCTTCAACATCACAATATGCTCATCACGAATGTTAATTTTCTTCAAATGCTGTTTTAATAGAAGCACATTTGATCTTACTCTTCGAAACAATATTCGATTTCTTTGATGTTTTCCCTTTCTTTGAAGCGCATTAGACAAAAAAATTTGTTCATGGTAATAAATTAAACAATCAGGCATCAGAAAATATCAAATATAAAAAAAAATCATAATAAAATACAAACACTATAACTTCTTCATTTAAAACCTAAAAACTTTGAAATAATACTCACTGTTGCCTTCTCTAATGCGTGGTTCTTTGTGAAGATGAAACAGGTAAATTTTGATTTTCCATTTCCAAGTATCGTTAGTGTGAAGAACTCCTTTTTTTTTTACGAATATCGTATTAAGGATAATCTGATTTTGAATAACCTATTTTTCAAAATTGCTAGTGTATATATATTTCTTGTATTTGGGGGTTCATTAAAAATGTATATTCGTGTATATACGAATACAAAAAGCGGTGAAATGTACAGTATTTTCTTGATGCGGACCAAGCCATCGAGGATTTTGGCGGTATAAAAATTAATGAACCAAATTTTCTGATGCCAAGGCCCGGCATCAGGAAATATTAACGGTTAAATGCCTAAAATGACAAAAATGCCATTAATTCAAAAACTCTGATGCCAAGACCTGGCATCAGGATCAATTTTTAAGCATTATACAGGATCAAATTTTATTGAAAAACTCTGATGCCAAGACCTGGCATCAGGATGAATTTCAAGGCATTTAATTAATACAAAAACTCTGATGCCTGTAATTGGCATCGGGATGGATTCAAGGCATTTAATTGACTTAACGTTTTACGATGCCAACAATAGGCATCGGGACTTCAAATAAAACATTACATAACACGACACACCCAATTTCAATACAAACCTAAAATTTTGAAAATACCCATCTTACCTACTTTTCTTCACTAAACATTACCCAAATTATGGCTACAAGAAAGAGTTCACGAATTAATAAACATGCTTGTGACGCCCCGCTCCTTCGTTGTCTCGGTTTGCGTGCTATACTTGCACTTCTTCCCTTGTCGACGGTATGTTTGGGTTGCGAGAGGGTCTAGATATGTTTGAGAGACCATATTAAGACCAAAACATTATTTAGAGACTCCATATAGTTGTTGACTTGCTAAAGTCACAAGTCGTGACCCGACGGCTAGTCTAATGCCGAAGCGATTGAGGTTTACTTCGTTTGTGTTCGTGACCTCGGTTTGGGTCCTAGACCTCTTTAAGATGATTTATTAACATGTTTAGATGCATTAGACTTCAAGTTGGAGGTGTTCCTTAAGTCTATCGATGATTTTGGGAGCTTTGGAGATAGCGTTGTCTCATTAGTTCGAGGTTCGAGAATCGAGTCGCTCGCCTCTCCCTTTGGGATTCTTATTTCCCTAGTTGTTATTCAACTTCCTAGAAGTATTTAGGCTTCTTCATTGGCCAGCCCTTAGACTTGCCTTTAAAAGTCTCCTCTCTCATTGCTCGTTTGATTTCGAGTTCGTTCGTCATCCTGGCTGTCGTTGCACCCCTTCCGGTTTCGCTCCGAGTTGTTTCTGGGAGTTGTTTGGGTGTGTTTTAGACTTGTTTTGAGTTGGGTTAGACCTTGGGATGGTTGCCCATAAGTTTGGGATCATTTAGATCAAGTTTAGACCAAGTTTTGGAGATTCGAGGAGGCGGGCGTTACTGGATGATCGGCCCGCCTCGAGATCTTGAGAGCACCCTTGTGCGAGAGAGAGTGAGGCGGCCGCATGGAGTAGGTTGAGGCGCCCGCCTCAACCCCGAAAATTTGTTACGATTTTCTTCCCTGTTTTGAGTTGTGACGTGTTTTACCTATTCTACCCTCCCTTAAACCCCTCTAAACCCTTCCTAACCTCTCATACTTAACCTAAACATGTCCTAACATTATTTAGAAGTTAATTGAGGTTGGATTAGAGCTTGATTATCCCTAATCTCCACTAATTGCACTTGAGAAATGTCCCTCAAGCGCTTCTTAATTTGGGGTATAAATACCCACAACCCTTTGCAATTCTTGAAAATCTCTTCATTTCTTCCTCTCCACATCGTATTCTAGAGAGAGGCCCATGGGAGACTCTTGAGCCCTAGCTCTTCTTTTCTTCTCTCTTCGATCCGACGATCCGACCACCCGATCTCCTCCAAACTTCTGGATTCTTGAAGCCCTCGGCGAGTAAACGACTTCACCCGATCGGATTTGTGATCTCTTGAGTTTTCACTCAAGCTGTGTGGTAAGTTACCTTTCTTTGATTTTGGTTCATTGGCCCTAAGGAAAACAACTTTGTGTGCTATTTGTGGGCAATGAACACTTGTATGCCATGTTTGCCCAATTTTTGGGGATTTTGGAAGTATATCTTGTAAGAGCAATTGTAGAGTAATTTATGATTGATGAAGTGTGTGATTACTCTTTATTATGTGTTTCTAGGCTTAAGAGCATGCTAGAAATCATGTCTATATGCTATTTGGAGTTCATTGGGGAAATATGTCTAATTTGTGGATTGTAGGATTTATGAACTTGTTAATGCCTTGAAGAGGATGAATTATGTTGGGTTGGTTAGAATTTGGGGCTTGAGAATCAAGCCCGAACTATGGAAGTTATTGTTAATCGATGTGGGTGCAAATGTTAGGATTGATGAATCATGTAAATATTGAAACCAAGCCTTTAGACTCAAAGTCGAAATAAGTCCATTATTGTGTTAATGAATTCGGGTTGGAATCCTACGACAATTGGATTTCGTTTGATTATGATTATGATGAATTCTTGGGTTTAGGGCTTGGGGAATCAAGCCGAATAACTATTGGGATTTTGTAGTTATATGAATGAAATGTTTAATTTGGGGCTACGAAACACATAAAGAATGGAATATAGAATTAAGACTCAGCGAGTCATTGTGAGGCCAATAATGTGATAACAAGCCTTTGGTTGAAACCTACGATGTTCGGTCTCGTTTGCTTATGTTGTGCGTATCAGAGTACCTTGTTGTGTCCTATGGAGACACTCATGTTATAGAGACCCATTGGGAACTTGTTTTAGGCGTGCTTGTAAAGCACGATTAAAGACCAACCCGTGGTCTCGAACACCATTTAGTAATGGTTATTCGAAGAATTCACTATAAGGAATTTAGTCGCGGCATATGATAGTACTTGCAGATTTAGACTACAAGGTAGTCTTGTCATTCATGAGATGGGTTTTGATGATGTCGGCTATAAGGACTTTGGCTAAGTCGGTGTGCCTTTAAGTGAAGCTAAATGCTAAGTTTGAATTGTGGTGGTTCTTAGACTAAGTAGTAGTCTTTGATTTAATCTTGAGTCGAGGACTTTAGTAGACCTCATGTTGTGAATTGTTGAGCTTATATGCTTGTTCATGGTTGGTAATGACTTGAGGTTTATCAATACGTGGTTTTTAGGCTAAACTTACAAGTTAGTTGAATATGTTAAGTGTGTACAAGTATGTGCATTGTTTTATTGGTTTTGTAGAGCATTATGACTACTTGAATTAATAAGTTCTTTGTGATGAACTTGGTCCTTATTGGGTTATACAAGTAAATAATCTACTTGATCATCTTGATTTGAGTCAGTGGCGTCTTGGTCGTTTGTCGACAATGGGACGATTCATGGCCTTTGGAAACATTCGCTATGAATCGCCGCATTGGTACCCTCTCCTCGCTATTTGGCCGATAGTGGGATGTGGTCTCGTATTAGCGGCTCCCAACGATGATCGAGAGCCCATTTCTCATCTAGGAGTCGGATGAATGTAACGCGAGAACTCATTAAAAGCGGGTGAGTTATGATCATTTGAGAATGAAACCCGGTTTATGATCATTTGAAGGGCTAGGCCGGG
Source organism: Codonopsis lanceolata (assembly GCA_013146195.2). NCBI lineage: Eukaryota > Viridiplantae > Streptophyta > Magnoliopsida > Asterales > Campanulaceae > Codonopsis > Codonopsis lanceolata. The sequence continues at coordinate 31,255,262 of CM028381.1, read as the reverse complement.
GCATGATTTGAATCTGAGAGAAATTTAGGCCCAGATCTTGGTTTTACGTGCTAAAGCGTATAGCACATATGAAAGAAAAAGTGCTAAATGGTTTTATGAAGTTTATGTTACGTGATGACTTGATACAAGTTATTTATTGGTATGCTATTAAGATGCCATGATTTTATATGTGTTGATGCATTATGCCATGCCACGATATGCTATGCCATACATTGCATTTAGTAACTTCTTGGGTCATTATGACTCATTTAAGTGTGTTTGTTTTCCTGGTTTTGCAGCGATCCGATTGAAATGCAGCGTGGCGGCCGGATAGTGATTCCTAGAAGGTGGTCTTCAGGGCTTTACAGCTTGGTTATTATTATTATTATGTTATTTGTATTTGTGAACACGGATGTAAAGTTATGTAGACTTTACTTGGGTGAACTATGTTAGTATTATGTTATTGTATTATTTTGGTAGCGGAGCTCGTTGTATCTTTAGAAGTTATTCCTTGATATTTCGAGCATGCTTTAGCTCACTCATTCTAGTATTGTTGGTATTGTCACCTCCGACGACGTTAGTCGTGAGACTTGTGTTTAGTTGTTAGAAATTGAATATCTTATTCATTAGTTGATTTATTCCTCCGGCATGTTATAGCCAGTTGAGTTGTCGTTTATCGGTGGAATTCTTGTTTTTTGCGGCCTTAGGTTGCCGATGGTTTGTTATACGTCTTGAATGTTGCTGTCGCCGTCGTAGATTTGTCAGATAGTGGTTACCGGCTTAGTATTCCTTAGTTAAAAACTATAGGTTTTGGTCCCATTATGATTTCTTCCGTTTTGTTTTTGGTTATTCGGTTTTTGTGTACATGGCTTTTCATTCTGTTTAGAGTTTGTTGGTTCAACTC
>CM028381.1:31226578-31254279 GCA_013146195.2 Codonopsis lanceolata | reverse complement strand
CTTTCAACTTGAGGGGTAATTCGGGTTGTAAGAGAACTTACGTTTTCGAAACAATAATTTTTCATTGTTTTCAAACTTGTGTTTTTAGAGTGAAGATCTTTGAAAAACTTTGCATAAGCTGGAATATTTTTTAATAACATTAAGCAAAGGAAGATTAACATTCACCTTGGATAACATATTATAAATTTCCGTAAATTGTTTGTCCATTCGGTTTTTCATAAGTCTTCTTGGGAATGGAATTGGAGGAACATATGGTGGTGGAGACACATAAGGTTCCTCTTCTTCTTGCTCTATCTCTTTTTCAACTTCTAATGGATTCTCTTTATTTTGAACTTCTTTTTCTTGTTCCTTATTTGGAACTTCTACTTCTACTTCTACTTCTTGATTAATCGATTCATTATTCTCTTTACTATTATCATTATCCTTTTCAATTTCAGAATTTTCTATTGTATCAGGCACATTAGAAGAAGGATCAGATCACTTACCTCTTCACCTATTACCTTACCGCTTTCAAGACGATGATTGACTTAGCTTGCTCGGTTTGACTAGGGAACTTCCCTTCTTCTCTTTTATCAGCTTCAGAAGTCATTATATGTTTCTTCAAATTTTCAATCTCTTCAAGCATATATTTCATCAACACTGCTTGACTTTTGTTCGCTCCATCTTGTTTGGGAACTTCTTCTATTCTCAACTGATTTTGATTTGGAAATTGTGGTGGTTGAGGTGGTTGAGGCTGGAATTGTTGAGGTTGTAAAGGCTTATTTCTTCCCCAAGAAAAGTTAGGGTGATTCCTCCAACCAGGATTATATGTGTTTGAATAGGGATCATTCCTAGGCCTTTGAGGGTACATATTCATAGCATTAGCCTGCTCGTAATACATAGCACTTGATGGACAAAAATTAGTAGCATGAGAATATAATCCACATAAAGCACATGCTTCTGAATTTGCCAATTTTCAAATTGAGCTTGTGTATTCGATTTATCTTGAATTTGATATAGGTTCCTATTTTTACCTCTAGCACTTTTCTCGTTGAGAATTAATACTTAACATCTCAAATACTCCTCTAGTGCTTCGGTGTCATTCTATTAATAGAACCACCAACCGCACTATCAACCATAGTTTGTAAGCCTGGCAAAAGACCATGATAAAATTGAAGCACTAACACATGTTGAGCCAAATTATGATGAGGACACATAATGAGCAGATTTTTAAATCTATCTCATGACTCATAGAATGTTTCACCTGGTTCATTTTGGAATGACATGATTTGTTTTCTATATTCAGTAAGAGATGCATGCTTGTAAAATTTACTCATAAACAAATCATATAATTGAGCCCAAGTATAAACACTATTAGGTGTTAAGTTCATAAACCATCGCTTACAACTCTTTTAATGCACTGAAAATATTTCATTTTAATTTGGTCTTCAGTCAACCCTCCTAAAGGAAAAGTACTCATCATGTATTCATATTCTCTTAAGAAACTGATAGGATCTTCATGATGCATTCCTTGAAAAGATGGTATCATGTTAAAATAATGACCTTTTAGTTCGAAATTCCTTACAGCATCTGGTAAGACTAAACATTATGTCACTACATTTAATGAGGGTCTACTAAAGTCATTAATAGTTCTTTGATTTACTACTACTTCCATATTTCTTCTTGCAGGTTCTTCTTCTCTTTGATTCCTGTTAACTGGGTTAACTGGATTTTCAGGATTTCGATTATTATTTTCTTCCATTGTAGGATCAACCAGAGGATCCACTTGATTCAATTGTTCTTGATTATCATACTGGGAAGTTTGACTTTCAAGATCTTCTTGATTTCTTCTAATATTATTAATATATTGATTCAGTTATACCAATTTAGGATTCAAAGATCTACGACCGTGCATAAAATAAATTAAAGCAATTTAAAAACAATTAACTATTAAAAATAAAATAAAATCTTTTTGTATTTTTTTATAAAAACTGAAAATTAAATTAAAAACTACGCTACCAACAAACTAACTACGTGAACTAGCTTGTCCCCGGCAACGACGCCAAAAACTTGATCGATGTTTTATTTTAATCTTTTTCCTTGCAAGTGGACAAGACTATTATAGAATAGTATTGGAAGCAAGAGTCGAACCCACAGAGACAAGAGTTCACGAACAGTGCGCTTTATTGATAGCAAATTATTAATCTAAAGGGGTTTTTATAATTATTTTATTCTAACTACTATTGATATTTAGGTGTTTAACTAATTAGCAGTAATTACAGTTATGAAAATCGTATGGTAGGTGGTAATCTAGGATTCTGGGTTTCACTTGTATCTCCTTTATGTTCAATTCATAATATTATTCAATCTTCTTGTCTGCTCACTAAAGATAGATATAGTTCTGAACTATTGGTTCACCATCCCCCAAACATTCATCCATTCTATATCCTAAGCACAAGAACAAGTAATCTATCTGTCACCTAGATTATGATCTATCTGTCACCTAGATCATGTATGAACCCTGCCCTAACTTATCACTCGTGCATCGATAGGTCCAATTTATTGTGATGGTGAGCCAAGATACGACATATGCACATTGGTCATGCGCTTATCCGCACCTCTAGGCCTTTATTATTTGCGATTACATTCATTTGTTCAAAGAAAAATAATATAGGGATTGATAAACACCACAATCAACAAGAATTGAATGAACATAAATATGAATTAAGACATAAATTCGATACAAATTACCTCCCACCTCCTAGATTATGGATGATTTAGTTCATCATAGACAATGAACAACACATGGAGATGAACGGAAACATGATTTGATCTTCAATACTTGAAATTACACAATCTAACTATGTTATACAACCTAAAAACTATCTAAAATCTATACAAAACTGCTTCACTGCTTATTTATCTCAGCTCTTGGCATCCGACTTCAATTTATACCGGGAGTTGTATTGCAATCGAATCTCTTTGTGAAAACACGAAAGCCTGCATGTTTCACCACCTCATGCTGCAAGGTGTTGAGTACCTGCGGCCCGCAAGGTCTCCAAAGATCTTGGCCTTTGATTTTCTCGACTTCTTAAACGTTTCGTCTACCTTGCGGGGCAAGGTTCAAGTACCTTTGCGACCGCAAGGTCTCCAGATTTGGACTTCCTTCGTTCTTCTTCATTTTTCATCTTTGGCCCTTCTTGGAATTTGCACATAAAACCTTGGAGTTTTGCATATTTTCACTAAAAACCCTGAAACTTACAAAACTACTTGAAAACACATATCAGTAGCCAAAAGCCTCGTTAAATAGCATAATTTAAGTCATAGAAGCATATAAAATCGACGTATAAAATACATCGATCAGCCGCAGCTCGATTCGATATCATCATCGCTCGCCATCATCATCACCTCGACGCTCGCCACTGCCGCTTCCCCCGCCCGCAAAGAGAATTCATCGCCAAGTTTGATAAAGTTTGCCGACCAAAAAGCCCCCGGCAGTTTTCTTATAGGTCGACACATTCACCTATGAAAAAAAAAGGAATGTATTAGTCTTCAAAAAAAAAAAAAAAAAATAAAAAATATATATATATAGGTAAAACACACCTCGTGGGCATACTGTGACTTTACAAAAGGTTGCAATTAGGCCGAGACTTCAAATTTTCGGGATGGCCAGTACTCAGACTTATCTTGCACGTTAATCCCTTTTTGGATGGACGTTAAGTTTGGACGTTAAGTTAGGTTAAATGCCTATTTTGCCCCTGTCTTCATCTTCATCACTGTCATCTTCATCCTCTTCATCTTCATCCTCATCTTATCTTCATCTTCATCCCTCTTCATCTTCATTCTCTCACCATAGCAACATCCCAATCGAATCGATCTTCATCTTCATCCCAATCGACCTTTTCTCTATTCTTTGAACTGTGAACCGGATTTTCATAGCAACCCGATCTCGATTTTCATAGCTAACGTAGATCAGGTTTGTTACACCACCACCAACAAAATCCCAATGCCCGACCGTCAAGGTGTTCCTCACCACCTCCTCGGCGAAGTTTGATCCTCTCGACCCCCCACCATGTCACCCCTCTCGATTTCAGGAGTATCGCGGCTTCGACTTCCGACATTATATCTCGCCGAAGCTACCTTTGATCGTGTTCCGGCTCATTGATTCACGCCCCTCCCAAAACAGTTCGACCCTGACTCGATGTCTTTGATGGCTGGACCTACCGACCGAGCCCGAGCCTACAACTGTTGTTTCTTGTGGTTGGACATATCCTTACCTGACCGAATCAAGATTTATCAACAAGAGTCGAGATGCTGGACCTCGAATGTTCGAGGAGTTATCGAGTTCTTCGACTGCGAAGTTCGATTCGAATGAACGGGCTGGGTTGGGGAAGGCAATCGGAGTGCCCGAATTCGAAAGATATGAAACTCCTCAGGCTGAAGGACGCCGGGTGGGACCTACGTAAAATAGATGCCACGGAGGCATTCAGGGCAGCGATGATGACAATGCCGTCGTCGGATTCCAGAGGTGACAGCGAAGATGAAGAGGGATGAAGATGAAGACAGGGGCAAAATAGGCATTTAACCTAACTTAACGCCCAAACTTAACGCCCATCCAAAAAAAAGGGATTAACGTGCAAGATAAGTCTAGTGGCCATCCCAAAAATTTTGAAGTCTCAAGTGGCCTAATTGCAACCTTTGTAAAGCACAAGGCCCAGTAGGTGTGTTTTATATATATATATATATATATGATAGACATACAAAAATATATATATGAATAAAAAATGATGAAAAAATGAATAAATATATATATATATATATATATATATATATATATATATATATATATATATATATATATATATATGTGGATAATAAAAATAAAAAAAGTGGGACAATAAAGGTAAATGTGTCTACCGAACGAACTCTCCCAAGACCTCCGGCACCGACGCCTCGGGAATCTCGACATCGGGAAGAACCTGCTTCTGCACCGTGTTACCACCCCCCACCGATACTGGAAGGTAGAGAAGATATCATCAAAGCTCAGTAAACATCGTTCTCGCCGAGAGATGAAGTAGACGACCCTAGCGAAGCATCGAGAGTGCCGCTTGGGCAACGACATTGCAGAAAAAGGGGGGACGCACGGTCTCAGGAAATCCTTATACCATAATTGGGAAATCTATTCCCGGCTTGAGGTATTTCGTATTGATACTCCGCTATTTGAGGCACCACGGAGGCACGCCGCGATTCACCCGCCGCCCATGTATAAGGAATCCACCATAATGGAAACCACATTCTAAGCAAATGCTAAGCGCCAAAAGCAACCGCATAATGGCCCTCCGTGCCCCCTCCCTGCAGAAAGAAGTGCACTTTTTACCAGACTCGAGCTAACAATCCATTCCCGCATTCTTTCTTACTCTTGCAACCACCGGCCCCTGGTCGGATAAACCCCCGTTATCATCAACATACCGGGACATGTATGATGGCTGGTGGACTCGCTGAAGAAGAGGACCCGATGAAAAATGGAAAAATGAGAAGGCCCAGACCTGCAAAAAAAAAAAAAAAAGAGAGAAAAAAATATGTTATCAGTAAAAAAAAAGAGAGAAATTTGTGCTGAAAAAAAAATTATATATATATATACATATATATATATATATATATATAGGTATAAAAAATCAACAAAAGCAGGAAAAAGGCATATACCTCTCACGCCGGGCAACTGCCTCAAGGTTGGCGAATCATTCGGCAGTCCCTATCCATAGAAGCATACACCGCCAAGCCTACCCTGTCCCTCAAATATAAAGGAATCCGCTCAAAATCGCCAAGCGTGCCAGACGAAACTGAGATGGTGGTAGAGGAGTTGGCAAAGAGCGATGTGCCAAGAAAGAAGAATAAAAACGCTCTAGCCACTCGAGTCACATCGGCTATGTCATTCGCCAGCACCCACCCGGCATTGCTGAGGAGCCATTTCCGTATGCTGGCAATGAAAATATCGTGCGTCGATTTAAATCTTAGCTCGAAGCCCAGGAGGTCCACCACCTCCTCTCTACGCCGACGGAGAGTAAAATCTGGAGCCAGGGTCTCCCCAACGCTGGTAGGAATGCCCGTGATAGCGGCAAAGTCGCACGGGGTCATGGTCGCCTCCCCCCAGCTGAAATGGAAGGTATGGGTGGTGTCCCACCAGAAGTCCCGGAGCACATCGAAGATGGGCAGATAGCTGGTAAAGTGGCGGAAGGAATGCATGAAGGTGCTGAAACCAGAACCCTCCACCAAAAGTTGCGCTGCCTCGGACAACATGTCATAAATCTCAGCGACATTAGCGCATGAAGCCCGCATCCTCTTGAACTTCCTGCGAAGCTAAAAAAAAAAAGAGAAAAAGGTAAGTTCACTATCCTTATTTTCCTTGTACAGTTTTGATAAGCAATAATAATGAAACATACATTAATAATAAGTAATAAACATGTTGCATGCCTTGAATTATAAAATTGCAGGATGCTAAAAAAATGAAAAGTAAATACTTGTGTAAATATACATATAAACATTCAGTTCTTTAACAGTAAGGAAGAAAAATAAAACATGTATGCATTTTTTTGAAAATATATGTCCTATTCTTTTACACTCTTTTAGTAAATAAAGAGGCACTTTGTGTATATGTACATATATAAAAAATCATTTTTGATGTAAATAAACACTTGCCATTCTATTAAAAATAAAAATAAAAAAATATAATAAAATTAAAAAAAACAATACACACATATAAATGTACATGTCAATAAACATTTAGTTTCTTTTAATAAAATGTAAAACAAAAAAATAATAAATGAATATGTGTATTTCAAAATATATGATGTATTCTTTTACATTCCTTCAATAAATAAAAATACATTTACATATGTGTTTTAGAAAGAAAAAAAAAGATCATGCATATTATTTTGCATTCATATAATCATTTTTACATCCTAAGCATCATAGGAATGCATGTTAAGACTGCATTTATCACGTACATAATAAAATGTAGGAATAGTCATGTATCATCTTAATAATCCTCCTATAATTATTTTACATTGCATTTGCATCAAATAAACTAGTGCATGCATCCATCATGTGCATTTTATTGTCCAATAAGTTGCATTGAGGGTGCGCTAAAAAGAAAATAAAATGCCACCAATCATGAAAATAAATATTCTCATGACATTTACTATGACCCAGCAGCATAAGCATGTAGGAAAAATGAATTTAAGGGCATAAAATATATCTGTTTTATCTCATATTTATCCGAAAATATGCCCAAAAATGCGTTTCGGAAAATTTAAAATTGTATTACGAAAAGTCCGTCTCGTGAATATATTGCATGCAAAAATGTGTTTTAGCGTAAAACATGCATCATATAGCCTCATTTTGCATTTATAGTATAAATCATACATAGTAGTAGGGGTGTAAATCGGAACCATCGAACCACGGAACCGAACCAAACCAAACCAAACCAGTCGGTTTGGTTCGGTTTTGGTCGAAGACGGTTTGGTTTCGGTTTCAAGAATTGGAAAACCACGCGGTTCGGTTCGGTTCATGGTTTTTGGTATCGAACCAAACCAAACCAAACCGAACCAAACCACCCTATATATTTTTATTTATTTATTATATAATATATATTATATTACATTTATTAACGATTTTGAACCTTTGATTTATTCATTATATATATATATATATACGGATACTAAACAAACAAAATCTTGATTATTGGAGAACTATTATTTCTTCAATTGTTTGTATTTATTTTAGAATTTGTATTGTTTTATTTATGATAATTTGTTGTTAGTAGATTATTTCATAATTTTGATGTTAATTCCAAATTAAAATATTATTTTTATTGTTATTTTTAATGTTGGTTAATTTCATTAAAAAATAATTTATGTAAACCACAAAACCGAACCAAACCAAACCAAACCGAGTAGTTCGGTTCGGTTTGGTTCCAAATCTTACTCGGTTTGGTTCGGTTTGAGATTTTTGGAACCACTAGGAGGCGGTTCGGTTTGTGGTTTTGGCATAAACCAAACCAAACCGAACCACTTACACCCCTACATAGTAGGGTCAAATAGTGACCACTAGTTCAATCATGCATCGCAAAAAATAAATCATATAAATTTCATGCATCATTGCTTAATTACATCATTTAGACATAAATAGGTCATGCATAAACATCATTAATAAAGACAGGAGTGCTCCAAAGGTTCCAAACAGTGCAGAAATCCAGCAGATCTGAAGTATGTTCAGGCAAATCTGGAAAAAGAAAGAAACTTACAGTGGTAGGCGGAAGATTGGACACGTGAGTGCTCCGATCTCGCAGAATATTGCCCCAGTCATCTTGAGAGTACCGATACTTGATCTTATTCCGGATCAAGGGAGGAAACTCATTCCTCCCTTCATCTGATTCTGGGTGCATAGGAGCTTTCCCTTTCCTGGAACGAGCAGAAGATGCCATCTACTGGACAAATGTAAGACCCCGAACCTTCGTGTATTTGACTTTCTCGTTTTGCCTGTCGTTTAACCGTGACCTCACTTACTAAACTTGAGGAAAGAACCTTGATTTGTGTAGGTAGGCTATCTAGAATCCAATACCTTAATTCCATATGTTCCATAGACTTTAACTAGTTAAAGTTACAAGTCGTATACCGACGCTGTTCGTTACTTGACTCGGTTGAGAGTTTTCTTACGTAGTGTGAGAACCCAAACCCCTTTACATGTATAACATCATTATAGCATGTTTATTGTATGTCTTAACATGCTAGAGACTTCATTTCATTCATTTCATGCTTGCATTAAGTTGGTTAGGATCATAGAAGAGTGATTTCCTTCCGTGCGTTACATGCTTAGTTGTTAATGCTTTGAGTGTTTGTCTTAGCATGTTGGCACTTATCTAGGTCTCATTGGAGTCTTAGTACCTTGCATATGAGATTTGTAATGTTCTTCTTGGTCATAGTATGCTTGGTTGAGAGTCTGGAAGCTTTCCTGCTTCATTTGACTCTTAGGGTCTCTTGGTTTGTCTTTCCTTGCCTCGTTTCGCGTCTTTGAGACTTGTGGGATGTTAACTTGAACCCTAGACCTTGTATCATAGTCTTAAACATGTTTAAGAATGTGCATTTATACTTGTTGTATCTTTGTTTAACTCGTCATTGATCCGTTTGATGTTCGTTGCGAGTTTCGCCCTTCATTCCTCCTTGTTTCGGGTGATGTTCGGACATGTTCCGATTGTGTTTTGAGTGTTGGTTTGCACCCCTTGACTTGCTTGGGTTGTTTGGGGTTCATTCTAGGCCTAATTTGAAGGCTTTTCAACCTGGAGACCTTGCTATCGCAAGGTGGTTTGGGTCTTGCCCTCGCATAGAAGGCAGCAACTTGGGAACCAAAGTTCTGGAGACCTTGCGGAGGCAAGGTGGAGATGACCTTGCAACCGCAAGGTCATCAGATCTTCATTTACGGGATTTTGGTTGAGCTTTGGTTGATGACCACCAAGCCCTTGCCCCTTGGCCGTCTTTAGTGACTCAAGCACTCATAGTTGACCCTAGTCCAAGCCTCCTAAACCCTTGGATGATGTGCTATCAATGGCTAGCAAGCCATATAACCTCTTTCACTTAGATTATGGTTTAGTTTGAGATATATAAGCCTATTTTCAGCCATTGGTGATCACCAAGCTCCATGGTTGCTGAACTTAAACTCCATTTTCGTCCTTGGGAAGAAGCCCAACTTGAGTGACCATTTGCCGGAGTTCCGGTGATCCGATCGGCGATCTGAGACCGCCGAATCGAAGGCCTTGCCCTCCTATTCAACAATCCTTGGTTTGTTCTTCCTTCTAACCATTATTCATAAGCTAAAGGTGAGTTGACAATTCCCAGAATTTTCATGTTAAATATTATGACATGCCCCCTTCATTAATGTGGTTCTAATGATGCTTAGGAACACTTTTAGTGAAGTAGAATCCTCCAATTCAACCTATGAAATGTGTGTAGGATTTTATGATCTCTATATGAAGTAATGATTTTGAATTTGTGTAAAGTATGAATGTTTTCCTAAATGTGCCTAGGATCAACTCTTGTGAAAGAATATGTTTCAATTATAGGTTTAGCAAAATCGACAATTCTAGGGTTTGAAACTCGGGATTTAGTTTATGGCTAGTTTAAGGTCATGAACGGCTTAGTTATTAAGTTCTAAATGAACGGAGAACATAGAATTGAGCAATGGGATGCATTTAGTATCTATGCTCCATTTGGTTGAATTTTAGAAATGACTCACCGGAGTTGAGATTAGGGAGTTATTGAACAATACTGACTCCACATTCGATCCCTACGACGTTTGTAGTTCGTTAGACTAATGTATTAGTTTACGTGACTTTGGGATGAATTGAAATGCATGTTTGATATGCGTGCTTATAAGACTCAATCGAGTTCTTATGCGGTTTATATGATTGTGTGAAAGAAATGCATAATTGAGAGGATTTGGATTGTGACTATCTTTAGTACTCTATACATGGAGTCTACTTGTATAAGTCGCTAGGATGACCATGTTGTTATCTAAGACTCACCGGTATGGTTTGACCTTACGGGTTATTACCGCTCTAGTGTTGCTTAAGTCTTTGACTACTATCGACTTTTGCGTTATTGAATGAGTTACTACTCTAGGAAGAGTTTAGTAAATGGCTTCATGATCCTAGACTAACGGAGTAGTCTTGGATAGTACTTAATGGACTGATGGTTAAGTTGTGACTCTGTTGAATTTCATAAGAGAATATGGAATACTGTGTATATTTTATATTATGACTAAATGCATGATTTCCTACATTGTCAAGAATTGATTCTTCTACGTGTTTCTATGATATGACTTATGAGCATATTGAATGTATTTGCCTTCGTGCCGATCGTTCTACGCTAATGAATTGTGGTGAACTTGGATTCTACTATTAAGTGGAATGAATCAAAATTGAACTAAGCTTGATTTCACAATAATCAACTTAGGCTTCCCTTATATAATTGACTTGGGACTTTGAACTAAGATTCCTAAATGGAACGAGAACCTTGCTATGCCTCAAACGAGAACATAGAAAAGAGTCTTGGAACACATATAATGTTCAAACTCTATTTGGTTGGAATTGTAGTAAAGACTCAACGGAGTCGAGTTAAGAACAATTGAACCTTACGAGGATCGTGGTGAGATCCTATGACAATTATATTCCATTTGACTAGATTACTAGCTTTTGGGACTTGAATCAAATAGAGTGAACAACTTGACACTTATGTTTTAGAGACTCAAATGAGCTCCTGTTGTGGTTTTGTGATTATTGTAACAATGTGCATAATCGTATGAGTTTAGTAGATCATTATATCTACTTGAGAATTAGCAAGTAAACATCTACTTGTGCATTGCATATAAGTCCAGCTGGCATTACTTGAGTTTTCATGTTGAAGGTGGGACGATGCATTGTCTTCACGAATTATGGGATTCGTGGTTGCAATGTATCGTTGTACCGGATTCGGTTTTCACACACCCCTCCACTGCTAGCTACAGTGGGGAAGTAGCCCCCTTTGTCGTAACCAATTGAGCATATTGGCTAGTGCTATTTTCCTGAGTAGAGAGCTCAGACCCGAGAAGAGAGCTCGGTACTTTGATACCTGAACACGGGTATCACTGGCACGATATGATTAACAGTTGTGATTGCAGGAGCAATACGACGAAAGTGATTTGGTATCTTCTCTATCCTTTATATGGCTTACTATGGGCACTTATGTGATAACAAAGTGTTAGTGAACATGAGATCTTATTGACCATGTTTGTGTTGGTTGATGTTATATGGAAGACTTGAAATGTGTATATACATATGCACACTTATACATGACTAATATATGAGAGAATTGATATGTATATATAGAGATATACATACTGATATAGGTGTATATATATAAATATGCACCCTTACACGTGGTAATAATGTGAATATCTTGATTTGTATATATAATGATATGTATACTTGCATATGATGTTTTGTGGGAACTACCTTCTAATTCATTTGATTTGTGTTTGAACAGGGAATTACACCCTGGTTCATTTGGACGGTTTAGTAAGTAAGAAGAAACGGATATCTTGTGGAGTATCGAAACGATACGACGCCTCTTCACGGGTTTTTCTGTCATTTATAAAATGACACCATGGTTATGTTTATGTTACATAATTATATGTTGCATATATATATATTGTCGTATGGTACTGGGTCATTATGACTCATCCCGTACTTGTTTCTAGTTGCAGTATCTGATAGCTGCACTAAGGTCGAGTAGATCGTGACTGTAGCAGTGTGCAGCTGGTCGATAGATCGAGATTAGATATTGTGGTTCGTGTTTATAGCAGCCGACTTTCCCGAGTAGCAGCTTATGGAGTCCTGTTCCTTTATAGCATTGTCATTGATGTCCTGTACTTTGTTATTCTTGTGAGATCGACTTTTTGTAAAGTTATTTAGACTTTACGGTCGGGTAGAATACTTGAGTATTTGTATTGGTTCTTTCTTGGGCCGACGTATTGTGTCGTGCCTAGTCCGTGGTTTTCGTATTTATTTCAGTTGTCTCCCGGGCACGCAGTAGCTTTGGGGAATTTCCTTATTCTAATTTTTATAGTTGTTGGTTGACCCCGGTATGCTTTATCCGTTGGGTATTTGTTATATCAGGTTGGTTCTTTGTTGAAACGCCGGTCTGGAGTGCCGATGGTTTGTTCGGCGTCTGCAATGTTGCGGCACACGAGTTTTGTTTCTCCTCCTTTGAGAGATAATGTCTCACTTGGTTTCATTGGCGTTGGTTTCGAGCTTCATGCTTGGGACTTCTTTCCTTATTGCTTCCGCTGATTCGATTTTTGAAATACCGTATTTTAGTGCGGCTTTATGTTCATGTTTAGAGCGTGTTAGCTCGGCTGTTCGACTTGCACTACTGTTTATCAAGTGCTTGTCCTTTTCTTATGTTAGTTCCAGTGGCACGATGTTGGGATTTCGTGTTGGAATCCGGGTCGGGTCGTCACAACAAAACACTGAAATTGGCAAAGAAAAATTGAGAAAAGGAGCGAAAATAGAGAAAATAAGAAAAAAACAGAAGGCAGCAACAATGGCGCTGAAGAAGAGAAAGGAAGAAGAAAGAAGGAGCAGTAGCTCCTCTCCCTCACTCCCGTCCATTATAAGGGTGGAAAAAGGATTTTTCCTTTTCCCCCTCCGAAGTTTGAAGCTGCGATACTTAAGTCCCCAAGTTCCAAAAGATCCAAAATGGCCCCTGACCTTAACGAAGAGTTAACGAAATTAATTTTGTTAACCAAAATCAATGGCCATCCATCAGAGGACAAGAAGAAATATTATCCCCAGCAGGTCAGCCGCAAAAAAAAAGAAAAAAAAAAAAGAAAAGAAAAAAGAAAAGAAAAAAAAAAAAGAAAAAGAAAAAAAAAAGAAAAAAGAGAGAAAAATAATAACAAAGTCCCCGGCTTGAAAAGGCAAGAGTGGCAGACATGCCAAAATCAGCCGAATCCGCGGCAGCCATCCGGGCGCAAAAGGTAAGAAAGGTAAAGTATTCTTACCCTGACCCTACAATAAACTTGTTTCTGAAAAAAAAAAGTTTTTTTCAAAGAAAATAAAAAAAAAATAAAAAAGAGAAAAGAGAAAAAATTCAAATAAAAGAAACACTCTTTTCAAAATGAGTTTTTGTTTTCAAAAACACAAAAAAAGAGGAATATTTCAAAAACACAAAAAAAGATGAATATTTCAAAAACACAAAAAAAGAAGAATATCTCAAAAACACAAAAAAAAAGATGAATATTTCAAAAACACAAAAAAGAGGAATATTAAAAAAAACAGGAAGAGTAAGAAGAAAGAGAAGGAAAAAGAATGATCTTTTTTACAATTTTTGAAAAAACTTGAAGAAAGTTTTCTTTGTCGTGCTCGACGACGGATTTTGATCGGTCGAGTGCAGTTTTCGGGAAATTTGAAAGTTTTCTTATTATGTTTGGAAACAAGGTATTGACCAGCCAGACACAATTTTGAAAATTCTTCTTAACATATTTCGATAATAGGTATTGACCAGTTGGAATATGGTTCCCGAAAAACATTCAAATCTTCATACTGTATTTGGCGGCCATCCGTGACCGTTTGAATACAACTTTTTCGAAAAACACAAAAATCTTTTTCCTGTTGTGTTCTTGATTGGGTTTTGACCCGAAGAACATAACATCCTCATTTGGTTGTAGTTTAGGTTTTGGCCTGAACTACGTTTGGTCTGATTTCCTTTACTAAGGAATACGTAGGCAGCCTACATTAGTAGGTCCGACCATCAGAGCACTTCATTTACATATCTGCTTAAAAACTACGATAACCTGTTATAACCGACTAAATATGTCTAGGTTATGGAGTTTGGATAGCATGATAAACTGTGCATTATAACTGTTACATGTTGCATTTCTCTCCCATTTTAATTGAACGAAATTGGAGAGTCTATTGTTTATCAACGATGTTCGTCTACTCAGTAAGCCTTGGGTTACCCGTAGACTCCATCGTTGAGGGGCTTTGTAGACACCCCAATTTCGTACCCATGATAGGTGACTCTGACATGTGATATCAAGAACTGTTCAAACTTAACAAATGTCAAGTTACAGGAGTCGAAAATGCGAAAAGAAAAACAAGATGCGCAAAACAGTGAATTGCGAGGGGGTGAAAGTGCTGAAAATGAAAGATGAATAGGAGCATGGTGCGGCCATAAAGCAAGGAGGGCGCCGCGCCATGCTATGGTGGAGTCGGTGCCAATGGAGCTACAGTAGGCCTCAGACTTAACGCATTGCACAATTCGTGAAGGCTGCGGTACAAATGAACGAAGCCGGCTGGGGAATTCTCATAATTCCCGATGAATCCCTCACCCCACCTATAAATAGAAGTGCCGGGTTCCCTCTTCAGAACAAGATTTTCATCGCAAAGAAATGCTGAGAAACTCTCCGCGTTCCTTCGACGCCGAGTTTTAGTGAGAGGTGCGAGATAGGTGTGTGTAGCCCACCAAAGCTTCCAAACCCCGTCCAAACTCTACCAAAACTTAAATCCACCGGTTATAAGTGATCCCTAGCCTAGTAGTTAGGTATCCACCTTATTTCCCCGGCTCAAAATCCTTAAAGTAAGTTGTTACTCTGCCCGAGTAATGAGCTGAAATACATAAAAATTAAGCCGTTATTCCGCCCAACTAAAAAGGCCAAAACCTTCCGAAATAAGCTGTCACTCTGCCCGAGTGAACAAGCCAAAGTCATCCAAAATAAGCAGTCACTCTGCCCAAATCAAAACAACAACCACACAACAACAACAACAAAAAACTCCCTCTCCCTGAAGGACATAGCGAGCACACTACCGCTCTAAAAGGTAATAGCCTTTAAGGGCATTTTATTTACTTGTTCATTTATTTATTATTTAAAGTTATTATTTAAATCCGGCCCAATGTAGTCAATATAAGCCGTTGTGCTGCCCGGATTAGAATAGGAAATATTATGTAAAAGAGTCGTTATAATGGCCAAATATTTTTAAACACATTTGTAATTATTGTAAGGAAATGGCTGCAAGTCCGTAAATAATGTAGCCATGGATGTATTTGTTTTATTTTCTTGTCTTTTAATGCTTTATTTATCTGCTAAATAAATATAACAATAAGCATACTTTAGCCAAAAACTATTTTGAGACCGAAAGGGCGAGTTGGGTGCCTAGCACCTTCCTAACTCGTAACTTAGCCTCCGAACCCGTTTTTTATCTCTGGTTTTCTTTTTTTTTTTTTCTGGTTTTGCTTTATTTTTGCCTTAAAATAAAGATGGCGACTCTAAACTTTTTGAATCCAGTGGGGCCTCGCAACACTCCTTCTTTGCACTTTTCCGTTTTTCCCTAAAAAATGGAGAATGGGAATGGAAGGGTGATGTATTCCCATATCCTGATATCCCCTAAAAAAGGGATAACTTGATATGGGAAACCCAAAGCTTCCATAGTGATCCAGAATGGGCCATAAGGCTATTTTTAATAAAATCCATAGTGGGGGCGTCGCAATATCCTTTTTTGCACTTTTCCGTTTTCCCCTAAAAAAGGGAAAATGGGGATGAAAGGGTAATGCATTCCCATATCCTGGTATCCCCTAAAAAAGGGATAACTTGATGCGGGAAACCCCAAAGTTCCCATATTGGATTAAAAATCCACTAAAGGCAACCGAGGCGCATTCCAACGCGCTATCATAGACAGCACTCCTCTCGCACTTTTGATTTCATCTTCCCCTAAAAAAGGGAGGGTGGAACGAGAGCAATGGATGTCCCGCATCCGCACATACGCGCACCCCTATCCAAGGGCGCGCGGGGCGCGGGCGCCGTCCCGGGAACCCACACCTGGCCGCTGCTCTTACCAGTGTTTCCATTACCCCTGGCCTCTGTGCTCTCCTTCTTCTTCTCGTTCTTTGCGGTCTCCTCCGTACACCATTTCTGAGCTCGCATTAACATTTCTGCCTACGTTTTAGGCTCCCTCATACTCAACTCTGACCTCAGGCCCCCTTCTATCTCGAGCAGGCCTGTTTCAAAACATAAGGTGATGTCCTGCTCAAGCATCTTCGTGAATCTTTCCAAGTAGCTGGATGTCGATTCTGGGCCCCTTGCCTCACCTTAGACAAGTCTGCCATTGTCTTTGCAATGGCCCCTGAAGTCCCAAAATCGGCCAACAATTTTACTCACAAATTTGCCCAGTTGTTGATTGATCTACAAGGAAGAGCTCCTATCCAAGCCAGTGCCTTTCCTTGTAACGAGCCTACGAAAGCCTGAATCTTCAATGCCTCGTCGGAGGTCACCAAGTCGATCTGAGATTGAAAGGACATCAGCAAGTCCCTTGCCTTGGTCTTCCCTGTGTATTCCTTTATGTTGGGTAAGATGAGACCTTGAGCTGGAGGGGTATTTTTAATCCACGGGGCCAGAGGGCTGGCTGCAGTGCCCAAGAAATTTCCATCCAAGGCCTTGCTTTGCTCCCACGCCTCCATGCGGCGTTTTATTTCTTTGAATTCTTACATACTGATTGTAGCAGGAAAACCTCCAGTGGATCTGAGGCTGGACATCGGGCACAAGAGGGGCCTGTGGGGGTCTCAACGCCCCCATAGCCTATGCCCACGGCTTGCGCCACTTGTGCCTATGCACCTCCCACGGCCTAATGCGCTTGGTCTGGGGCTGTGATGTGTCTTATTTACTTACCTTGCAAGTGCACAAAACTATTGTAGAATAGATGTATGGTAGCAAGGGTCGAACCACAGATAAGAAGTATATAAGAACAAGTGAACCGGTAACAATTAAACTAAAGGGGGGTTGTTTATTAAACTAATTTATTCTACTAGAAAGCAGGAAAACTAATTAATAGTTTAAAGAAGTAATCACAGTTATGAAGATCGTATGGTGAAGAGAAATCTAAGAATGTGGATTCACTTGTATCTACTCTATTGCTTTTTTGCCTAATGTATCAATCAATTTAATCTTGGGTTCGTTCAATAAATCAGGACTTTCAATAAAAACATATGCAACACAGAATATGTAATCCACCATTCAAACCCGATCTATCACAGAAAGAGAGAACACCATGGATTTCAAATGCTTATACATCCATCCCATGCACTTCCTATGTATGACATACAATGCTTTCACATCCCAGTTACTTGCAATAGCTAAGATTATGCTAACACAGTGAGCTTGCGAATAATATGAATATATGAAGTGGGGATCAATTTACATGTATTACAATAGAATCAACCAACACAAGTAACCGGCAAAAAGATCATTAGGACTTTATTAAGCTTGTAATGTAAGGCCTTGGTGTTGGGGGATATGATGGAAAGGGAATAGAATACAAAGTGAGAGAGTGCTTCTAAACAAATAGAAGTATTTCCCAATTAGGTTAGGACCGGCAAAGATCACAAGTGGGGACTTTCCCCCAAACTTGTTTCGTTCAATACATCATGCTAAAAATAACTAGTGATCCATTTTTCAGAAAAAACTTTTTCTAACATATCTATCCTTTGAAAGCTAAGCTTCCATTTGAATCTTCTTGCACTCTTCTTCTTCCTATTAATTTTCGTCGAACCAATATTTTTTTCTTTTTCTTTTCCATCACTTTTTTTTTGATTGAATACGATGAGGAAGAAGAAGTCTTCAGAAATTTTTCTAACTGATAATGGTCCCTTAAGATCAATTCCCCACCCACATCCTAATCTCTCAAAGGGTAGGCTAAAGTGTATAAGCTTTAGGGGTTAAGTTACTGTGGGTTAAAGAAACGAAGTCGAATGGGGGTTGTTGTATGCTTAGCATACACCATTCTTTTAATTCAGCTCAAAAGGGGGACACTAGGGATATTTTTAGTAAGGTCGGGAAATATTTAGGTTCAAACAATCTAAAGATGGCCTAAATCATATCCTAATGTTAGATTACTCATGCTAGTTTTTAAGAAAGTAAATACACATAAAATATCATATCCATTATGAAAGTTGTGGAATTGAAGATTTAGTATCACTGGATTTCACATAAGCATTCGCTAGAAAAGTGGTAAGGACAATCAAGACTAACATGCAGTCATGGTTCAAAAGTGTGCTTGAGATATATTAACAAGAAAAAGCCAAGGGATCTAACTATCATGCAATTGACCCTAAGTTACAATTTAATGCAACAATTATGTCTGGATAGCTATTCATCATATTCTTGTGCATCAAACTATTTATGTTAGAATGAAATGTGCACTATAAACTTAATAAAAATATTCAAATTAGTTCATAATCCTTGATTGGGAAAAATGCACAAATATTTGGAGAATATCAAGAATTTTGCATAATCGAGTGAATTCAAGAGTGATCTATGGGAAAGTTATGTGGATCATTGCACTAAATCATCATTGACTGAAGTGACCACACCAGGACTCGAGAATGAAAATTTCGAATTAAAATTTTGATTTTTTTTAAATAAATAAAAATTGGAGATAGTTGATGACCCATTTGATGATGGGTACCCGAAAGAACCAAATATTAGTGTATTTTGGTCAAGGAAACATGGCCGAAAATAAATAAAAATAAAAAGCAAGAAAATAGAGAGAGGAGAAGAGACGATAGAGGGGAAAAAAATGTCCCGAACCCTAAAAAATATAGCCCAACTCCACCCCTTTTTAGGTTGGGTCCTGCAAAGACCCTAGACTTAGAATTTCCCCCCCCCCCCTCCCCCCCAAAGTTAAATTTTATTTTGTCCTCAAAATTAAGGGTTATCCTATAAGAGGGTTGATGGAGGAGAAATATCAAAAGAACATATCTGGTCCGCCTAACGAAAGAGGAAAAAACTTTGGCTTCGACTCATGGTGAGTCGGGACGAAATAACGAAGGAGGAAGGAACTCATGGATAGTCCCGGGTGGGAGTTCGTAGTGTGCGGACACATTCCTACCCACTAGGCTAATCCAACCATAAAAATCAATTTGGTCGGTCCACATTTGTGATAACTGCTGATTAATCATTTGTTGCTCTAACGAGAGCTCTTCTTGCCTATTGGAGATGGCCTCCAAAGGATCCACCTCCTCCTCAATATGAGCCTCCCCTTGAGTCTCCTCATGTGGCTGGAGTGGGTGATCAAAAAGAAGCGCCACAATAATGTCGGGTACTGACCGAACTCTCTCAGAATCTGGAGTCCAAATGACTCCAGCCCCTCTACACAATCATGTGATCAAACTTGGGAAAACGAATCCCAAGTTCATTCTACCTCTAATGAGGGTCTGAATCTGGGCGTTGATCAGGCGCCCAACGTCAACAAACTCACCTGGTCACGAGGGTGTAGATCAAAACGACCTTAGGCCATGACACAATGTACTGGTGACTGGATCGCATAAGGCGTGCACAGATAAATTTGAACACGGCCTTGGCCGTGTCCGTTAGATGTGACTCGTCCATGGTGCGGGGGCCAAACGATGGACCTTGATGAAAGGTCCATACTGTGTCAAGAGTTGCGATCATCGCATTGACCTCCTGAAGAGAGACAGGACAGGCAAGATGGACACTATAATGGTCGGTGCCCGCCTCGAAACTAGAGGTGCCAAAATAACAATTAATGTTAAAAGGCGAAAAACTGACATCCCTATTTTGCACATAACTGGTGTTGGATACCTCGCCAGTCAGGGAGACATGCACATTGGCATAGAACTCACGGACAATGGCCACGATGGCCACTTCCGGAGTCGCGCAGAGAGCTGCCCATCTTCGCTGGGCGAAGTGCGTAGGAAGGGCAAAGTCTCTAACCTGAAATGCCTTCTCAGGGATTATACTCTTGGGAGCTTCCTCGTGTAGCTCTCCGATGCCTCAAAGGAGACGAACCTAAACGGGGTCCTCTTGGGGACGGGAAGTAGAAGGTCTGATATTCCTACGCTTAGGGGCCATGGGGACACTAAATATATATACTCTCTACAAAAGTTCAAAATCAGAAAACCCAACTAAAGCAATGAAAGCATGCACGTATACAATTAAAATACTCACTATCACCCTAGCATGCAAAATTTTGGCGAATCACAATTTTAAAAGAAGAGGGATAGAAGATACAAGATTTGTGCACTGATTTTCGCAATGTTGGATATGGCCTGATTTGACGAAGCTCTATATCGGCAATGGTGGAAGAAAATGGGTGCCGCAAATCTTCATGATCTCCAATGGGGTGAGATGATGAAGGTGGAAGTGGTGGAGTGGAGACAATTGAAGGGCAGCAACTACACTTGATAGCTCTAGCCGGAGTAGCAACAAACTTCGCTGGAGTTGAGAGAGAGAGGTGAACAACTGGAATTTGTTTGAAGTCTTTAATTTGAATTCTAGTGAACTATTCACAGGCTTCCGTGTTACACTTATAAAGAAGGCCTTGCAGCCGCAAGGGGTGTATACTTTGCATCCGCAAGGTTCATAGTAATGGTGCACAGTCACTGAGGTAAGGCTTGCGGGGGCAAGGCGTGGGGTCCGTGCAGCCGCAAGGGTTCTGCGTTGTTTGAATTTAATGAGGCCTTGCGGCCGCAAGGTGTTAAGACCTTGCATCCGGAAGGTTCACAGAATGTTTGCCTTTGGGAAGTTGTTACACATTTTCGCACCGTCTTCATTTTCGTCCTTCCCTTACGTTCCGTTAGGGTCGTTTCTTTCTTGTACTCTGAAAATTCTACAAAAACAAAACAAAACTAAACTAAAATATTAGATGACATATAAATACAACACTACGATGCTTTTCTCCCCCAAACTTGAATTATGGCATGACTGGAAATCATTTAATTTAAATGCTCATAATCAAATAAGATGGAGAAAAACATATTTAAATTACACTAGGAAAGCAAATAAAGTTTTCATCAAAGTGGGTTGCCTCCCACCTAGCGCACTTGTTTAACGTCTTTGGCTCGACCTAACTGCAAACCTATTCTCTTACGGGCTCGGTGTCAGAGAGACGAATAATTTATATTGTTCTCTCTACTGACATGGGTTCAAAATAAGGTTTGAGTCGATGACCATTCACTTTAAATATCTCATCGGACTTTGGATTTTTACATCAACTGCTCCATGTGGATAGATTCGTACTATTATAAAAGGACCAGACCATTTTGATTTTAACTTTCCTAGGAATAATCTTAGTCTAGAATTGAAAAGAAGAACTTTTAAACCTGGACGTAACAACTTTTTGGTGATTCCCATATCATGATACATTTTGGTCTTTTCTTTATATATTTTAGCATTCTCGTATGAATTGAGCCTATGTTCTTCTAACTCATTTAGCTGAAACAGTCGTTCTTCTCCAACCAAAGCTAGGTCAAAATTAAGAGTTTTAATGGCACAATAAGCTTTATGTTCAATTTCTACTAGAAGGTGGCATGCTTTGCCATACACCATTCTATAAGGACTCATTCCTATCGGATTCTTGTATGCAGTTCTATATACCCAAAGAGCATCTTTGAGTTTTGGTTCCCAATCTTTTCTATTTGGTCTAACAGTCTTTTCAAGGACTGCCTTGATCTGTCTATTACTAACTTCTACTTGGCCAGAAGTTTAAGGATGATATGGAGTGGCCAACTTGTGAGTCACACCATGTTTCCTAAGGCACTCATCAAGCGATTGGTGAAGTGCGTTCCTTGATCACTAATTATTGCCTTCGGTATTTCATATCGACTAAATATTTGATCATCGAAAAACTTGACAACCGTGTTACCATCATTATTTCGGGTAGCAATGGCTTCTATCCATTTTGACATGTAATCTATTGCAACTAGAATATATTCACAACCATTTGAGACTGGAAAATGATTCATAAAGTCAATACCCCACACATCAAAATTTTCAATCACCAGATTATAATGCAAGGGCATTTCATTCCTTTTACTAATTCCACTAGTCCTTTGACATTTATCACATATTTTACAAAATATTTCAGCATCTCTAAAAATAGTGGGCCAGTATAAATCAAATTGTAAAATTTTCCTAGCAGTTTTACTACTACTAAAATGTCCACTACAAGAGTATTCATGACAAAATGCCAGAATGCTTTGTTGTTCTTGATCTGGAATACATCTTCTAATTAAAGAGTCTGAACACATTTTAAATAAATAAGGATCTTCCCAAAAATATTTTTTAGCATCTACCAAAAACTTCTTCCTTTGATAATAATCAAAATTGAAATTAATGATATTCGCTACATGATAATTCACAAAGTCAGCATACCATGGTTCCTGATTTTTAATTGCTAACAGCTGTTCGTCAGGGAAGTCTTCATTCATAGAGATTGTATTATCAAGAAGTTGACGTTCAAGTAAAGGTAAAAATTCTAATATAGACAAATGATCGCAAACAACGTTTTATGTTCCCTTTTTATCTTTAATAGTAATGTCAATTTTTTGCAATAACAACATCCATCTAATGAGCCTAGACTGAGCCTCATTTTTGCTCAAAAGATATTTTAGGGCTGCATGGTCAGAGAATATAATAACTTTTGCTTCTAGCAAGTAGGGACGAAAATTTTCTAACGCAAACACCACTGCTAAAAATTCTTTTTCAGTGGTGGTATAATTAAATTGTGCATCATTTAATGTCCTACTAGCATAATATATTACATGGGATTTCTTATCTACCATTTGTCCTAACACAGCCCCAACCGCAAAATCTAATGCATCGCACATGATCTCAAAAGGGAGGGACCAATCAGGGCTGGTTAAAATAGGGGTTGTTGTTAACTATTCTTTTAACAAATTAAATGCGTTTAAGCATTCTTGATCGAAAATAAATTCCGTATATTTCGCCAATAGATTACATAGAGGTTTACAAATTTTTTAAAAATCATTTATAAATCTTCTATAAAAACCTGCATGACCTAAAAAACTTCTAACACTCTTGACTGTAATTGGGGGAGGTAATTGTGAGATAACTTCAATTTTGGCTCTATCTACCTCTATTCCTTGTTAGACACAATGCGACCTAAAACAATTCCATGTTTAGCCATAAAATGACTTTTCTCCCAACTTAGGGTCAAATTAGTTTTACAGCATCTTTTAAGAACCTAAATTAGATTTTCTTGACAATTATCAAAGGATTTCCCAAATACTGAAAAATCGTTCATGAATACTTCAACACACCTTTCAACTAAATAAGAAAATATTGAGATCATACATCTTTGAAAAGTGGCAGGAGCATTACATAATTCAAAGGGCATCCTCCTAAATGCAAAGGTACCAAAAAGACAAGTCAAGGTAGAATTTTCTTGATCTTCCAGCGCAAGTGGAATTTGATTGTAACCAAAAAATCATCAAGAAATCACTAATAATCATGGTCAGCTAATCGTTCAAGGATTTGATCAATGAAGGGCAAAGGAAAGTGATCTTTTTTTGTAGTCGCATTTAATTTCATTAAATTTATGCACATTCTATAGCCAGGTATAGTTCTCATAGGAATTAACTCATCTTTCTTATTTTGAACAACTGTAATTCCTGATTTCTTATGAACTACTTGGACTGGACGTACCCATTTACTATCAGATATTAGATCAATTATACCCGCATCAAGAAGCTTAAGCACTTCTTTTCTAACTTCTTCTTCCATATGGGGGTTAAGTCTTCTTTGGCGTTCTCTAGAAAGTTTGGTACCTTCTTCCAAATGGATTCTATGCATACACATAGCGGGACTAATACCTTTTAAATTGGCTAAGGACCAACCTATGGCTTCTCTATGTGTCTATAAAACTTTTAACAAGCTTGCTTCTTGTTCTTCCGTTAAATCCGCAGCAATTATAACGGGTAAAATTTTACCTCCCCCAAGAAATGTATATTTCAAGTTGGAGGGTAATGACTTTAAATCTAATTCAGGTGGAGATTCAATAGATGGGGTAAACTTAGAAACTTCAAGTTTAACCTTTTCATTTTGATCATCCTTAGAAATTTCAGATTCCTCTTTTTCTATTTGTATATCCTTTTCAATTTCAATTTTAGGAACTTCAAGTTACTCTTTAATTTAACTTTCGTTTTTAGGAGCTTCTAGTTTCTCCATTTTTATTTTAGCATCCTCCGTAAGGATTTCTTTTTCTAATTCGTCCATATTGAATATAAAATCGGAAAATTCTCTTTGATCAGAATCTCTTCGTAACAATTCTTTTTCTAACTCATCTTCATTTAAATCTGCTTCAAAGTTTTGGCCTGTAAGATTTTCTATTTCATCAATTGAAAAGCAGGCATTCATATCGCTCGGTCTGTTTAATGCATCAAAAACTGAAATCTCTACAGTTTCTCCCATAACTGACATTTACAGCTTGCCATTCCTTACATTGATCATTGTGTTGACCGTGGCCATAAAAAGTCTTCCTAACAGAATAAGAACTTCATTATTTGTGCATATTTTTCTTTCCATCTCTAGAACCACAAAGTCAACCGATATGATCAATTTATCAACTTGAACTAAAATATCCTCCACTATTCCCAAGGGATGGTTGACCGAACGGTCGACTAACTGTAAGGACATAGTAGTGGGTTTTAATTATCCCAAACCTAATTCTTTGTAGACAACGAAAGACATTAAATTAATACTCGCACCTAAATCAAGCATAGTGTTCATCTTTTTCGAATTACCCAAAGAAACTTAGATATTGAAACTACTTGGATCTTTTAATTTAGGGGGAAGTTCAGGTTGTAATACTGCACTTACGTTTTTAGAAACAATTATTTTCTCGTTCATTTCAATTTTGTGTTTTCTAGAGTGGAGATCTTTGAAAAACTTAGCATATGACGGAATATTTTTAATAACATTGAGCAAAGGAAGATTAATATTCATTGTAGACAACATATTATAGATTTCCGTAAATTGTCTATCTATTTTGTTCTTCATCAACCTACCAGGGAATGGTATTGGCGGAACATATGTTGGAGGAGCAACATATGGTTCCTCAAGAGGTTCTGCCTCTTGTTCTTTTTCTTTTTCTTTCTCTTGAATTTCTTTTTCTTTAATTTGAATTTCTTCACCAGATTTACCTACATTATCAGGAACATCAACAGTTTGAGTAGGCTCACTTACCTCTTCTCCAATGACTTTACCACTACGCAGAGTAGTGATGGATTTTGCTTGTTCCGTTTGACTAGGAAATTTCCCTTCTTCTCTTCCTTGCATGGCTTGAGCGAGTGTCATTTGTCAATTTGTCTATAGTTGCCATTAATTTCCTGTTGATAACAGTCTGCCTATTTTCAAAATCGTTAGTTTTTGCTTCTTCAATTTGCAGTTGTCCTTGTTTACGAAATTGTTGAGGCTGCAAAGGCTTATTTTCTCCCCATTAGAAATTTGGATGATTTCTCCAACCTGGATTGTATGTGTTGGAGTAAGGATCATTCCTATGTCTTGGAGGATATGCGTTCATAGCATTTACCTGTTCAGGAAACATAGAAATAGATGGACAAAAATTAGTAGCATGAGTATTTAGTCCATAAATAGCACACACTTTTTGAACTTTAGATCTATTTTGTAATAGGTTTTCAATTTGTGGTTGCAACTGCTCTATTTTTGCTTCATTGCTTTAATTATCTTGAACATGGTACAAAACTCTAGTTTTACCTCTAGTGCTTTTCTGTTGAGAATTGACACTAAGCATTTCAAACAAATTTTACTAATTCAGCTGGCGTCATTCCTCTAATGGAACCACCGGCTGCACTATCGACCATAGTTTGCAGAGCAGAAGACAATGCATGATAAAATTGAGCTACTAAAATATCTTGAGACAGATTATGATTAGGACACATGATTAGTAAATTTTTAAATCTATCTCATGCTTCATGGAATGTTTCTCCTGATTCATTTTGAAAAGCAATAATTTGTTTTCTATAATCAGATAGAGATGCATGTTGATAAAATTTACTCATAAACAAATCATATAATTGAGTCCATGTATAAACACTTCCCGATGCCAAATTCATAAACCATCTTTTTGCTGCATCGTTTAATGCACATTGAAAATATCGCATTTTTAATTGATCTTCCGTAAACCTCCTAACGGAAATTATAAGTCATAAAAATATACTCTTTCACAAAAGTTACTGGGTCTTCAGTAGATAATCCATAGAATGAAGGCAACATATTATAAAAATGGCCTTTAAATTCAAAGTTTCTTACTGCATCTGGTAATACTAAACATGATGGTGTCGCATTCAGCATGGGACGACCATAATAATTTATAGTTATTTGATTTATTATCACTTCCATATTTCGGCAACCGTTCCTCCCTTCTTTGATATTCTGAGGAACCGATTTTCAAGATTTTCATTGTTATTGTCCTTTGGAGGATCAGCCATGTGACTACCTTGAGCAGCCTTCTCCTCGTTGATTGAGTTGATTTCTCGGATCTTGAGAGTGAGCACGATGTTCATTAATATGAGCTTGTAGCTCCGGTTACCGCCTTGCCCTGGCGGCAATATGAGAGGAGGCATAGTCCTCGATGTATGGAGCATCGTCTCCATGGATCACGCCAGCCTCTTTTCGAGCCCCGGTTTGCACATCGAGGGTGGGATCCGTCTGCCGGAGGAGATCACATGGCGGGATGATCACTTGTAGATTGTCATGTTACTGGCTTGCAACTTGTCTAGCACTTGCAGTAGCATGATGTTTTCTATTCTTGCCAGCCATTGCTATGGTGATATTGGTCGGAAACCTACCGAAAAAACATAACACAAAAGGATATAAACCTTTGTTTCCAAGCATTGGAACCAAACTGATGTGGCAATAATTACAATCTCTATGATAAATTGACATAATTATATTACAAAAGGTTGGGGATAACTACACCCCATAATCCAATTTTACACCCCATTACTCCCTATACCCCACTCCTTTCACACATCTATCATCAGACACTGACTAACTACTTATTGTACCTTTTCCAACCATCCAAATTCATAACCCACCAACCAAGTTAATTACATACCTACCCCTCCCACTAAAGTCGGACCGCCATTTGAAGGAGCCTTTTAACGCACGAACACAACTCCCTCCCTCCAATGCGCAAACTCTACAATTAGGCCCAAGGTGAAACGAACTGAAGAAGAAGAAACAACAACATTAACATTTTGTATTTCGGATTCTATTTGTTCAAGTTTTGAAACTCATCAACCATGTCTTTATCTATTGGTATAAATTTTCATCCTCTTCTATATTTAAATACTAGT
>CM028381.1:31177786-31226478 GCA_013146195.2 Codonopsis lanceolata | reverse complement strand
TCCTCCTGGTCCTCTTCTCTGGTCGCGAGCTGGGCAAGCGTAGTGCGTGAACCCATGGGAACAAGAGATAAATGCTCCTCCCTCCCTCCTGTATGGGGTGCCGTCTCGTAAATGATACTCGGCACACGGTCAGAGAACGGGATGCCGATGATGAAGAGGGAGACACATCCGTGGCTCTATGCCGATGAAGTCTAGGCTTCTTCGCGCCTGGCAAGGAGTATATGGGCCCGGCTCTGACGCCAGCAGTAATCGATAGACCGCCGGCTAAGGTCAAGAAGAAAGGATTGTTTCTGGGAAAACAAAGGGGGTATATAGATATAGATATGTACCATGCAAATAATGTATAATATAGACGCTCTTAGTAAATATTCCTAAGCACCTTAGGACCTCAGAAATTATATTTGAGTGTTTTAATATGAGCCTGCTGTTTTTTCTTTTCTCGCTACCGAGCCGATGTGTCAAGATCGGGGTAGTAATGAGGGCTTCAAATAATGCCTTCCCCTCTCCTTTTTATTATTATTATTTTTATTATATTTTTCATCATTTTTTTTTTTATTTTTTATTATTTTTTGTGCTCTAATTTTGCCTAGGCCGCCTTTCTTTCAACCTTAGCGAGCCTTATTTCTCCTTTTTATTATTATTTTTTATGCCCTAACTTTTGCCAAGGCCGCCTCTTTCTAGCTTTCTGCACTTAATTTTTTGCCAAGATGGCTCAGCGTAGTACCTTTTGAGTTTGTCGAGGTTGAATGGTCGACAAGATCTTCTCCCCATCTTGGTTCGTGAGAAGCACGACACCTCCCCGATCGGATCTCCTTAACAATGTACTGTCCCATCCAGTGAGATCCATTTTCCCATAGTATCAACATAACTGGGGTTTTTCTCGAAGCACGAGGTCTCCAACTTGGATATCACGCCTTTGACTTTTGTTGAAAGTTCTGGCGATACGCCTTGATATGCCCGTATGCTCCAAGGCTAACAGCGCCGTTTCATCAATTAGGGCTGCCTCAGACCGCCCTCTTGACCCAGTCAACTTCTGTTATATCGCCTTCCATCATTACTCTCAATGATGAGATTTCCACCTCTATTGGTAGTACCGCTCCATGCCATATGCCGTGAGTATGGGTAGCCCTGGTGTGCGGATCGATGTACCGGTGAGCCCAGAGGGCTAGTGGCAATTTTTCTCGCCGCCTCTTCTTGTATCAACCATTTTTCCGATGATGTTCTCGAGAGTTATGTTGGTCTGCTTCAACGGCACCATTGGCTCGTGGGCTGCAGGGGGAGGATTTGTGTCCTTGATCTTGAACTCGCCCAACAGACGGCTCACACGCCCCTTCAAATGAGACCCGTTGTCGAGATGATCTCGAAAGGCACCCCATAGCGGTATATGATATTGGCTCGAATAAATTTGACACCTTTCGCGCTTAAGACCTTGTAGGAAGAGGCTTTACCCACTTGGTGAAGTAATCGACGGCTACCAAGACGTATTCATGGCCACTGATCCTTCGGTGAATTTGGCCTATGACGCCGATACCCCTACGCTGAGAAGGGCCAGGGGTGGAGTTGTATAGGACGTGGGGGCACATGTCAGAATTAGCAAAACGCTGACATTTGTCACAATGTCGCACCCACCTGATACGCCGCTTTGAGTGTACTCCAATAGTACCCTTTGTCTGATGACTTTCTTTGATAGCATATGACCATTCATGTGGGGCCCACAGTACCACCATGTAGTTGATCCATAATTTGTTCAATTTTGGCCCGATTGACACATAGTAGGTTCGAGGCCTCGATAATGCCTCTTATACAGCCGCCACCACCGAGTACGACTGGGAGGTCCATCTTCAGGAGACTCTTCCCTTTGTCTAAGCCAGAGGATAAAGATTTTTCTCGAGCAGATTTAAGATGTCAAGATACCGTGGCTCGTGGATCCGCTCTCGTGGACCGCAGATTTTGAAACAAGATGCCTGAGTGACCTTTTTCCCAACTATAAATGGTCGGACTTTAGTTTCAATGAATCGACCGTGATGCCAGAGTGGCCGTGGTATCGACGATTGATTCCTATCTCGCGGGCAAGTAATGGAACGAGATAGAACCAAATCGAAGCGGCGATCGTATTAACTTGGCATGATAGAGTTGCAGCCCGAGGATCCCGGTCTTCCATCTTCCTTCGACTTGATTTATGATCGTGCAGTCTCCGTAGACTTCGA
Organism: Codonopsis lanceolata; assembly: GCA_013146195.2. NCBI lineage: Eukaryota > Viridiplantae > Streptophyta > Magnoliopsida > Asterales > Campanulaceae > Codonopsis > Codonopsis lanceolata. The sequence goes on along the minus strand of CM028381.1, from coordinate 31,224,271 downwards.
GATCTTTAGCTCCCCTTTGAGAGCTTTTCTAGGCCAAAGAATATAGGCTTCATATTCCGCCGTATTATTTGAACATTCAACTCCAACCTTATGGCCACGGAGTATGAGAGTCACTCGAATCAATTAACAAGATTCCTATGCCAAAGCCTCTTTTGTTCGCTTCGCATGTCAAAGAACATCCGCCAACAGGTCATGGTCGCTGATTTCCGTGACACCTTCATCCGGGAAATTGGGCTTTTTTGCATCTTCGCCTTCCTCTGGGTGAGGTAGATCAACCTAAGTGGTCCGCAATGACGCTTCCCTTGATAGATGTCTTGATAGGGTCCATCCCGGATATGAGCTTGATGGACCTTCCCCGGAGATAGGTTTTGAGCCTCCGAGTGGCCCACTAGCTCTGCCTGGCAGCCTTTTTTCCAACGCCGAATAATTTAGCTCGCTTCCTTGTAGCTTCCTACTTATGAAATATATGGCATTTTCAATGTAGGAATCTTTCTTCTCTTGGGCGAGCATAGCCCCTCACCAAGTGTCTCTGACGGTTAAATATATGAGGAGAGGTTTATGTATGGGGTGGAGCTAGCACATGGGGATTGGTAAGGTAGGCTTTATTTTCAAGGCTACGGGCACTTTCAAGGCCCTGCACTTGGTTAGTATTCTTTTAGAGTTTAAAGAGGCTCACAGTGGTAGTCACCGTCTGATGAAACAAATGGATGTACGCAACCAAATTTAGAAGCCTTTGACTTCAAGGAGTTTTTGGTCCGTGGCATTTCTAGGATGGCTTTGATCTTTGCCGGCTCGATCTCGATGCCTTGCTCGCATTAAAAATCCTGTGATTCTTTGCCTCCTCGTAACCCCGAATGTGCATTTGTGGTGTTAAGCTTCATCCGGTGCTTTTTGAGTCTTTCAAGAACTTCCGAAGATCTTTAATGTGAGCACCGCTGGCGCCGCTGAATGTATGATCATATCATCGACATAGACCTCCATCTCTTTGTGGATCATGTCGTGGAAGAGGGTGGTGGCAACCCTCTGTAAGTGGCTCCTGCAGATTCTTTAATCCGAATGGCATGACAAGCAGTAAATAAGTTCCCAAGTGAGTAATGAATGAGGTCTTCTCTCGGTCTTCGCCGCCATTTTGATTTGGTTGTAGCCCAAAGATGCCGCCGATTTAAGGATCGACTTTTGTGATTCGCGACGACATCTACCACAATGTCAATGTTGTGGGGAAGTCATCTTTGGGCGACGCTTTGTTGAGGTCGTGGAAGTCTACACGACTCGACTTTCCGCTGGCTTGGGAACAACAAATCACTATATTAGACAAAAGTTCGTATTCAACTACCCGAATGAACTTGACGCAAGAATCTGCTTTCATGATTTCTTCTTTGACTTGTAGTGACCATTCTCGCCTTGATGCGCGGAGTTTGCTTGACCGGGCGAGCATCCTGTATGTGGGAATCCTGCTCGACTATAGTCGGGTCTAGGCCGCATATCTTCATAGACCAGTAAAGATATCTACGAACTTTTGAGGAGATCAATGAGTTCTTTCTTTCTCGACCTTGAGGTAACTACCGATTCTCGATTTCTTTTGATTTCATTGTCCAAATTCCCCTGTGTTAATTGGACAAGTCTTCAAGATTCACGATGAATGGCTCTGCTTGGTACTGACCGATTTTGCAAGCTCAAACAGATAATTTTTATCTTTTAGGTCCATTTTATTAAATGACCCATTATCATAATAATAATTATTATTTAATGCGTCTTTTGAAAGTAGGTGCAACTAATGAATAAGCAAAGACATTTATATTATTATTAAAAAGCACATTGTAATGGGTTATTACATTGTTGGTGACCTGGGGTTTAAGATCCTCAACTATAGGTAGCGGATTGGTAGATGACCTATCCGTGAAGCTAGGGAAAGGATCGGGGATAGTATATCCGGCTTTGCTACCAGTGTCCGGGTGTCGAGCGGACCTGGTCGTGGTGTACCACTCTGGCAGAGGCTTATTAGAAATAGACTCGAACTCACAGGAGCTTTTCATAATTAGCCTCTGCCTATCATACCCGTAAAGTCGCCTCCTAGACCGCATCATCATCTCAGCGTGTTAAAGCATAATCATCTTGGTTTATAGACCAAGTATTTTCAATGGTGACAGCCTTATAAGTGGTGCTACTGACCTGTGGTAACCTGCTCCATACCATCCGAGAATATCGACATCATCAAAGACTTCCCAACCGTGACACCTTTTCCCATTCCCGATCTATCCGTGGTTCAGAAACATGAGATAGACTTCGCTTCCCTTACGCACAAAGTAACCGCTTAAGGTTTTTCTATGTGGTCGAGAGGGGATGTTTATAAGGACGCTTTTCTTTCTCGCCCTTCTTTCTCACGCCGCTTTCATGATCGCGGCTACTACTTCACCGAGTAGGCGGTATCCTAGACCGAAAGGATGGATACATTCCTTAAGTTCTGCCTTGGACTAAATTAACTAGCCTCGCCGATTTCCGAGACATAAACCAGCATATATTCATTTTTCTGAACATGCTTAAAGGGACCATGTTTCCTAAGGAAGTGACTTTCTTTCCAATGATGTCGGCCTGCCATATTCAATGGCGTTGACCACAAATTTTGGGGATAACCTCAAAGCCACTAAGAAAAATACCAGTTGTCTTCATGTTCTATCTCGAGGATCGATATCCTTGCTTTCCTTATTCTCCACGCATCTTGCTCGGCCAATAATACTTGTGGTCATCGTGGATGAATTTGACACGCCGGTGTAATGAAGAGGCTACCCCTTACCCCATGAATCCAAGGGCGCCCCAACAAAGCTAAAGGTAGGGTATATCCGTGACTTGGAACTCAACTCGCATGTTTAAGGGCCCAATGGTTAACATTAAAGTGACCACCCCCAAGACACATCGACTGGTGTTGTCATATGCCTTAACTATTTGCGAGGAAGCGGTGAGTTCTGATATCTTTATCCCCACTTTGGCTAAGGTAATCGGGTGACATACATTCAGTTGGAAGACCCATTATCTATCAAAACTCTGGGAACCCATTTTTCCAAAAATTCTCACAAAGGATGCGAAGAGCATCAATGTGGTTATTTCCTTCCTTTGTAGGTCTAGATCGGTGAACATTATTACGCTCCCGAAATGGATGTTCCCGATCATTTGAGTAAGCTCATTGGGGGAGGTTTCAATAGGACGATCGTCCGGCTTAGTTGACTTAGCCAACAGATCACTGGGTCTTGGAAGCACACAAGAAGCCCCTGATGGAGATGCTAGCCCCGAGTTTTCTTCATCCGAGCTAATAAAGAATCTTCCACCGCTTTTAGCCCCAAAGATTCTGCTACTCCGATCTTTCCCAGTGGTCACCTTTTTTCGGTTGGCCTAATGTAGGCTCCTGGCCAGATCGGTAAGGTGGCTAACATTTCCACCAACTCAAGTGGCTTTTTCAATGTTACAGTGTTTTGGCTACCAAGGATGGTGTCCCAAGAGAGCATATTACATAAATTGGCTCTTTTATGGATAAGGGTGGAGAAATAGGAATGAGGATATATGGAAGTGGATGTTTATTTATTTCAAACTTGGGCACATAAGGGTTTTCATCAACCTCAATCATATTGATTTGAGGTAGAGGGTTATTGACTACATTTGGTCTGGTGGAGGTTTTTCAATAACCTTATCATCTATTAGGTCCCGGATAGCATTTTTGAGGGTGAAACATTTGCCGTCGGTGAGGTGACCATCAGAGCGATAATATTTATAGTATCGGGCATGGTTCCAAGTCCCGGCAGGTCGTGGCTTATAATTTTCCAACGGCTTCAACACTCAGTGCCATTAGCCCCTCGCAAAGATCACAGACGGGAGCTGGCAGCCATCATAATGCCGGCCACTCGTTTCCGATTTCCGATTCAAGTTTATGGTCGGCCATTATTTGCTCCCATCAGATTGACAGACTGCTGTTTCACCCATAATACCATGGAACAGAGCTATAATTTTGGGTAGAAAATGGGTTGAGGCATTCCCTACCATATTGACGATCTGAGTCGAAAGTGTTGTCTTTCCTTTGGAGTAACGAAAGAACTAGAGACGTATTGGTTTTCAGCTTGGCCACCAGATCATCATCAATACGGCCTCTATCTACACTATTTCTTTGAAATTGGTATGTGCATATGTTCCATGTAAATGGGCCGGAGGTTTTGATGAACATTTGGCATGACCGATCGGCCGGATCAAAAGTCTCAGGCTCAAAAGTCTTGCCAGCTTTTCTTCCACCTCCGATCGCGAATCCCCTACAAGCAGTTTCCTTTTCCGCTGGTGCACGATTCAAGGTCCCTCCTATTTTCGTGATCGGTATTGTATTTGTATCTTTCTAGGAACGCTCGCTATCTGTCCCAAGTATTCATGGTACCGGCCGCCGACAACATTAACCATTGTTAAGCGCCTCCTACTGTGGTGAGGTGAAAATTGGAAGCCATAGCCTCAAAGCTAGCTCCTTGATCGCATGCCAAGGAATAAGACTTTTAAATGGGATATAGGGCATCCAAATTCCGCCGAACTTTTCTATGCTCCGCATGTTGAACTTTGAGGGAAGTATTGCCGATGGTTGCAATGTTAGCCCACATAGAAAATTCCCTTTATTGAGGAGTTTAAGCATCATGGCCTTCATATTTTCCATGCTCACCTCCTTTGGTGGTCAGAGTTGGCCTGTATATACCGGCCGATTTTGGAAGGTCAAGCTATTTCTGTTGAAGGTTTTGTAAGGATTTTGGGCCGGGTGGGTTTTGGACAAAGTTGTATGGATTATGGGTTGATGGAATTTGGACATCATAAGGGCTCAAAGTTGGGTATGGATATTTGATTGGATAAAAGTCTTGGGTTGGTGGATTTGGACAAGATAGGATTTTGGCTTTGGTTGGTTTTGGGTAGTATATGGATTCTCGGTTGGTGGGTTATTGATAGTTTCAACCTGCCATGTGATCATTGGGAGGATATGGTAAGTTGGCCTCGGGTTAAAGCTTGGCCATCGTGGAAGCTAAAGCTCGATGTTTTGGGGGAAGATATGGTGGATACTATGGATAAGGATAAATATTTGGGTAGTAGGACTTGGTGGAGGATTGGGATTTGGGATAGTAGTATTTGGTGGGTTAGTGTTTGGCCGAGGGTTGGGTTTGAGGCCAGAGATGTGATGCATCTGGGGAATAGTAGGGGAAGAGTTCACCTCACCACCGGATTTTAGGCTTGTACTGCACTAGCCATTTGACTCATCTCTCGCACTCCAACCTTGGTCAAAAACCATTCATTGCCGGAGGCGGAACATACCCCGGAGCCCCGACTGCACTCCATAGCCGATCGCTCACTTTTCGACGCCATACCGCTTGGATTCGGCCTCGCCGAATCGATTCTCGCCCTGTCTCGATTCCGAAATCGATACCCTCTCGATTCGATTATGACTACTTTCCCAGACAACTGCCAAGATATTCTCGCTTTCCAAATTCAAAGCTAGGTTTCGAGGAAAATGGGGGTTTGAGGTATCGTAAGGTGGCCGAGGTCGTCTGGTTTGGAGTACAACGTGCCTTTTATTAGTATATTTTATTATTATATATTTTTTTGTTCCCTGCAATTGACCGGATAAGCACCTCTTTATTTTAATAGCCTTCAGACTTTTCCTCGAACAAGGGATTCTTTCTCCGAGTATAGACCAACGTATTCCACTCCGCCTCGACTCAAGATCGATCGTCCTGCGAAGGGCCTATACTCTTTCCAGATCCACCATCCGAAATGATCTAGTCGAGCATCCGAGAATTATTAATCATTGCTATTTATATTTATATTATATATTTTTGTGCGCACTTATATTATTTTTAACTTGCGCATTATATATATATATATATATATATATATATATATATATATATATATATATATATATATATATATATATATATTTGATTTTTTTTGACAGGGCTGGTTCATAACCTGTAGATGCAAAAAATCGGCCTGGCCCTGAAGTGTCCCGAAAACTATATGCATTCTAATTGGCTTATGCAGGTAGGTCGCCATGGTGTAGCCTCTCTAATATATCTATATGCACGTGTATCTAGAAAGCAAGAAAAGTCTTTATTTATTTTACAAATAAATGAACGTAAAAATAAAAAACGTATGGCCTCTGCTGTTTATGTGGATTTTCTGGCTTTTTATTTTTGAGCGCAAGCAAGCAAGCACATCATTTTAAGAAATAGAAAGAAAAGTGGGGAAACTATCTATCCCTTATTAATTACAAATTTTGGTCCTATGTCCCCAAAATAAAAGACGTAATGAATGCATATGTATAAATGTACGTAATAAAATGAAAAAGAAAATGAACCGAAATAAATAAAAATATAGAGCCTAAAAAGTAAAGCCCTATTTTTGTTGTGATGCTCGAATTTATTGTAATATATATATATATATATATATATATATATATATATATATATATATATATATATATATATATATATATATTATTTTTTTTTATTTTTTGAATTTTTTTTTTTTTTGATATTATATTTTTTTAACTCTTAAACACATCTGTAATGCTTATCGAACGAAACAATTTGCAAGATGGAGGATCATATCCACAAATATAGACACGGATGTATAGGAACACTTTATTCAAATGCGTAAATTAATATAACAAACATACTGCAGCCAGAAACAAATAAAAACAAAAAAGTTTTATTTTATGAGTTTAGCCCTCAATTTTATTTAAAATAAAACAACTCCCCGTAAGAGTCGCCACCGTGAGGTTCCCGGTGCGGAAGTATGCGCCGCGCGCCTCTGGATGGGGTGCGCCAGGGACACCACTACTCGCTCCACCCTCCCTTGTTTAGGGAAGACGAAATCAAAAGTGCGAGAGGAGTGTCGTCCTATATTAGCACGTTGGAATGTGCCTCTGGCTGCCTTGAGTGGATTTTGTATCCAATATGAGAACTTATGGTTTCCCGCATCAAGTTATCCCTTTTTAGGGATACCAGATATGGAAATGCATTACTTTTCATTCCCATTTTCCCTTTTTAGGGAAAACAAAAGTGCAAAAAGGATATTGCGACGCCCCGCTATGGATTTTATTAAAAATAGCCTTATGGCCCATTTAGATTACTATGGAGCTTTGGTTTCCCCGCATCAAGTTATCCCTTGTTTAGGGGATACCAGGATATGATAATACATCACCCTTCCATTCCCATTTCTCCCTTTTTTAGGGGAGAATAGGAAAATGCAAAGAAGGAGTGTTGCGAGGCCCCACTGAATCTGAAAGTTTTAGAGTCGACATCCTTATTTTAAGGCAAATAAAGCAAAACCAAAGAAAAGAAAAAATAAATCCGAGAAAAGAAAACGGGTTCTGAGGCTAAGTTATGAGTCGGGAAGGTGCTAGGCACCCAACTCACCCTTTCGGTCTCAAAAATGGTTTTTGGTCAAGTATGCTTTATTGTTATATTTATTTCGCAAATAAATATGGTATTAAAAGACATGAAATTTAAACAAATACATTCGTGACTACATTATTTACGGACTCACAGCCGTTTCCTTACAATAATTAAAGACATATTTAAGAATATTTGACCATTATAACGGCTCTTTTACAAAATATGTCCTATTCTAATCCGGGCAGCACAACGGCTTATATTGGTTACATTGTGCCGGATTTAAATAACAACTTTTTAAAAATAAATAAAATGAACGGCGCCTTAAAGGTTTTACCTTTAGAGTAGCCGTGTCCTCGCTCCGTCCTTCGTGGAGAGGGAGTCTTTTTGTTGTTGTGTGGTTGTTGTTTTGAATTGGGCAGTGATCCGCTTATTTCGAGTTTGGGCTTGTCAACTCCTGCAGTGACGCCTTATTTGGGTAGGTTTTGGCCTTTTTGGTTGGGCAATGGAACCTAGGCTTAGTTTTTTGATGCCACTGCTACTCTGCAAGGGCAGTAACGGCTTACTTTGGGATTTTTGGACTAGGAAATGAGGTGGATACCTAACAACTAGGCTAGGGATCACTTATAACCCATGGGTTTTTATTTTGGCAGAGTTTGGACAGGTTTGAGATTCTAGGGGCTTCCACTCACCTATCTCGCACTCTCGCACTAATTTATCTAGAACGCAGAAGGCATCTTCGCTTGCGATCTTTCTTCACTAAGAATGAGCAGCTCAAAATGAGAACCGAGGCCTTCTGTTTATAGTGAGAATCAGGGACGCGGCCGGAATTTTCCAATTTGTTCCTCCTGCATCGATGACTTATACCACGAGCTTCAAGCGTTGTACCATTTCTATCTGCGAGAGATCAACAGTGAAAGGCTTGGTGCCACCAAGGGGACCCTTGGTGCGACACCAAGCCAGCCTTTCCAACTTTCAATTTTGTGCACTTTCCTCCCCTCAGCTTCACAAGCTTGATCCTCGCTTCCTTTCGCATTTTTGACTCCTCAGAACTTGACATTTGTTAAGTTTTAACAGCTTCTTGATATTTTATGTCACATATCGTGGGTACGAAATTGGGGTGTCTATTAGAGCCCCTCAACGATGGAGTCTACTGCAACCCAAGGCTTACCGAGTAGATGAACATCGTTGATAAACAATAGACTCTCCAATTTCGCTCATTTAAGAACGGAGAATGCAATTGGTAGCGCTTATAATGCACGCTTAACATGTTATCCAAACTCCATAACCTAGACTTTTAGTCGGTTATAAAAAGTTATCGTAGTTTTAAGCGATATGAATTTAATGTGCTCGATGGTCTGACCTACTAATGGTCGCCACGTATTCCCTATTAAAGGAAATCGGACCAAACGTAGTTCAAAGCCAAAACCTAAACTACAACCAAGTGACGATAAACATGTTCTTCGGTCAAGCCCGATCGAGAACACAACGGAAAAAGATTTGTGTGTTTTTCGAAAAGCCGTATTCTTCCGTCCGAAACCGTTGTCAAATACCTGCATGAAGATTTGAATGTTTTCACCACATTTCAACAGTGTCAATACCTTGTCGTTGAAACATGTTAAGAAGAATTTTCAAAGTTGTGTCCGTCTGGTCGCTACCTTGTTTCCAAACATAACCATAAAACTTTCAAGTATCTAGAAAACCCATCGACCGATAAAGATCCGTCGCCGAGCACCCAAAGTAATCACTCTTCAAGTATTTTCGAAATTGTGAGGTGGAAAACATTCTTTTTCCTTCCTTTTTTCTCGCCTCTCTTTTTTTCAAAGATTCCTCTTTTTGTGTTTTTGAAATATTCATTTTTTGTTTTTGAAATATTCCTCTTTTTTTTTTTTTGAAATATTCCTCTTTTTTTTTTGAAATCAAAACTCATTTTGAAAAGAGTTTTTCTTTTTTTTTTTATTTTATTTGAAAATAAAAGCAAATTTTCCTAAAAAAGGAAATTATTCTAAAGTCAGGGTAAGAATACTGTACATGACTTACCTTTTGCATACCGTGGTCGCCATGATTCGACCGATGGCATTTTCGCCACTCTTGCTGGGGAATTTATTCTTCTTTTTTTCTTTCTTTTTCTTTTTTCTTTCTTTTTTTTTGTCCTTTTTTTTCTTTTTTTGACCCTTTTTTTTTTGATCCGTTGGGGATATTATTTTCTTTGTCCTCCTGTGAATGGTTGTCAATTTTGGTTAACAAGATTAACTTTGTTAACTTTCCGTTAGGCTCAGGGACCATTTTGAAAACTTTGAAATCTGAGGACCAAAGTGTCGCAGCTTCAAACCTTGGAGGGAGGAAAGGGAAAATTCCCCAAGTTGAAAAGGACCAGGGGGCTGTGGAGTTATATAAGATGTGCGGGGGCGCGTGCTGCAAATTTGCGAAACACTAGCACTTGTTGCAATGACGCACCCACCGAATACAGTCGGTTTCAAGTGTACTCCAATAGTACCCCTGTCGGATAACTTTTTTTGGATAACATATGGCCATTCATGTGGGGCCCGCAGGTACCACCATGAAGCTGGTCCATGATTTGCTCGGCTTTTGTATAGGCTGCCATCGCTAAATACGAATTGCGATGCACATCTCCGTAGGGAGACTTTTCCCCTTTTGTCTAAGCTTGGAGGATAGATCCCTTTCTGAAGCAGATTTAAGATATTAGAATACCAAGGCTCGTGATCTGTTTCAGGGGCTGCATTGATTTTGAAGCAGTATGCCGGAGTGACCTTTTTCCCAACTACAAATGGTTGGACTTGGGTTTCTGTGGGAATTTGGACCAATGATTCTAGAGTGGCCAATGCATCGGTAAATTGATTTCTATCTCGCGGCAAGTAGTGGAACGAGATAGAATCAAATTTAGTGGCAAGTGCTGTCAACTTGGCATGATAGAGCTGCAGCCGGGGATCTTATGTCTTCTACTTCCCTTCGACTTGATTTATAATCAGAGCGGAGTCCCCATAGACTTCCAAGTCTTTGGCTCCTTTTTGGAGAGCTTTTCTGGCCAAAGAATACATGCTTTCAGATTCACCGTATTGTTTGAGCACTAGAACTCCAACCTTATGGCCAACGGAGTGTGGGAATCTGCTGGGTCGATTAGCAAGTTTCCTATGCCAAAACCTCTTTTATTTGCGGCTCCGTCAAAGAACATTTGCCAGCTGTTGTCGTGGTCAGTAATTTCCAAGACACCTTCGTCTGGGAAGCTGCTCACCGCATCTTCTCGCTTTTATGACGACGGCTAAATGGTCTGCAATTACGCTGCCTTTGATATATTTGAGTGTGACATAAGTTATGTTAAACTCGTTGAGAAGAAATGACCACTTAGCCAGTCGGCTGGAAAGTGATGGCTTGTCGAAGATGTACTTTGTAGGATCCATTCTGGAGATGAGCTTGATGGACCGTCCTTGCAGATAGGTTTTGAGCCTTTGTGTTGCCCAGACTAGGCCGGTGCAGCTTTTCTCTAGTGTTGAATAATTTAGCTCGCTTCCTTGCAGCTTCCTACTTATGAAATAGATGGCATTTTCAATGTAGGAATTTTCTTTTTCTTGGGTGAGCATAGCCCCTACTGACGTGTCTGTGACGGTTAAATATAAGAGGAGCGGTTTATGTGTATGGGGCGGAGCTAGCACAGGTGGATTGGTAAGGTAGGCTTTTATTTTTTCGAAGGCTAGCTGGCATTTCTCGTCCCATACTTGGTTAGTATTTTTCTTTTGGAGTTTGAAGAGGGGCTCACATATGAATGTCAGCTGTCTGATGAAGCGGTTGATATACCGAATCGCCCAGAAGCCTTTGACTTCTAGTTTTTGGCCGCGACATTTCTATAATGGCTTTAATTTTGGCCGGCTCGATCTTGATGCCCTGCTCGGTTACCATGAATCCCAGGACTTTGCCTTTGGTAACCCCAAATGTGCATTTGGTGGGGTTAAGCTTCATTCGATGCTTTCTTAACCTTTCGAAAAAAATTTCAAAGGTCTTTGATATGAGCACCGTTGGCATCGCTTGAGTGCACGATCATGTCATCAACATAGACCTCAACTTCTTTATGGATCATGTCGTGGAAGAGGGTGGTGGAACCCCTTTGATTTGTAGCCCTGACATTTTTTAGCCCAAATGGCATGACACTGTAACAGTAGGTTCCCTAGGGAGTAGTGAATGAGGTTTTCTCCTGGTCTTCTGTTGCCATTTTGTTTTGATTGTAGCCCAGCATACCGTCGACGAAAGATCTGATTTTGTGAGTAGCGACGGCGTCTACCACAATATCAATATTGGGTAGAGGGAAGTCATCTTTGGGTGATGCCTTGTTGAGGTCACGGAAATCTACGCAGATCAGGACCTTCCTGTTGGGCTTGGGAACGGTCACTATGTTGGACAGCCAGATCGGGTATTCAACTACCCGAATAAATTTGACGTGCAGCTGCTTCATGATTTCTTCTTTTACTTGCAAAGGACTATTCTCGTTTAATTCGGCGAGCTTTTTGCTTGATTGGCCGAGCATCCAGATATATGGGGATCCGGTGTTCAACAATGGCTGGGTCCAACCCAGGCATATCTTCATAGGACTAGGCGAAGATGTCTACTAACTCTTTGAGGAGGTCAATAAGTGCTACCCTTTCAGGGCCTTGCAGGTAGCTGCCGATTTGGATTTCTTTTGTTTCATTGTTCAGCCCTAGATTGATAGTGGACAGGTCTTCATTTGCTGCTGATGAATGATGTTTTTCCTGGTGCTCGACTGACTTTACAAGCTCAAGCAAGTAGTTTTTATCTTTTGAGTCTATTTCATCAAATGACTCATTATTATAATTATTTAATACGTCTTTAAATGTAGATGCAACTAAGGAATAAGCAAAGACATTAAGATTATCATTAATAGCAAACTGTACAAGGTTATTTATATTATTGAGGACCTGGGGTTTGAGATCCTCAATTTTAGGGAGCGGATCGGTAGATGACCAATCCGTAAAGCTAAGAGAAGGATGGGGAATAGAATATCCGGCGGTCCACTGATCCGCGGTCTCAAGAGCGACGGCCTAGTATACCACTCTCGTGAGGCTTATCAATAATAGGCTCAAACTCAGCAGGGAGTTTTTCATAATTAGTGCCTCCATCTATCATACCCAGAAAACTATCTCCCAGACTTTCGTCATCTAATAGGGCCAGAACATAATCATCTTGGTCTATAGACCAAGTACTTTCAATAGTGATGCCTTATATGCGCCTTTTACTTGGCCCTGTGGTAACTGCTCCATTTTATCGCTGACAATACCGACATCTTCAAAGATCTCTCAACTGTATGCCTTTTTCCCATTCTCGATCTAGCTGTGGCTCGTGAAACATGAGGTAGGCTTCGCTTTCCCCTTTTCTTGCAAAGTAACCATTTAAGGTTTTTCTATATGGTTGAAGAGGGGATATTTGTGGACATTTTTTCTCTTTTCTCGCCTAATTTTCAATGCTGCTTTCATAATCAAGGGCTACTTTGCTGGAGTAGGTTTGTATCCTAGACCGAAAGGAGGGATACATTCCTTAAGTTCATCTTGGACTAAATTAACAAGTCCCTGTTGATTTTTGCCGAGACCCAGACCAGGCATAGAATTCATTTTTTGAAACATGTTTAAAGGGACCATGCTTCCTAGGGAGGTAGTTTTCTTTCCGGTGATGTCGGTTTCTAGCTCATATTCAATGGCGTTGACCACAGCTTGGGGGATAACCTCAAAGCCACTGAGGAATATACCAGTGTCATCGTGCTCTATCTCGAGGATTGGAACGTTCCCCTTCCCATGTGGCTTATACGTTTGACTTTCTCTCTCTAGAATATTTCTCTCTAGGGTTTGCGCTAAGGTTTGGCTGTTCGTCTAGGGTTTTTTGACGGTGCATGACGACTGCCATGGAGGCTCCGCCTCCTCCGCGCCTCCCGATGGATCGTCTCCCCGGTGTCGCAGCCTTACTCCCCGCCATATGCTAATGTGGTTATGCAGCCACGCCCAGGCCAGGGCAATTGCCGGTTTTCAGCGGTAATCGCCGGTGCCTCGACAGCCGCGGTGGTGGATGGTGAGCCTGGTTGTTTGTTTTCCCCGGGTGAGCTAGAGGCGGCTTCGAAGCAACTTGAGAACACTCTGGTACTCAAGTTTTTGGCGGGGAGGCCGATAGTCCAAGTTATTCAGGAAGATATCGCTAAAAACTGGCGGCTTAAAGGTCCGTTTGTGGTTGGTCGTTTGGATCCTCGTCATATTATGGTTTGGCTATCATCCTCGGAGGACATGGTTCTTGCTTTATCAAAAGAATCTCACATGATTCAATCCTGTATGTATCGCTCGTTTAGATGGTCGCCAGATTTCGCGTTTCGCAAGGATGTTACAAGATTGGCGGTTTGGGTCCGTCTTCATCATCTCCCCCTCACGTTCTTCAACCCATATCTTTTGGAGTGCATAGGGAACTCGTTGGGGCATTTTTTAAGAGTGGATGAGAAAACACTTTCGTTAGTTCGGCCAGTGTTTTCCCGGATATGTATTGAGGTGGATGTCTCGCTTCCTTTGCCAACGAGAGTTTGGATTGGTTCTAGTAAAGATAATGGGTTTTGGCAGTCCCTTGAATTTGAGGGGAATATTCGTTTTTGTTCTGGCTGTGGTTTGCTCGGTCATACGAAGATGGAATGTAGGAAGGGCCAAAGACGAGAGAAACCTGTCGATAAAGGGAAGGAGCAGGTTGCTCCTGTGGTAAACACATTTAAGGTTAAGCCATCAGTTGTCACAATGGCAGTTAAGGATCCCGTTAATGTGATTAATCAGTCTAACTCGAACCCAAGGTATTTAATACAACAATGGAACACATGCAATCACGTCCTCATGCACCGACTCAAAAATGGACGCCAGTTAAATCTAAATCTAATGGAGAAGGGGCATCGGTTTCATTGGCTAAGAATTCACAGGGCGAGCCAGTTGAGGCAGAGTTAATTGATGTCGTTAGTTCTGGAGGCTCATTGGAGGGTCAGAAGGGGGCTGGACTGAACGATAGTGGAACTCAATGTAAGCCGGTGGCTCTTTCGAATTCCTTTGATGTGTTGGATGGGCTAGAGGAGGATAATGGGACGGAGAAAGAGCTTGGGTTGGAGAAGGAGTTTTGCAAGGCAGAGTCGGCTGCTGCTCAAGAATGGGTTTTACAGGCTCCAAGGAAACCATTTAGAGATTCAGTTTATATTGGTGAGTTTTGGGATGGTATTCTTCACGAAGTACCTAGGAAATTTGGGAAGGCTCACTCAACTAATGGGGATTATAGGACACCTGCCAGGACTCGCGCGAATATATTCAGATGTTGATGTGGGCAAAATCCTCATTCGTTCGTCTTTCACCAGTTATTGTGCGGCTTTACATTCCGAGGTGAGGAAAGCTAAAATTTTAAAGGAGAATATCAGAATCACTAGGACTGCTAGGAAAGCCCAAAAAAGTTCTGCCTCGAATTAATTTTGTGACGATAGTCATTTGGAATGCCCGGGGGGTGTGTAACAAACCTACCCTAACTTATTTGAAGCTTCTTATTAGGCAACATAAGACGTTTTTGTGTGATGTTCTAGAACCAAAAACTAGTGGAGATAGGCTGTTTAAATTTTGTCGTAGAGTTGGTTTTGATCACAATATGCATGTTTTCCCCGTCAATAGACACATCTGGCTTCTTTAGAATAGTCCTGTTGTGGTGAATCTTGTGAGTAGTTCGGCTCAACAAATTACAGTCATGGTGAATATCCCTTCGCTTATTCCAACAATGGCTTCATTTGTTTATGCACAATGTAATAGGCAGGGACGGAATGTCTTATGGAGGGAATTAGAGGACCTTTCAGTTAGTTGCGTTTGCCCGTGGTTTATTGGGGGTGATTTTAATGTTATCAGTCAATCTTTGGAAAAGTTAGGGGGTGCTCCGTGTGATTTTGGTGAGATGGATGATTTTAATAACTTCATGAACCAGTCTGGTTTGGTTGACGCGGATTTTGAAGGAAGTTGTTATACTTGGTGCAATAATCAGTTCGGGGGGGCATCGTATTTGGAAGCGTTTGGATAGAGTTTTGGTCAATGGTGAGTTTCAACTGCGTTCTCCTCGGCTTCAAGTCTCTCATTTAGTTACGTCAGTTTCAGATCATTCTCCTCTTCTTCTTCATTTCTGTGTATCAGTGAAGCATAAGAATGGGTTTCGGTTTCAGAGAATGTGGCTCGATCATCCGGAGTGTCTTACTTTTGTGGCTGATTTGTGGAGTAGACCTAGTTGGGGTACGGGTATAGCCCTTTTATACTCTAACTTACGTCGTTTAAGAGCTGCTCTGCGTGATTGGAATTGGAAGGTTTTTGGCCATGTTCAGAGGAATATTGTAGCCATTCAGGATGATATTCTTCGTCTGGAAATGGATGTGCAAGCAGGAGGTGGTATTGCTGTGGAAGAAAGTTTGCAGGTAGCAAAAGAGCGTCTCAATCAACTTTTAGACTGGGATAGGGAAATGGCCGAGGTGAAATCGAGACAATTATGGGTTCGAGATGGTGATCGGAACACAACCTTTTTTCATGCTAGCATCAAGGATAGAGCTCATCGGAATGTGATTCGGCTTCGTTTACCGGATGGGACCTTAAGTGAGGACCCGGTGCAGTTAGGGTCTATGGCTGAGGAGTATTTTACTGATCTTTTTGCTTCATGTGGGCATGTTGTGGATGGGGGTCTTTTTGACGGGATCCCTTGCTCTGTTTCGGCTGAGGATAATTATTTTATGACAGCAGCCCCGTCTGAAGAGGAAGTGTGGACAACGATTAAGTCTCTTAGTCCATCCAGTGCTCCAGGCCCTGATGGTTTTACATGATGGTTTTTTCAGGGTTGTTGGTCGATTATCAAGGAAGATGTCATGGGTGCGGTTTTGGAGTTTTTTAGGGGTGGGGAAATGCATCTGGGGATTTCTGCCTCGTTCCATGTTTCTTCCTTCCTAAGGTGGATAATCCCGATTGTTTGGGGGATTTACGGCCGATTAGTCTGTGTAATTTCTCGGCAAAGATTATTTCAAAAATATTGGCCACCCGGCTAGCCACCTTTCTTCCCAAGATTGTTTCGGAACATCAGTTGGGTTTTGTTAAAGGTCGTAGCATTCAAGAAAACATTTTATTGGCCCATGAATTGGTGCAACGTGTGGACACTAAATCTCGGGGTGGTAATGTGGTTTTCAAAGTCGACATGTCCAAGACTTATGATCGGCTTGAATTGGAGTTTCTTTTGCGTGCTTTGCAAGCTTTTGGTTTCAAATTCTGCATTTTTGTATGCCGATTCGACTTGCTTCGTAACGCTTGGTATTCATTTAAAATTAATGGGACTTTGTCGGGTTTCTTCAAGGCCAATCGCGGGGTGAGGCAAGGGGATCCGATCTCTCCAATGTTATTTATTCTTGCTCAGGAGGTTCTTTCCTTCAATTTAAGCAGGGCCGTAGCAAATGGGATGATTCATCCTTTCAGACATGGTCGTGGGGGAGTAGTGGTTACGAACCTTTTTTATGCAGATGATATGTTACTTTTTTGTAATGGCTCAAAACGTTCCATTCAGGGGCTTAAAAAGGTGTTACAGGGTTATGAATATTCCTCCGGACAGTTGGTGAATTCTAGTAAGAGTGGTTTCTTTACTTCGAGGCAGTGCCTGAGGAGACACATCTTGCGCATTGAGGGTTGGTCTGGATACCGACATAAAGTATGGCCATTAACTTATCTAGGGATGCCCCTATTTAAGGGTCGTTTTAAGCGAGCTTATTTCGAGAGTTTGGAAAGGAAAGTCACGGGCAGAATCCAAGGTTGGCGTAACAAGCTCCTTTTCCTTCGGTGGCAAAGTGACGCTCATTAAAGCCATTTTGTGTAGCATTCCGGTGTATGCCATGGCAACTTTGAAAGTCCCTAAGTCAGTTCTTCTTCGGCTAGAACAGAAGATGTCCAAATTTCTTTGGAGTGCAAAGGGTGATCATCGCACTCATTGGGTTGCGTGGAAGCGTGTGTGTGTGCCATTGGAATAGGTGGGGCTGGGCTTTCGACCCTTATCTCAGGTCATGGACACGCTTCACGCCAAACTTGCATGGAGAGTTTTAAATAAGGAAGGTTTATGGGCTAGGTTTTGTATGGGCAAATATGGTTTGGACAGCCCAACTGGTTCGCGTTATGTTACTCTGTCTTGGAAAGCTATTCGTGCTCAACTTTCCTTCGTTCGTCACACTAGTCGGTGGATAATTGGGCAAGGGGCTGTCTCTTTTTGGGATGATAATTGGTGCGGTGTTAGGTTGGTTGGGCCTCTCCCTATGGATAGATTTCTTTCGGTTGCTTTGGCTATGAATCAACTGGATGATATCATTCCGCTTATTCCTCCTGAACATTGTAGTCTAGTTCAGCATATCAGTTGTATTGATTCCATACCTGACAAGATTATCAGTGAGCTTACTACGTCTGGTGAGTTCAAGGCTCGAGTTTTCTGGCAGCGCTTCAGAGTTCGCAATCCTGTTATGCACTGGGCTAAGCTTATTTGGCAGCCATGGCTTCCATTGCGTGTAAGCTATTTTTTATGGAAATTGTTCCATAATGCTTTACCAGTGGATTCAAATATTCAGGCCCGGAAAATTCCTTTCGTCTCTTGGTGTCGTTGCTGCGGTAACTTGCCTGAAACGGAAGATGGTATGCATCTTTTTGTACATTCGAAGGTGGCTGCCAGTTTATGGTCTCAGTTTGCAGTACACTTCAGTTTGCCCATGCAATATTCTAGCATTAATCATCTTTTCTCGGTTTGGTCCTCCGTGTCGCTTCGTTCTCAGCTGGGGGTGACCATGTTTAGTATTTTTGCATATACTTGTTGGGAAATTTGAAGTTCTCAAGTTGTGCGGCCATTTTTGATAATCAATGATGATAGGGAATCAAATAGTGGCTCGGGTTTTTGAAGGCGTTCGAGAAGTTCTACATGGTTTTGTTCCTAAGACATTAAGTAACCGGGTTGCTTGTGTGGTAATGCAATCTCTTCAGTTATCTAGCAGGAGTGTTCCAGTTAGACATGGTTATTGGGTTCGCCGGTCTCCTCCTGTCATGGGTTATAAACTCAATACTGATGGTTCGTCTAAAGATGGGAGGTGTACAGGTGGGGGTGTTGTCAGGAACGCTAAAGGGGATTTTATTTATGCCTTCTCCACTGATTACAGCCAATGTTCAAATATGAAAGCATAAATAATGGCGCTTCGTGAGGGGCTTCAGATTTGTAGATCTCTCTTGCTTGATAATGTTGTGATTGAGCCAGATTCCTTGACAGCTGTTAATGTTTTACTCAAAGGGAATTAGGAGCCGTGGCGGTATGTTTATCAGCTTCGGGATTGTTGGAGACTTTTAGGAGATCATACTTTACAGCATGTCTTCTGGAAGCAGAATATGGTGGCAGATAGATTAGCTGCTGTTGCGCAGGAGCATGGTAGTCAGTTAGTTTTTTCTGATTATTTATCTTTGCCAGTTAGTGTTAAGAGGGCTTTAGCTTTTGATTCACATGGCATATATAGTTTTAGAAAATAGTTGTTCTGAGATTGTATTTATTTCTTTTTCGAGGTACGGCTCCTTTGTCCCCCCATTATAAGGGTAAGGCTGGTTGTCCCCCTCATGTTTGTTCTCTATTTTTATTTTTAATAAATTTGCACAGGGTGCCGCCCCTGTTTCCTTAAAAAAAAAAAAGGATTAGAACGTCCTCGTTTTCCTTATTTTCCATGATCTTATCAGCCAAAATGATTACTATATGATCATCGTGGATAAACTTGACACGTTGGTGCAACGAGGAGGCTACCCGTTTTACCCCATGGATCTAAGGGCGTCCTAGTAACAGGTTGAAAGTGGCTGGTATGTCCAAGACTTGGAATTCTACTGGCATGGTTAATGGCTCAATAGTCAGCATTAAAGTGACCACCCCTAGGACACATCGACTAGTGTTGTCGTATGCCCTTACTGTCTGCGATGAAGGAGCAAGCTCTGATATTTTTGTTCCCAGTTTTGCCAGTGTGCTAGTGGGACATACATTCAAAGAAGACCCATTGTCTATCAGAACTCGGGGAACCCACTTTTCCATTATTCTCACAGTGATATGGAGAGCATCAATGTGGTTGGTTCCTTCCCTTGGCAGATCTATATCAGTAAACATAATCACATTCCCAAAGTGGATGTTTCCGATCATTTGAGTGAGCTCATTCGGGGAGGTTTCAATAGGAACGACTGCCTGACTTAAAGACTTAGCCAGTGTATCACAGTGGGTTTTGGAAGCACAAAGCAGGCCCCAGATGGATATGTTAGCCTGAGTTTTCTTCATCTGAGCTAATAAAGTATCTTCCACCGTCTTAGCCCCAGTATCTGTTTCTTGGTCTTTGCCAGAGTGGTCCCCTCTTTCCAGGTTTGGTTGGTAGGCTCGGCCAGATCTAGTAAGGTGGCTGACATTCCCACCGACCCAAGTGGATTTTTCAATATTACAGGTATTTTGGCTACCTAGGATAGTGTCCCAAGAGAGCATATTGCAACTAGGCTCTTTTATGGATGGAGATGGAGAGAAAGGAACAATGATATATGGTAAAAGGTGTTTATTCATTTCAAACTTGGGTACACAAATTTTTTCATCAACCTCAATTATATTGATTTGAGGTAGATGGTTATTGACTATATTTGGTCTAGGAGGAGGCTTCTCAATAACCTTATCATCTATTAGGTCCTGGATAGCATCTTTGAGTGTATAATATTTGTCGATGAGGTGACCACTGCAGCGATGGTATTCACAGTACTAGGCATGATTCCACGTCCTAGGCAGGGGGTTCGGTGGCTTATAGCCTTCCAAAGGCTTTAGCACTTCCTGTGCCATTAGCCCCTGCAGTATTACAAACTGGGGAGCTTGCAGTTCATCATAATACCGGTTCCCTCTGTTCTGATTCCTGAAATTTTTGTTAGGGCCATTATTCCCTCCAACTGCGTTGACAAACCTGTCTGATCCGTAGGACCATGGAACAGTGCTATAGTTTCCGATAGGAAAAGTAGCTAATGCATTTCCTAGCATATTGACGGCTGGTGCTGATGCGACTGCCTTTCCTTTAGAGTATCAAAAAGAGCTGGGGGGCGTATTGACTTTTAATTGCCCAGTCCGTATATCTTCATAAATACGGACTCCTATCTCCACTATTTCTTTAAAGTTTTTATAAGGGAGATACCGCATGTGTTCCAAGTATATGGGTTGGAGATTTTTAATGAACATCCTGGAAGACTCAGCCGGATCAGGTCTGTCGAACGTCTGAGCCAATTTTCTTTTCCACCTGACCGCAAATTCAGCGCATGTTTCTTTTTCCCTTTGGGTGCACAACTCAAGATCTCTTTTATTTTCAGGGCTGGTGTTGTCTTTGTACCTTTCTAGGAATCCTTTAGCTATCTAGTCCCAAGTACCCATGGTGCTATTATCTGACAACATTAACCATTGCTTAGCAACCCCTATTAAGGTGAGGTGAAAATTGGAGGCCATGGCTTCAAAGCTAGCCCCCCTTGACTGCATGCTAGTGGAATATGATTTCAAGTGGGATATAGGGCATCCAGTCCCATCGAATTTCTATATGTCGGGCATTTTGAATTTTGAAGGCAATACTGCTGAAGGTTGTAATGCCAGTGCCCGCATAGAAAATTGCCCTTTGTTGAGAACTTTGAGCATCATGTTTTTTAGATTTTCCATGTCAGCCTCCATTTTTGTGGGAAGGGGAGTTGGTTTTTAGTATATGCTGGCAGGATTAGGAAAGGGTGGGTTAATTTCTGGCTGCGGTATCTGGTAAGGATTTTGGGCAGGATAAGGATTTTGAGCAGGATAAGGATTTTGGGCAGGTGAGTTATTGGCGGTTTCAGTTTGGCGGCCAGGATCATTAGGAGGTAAATAGGTTGTTACTTGGCCTGGCGGGTTATAGCTTCTTGGGTCCATATGCGGGCTATTTTGGAGTGGATTGGTGATGGGAAAAGGGAGGTCATTTGGATTCTGTGGAATATTAGTGCTTGGGAGAGGATATGGAGGATAGGGTAGAAAAAGGTTTATATTTGGGTAGTAGGGATTTGGATTTGGGGTAATGGTAGTAATTAGTGGGTTGGTGTTTGGCTGAGAGTCTGGGTTTGGAGGAACATGGGAGGTTGATGCTTCTTGAGGGACTGCAGGGGAAAAGATTACCTTACCACAAGATTTTAAATGTTGCACCAGATTAGCAATTTGGCCCATTATACGATCAGCCTGTCCACCCAAATTTTGGTCTAGCCACTGTTGCATAGCCGGAGTTGGAGCGTACCGTGGAGCCCCTGTATCTGTACCCATAGCGGACTGCTTACTTTCTGCTGCCATGCCGCAAATCATACCCTCCGAATCGACACGCTTTTTCGGACTGCTTTCGATACTTTTTCGACTGTTTTCTGCACTTGTTTCCCGTATCAACCGGCCAGTATTATCTCTGGCTTTACAAATTCGGGCCAGGTTTCTGAGGAAAATGGGTTTGGAGGTATCAGAAAGGTTGGCTGAAGGCTTTCTGGGCTAGGAGTACAGCGTGCCTTTATTAATATATTTTATTATTATTTATTTTTCTTGTAAGTGACCGGACAAGCACCTGCTTTGTTTTGACAGTCTCAGGACTATTTCTGAAACATTGGATTCTTTCTCTAGAGTATAGGACCTTCGTATTCCACATGTCTTTCGACTCCCCAAGATCGGACTGATCTCAGGTGAAAGGCCTATACTCTTTCCGGGATCCACCATTCAAAATGGTATAAGTCAAGCATCAGAAAATAATTAATCAACCTCTGTGTATTATTTTTTTTACTTGCGCATTTTTTTATTCATATATATATATATATATATTTCATTTTTTTTCTTGATCTTTCATTTTTTTTCGATCTTTTTTTACAGGGGCTGACTGACGATTCAGAGATGCAAAAACTGGTCGGTCTTTGAAGTGTCCTGAAAATTTATATGCAATCTAACGATGGCTTATGCAGGGGGTAAGCTGACCATGGTATAGAGTAGCAATTCGGAATATATTTACATGCGTGCGCGTGTGTGCTGCATCTAAAAAACAGTAGGATCTTTTTTTTTTCAGATATAAAACAGAAAATAAAACATATATGACCTGTCTTGCTGTTATTTGTAGATTTTTTCGGCTTTTTTAGTTTGAGCGCGAGCAAGCAAGCAACCTCATCAATAAATGGGGAATCTATCTATTCCTATTAATTACAAATTTGTCATAATTCTCAAAATAAAATGACAGAATGAATGAAAATATGTACAAATTTTGCGTAATAAAAAAAACAGAATTGAATAATAATATAGAGCGGAAAATAAAACAATAATAAAAATAAAGCCCCGGCCCTTTTTGTTATGCTGCTTGAAAATTTATTGCATATATTTTTTTTTGATTTTTTTGAAAAATATATATTTTTAAATATACCAGTAACAGTGACTGGAACGAAACTGCTGCAAGATGGAGAATCATATCCACAAATATATACACGGATGTATAGGAACGTAATATTCAAATGCTTAAAGAAATATAACAAGCATACTTTAGCAAGAAACAAAAGAAAAAAAAGTTTTTTTTTTACTGAGTCTAGCCCTTCATTTTTATTTAAAATAAAAACGATCTCCCCAGCTGAGTCGCCACTGTAGGTGCCCTGGAATGTCACCCGCGCCCCTCGCTCCCTTGGTTAGGGGAATGCGGCGTGCGGTGCGGACACTACGCTTTCTATTCCACCCTCCCTAGTCTAGGGGAAGACGAAATTAAAAATGCGGAAAGGGTGTTGTCAAGAAGCGCGTTGAATACGCCTCGGTCACTTCAGTGATTTTTGGTCCGTTATGGGAGCTTTGAGTTTTCTCAGATCGTTATCCCTTTTTAGGGATAACAGATGCATGAATACATCACCCTTTCATTCGCATCTTCCCTTGTGTAGGGAAAAACGGAAAGTGCAAGAAAGGATGTTATGGCGGCCCACTACGCACTTTATAAAATTGCCTTAAGGCCTATTTCAGATCACTATGGGTGCTTTGAGTTTTCTATATCAAGTTATCTCTTTTTTAGGGGATACCAGGATATAGGAATACATCACCCTTTCATTCTCATTCTCCCTTTTCTAGGGGAAAACAGGAAATAATAAGAAATGATATTGTGAGGCCTCACTGCGATCCAAAGTATTTTGACTGAGTCGCCATCTTTATTTTAAGGAGAAAATAAAGAAAAAATCAAAAATAAAACCAGAGAATGCGAAAAACGGGTTCGGAGGCTAAGTTACGAGTTGGGAAGGTGCTAGGCACCCAACTCGCCCTTTCGGTCTCAAAAACAATTTTTGGCTAAAGTATGTTTTTTGTTATATTTATCTAGCAAATAAATAAAGTATTAAAAGAAAGAAAAGAAAACAAATACATCCATGTCTACATTATTTACGGACTTGCATCCGCCTCCTTCCAATAATTTACAAATACACCTAAAAATATTTGGCCATAATAATGACACTTTTTAATGCTATTTTCTAAATAAATCCAGGCAGCACAACGACTTATATTTTTACATTGGGCCGGATGGAAAATAACTTTTTTTAAAAAATAAATAACGCTCTTAAAGGCTCACCTTTTAGAACGTGGTGTGCTCGCTTTGTCCTTCTCGAGAGAGGGAGTCTTTTTTGCTTTATTGCTGCTGCTGCTGCGATTCGAGCAAGGTAACTACTTTCGAAGGTTGCTTCTGGGCACCGTAAAACGGGCGGAGCAACTACTTGTTTTTTTGCTGCTGCGTGCTTGATGCTGACGGAAATTGGGCAGAACAACTGCTTATTTCTGGCGGATTTGGCCTTTTTATTTGGGCAAAGCAACTGCTCTTTTCGAGATTTTTGGACCGGTGAAATAGGGTGGAAACCTAGCTGGGGGGCTAAGGATCACTTTGACCGGTTGGTTTTGCGTTTGGAGGAGTTTTGACAGAGTTTTGAGGATTTATAGGAGAGGGCACTCACTATCTCACGATCGCTCACTATTCTCACAGCATAACAACAACGCCGTTTTTCTGTGTTATTTTTCGATCCCTGAAAGTGAGCCCGAGGTCCTCTATTTATAGGCTGAGAGAGGGACACCATGGTCATTATTTTCCCTTCTTTGTGCTGCTTTTGCTTGTACCACGTGCTGAATAATTTGTGCAATGCGTTAAGTTTGGGCACACTGTAGCACATTTGGGCGCCACTGTAGCAATTTGGGCGCTGCGCCAGAGGTCCCTAGTAGCTACGCCATTTCTCAATTCTTTGCCTCTTTTTTCCACTTTTAGTCCATGCAATTTACTGTTTTGCGCATCCTGCTTTGTGTGACGACCCGACCCGGACCCCAATGCGAGATCCCGAGTCGCTCCGTCCAAATAGACAATTAAACAAGCATGCATAGTAGGATCATAAAATTCATGTGGCGCAACATCGCATACAAACAACAACTCGGCTACACTTGGCCGGAAAAACAACCTAATTTAAACAAGTCTTCGGCGACGTTACAGCCGGAACCCAACAACTACTCCTACAATTATTAACACATGCTTATAATATCCTCAACGGCCACAACATGCCGGAGACAATAACAACAACAATAAATAACGAGCTTTAGCGGAAGAAAACCGTAGTGAACCATACACATATAAACAGGCTCGACATGTAAGTCGGCTTACCAAAAGATTACAAGTTTTAAGTAGTTAAGTTACAACATCATTAAAAACAACATAAACCCCAAGCCAAGTCTACATGACTTGCTTCCCAACGTCCTTACCAAAATAAAAGGGCTAACAACAAGTCCAAAATATCAACCTTTAGAATACAATAACCAAACAGAAAAAAGGCAGTCTATCCCCGGACCGTCTCCTCGGCTCGGATCTAAGGAAAGACAAAGCAAACAAATAGGGTAAGTCGAAAGACTTAGTAAGTTACAAAAATGCATGTTCATGTTATAGCATGACATCTATCTCATTTATCATACATGATCATCATATAGCACATAGCACATAGTTCACGTAAGTGCGGGAAAGTAAATCATACAAGTAGGATATGATATAGTCACGGCCGCTTCGTAGTTCCTGCAATAAAACTTTATTATACTTTATCGTGCAACATTGATGCTCTGTGAATGCATCAACTTTTATCAAGTACCACTCGATCTAGATAGCAAGCCAATGCGGCACTTAACTGATACGGCAAAGGGGCTACTTCCCCATTGCGGCCAACAATGGAGGTGTGTGTGAAGTCCTAGGTGCGGCGATCCAAAGCGAGCACGAATCCCATAATTCGTGAAGGCGATGCATCGTCCCACCTTGACCCGATAAACAAACCAAATAATGCCAGCTGGACTCAATGTGATGCACAAGTAGATATTTACTTGACTAAACCAATCAAAGACCGAATTCGACAAGAGCGAACTCGACCAACCAAGTAGGGTATTAATCTCTACTATAAAGTCATATCAAGGCAAATAAATTGCACAACCCAACCTTTCATAAAACTTGCATAAACCATCAAACCAACCTCATACTTGAGTAAACCAAATCAAACGGTGTTCAAACTTCGTAGGGATTGAAATTAGGGTTCAACACGTTCAAATATTCCCTAGAGTCGACTCCGTTGAGTCTTTGCTCTAAATTCCCAAATTTGGAGAAATTGAAGCTATATGCTTCATAACCCAACCTAGGTCAATTCTAGGTTCAACAAGGTTATAAACTCACCAAGGCAATGCAAAGTGATTCAAGTTCATCATAGAGTTCATTTCATAGGATAGAACACATACAACATAACAACATATAATGTAGGCTCCATTTAGGGCATTCTCTTGTGAACAAACTTCCAACAACAAATAATATACATGTCTCTAACATGTTTAAAACTTTAAATAGGCAAGATGAAAGAATAATATAGGCTTTCACAAGCAAGAATTTAACCTATACATGCTCCTAACAAGATCAAAATCTCAACATACAAGAAGATAGCATGGAAGGCATACATGTGCCCTCATTGACCTCAACCACCATAGGCTTTGCTTCCTTAGGGTCAATGAGAACTAAAAGAAGAACAAGATAAAGAAGGTAACTTACTTGTTACACACCAAAGAAAGAAATAGAAGAAACCAATCGGATGGAAATGCTCCCCTTCTTGAGCTCTACAACTTTAATGAAAGGCTCTTGGGCAAAGGATGAATGGATGGTTGAAGATGGAGATGAAGACCTCAAGCAACCATGGAAGAACTAGAGAGAAGGTGAAATTCGTTTTTGGAAGAAGCTCTCAGCAAATGAAGAGGAAGAGAGCTGATTTGTGGTTTATATTGGTCAAAATGGTGAGTGGGACAAGTGTCAATCACTTGTGGTCCCTTCTCCAATCAGATTTGTGGCTTAATGACCAACTAATGGACCCTTAATCCAACTTAAAAATCTAGTTAGGGATGTTAGGACTTAAGTAGGAAGGGTTAGGGAGGTTTAGGATAGGTTTAGGTAGGGGTTTGAAGTGAACAAATCGTCAAATTCCGAAACAGGAGGAAATCACCAGGCCAAGTGAGGCGGGCGCCCCAAGGCCCATGCCCGCCTGCAACCTGGGACCAAACGCACTTGATTCAAACTTGATCTAAATGGTCCCAAACTTTTGGGCAACCATTCTAAGGTCTAACCCTACTCAAAACAAGTCGGAAACGCACCCGAACAACCCCCGGAACAAGCTAGGACAAGGCGCGAACCACGCGACGAATGAACAACGGATCAAACTACAATCAAACGCCAATCAAACTAGGATGTCTTGGGCATAAAAAAGGTTTGTTTCAACTTGATTAAGACTTGAATATAAAGCTAAGAACTCAACGAACACTTCGTACGTCGAAATAGAAGCAAATACGAGCAACGAGAGGAATCGCTAAGGCTAAATTCAACGCGATTAAACCGGCGATTCTACAAACGAGTTTATGTGATACTAAACATGTTATGAACTTCTAAAATGATCTATGAATGATTATAAAACATTTATATAACAAGTAAACATGCTCACAATCAACCAAGAAAGTAAGAAGACAGGCATACAATGCACATGCAAGATTATGGGGCGTTACACTTTGTCTTTTGCATTTTTAAACCCTGTAACTTGACATTTGTTAAGTTTTAACAGGTCTTGATATCGCATGTCATTGTTACATACTAGGGGTACGAAATTGGGGTGTCTACACCATGACACCGTGTGCTGGTGACTGGAAGGCATAAGGCGTGCACAGATAAATTTGAGCATGGCCTTGGCCGTGTTCGTCAAGTGGGTCTCGTCCATGGTGCGGGGTCCGAACGACGGACCTTGATGATAGGTCCATACCATGTCAGGAGTTACGATCATCGTATTGACCTCCTGAAGAGAGACGGGACGGGCAAGATGGACACTGTAATGGTCAGTGCCCTCCTCGAAACTAGGGTGCCGAAATAAAAGTTAATGCTAAAGGGCAAAAAATTAACCTCCCTCTTTCGGACATTACTGGTGTTGGATACCTCACTAGTCAAGGAGACATGCCCATTGGCATAGAATTCACGGACAATGGCCACGATGGCCACGCCCGGAGTCATGTAGAGAGCTGCCCATCTTCGCTGGGCGAAGTGGGCAGGGAGGTCAAAGTCTCTAACCTGAAATCCCCTTTCAGGGATTATACTCGTGGAGAGCTTCCTCGTGTAGTTCTCCGATGCCTCAAAGGAGACGAACCTAAATGTATAAAAATCGTGCTCCTCTTGGGGGTGGGAAGTAGAAGGTCTGACATTCCGACATTTAGGGGCCATTGGGGACACTAAAAATCTACTCTCTAAAATAAATCAATAAACCCAACAAAATGATAGGCATGCACGTATACAATTTATTTTTATATCTATCACCATAGCATGCAAAATTTTGACATCTTGCAATTTTACAAAAGAAGAGGGGATGGAGGATACGTGGATTGTGCGATGATTTTCATGTTGTTGGTTGGCGGATTCATAGCAGCTTCACGTCAGCAATGGTGGTGAGTCAAAAAATCTTCAAACCTTCCAAGGGAGTGAATGGCGGAATAGGGATGAATTGACTGGCAGAGACTTGAAGATCAGTAACTCCCCTAAATAGTTTGGCCGGAATTTCAACTGTAATTGTCGGAGTAGGTAGAGAGAGAGAGATGAACAGTCGCCAGATTGTTTAAAATTGTTTCACTTTTTGGTGAACTGCTCAGGTTCGCCTTGGTTTCTCTTTTAAAGAAGGCCTTGCGGCCGCAAGGTGTGTATACCTTGCATCCATAAGGGTCACATTAATGGTGCACTGATGCTGAGGTAGGGCTTGCGGGGGCATGGCCTAGGGGGCTTGTAGCCGCAAGGGTTCCGCGTCATTCGTACTTAATAAGGCCTTGCGGCCGCAAGGTTCACAAAATGTTTTCCTTTGGGAAGTTGTTGCATATTTTTGTACCGTCTTCGTTTTCGTCCTTCCGTTACGTTCCGTTAGGGCCGTTTCTTTCCTGCACTCTGAAAATTCTACAAAAACAAAACAAAACAAAACAAAAATATTAGATAACATATAAATACAAGACCACGATGCTTTTCTCCCCCAAACTTGAATTATGCCATGCCTAGAAAAACATTTAATTTAAATGCTCATAATAAAATAAGATGGAGTAAAACACATTTAAATTACAATATAAAAGCAATTAAAATTTTATCAAAGTGGGTTGCCTCCCACCTAGCGCACTTGTTTAACGTCTTTGGCTCGACCTAACTACAAACCTATTCTCTTGGGGGCTTGGTGTCAGAGAGACAAATAACTTCTATTGTTCTCTTTACTGACATGGGTTCAAAATAAGGTTTGCGTCAGTGACCATTCACTTTAATGATCTCATTGGTCTTTGGGTTAATTTCTTACATCAACTGCTCCATGTGGATAAATTCGTACTATTGTAAAAGGACCAGACCATTTTGATTTTAACTTTTCTGGGAATAGTCTTAGTCTAGAATTGAAAAGAAGAACTTTAAAACCTGGACGTAACTTCTTTTTGGTGATTCCCATATCATGGTATCTTTTGGTCTTTTCTTTATATATTTTAGCATTCTCGTACGAATTGAGCCTATGTTCTTCTAACTCATTTAGCTGAAACAACTGTTCCTCTCCAGCCATAGCTAGGTCAAAATTAAGAGTTTTAATGGCCCAATAAGCTTTATGTTCAATTTCTACTAGAAGATGGCATGCTTTTCCATACACCGTTCTATAAGGACTCATTCATATCGGATTCTTATATGCAGTATGCCCAAAGAGCATTCTTGAGTTTTGGTTCCCAATCTTTTCTGTTTGGTCTCACAGTCTTCTCAAGGACTGCTTTGATTTGTCTATTACTAACTTCTAATTGTCCAGAAGTTTGAGGATGATATGACGTGGCCAGCTTGTGAGTCACACCATGTTTCCTAAGGCACGCATTCATCAAGCGATTAGTGAAGTGTGTTCCTTGATCACTAATTATGGCCTTCGGTATTCCATACCGACTAAATATTTGATCATCCAAAAACTTGACAACTGTGTTACCATCATTATTTCGGGTAGCAATGGATTCTATCCATTTGGACACATAATCTACTGCAACTAGAATATATTCGCAACCATTTGAAACTGGAAAAAGACCCATAAAGTCAATACCCCACACATCAAAAATTTCAATCACCAGATTATAATGCAAAGGCATCTCATTCCTTTGACTAATTCCACCAGTCCTTTGACACTTATCACATGTTTTGTAAAATATTTCAACATCTCTAAAAATAGTAGGCCAGTATAAACCAAATTGTTAAATTTTCCTAGCAGTTTTACTACTACTAAAATGTCCACCACAAGAGTATTCATGGCAAAATACCAGTATACTTTGTTGTTTCTTGATCTGGAATACATCTTCTAATTAAAGAGTCTGAACACATTTTGAATAAATAAAAATATTCACAAAAATACTTTTTAGCACCTACCAAAAACTTCTTTCTTTGATGATAATCAAAGTCAGGATTTATGATGTTTGCTACATGATAATTCACAAAATCAGCAAACCATGGTTCATGATCTTTAATTGCTAGAAGCTATATATTCGTCAGGGGAGTCTTCATTCATGGGAATTTTATTATCAAGAAGTTGATGTTCAAGTAAAGGTAAAAACTCTAATCTAGACAAATGATCGACAACAACGTTTTATGTTCCCTTTTTATCTTTAATAGTAATGTCAAATTCTTGCAATAACAACATCCATCTAATGAGCCTAGGCTTAGCCTCCTTTTTGCTCAAAAGATATTTTAGGACTGCATGGCCAGAGAATATAATAAATTTTGCTCCTAGCAAGTAGAGACGGAATTTTTCTAACGCAAACACAACTGATAAAAATTCTTTTTCGGTAGTTGTATAATTCAGTTGTGCATCATTTAATATCCTATTTGCATAATGTATTACATGGAGTTTCTTATCTACCCTTTGTCCTAACACAACCCCAACCGCAAAAGCTGATTCATCGCACATGATCTCGAAAGGGTGAGACCAATCAGGGCTAGTTAAAATATGCGCTGTTGTTAATTGTTCTTTTAACAAATTAAATGCATTTAAACTTTCTTGATCGAAAATAAATTTCGTATCTTTCGCCAATAGATTGCATAGAGGTTTACAAATTTTTGAAAAGTTTTTTATAAATCTTCTTTAAAAACATGCATGACCTAGAAAACTTCTAACTTCTTTGACTGTAGTTGGGGGAGGTAATTGTGAGATAACTTCAATTTTGGCTTTATCTCCCTTTATTCCTTTGTTAGACACAATATGACCTAAAACAATTCCATGTTTAACCATAAAATGACTTTTCTCCCAACTTATGGTCAAATTAGTTTCACAACATCTTTTAAGAACCGACGTTAGATTTTCTAGGCAATTATCAAAATATCTCCCAAATACTGAAAAATCATCCATGAATACTTCTACACACCTTTCAACTAGATCAGAATATATTGAGATCATGCATCTTTGAAAAGTGGCAGGTGCATTACATAATCTAAAGGGCATCCTTCTAAATGCAAAGGTACCAAAAGGACATGTAAAGGTAGTCTTTTCTTGATCTTTAAGCGCAAGTGGAATTTGATTGTAATCGGAAAAACCATCAAGAAAACAGTAATAATCTTAGCCAGCTAATCTTTCAAGGATTTGGTCAATAAAGGGAAAACGAAAGTGATCTTTCTTTGTAGCCGCATTTAATTTCCTTAAGTTTATGAACATTTTATAGCCAGTTATAGTTCTCATAGGAACTAACTCGTCTTTCTCATTTTTAACAATTGTAATTCGTGATTTCTTAGGAACTACTTGGACTGGACTTACCCATCTACTTTCAGATATTGGGTAAATTATATCCGCATCGAGAAGCTTAAACACTTCTTTTCTAGCTGCTTTTTCCATATGGAGGTTAAGTCTTCTTTGGCGTTCTCTAGAAGGTTTGGTACCTTCTTCCAAATGGATTTTATGCATACACATAGCATGACTTTTTTTTTTTTTTTTAAGGAAACAGGGACGGCACCCTGCAGGACTTTATTAAAATGATAAGAAGAGAACAAACATGAGGGGGACAACCAGCCTTGCCCTTATAAATGGGAGGACAGAGGAGCCTTACCTCTAAAAACAAATTACAAGAATAACCTAACACAGAAAGAATAAACAAACTAAAACCCAATGTTGTTAACCTTCTTCCTGTAATTATAGAGGCCCAACCGATCATGATTCAAAGCTTGCAAGACTGGACTAGGAAGATCAGAGATAGAATTATAACTCTGAAATCCTTTATGAGTGTGAGCACATGCCCGGCTTGTCGGCAACAAAATTTTTCTCCCGGAAAACATGATGAATAGAAAAATCACCCATGTACAAGCTCGAAGATGCACAATGATGATTAGATAAGACTAACATCTACCATAGAATCCGATCCACTATAACATTACCAAGATTGAGATTGTGAGCACAGGCGGAGGCCATCACGAGAAACTTTTATCTCCGCACTAGTATTAGTGCCTATGCCATAAAAGGAAAAAAAGCGTTGATCAAATGACCACGATAGTCTCGTAAAATTTTACCTCCGTAAAATACCAAGAAATGTACAAATATTCAAGAATGGGGATATTTAAAAATAGCAACTAATACCTTTTAAATCGGCTAAGGCCCAACCTGGCTTCTCTAGGCACATAAAACTTTTAACAAGCTTGCTTCTTGTTCTTCGAAAATCTCCAACAATTATCGAAAGTTTTACTTCCCTAAATCTAAAGTGGGATGGTAATGGCTTTAAATCTAATTCGGTGGAGATTCAATAGATGGGGTAAACTTAGGAACTTCAAGTTTAACCTTTTCATTTTGATCTTCCTTAGGAATTTCAGATTCCTCTTTTTCTATTTGTATATCCTTTCAATTTCAATTTCAGGAACTTCAAATTCCTCTTTATTTTCACTTTCATCTTTAGGAGCTTCAAGTTTCTCCTTTTCTATTTTAGCATCCTTCGCAAGGATTTCTTTTTCTAATTCTTCCATATCGAATATTAAATCGGGAAAGTCTCTTTGATTAGAATTTCTTCCTAACAATTCTTTTCCTAACTCGTCTTCATTTAAATCTGCTTCAAAGTTTTGGGCTGTAAGATTTTCTATTTCATCTATTGAAAAATAGGCATTCAAATCGCTCGGCCTGTTTAATGCGTCAAAAACTAAAATCTCTACAGTTTCTCCCATAACTGACATCGACAGTTTACTGTTCCTCACATTGATCATTGTGTTGGCCGTGACCATAAAAGGTCTTCCTAACAAAATAAGAACTTCATTATTCGTGCATATTTTCCTTTCCATCTCTAGAACCACAAAGTCAATCGGTATGATTAATTTATCAACTTGAACTAAAATATCCTCTACTATTCCTAAGGGGTGTTTGATCGAACGGTCGGCTAACTGTAAGGACATAGTAGTGGGTTTTAATTCTCCCAAACCTAATTGTTTGTAAACAACGAAAGACATTAAATTAATACTCGCACTTTAATAAAATATTGCTTTCATCTTTTTCGAATTACCCAAATAAACTTGGATATTGAAACTACCTGGATCTTTTAATTTAGGGGGAAGTTCAGGTTGTAATACTGCACTTACGTTTTCAGAAACAATTATTTTCTCGTTCTTTTCAAATTTGTGTTTTCTAGAGTGGAGATCTTTGAAAAACTTAGCATATGACGGAATATTTTTAATAACATTGAGCAAAGGAAGATTAATATTCATTGTAGACAACATATTATAGATTTCCGTAAATTGTCTATCTATTTTGTTCTTCATCAACCTGTGGTATTATGAACTATGTTGGAGGAGCAACATATTTCCTCAAGAGGTTTCTTTGTTCTTTTTCTTTTCTTTCTCTTGAATTTCTTTTTCTTTAATTTGAATTTCTTCACCAGATTTACCTACATTATCAGGAACATCAACAGTTTGAGTAGGCTCACTTACCACTTCTCCAATGACTTTACCACTACGCAGAGTAGTGATGGATTTTGCTTGCTCCGTTTGACTAGGAAATTTCCCTTTTTCTCTTCCTTGCATGGCTTGAGCGAGTGTCATTTGTCAATTTGTCTATAGTTGCCATTAATTTCCTGTTGATAACAGTCTGCCTATTTTCAAAATCATTAGTTTTTGCTTCTTCAATTTGTAGTTGTCCTTGTTTACGAAATTGTTGAGGCTGCAAAGGCTTATTTTCTCCCCATTATAAATTTGGATGATTTCTCCAACCTGGATTGTATGTGTTGGAGTAAGGATCATTCTATGTCTTGGAGGATATGCGTTCATAGCATTTACAATTCGCTCAGAAACATAGAAATAGATGGACAAAAATTAGTAGCATGAGTATTTAGTCCATAAATAGCACACACTTTTTGAACTTTAGATCTATTTTGTAATAGGTTTTCAATTTGTGGTTGCAACTGCTCTATTTTTGCTTCATTGCTTTAATTATCTTGAACATGGTACAAAACTCTAGTTTTACCTCTAGGGCTTTTCTGTTGAGAATTGACACTAAGCATTTCAAACAAATTTTACTAATTCAGCTGGCGTCATTCCTCCAATGGAACCACCGGCTGCACTATCGACCATCGTTTGCAGAGCAGAAGACAATGCATGATAAAATTGAGCTACTAAAATATCTTGAGACAGATTATGATTAGGACACATGATTAGCAAATTTTTAAATCTATCTCATGCTTCATGGAATGTTTCTCCTGATTCATTTTGAAAAGAAATAATTTGTTTTCTATAATCAGATAGAGATGCATGTTGATAAAATTTACTCATAAACAAATCATATAATTGAGTCAATGTATAAACACTTCCCGATGCCAAATTCATAAACCATCTTTTTGTTGCATCGTTTAATGCACATTGAAAATATCTCATTTTTAATTGATCTTTCGTTAGACCTCCTAACGGAAATTATAAGTCATAAAAATATACTCTTTCACAAAAGTTACTGGGTCTTCAGTAGATAATCCATAGAATGAAGGCAACATATTATAAAAATGGCCTTTAAATTCAAAGTTTCTTAATGTATTTGGTAATACTAAACATGATGGTGTCGCATTCAACATGGGACGACCATAATAATTTATAGTTATTTGATTTATTATCACTTCCATATTTCGAGCAACTGGTTCCTCCCTTCTTTGATATTCCGGAGGAACCAGATTTTCAAGATTTTCATTGTTATTGTCCTTTGGAGGATCAGCCATGTGACTACCTTGAACAGCTTCTCCCTGTTGATTGAGTTGATTTCTCAGATCTTGAGAGTGAGCACGATGTTCATTAATATGAGCTTGTAGCTCCCGGTTACCGCCTTGCCCTTTGCTGGCAATATGAGAGGAGGCATAGTCCTCGATGTATGGAGCATCGTCTCCATGGACTGCACGCCAGGCAGCCTCTTTCTGAGCCCTGGTTTGCACATCGAGGGGTGGGATCCCTGTCGGAGGGAGATCACATGGCGGGATGATCACTTGTAGATTGTCATGTTACTGGCTTGCAACTTGTCTAGCACTTGCAGTAGCATGATGTTTTCTATTCTTGCCAGCCATTGCTATGGTGATATTGGTCGGAAACCTACCGAAAAAACATAACACAAAAGGATATAAACCTTTGTTTCCAAGCATTGGAACCAAACTGATGTGGCAATAATTACAATCTCTATGATAAATTGACATAATTATATTACAAAAGGTTGGGGATAACTACACCCCATAATCCAATTTTACACCCCATTACTCCCTATACCCCACTCCTTTCACACATCTATCTGTACACCCCAGCTAACTACTTATTGTACCTTTTTCCAACCATCCAAATTCATAACCCACCAACCAAGTTAATTACATACCTACCCCTCCCACTAAAGTCTGGACCGCCATTTGAAGGAGCCTTTTAACGCACGAACACAACTCCCTCCCCCTCCAATGCGCAAACTCTACAATTCGTCCAAGGTGAAACGAACCAGCAGCAGCAAAACAACAACATTAACATTTTGTATTTCGGATTCTATTTGTTCAAGTTTTGAAACTCATCAACCATGTCTTTATCTATTGGTATAAATTTTCATCCTCTTCTATATTTAAATACTAGTTTTAGGTCTAATTTAAATATCAATAACCATGTAGAGTTAAATGCTAGTATGAAATGCATGAATTTGTGTTGAATTTTCATAAAAAATACAAATTTTTTGACGGTAAACCCCACTTGATGTTCGGACATGGTTTGATGAATACTCAATAGGTTGTTCACCTCAAGCTGGTCGAACACTCAATAGGCTGTTAATCTCAAGATAGTTGAACATTCAATAGGTTGTTCATCTCAAGCTGGTCGAGTAGTCAATTGGGTGTTCATCTCATTCTGGCTGGACAGTCTATGGATTGTTCATCTCACTCTGGTCGAACTTCCCATGGGCTGTTCATCTTACTCTGGCTAGACACTAAGGACACAATTCATCACACATTGGCCGAACTTTCCCTTAGTTGTTCATCACAGACTGGCGAAATTCAGCCTGAGAACACTTTACTTTACTTGTGTGATTTTGTTGGAATTAGAACCTAAGTATGATTAATTTATGTGATGTTTACAGGACAAGCAATCATGAAATTTTGTGAGAGGAGGCCAAAGAGAAGGCCGACGGCATCGATGAGAAAAGAAATGAAACAAGAATGTCAACAAGAACCAGAAGTACAAATCCAACAACTGCATGTGATGTTGCAGGATCATGAGCAGGGGCAAGGCCGTAATAGGAGCCTTTTCAGCAGCAACAGAACCCTTTTCGCTAGGATCCGGAGCCTTTTCACCAGGATAAGGATCTGGATTAGGGGCAAGATGAGTCACATGTAGCTGTATTTATTTGGGGTAGTAAAGAAGAGCGGGGAATTCTAAAATGCCACAATCACACACAAAAATTGCTTAATTGGGTCATTCCTAATGGCGCTGGGCCTTTCGGGCTATGGTCATGGGCAGTGCACTTAGTCGAAGTACACAATCACACAACAACGGGTCTATATAAACCATCTTCAGGTATATTGGTCATCTCATTATATATCATACTCAATACATGAATAGACACCAAACCTCGAAGGTGTTGAAATATAACTAAATGGGTTGCGTACTGATCGTTTCTTATTTTAATTATTTCCTTGCAAGTCGACAAGACTATTGTAGAATAGCTTGGGAAGCAAGGGTCGAACCACAGAGATTTGGATTTGATTAAAGTAAATTTAACTAATCTATTAAAATAAAGCAATTAATAACTAATGGGGTTTTTTGGTTTTTATAAATTAAATTAACTAGAAAGTAATAAAATAATCTAACTAACAAAGCATGATAAATATGAGATAAATCAAAGATTTGTAAATCGCCTAGGAATTAGGATTAACTTGTATCTACTCTATTGTTCATTTAAATAAAGTATCATTCAATACATTGGGTTCGTTCACGAAAGATAGATATAGCCTGTCAAATTACCGTTTAGTCTCCATCTCCAAATAATTCATTCATTCTATATCCTAGGCACAAGAACATATGGATCCTAACTGTCACTTAGGTCATATATATGAACTTGGCCCTAACTTATCACTCTCGTGCATCGATAGGTTCAATTTATCATGATGGTGAGCCAGTGTACGACATATGCATTTTGGTCATGCAGTTATCCGCACCTCTAGGCCTTTATCACTTGCGATTACATTCATTTGTTCAAAGCTAGATAATAAATGGGTTGATAAACACCACGATCAACAAGAATTGAATGAATAAGAATTAATATAAAACAATAGATTCGATACAAGTTACCTCCAATTCCTATATTATGGAGTTAATTCTCCATAATTGAAAGTACAAAACCTTAAACCATTCTTGGAGAATCTTTCTTCATAGACAAAGAAAAATAATACAGAACTTCTCTCCTCTTTTTCCTAACCAAAAGGGATCTATTTATACCTAATTAATCCTACAACAAGAAGGAAAAGTAGATACAATATAATTACAACACTAGACAGAATTAAAATAGGACTTCATGTTTCCCAAGGCAACCAAAACTCTCAAAGTGGGCGGCTGAATTTTGCTGGAATAATTCTGATTTTCAGCTTTTTCACTTCAAGTTTTCAACTTTTGCAATTTGGTCCCTGAAGTTCTTCAATTCAGCATAAAGTGCCTATATTTTGCACAATTGTTCCAAAAGTCCCTGAAACTATAAAATAACACTAAAACATATATTAGACAACTAAAACCTCGAGAAATAGCATAATTTAAGCCGGAATAATACCCAATAACTACGTATAAAATACAGTCATCACGTACCGATTAGCGTGATAACTGTGTATAAAACTTTGTCTTTAGAATAGTTATTTAGACTTCACAGGTTTCGGTAGTCCTCACCAGAAGACTTCGGCAAAGGCTTCACTCGCAGACCTTGTCTGCCTTCAAACAACAGTATGACGTGTATCAGGATGTCCAGCTCATCACTTATCAAAAGGATTATTAATTCAGATATTTATGCAATATTCGTTTGAATTTAATCCTTTAATGATTGACTCCTGAAATCAAGGAACACGCCTTTCTAGCTTTTTCGAAGAATGAAGATTTTCGTCACCTGAACAGGATAGAGCAGATATACAGTTTGACACAAACAAACTGTACCAACTTTTGCAGATCTGCAACCTCTGTTGTCTTCCACCTGCTCAAGCCAGTACTCGCTCCTCTCCACACCTCGATCAGTTTCCAGATGAAGAAGAAGTCAACACACGGCTCCTTGCATTTAATGCATCCAACCTAATAGAGATGTTACTCACTTCGTCTTCTCCAACGATCTCAGGGAAGCTCCCATATAAATTTTGTCATTGAAGACTTGAATAAATAAATGCTTTGAAATTATTCATCAACATCAAAACATCTTACTCGGTACATTCAAGAGATCATAAACTGATCGACGAAGTCCTCAACAACAACAAGACTGCACATTAATTACTACTTATTTACTTCATCTTGTTGTATTCATTAAATGTTTTTCAGCACAGTGAATATTATGTTTTCCTAGATATTCACTTCCCCACCCCCAAACACAAGTCAAATATTTTGTACACGATCCATTAGAGATTTCTATAATAGAACTAGTGGAAAACATAGTGCACTTTCAAATCCATGATTAACTGCTTTGATAGTTGGCGTAGTACTCTTTATAGTACAAACCATCTCAACATACATGTGTTCTTTGTAATCTTGTTTTTACTGTTTGATTTCATCATCTGCTCTTTAACTTATTCCCTTGAGCATCAAACTTAAGTGAACAACCAAGTCTATTGGTAGTGCTTCACCAGTAGATTTAGTCTGTCTTCTTTACAAGTCTTTCGTTACTTCAACATTTTTTTCAATAGGTTGTTAGTACTTGTTTTAGGAACTCTCACTAAAAGTTTTAAAGTGTAATTAGGCTATTCACCCTCCCCCCAATTCTAGCCTAGTATTGTGCCCTTTGGGACTAACAACCTTGATTGCAATGTGAGATGTTTCAATGAGGGTGTGAAATTGTCTCCGACATGTCTCAAAGTCACCTTGACTTGATTTCAGTTGTCTTTTCAAAGCTGCATGTTGACTCTCCACCCTGAAATAAGATACAATTAATATTTGTATTTCATGACAAAATTTACTATTAAACAATGAAATGTTGACAAAATTAAAATACATGCTTGTTGTGTTGTTGTCGAAGTGCATTACATTATTCATCCAAATCGACACAAAAAAATTAAAATACATGCTTGTTGTGCAGTGTTCATGCACTGCCCGGTCAGTGTGTAGATGTGGTTCGTTCGGCCAAGATGAGATGAACAGAAGTGATAGTGTTCGGCCAAGCTGAGATGAATAGAGGTGAGCATGTTCGGCAAGGCTGAGATGAACAGCAATGAAAGTGTTTGGCTAAGCTGAGATGAACATAAGTGTTGGTGTTTGGTCAAACTGTTTCGAACACCCTTAAGGGTGTTCACTACACTATAGCCGAACAACCGTAATACCCAGCTCGGTTTTTTTTTTTTTACAAAAAACCAAATTTTAATAAAAAAAGTGAAAAGATTACTTACATTGCCAGACCCCATGACTTCTTTAAACTCCTTGTAATTTTTTTTTTCACAATGTGATTATATTTAGGGTTGGTTTTGAGAGAGTTTTGAAATTTTTTTTGGGAGAAGAAAGAACAGTGAAGGTCCCATAATGCTCTCAGCGTATATTTGTGTCTGGGGAGTTGGGTGTAAATATAACACAATGAGATGTATGAAATATTATTTATCTGTTAGTATAAGGGTATTATAGTAATTTGAATGGGGTGTAGAGATTAGTTTATGGGGTGTAATGCCTAGAAGGGTTTATTAGATCATTTCCCTTAATGATATTTTTGTAATTAATTCAAGTGATGTGTAGAAATAAGATTTTGGAGTGTGGTTATCCCCTCCCATTACAAAATTTGTTTTAGACAAATGACTAGATCTTTAAGAAAATTTAAAAAATTATGCTAAACATAGTTCTTATCTTCAATGGCTTTAGAGTATTAGAAATGAACCTCTTAAAATGATACCTCTTTAAAATGATACCTCTTAAGAAGATGAAAGAAAGGGCCTGCTTACCATGACAGTGATTTAGTGATTTTTGCGGCTACCAAAGAAGCCCTAAAAGTTATTTTATAAAAGTTTATATACAATATACATACCAATGTTTATAATCA
Organism: Codonopsis lanceolata; assembly: GCA_013146195.2. Classification (NCBI taxonomy): domain Eukaryota; kingdom Viridiplantae; phylum Streptophyta; class Magnoliopsida; order Asterales; family Campanulaceae; genus Codonopsis; species Codonopsis lanceolata. The sequence goes on along the minus strand of CM028381.1, from coordinate 31,183,536 downwards.
TTATTTTTATTAAAAAAGTTAAAATCATGAGTGTTTTCTAGGAATGCTTATTTTACATACCTTAACTTTGCAATTATTACTTTAAACATTCAATTTGTACAACTTCATCCATCTTATATCACTTACATACTCTAACAACATCGAGTTCAAGTACCAACGACTTGTCAAAATGGTCAACTTTGGTCATTGACGTTCATTTGTATTGTACAAAGACTATGTGCACTTAACCCAATATTTTCTCCCTAATCACACTCCTAATGAAATAATTGTTCTCCTTTAAGTCTTATTTTCGATCAGTGATTCATCTCTACATAAGCTCCTAATGTGGTGGCGACATCTAAACTTAAACTCCTAGCTACATTCATTACGTCGAAAACCCCAAGAACAAAAATCATACTCCTAACGAAGCATTAAACTCCTAAATAAATAGCCTAAAACTTCTAAATGTTATAGTTGAGGAGACACAATTAGTAACAATTGGTAATTGATATGAGCAATTCAAACTTGACATATAATTAAAGGGGGGTTATTGTTGATAATATTGTAAACATTTAAGTCTCCATTCATACACAAATGGAATAAATTCTACAAAAGTCATTATTGGTGATATAATTCCAAATATTGGATGCAAGTAGGATTTTTATTTAATTTTTACACTTATAAATATTTGTGAAGGGTCAGGCTAACCACATACCAACATCTTCTTCCTACACCCCAAATTTTAAAATTGCAAAAATGACATTGTATGAAATGACAAAATAAACCCTCCAACCTAAAACAACACCCCACAACTTAATTACAGTAATGTCATTATATAATATTTAAACATTCTACCTACACCCCAAATTTGATGCTTACTGTAGCTACGTCTTCCTTTCCCACCATTCTTTCTTTTGTTTAGTTCCTCCACAACTCTATCCTACATCATATTGTTAAAAAATATCAAATATGGAGCCTAAAGAAGTAATTGAAACAAATAATGTAAGTATTACTTCCATATTATTCTATTAAAACTTAATTTTTCATCAAATTTTGTCTAAATTCCAAAAACTGCATGTTCGTCGTGTGCGGCTATGGTTTGCCGCACACTTCTCCCTATGTGCACAAGACATTCTCCGCACATATCTCTTAATGTGCACCAAATGATTACCGCACAGTCCTTCTTTTGTGCACAAATGTGACGCCCCGCTCCTTCGTTATCTCGGTTTGCGTGCTATACTTGCACTTCTTCCTTTGTTGACTGCATGCTTGGTTTGCGAGAGGGTCTAGATGTGTTTGAGAGACCATATTAAGACCAAAACATTATATAGAGACTTCATATAGTTGTTGACTTGCTAAAGTCACAAGTCGTGACTCGACGATAGTCGGAATGCGACGCGATTGAGGGTTTGCTTGCGTTTTGTGTCTGTGACCTTGGTTTGGGTCCTAGACCTCTTTTAGATGGTTTATTAACATGTTTAGATACCTTAGACTTCAAGTTGGAAGTGTTCCTTAAGTCTAGCGATGATTTGGAAGTTTTGGAGATAGCGTTCGTCTCTATCGCGTAGTTCGGGAATCGAGTCGCGTAATCATCTCTCCTTTGGGATTCTTATTTCCCTAATTGTTATTCAACTTCCTAGAAGTATTTAAGCTTCTTCTTTAGCCCTTAGACTTGTCTTAAAAGTCTCCTTTCGTTGCTTTCGTTCGATTGCGAGTTCATTACGTTGTTGCACCCCTTCCCGGTTTCACTCCGAGTTGCTTCGGGAGTTGTTCGGGTGTGTTTTAGAATTGTTTTGTGTAGGGTTAGAGCTTATGATGGTTGCCCATAAGTTTGGGACCATCTAGATCATGTTTGGACCAAGTTTTGGAGATTCAGAGGCCGAGGCGCCCGCCTGGCACATAGTGAGGCGCCCGCCTCAAGTACTGAGAGCATCTTTGTGCTGGGCAGAGCTCAGGCAGCCGCATGGAGAGGGGTGAGGCGCCCGCCTCAACCCCAGGTTGCTGTTACGGGATTTTTGCCCTGTTTTGGGTTTGGACGAATTATACCTATTCTACCCTCATTAAACCCCCTCTAAACCCTTCCTAACCTCTCATACTTAACCCTAAACATGTCCTAACATTAGTTAGAAGTTAATTAAGGTTAGATTAGTGATTGATTTATCCTAATCTCTACTAAGTGTACTTGGGAAAAGTCTATTGTGCCCTTGTTGTTGAGAAGTATATATAGCCTAACCCTTCACCAATTCAGCCAAATCCTCTTCATTTCTCTTCCACAAACCGTGAGTTAGAGAGAGAGACTACATGGGAGACTCTTGAGCCCTAGCTTCTTCTCTCTTCAATCCTTGATGATCCAACCACCCGATTTCCTTCAAACTTTGGAATCTTGAAGCCCTCGACGAGTAGAGCAACTTCACCGGTCGGATTTGTGTTCTCTTGAGTTTTCACTCAAGCTAGGTAAGTTACTCCCTTTTGATTTTGGTTCATTGGCCCTAAGGAAAACAATCTATATGCTATTTGTGGGCAATGAACACTTGTTATGCTATGCTTGCCCAATTTTGGGGATTTTTGGAAGTATGAATTTGTTAGGAGCATTTGTAGAGTGATTTCTATGATTGTTGAATATGTTATTACTCTTCATTTTGTGTTTCTAGGCTTATGAGCATGCTAGAAATCATGCCTATATGCTATTTGGGTTTATTGTGGAATTATGCCTACGATTGGGGCTTTGGATGTATGAACTCACATGATACCATGAGTAGGAACATTTAAGTGGGATTATGAGATTTATGAAATGGGTTTTGATTTATGTTGGGATTTTGTTGTGAATTTTAGGGCTTGAGAATTTAAGCCGAATTATCTGGATATATTGTTGTTAAATAAAGTGAGTATTAATGTTGACATGGATGAAAGGTTTAAGAATGAAACTTAGTGTTTAGACTCTACTGAGTCGTAATGGGTTCAATATTGTGTTAACGAACTCGGGTTGAAGTCCTCGTCATTTGGGTTTCGTTGACTATGTCTATGATGAATTCTTGGATTTTAGGCTTGAGAAATAAGCCCGGATCATTTTGGGATAATTTCTATAAACTTGAATGATGTGCTAAGTTTGGGTTGTATGAAATGTGTATTTAATGAAATGCGATATTAAGACTCAATAGAGTTGTTATAGGTTCAATATTATGTTGGTGAGCCTTAGGTTTAAGTCCACGATGTTCGGGTTTGGTTGGTTTTGATTGTGAGTACCCGAGCATCTCGAATTGTGTCCCATTTGTGACACCCATGACATAGAAGCTTATTGGTGATTTAATTAGAGCGTGCTCGTAGAGAGCACTGAGCATTAGAGGTCAACCTATGATCTCGTATTACCTTAAGAAATGATTATTTGAATGAGTTCTCTCTTAGGGAATTTGGTCGCGTGCACATGAAAGCACTTGCAAGAATATGACTACGGCTTAATTTTAGTACCCTTGAGATTGGTTTGAGAATGTCGAGTATGTATGACAATTGGGACTATGGTTGAGTCCGGTGTACCTTTAAGCAAAGCTAAAATGCTAAGTCTTGATTTATGATTGTTCTTAGACTAAAGTAATAGTCTTTGGTTTAATCCCGAATAGAGGGCTATAGTAGACCCCACATTGTGATTTCTTGAGCTTATATGCTACGTTTGATTGGGTTGTGACTTGAGGGTTATGAATACCTCAATAAGTGGTTCTTGGACTTAACGGATAGGTTGGTTGGATTTGTTAAGTGTATACAATATGTGCATTGTTAATTTGGTGTGTAGAACTTTATGTCCTACATGATTTGATATGTCCGCTATGATCGGTCTTGGTTCTTGTTGAGCATGAGAGTAAATATCTACTTGTGCATTGCATTGAGTCCAGCTGGCATTAATTGGTTTGTTTATCAAGTCAGGGTGGGACGATGCATCGCCTTCACGAATTATGGGATTCGTGCTCGCTATGGATCGCCGCACCCGGGACTCCACACACACCTTCACTGTGGGCCGCAGTGGGGAAGTAGCCCCTTTGCCGTATCAATAAGTGCCGCATTGGCTTGCTAATGATATCGAGTAAAACTCGATGAAAGTCGATGAATTCACAAAACATCGGTGGCACGAACTAGTAACATTGTGTATTGCAGGAGCAACACAACGGAGCATTTTGGGTATCTTCTCTATCCCTTATGTGGCTTACTATGAGCACTTATATGAAAGATAACGTGATATGTGATTTATGGAGTTCATGATACTTGATGACTTAATACAGGTTTATTGTTGATATACGATTTAGATGCCATGAGTTTATATATGCTTGTGCATTATGCCATGCCACGCCATGCTATGCCATACATTGCATTTAGTAACTTACTGGGTCATTATGACTCATTTCGTGTGTTTGTTTTCCTTAGTTTTTGCAGTGATCCCGTTAGTACGCGTGGCGGCTTCGGATAGTGATTCCTAGAAGGTGGTCTTCCGGGCTTTAAGCTTGGGTTTATTATTATTAAGTTATTTTGTATTTGTGAGACACGATTGTAAAGTTATGTAGACTTTACTTGGGTAGATTATGTTAGTATTTCGTTATTGTATTATTTTGGTAGCCGTTTACTTGTTTGGTCGACATGTTGTATCTCTTATGAGTTGTTCCCTTTTTATTATTCGAGCATGCTTTAGCTCACTCATCCTAGTATTGTTGGTATTGTCATCTCCGACGAATGGCGTTAGTCGTGAGACTTGGAGTTTAGTTGTTAGAATTTGAATATCTTGTTCTTTTAGTTGGTTTATTCCTCCGGCATGTTAGCCGTTGAGTTGTTGTTTATCAGGTTGAGTTCTTGTTGCTTCGCCGGCCTTAGGTTGCCGATGGTTGTTGTACGCTTGCGCAATGTTCACACGCCAGTCGAGATCAGGTGTCGAGAGATAGTCGCCTCTCACTTCATATTCCTTAGTTCATAATTATAGGCTTTGGTCCCACTTATGATTAAACATGCTCCGAATTTTAGTTTTTGGTTATTCGCTTTTTGCCGTTATGGCTTTTCATTCCTGTTTATGGTTTGTTGGTTCAACTCGGGACTCGCACTACTACGCTTAGCGGGTGCTTGTCCGTCTTTTAGCTTGTCTTGGCGCACGACCTTGGGATTCCGCAGGTAGGTGAGTTCGGTCGGTCGTCACAGCCGATTGGTATCGAGCTATAGGTTAGCTATTTCGCCAGATAGGTTCCTTGGCCTTGTTTCGGTCGGGTTTATTGTTGAGTTATTAACGCCGAGTGTTCTTTGTAGGCGTATTATGTCGAACTTGGCGTGAGCTAGTTCTAGTAGACCGTTCGATGCACCGTGGCGACGAGGGGGAGAGAATGTAAACGATCCGCTGTGACTCCTCAACATGTTTGAATTTGGAAGAGCGACTCTTGTCCTTGCGAAAATTCTTGAAGTTTAAACCGGAAGGTTTCGATGGAGAGCCGATACTATTGAGGCGAAACATTGGCTAAAAGCATGGAGAATATCTTTAGTTTTGGGTTTAGCATGGAGGAAAGGTTACCTTAGGTGTTTAGGTTGGATGGTGCGGCGAGCATTGGTGGCTTAATCTGAGATCATTGGAGGCAGCATGGATGCCAAGTCAGTCGGGAAAACTTTGTCAAGGAGTTTATGGTACGGTTTGGTCCCAGAGTAACTCGAGAAAGAGGAGAGATGGAATTCTAATGTTAGAACAGGAGATATGACCGTGGCTCAAGATTCAACAAAGTTTATGGAGTTGGCTCGCATCAGAAGTTACTTGG
>CM028381.1:31126050-31177686 GCA_013146195.2 Codonopsis lanceolata | reverse complement strand
GCTTGATGCAATAGAGGCGTTCCATGTTGGCGGGGCTTGTATCTTCTCGGGTTGGCTTCTATCTTGATTTGGTTGACCATGAATCCCGAAACTTCCACCTTTCGGACCGACGCATTTACTGGGTTCGGCTTCATGTTGTGTTTGCTTGAGTTGGCAAATGTCTCGGCCAAGTCAAGAGTATGGTCGCGGCCCTTGGTTTTGATGACCATGTCATCTATATAAGCCTCCATATTTACGCCTATTTGAGCCGAACACCTTATTGACCATCTTGTTGGTAAGTGGCTCTGCATTTTTGAGCCGAAGGGCATCATTTTAATAACAATAGAGGCCGCCGGTACTCGGGAATTTGTCTTCGCTTTATCTGCTTTCGTTCATTTTGACTGGTGGTATCCGATGCAGCGTCCGAGGGCGAGCATCTCGAACCCGGCTATAGAATCGACAAGCATATCGATGCGGGCAATGGATAGCGATCTTTCGAGGCGAGCTTTATTTAGTGGTGAAGTCGCACATTCGCCACTTATCATTTGCCTTTTTACCATCACCACATTAGCTAGCCGTCGGTCTTGAATCTCCTCGATGATATACGCCTTGAGGAGTTTCTCGACCTACTGCTTTGATCGCCTCATTCTTCTCGAGGCGAGTCTTGTCTTGGCCATTTGTTGGGAAGGTAAGTCGACATTGAGGTCGTGGCGGGCAATGCTTCACTAATGCCCTCATGTCTTCAAGCCAGTCCATGCGAACACATCGGTGTTCTTCAACGGCTCAATCAATCTTGCAGAGCCGGGAGGATTTTAATTTTTTGCTCGGGATATCTTGGATTGATGATGACTTCTTCTAACTCGCCTACGGTTGAATATCGGGCTCGTCAGGACTTGCAAAGTGTCGGCTCAATATCTGGTGATTTAGAGGCGCTTACTCGCTGCGTCCAGCAGGGCTGAAGGCGGAGGCTTCGGATCGAGTTCTCTGCTGAGCTTGCTCGAGAGTCTATACTTGGGAGGCTCTATATCCATGGGCTCGGTAGCTTTATCGTCTCTCCAGGCTCGATATTATTGATGGAAGTGGATCTTTGGGGTAGGCCGGCGAAACCATTGCGGCCGATCGGGAAGGTCCTGTCGGTTGAGGAATCTTTGATCGGGAATGTCCTGTCGGTTTACATTTTTCTTGAGCCTTCGGGACATACTCCCACATTGCAGGGGCTTCTTTGTTGAGGATCCCCACTCCATTTTACGTATAGAACTTGGCTTTACGGTGGGGAATGGAGGTGACCATACGGAATTTGGCCATCGCAGGAGCACCTAAAATGCGGTTGTATGCCGATTTTAGGTCGATCACCAAATGTGATCATCTCAATCCGTGTTTGGGCCCCATCACCCATGAATACCTCCGGCTCGATCGTGCCTTTAACCCCCTTTGGTGATTGGTAAAGCCTTCAAGCTTTCCCAAATACGGCTTTAACATGGTATCTGGGAACTCCAATCCCTTGAAGCGAGGAATAGTACATGATGTCCTGCACGCTCCGTATCGGCAAAACTACGTGAACTGCCGGTTGTTGGCGAGGCGGGGAAATGACGAGGCTGCTCGGATGCCAATGGAGTGCTTCGCTAGCTCATTGCTGAGAAAAACATATGCTGCTCCCACATTGTATTCTTTGGGCGTTGATCGCCTGGACAAGGAATATATGTGTTTCCCATTTGTGTGTTGGACGGGAGCTCCTCTGAATCATGTTTATCACCCCGAATTTGAGGGGCACGGCCGCCTCTTCCTCTTGGGGTCTCCCTTGATTATTGTTGGCATTGTTTCCTTCGCCTGGTCTTTCTTGAAGCGGTCTAACTTGCCGCGTTGATCGACTTTTGAATCTCTCTTTTCAACACCTTACGACCCTCGGTGGTGTGGCGGTGCCATGGTGGTATTCCACGGTACTTTGTGTTGTCTCGAGTATACTCGAGCTCGGGATCAAGAGGATAGGGGATAGGCAGGGCATCTCCCACCTGGAGCATGATATCTTCCCGCGTCGTGTTTAACGGGGTAAACTGAGATTCTCTGAACAACCTTTGCCCGGGGGTGGATGATTTTCTCCTATCCTTGCTCGAGCGGCGGTGGCCCTCCGGGCTGCAGTCGGTGGCGGCCGCCATGAGCCTTGTCTTTGCCTTTGGCTTTATCGCTTTGGCGCTCTCGGTCGAGCAAAGCAGATGAGGATTCGCCCGGCAACTACTGCCTTAAAGCCCAGGGTTCATTGCTAGCATAGTCTTCAGTGGCCCTGCCCTCATGTTGTTGAGATAGCAGAATGTTATCTCCGGGTCACTGGTCGCGGTCACCTGTTCGAGCATCTCCTCGAACCTTTTCAGATAACTGCTGTAGGATTCGGTATCTCCTTGCTTAATCTTAGCAAGGTCGAAACGATTCTTCGGGGTGGGGCCTGCATTTCCGAATTCTTCCAAAAACTTTTCTCGAACCTTTGCCCGGCTCCCAATGGTTCCTCGGGGAACTACGCCCGACAGGCTTGCGCCTTTCCACTGGAGGCTCCCTCCCTCGAATGCCCGCATTTTCAAGGCTTCAATATCGTGACCATCGAATTTGTGCCTCGAATGATCGGAGCCAATCGCTTGCCCGCGTCTTCCCAAAATATTTGTCAAACTGTGGGAAGATGATCCCTTGTGCGGGTGGCGCATTTTCAATCTCTGGAGTGAAAGGGCGCCTCGGCGGCTTAATAGCGCCATAGCAGGGCTTGGCCACGGCTAGGCTTGCCATTTGTTTTGCCATGTCCCTTTTCATGGCCTCCATCTTCTCGGACGGCGCTTCTCGTCTTCCGTCAGCTTCGAAGAATGGGCGGGGTCCGAGGCATCGCCACGCACATGCGGGCAAAAGGTGGGCGCGCAGGAGGACCCAACCTCCTGGGTGATGCGGGCTTTATACTTTGGCCGCTGTGCTTCAGCCTCTACGCATTCCCGATCTCTACGGCGGCCATGACTCTCCTCTCGGGCATAGTGCTCATGGCGATGGTGGCGCCGGTGGGAATGATCTTGGCGACTATATACGCTCTCGGCACAGTCGTCGGCACCTTTATCGCCTCCGCCCTTCGAGGCGGTATGTGGGCGGCAGATGGCAGCGTCACGCTGGCGCAAGCTGATGGAGGCGGGGCCATCTCCAGCAGTGCGGGTGCTAAGTGCGAGCATTGCCACGTCTGCCAGCCAGCCGAGGCATGGCCCAAGGCGGCGATTCTTGATTGAGCATACATCTTACTGTAATACTCTGCCTGTACTTGTAGAGCAGCCGCTTGTTGATCAAGGTGTTGTCCGGGCTGATTAACATGGCTACCTTATTTGTTCTCCAGCGATTAAGGCTGCATCACGAGATCTTGAGAGCGAGCATCCGTCTCTCATTAATAACGGCTGGCATCACGTTGGCTTGCCGGCTCGGGCGGCATGTTGGGAGATTTGCCCCTCCACGAATGGCACTTCATTGCCACTGAGCCGCACGCCTGCGGCCACCTTTTGGTTCTGGTTTGCATCGTGCGGCGCTGCAGGGAGGTTGTTTCGGCTTGGTGGTGCCCGGCTGTTGATTGCTTGCGGTGGCATGGTGTTTGCTACCCTTACCGGCCATTGCAATAGAAGAATAGTGAAAGATTTTACTGGGAAAAATTTAGAAGGAAGTGATGAACTTCGTTTCCAACGGAACAAGCGATGTGGCAAAATGCACGGCTTGGGCCGTCCTTGAGATGGGTAGGATATACGGGCTTGTAATCGACCTCCTTGAGCTGTTAAGATCACAAGAACACACGAGAAGAAGTGCAAGGCAAGGCCTCGCGAAACCCCTCGGCGTGAGAGTAAGTATCAGTGATTGTCAAGAAGTAAATTGACGAGTAACGAGGCTCAAGAAAGTGTGTGTACCTTGTTGAATGATTATGGAGAGGTATTTATAGGCCTCAAGGTGATTGAATCCGTCTAGGATTCGGTTTCCATAGCTAGAGATAATCAAGGAGGAAATCCCTTGATTCTAGGCGAAAGCAGGCGGTTGACAGCGTAGTTATAGGAGTTGATAAGGTAAGGATTCGCCCAAACATGGAAACCTTTGACTTGCCTTAGAAGCAAGCTATTAGCGTCCCGGCTTGGTGTGTGCTCGGCGAGCAAGGCTCTGCCCGTTTATTCTGTTTGTATTGATCTCTGAACTTGTCAGTCTGAAGATCGGCCCCTGGGCGGACAGGCCAGGCCGGTGCCCGCCCAGGCGAAGTAAGTATGATTCCACTGCGAAGCATGCATGAGTCCCGATCATGGTCCACAGTCGGACGAGGCAAGGCCCTTTGTCGCCTAGGTTTGAGTGAGGGTTGTGCTGCTCGGTGCTCGCTGGGCTATCTCATCTTGCTCGCTGGGCTGTGGGCCCCAGCGGTACCATGCTCGTGCCTGGCACGTGATGCTAACTCGTGCCTCGCTCATGACCCGGTTTGGGCCGGGTATATCATAAAGGCTTACAAGAAACTCTAATCTCTAATTCAAACACAATTAAATCTTAACTCTGTTAGAAAACAATAAAGTAAATCCTAAACTAATAAGCAATTTAAATCCTAGTCTAATAGCAGATTTGTTTCCTAAATTTATTGACTCCTTGTTCACATTGCTCATGGAGGCCGCCCCCCCCCCTTCCAAGCTAAGTCGTGCCCTCCTTGCATGCATGCCCATGCAAGGCTTCCTAGGCCCGTGCCACCTTTCCAAGCATCTACTTGAACCCACCAAATCAATTCTCATTGAGCCGTGCCCTATGTCTATTTTGCCTTCCAAAAAATACTCCCATTTCATGTGCGGGTTGACCCCCCTTGTTGTATCATCGACCCTTTGGTCCTTTAACCCTTTAGTGTCACTTGTTCCATCAATAAAATATGGTTGCCTTGCCCCCCCATATATTGAACTCATGCATTTCTTCAAAACCTCTTTGACCCTTGGTATCTTGGACCGTTGCTCCCGCATCACACTTCCATTTCATTGGCGGGTTGAACCCCCTTGTTGTGTCCACGGTCCTTTGGCCTTTTAACCCCTTTGCATCACTTGTTTCCTCCCTAACACATGGCTGCCTTGCCCTCCATTTGTCAACCTCGTGCATTCCTTCATCTCCTCTTTGGTTTTGACGGTGTCTTGGGCTTTTGCTCCCGCATTAAGTTTATGCATTTTTCCTTAAATGCCCTCAATTTATTTTTAATGATGTCAAATCAATGAGATCTTTTTTTGTTCTATATCGTATTAAAAAAGGGCACAATAGTCATTTAGTATTGAAAATTTTCCAAAACAGGAAAGGGAACACTTATTTTATGATGTTCCAAAATCTATAAAACTTTTATTTTGGGATGGATGGAACAATATAATCGAATTGTTTACGAAATTTTCTCTCGCGTTTTTTTTATCAATCGTTAAAGTTAATTTTCGAAATATTGTTCATAAAAGGCTCATTTCATCTTTTCCACGGCTTCGATCAATAGTTTGAGTTCGAAAATCACGATCTCACAATTGTGCGCAATGAAACGATTATCTTCTTCCATAATTCTGGTCAACATTTACCATGAAGATGGAAGGTGGATGACATAAAGGTCTGGTTCATTATGATTTTGCATCACGGTGCAAAAATGTGATGCAGCGTAATACAAAATTGGATGAGCGATTTAAATTGATGCATCGCAGTGCAAAAAATTGATTAAAGATTTAAATCGATGCATCGTGGTGCAAAAATTGGATTAAATATTTAAATCGATGCATGACGATGCAAAAATTGATGCATTGTGGTGCAAAATTTGATGCAGCGCGATGCATTTGATTGAGTAATCCGTAGCGTGTCTCATGCTCATTAAGGGTATCGTAGTTTTTTTGCCCCAAAAGTGACTTTTTTCGATTGAAAAAAAAGACGATGAACTGAAGTGTTGAAAACTTTTGAAAGTGGATTGCCCCGAATTTACTAGGGGTGTAAGTGGTTCGATTTGGGTTGATTTATGCCAAACCACAAATCGAATTGTACCCTATTGGTTCCAAAAACCTCAAATCGAATCAAATCGAACCACTCGGTATAGTTTGGTTCGGTTTTGTGGTTTATATAAATCAAATTAACCAACATTAAAAATAATAATAAAAATAAGATTTTAATTTAGAATTAACATCAAAATTACCTACTAACAACAAATTATCATAACGAAAACAGTACAGATTTTAAAATAAACACAAACAATGGAAGAAATAATAGTTCTTCAACAATCAAGATTTTGTTTGGTTTATTATGTCAGCATATATACATATATACATATATATATATATATATATATATATATATATATATATATATATATAATAAATTAAAATATATAGGTTGGTTTGGTTCGGTTCGATACCAAAAACCATAAACCTAATCGGGTGGTTTTCCAATTTTTAAAATCAAAATCGAAATCGAACCGTCTTCATCCAAAACTGAACCAAATTGATTGGTTCGGTTCGGTTCGGCTCGGTAGTTTGGATTTACACCTTAGAATTTACCCTATTTAACATATTTCTTTGGGCCAACGGGTATACTCAGTATTGGTAACGGAGAATAGTGTCACACCTAATGTAATTTGTGACACTTTGTAAAAGACCAAAATAAAATAAATCCTTTTGTTAATTCTCTTAATTCATCATTATATAATGTATACGTTTAAACAAACAATATACTTTTTCCGTTCCACTCAAAAAGTACTCGTTTGAAAAATCTAATAATTAAGGTTAGCCATAATCACAAAACTTTGGTACAACTAATATGCTTACGCCACAAGTTGGGGGGTGGGTGGGTAAAGATGAAATGTTATGAAAATTATAAACATAAATTTTAAAATAAACTCTTTAAGTAAAACATTCAAAAATAAAATAGTAAATCATTTATGTGAAATAGAGTGGAGTATTAGAAAATTGTACTCCTTCCGTTTTCAAATTATCGTTTTTCTTTCCTTTTTTTTGTCTGTTGTAAAATAATTATCATCTTTTAATATTTTCCCTTTTAGGAAAAAAAAACTTTTAACACTTTACCCTTACTTTTCCTACCTACTTTAATTACGCCTAAATTTTCATAGGCATTAAAATAAACCGCACATTTCACAAATGGGTCAGGCTAACCACACACTAACATCTTCTCTCTACACCCCAATTCTATCTACACCCCACATATTTACTCAATTTTTAAAATTTACTCTTTACCCCCCACCCTAACTTCCTATTTTACCCATCATTTATTTTTTCAATCTAACACATCCTATTCTATTTACACCCCACATTTAATTTCTAAAACAACCAAAATACCCAACACCCCACAACTAAACCCCAAAAACGCATGCAAGCATTCATGTGGTCTGCTACGGAAGAACAAACCTTGTTCACAATGTCTTCAAACCGAGGTATTCTTCTCTCTATTTTTATGAACTCTTTGTCTGTAACGTTGCTTGGATGAACGCTCGGTTAGCTAGAAATTGACACACGGTGCGCGGCCCCGGTTCGCTGCACACAGGCCTCACATGGCACGTTCCGGCCACACACACCCACCAGGCGGTTACCACCACCCTCACTGCACACAACATTAGCCGCACACTACCTCACTGCACACAACATTAGCCGCACACATCCCCTCATGTGCACTAAATCTCTACCGCACAAGCTCTCACATGTGCATCAGATTTTGAATTTTCCGCATGCATTTCAAATTTGTTTAACATTCAAAATATTTAACATTCAAAATATTTGCTTTCGATTTACTTATTTAGGCTTGAATTGTTTCTATATAACCTCTAATATTACTTGTTTGTTGTTGTTACTGAGGAGGTCAATTGATAGGTTATGCAATAAATATATTAGGCGTCGTGTCAAGCATCGGATAGCTTGCGTCTTTGGAACCTTGTTGAGAGCCATATATTATCTTGAACAATTTAGGCGAGCTACACCGATATCCATCTAAATGTTCACTGAATACATGGATTGGTACTTGTGAATTTCACATCACATTGTGCGAGAAGCCCGCCGCTCGATCGACTAGGGTTAGACTAATCTCATTGCAGCCGATAATGCGGAGACGTTTCGAGGTATTCACAATTTGATAGGACCGATAATGCGAAGATTGCGTCGGGTGATAGAAGTATAACTTATGAGGAGTTCACGATCGGTGGTCTCGATGGTAGATAGCTTTGTACAAGGTCCGGGGAGGGAGGAGGCGGATCATCTCGAGTTGAGACTGCGTCGTGTAACCTTGATATTGTTATGTATTTTTAGACATGTTTAGCATTATTATGTATTTTGAAGACATGTTATGTATGTTTGAGACATGTTAGTGTTATGTATGTTTGAGGCGTGTTATGTATGTTTGAGACATGTTAGTGTTATGTATGGCTTATTTCAAATCAAATATTTGATGCCACCAAATTTCAAGTTTAAATAGATTTTCATATCACTAATCAAATATAAAATGCAACCAACATTCCAAGTTTAAATGAAAATACATATCACTCATCCAAATTGATCTTGTCAGAACTTTTGAGAACAAATCGCTCATTTTCTACACTTTCACTATATGACAAAAGTTGTTGACTATAAATTGATTTCAAGCTGCGACACATTCCAAGCAGTTACGATCATCTGATTGGGCAGGTGCTAGCAACCGTAAATTAACACGCAAATGAAAGTAAGTAAATGTCAATAATGAATTAGACCTGGATCTACAACACTAGGCTCAAGTAGGGGATGTCTTTGAATCACAAAAAAATTGCATGTCAATTACACCTTTGTCACGGCCAACACTGTGCACAAAGGATGGGCGTGCGTATGTTTTGTGCACACATTAAGGTATGCGGCATATGATTTGTTGTGACGACCCGGCGAACTCCAATGCGGAATCCCAAGGTCGTCATAGAGCAAGCTAAAAACGGACAAGCACCGCTGGCGTAGTAGTGCGAGTCGAGTTGAACTAACAAACACTAAGCGGGGAATGAAAAGCCATAACGGCAAAAGCGAATAACCAAAAACTAAAATGCTTGAGGCGAATCATAAGCGGGACCAAAGCCTATAATTATGAACTAAGGAATATGAGGCTGAGAGCGACTATCTCTCGACAAATCTACGACTCGCGTGGCGCAACATTCGCCGCGTCAACAACCCATCGGCAACCTAAGGTGGCGAAGCAACAAGAACTCAACGATAAACAACAACTCAACGGCTAACATGGGAGGAATAAACCAACTAAAAGAACAAGATATTCAAATTCTAACAACTAAACCCAAGTCTCACGACTAACGTCGTCGGAGATGACAATACCAACAATACTAGGATGAGTGAGCTAAAGCATGCTCGAATAATAAAAGGAACAACTCATAAGAGATACAACGGCTCGACCAACAAATTCGGCTACCAAAATAATACAATAACGAAATACTAACATAATCTAACCAAGTAAAGTCTACATAACTTTACAATCGTGTCTCACAAATACAAAATAACTTAATAATAATAAACCCAAGCTTAAAGCGGAGACCACCTTCTAGGAATCACTATCAAAGCGCCCGCAGCGTACTACGGGATCACTGCAAAAACTAAGGAAAACAAACACACGAAATGAGTCATAATGACCCGATAAATTACTAAATGCAATGTATGGCATAGCATGGCGTGGCATGGCATAATGCACAACATATATAAACTCATGGCATCTAAATCGTATATCAACAATAAGCACGTATTAAGTCATCAAGTATCATGAACTCCATAAATCACATATCACGTTATCTTTCATATAAGTGCTCATAGTAAGCCACATAAGGGATAGAAGATACCCAAAATGCTCGTTGTGTTGCTCTGCAATACACAATGTTACTAGTTCGTGCCCTTAGATGTTTGTGAATTCATCGACTTTCATCGAGTTTTACTCGATATCATTAACAAACCAACGGCACTTATTGATACGGCAAAGGGCTACTTCCCCACTTTGCGCCCACGGTGAAGGTGTGTGTGGAGTCAGTGCGGCGATCATAGCGACACGAATCCCATAATTCGTGAGAAGGCGTGCATCGTCCACCACGACTTGATAAACAAACCAATTAATGCCAATTTGGACTCATGCAATGCACAAGTAGATATTTACTCTCATGCTCAACAAGAACCAAGACCGATCATAGCGGACATATCAAATCATGTAGGACATAAAGTTCTACACACCAAATTAACAATGCACATATTGTATACACTTAACAAATCCAACCAACCTATCCGTTAAGTCCAAGAACCACTTATTGAGGTATTCATAACCCTCAAGTCACAACCCAATCAAACGTAGCATATAAGCTCAAGAAATCACAATGTGAGGTCTACTATAACCCCCTACATTCGAGATCAAACCAAAGACTATTACTTTAGTCTAAGAACAATCATAAATCAAGACTTAGCATTTTAGCTTTGCTTAAAGGTACACCGGACTCAACCATAGTCCCAATTGTCATACATACTCGACATTCTCAAACCAATCTCAAGGGTACTAAAATTAAGCCGTAGTCATATTCTTGCAAGTGCTTTCATGTGCACGCACCAAATTCCCTAAGAGAGAACTCATTCAAATAATCATTTCTTAAGGTAATACGAGATCATAGGTTGACCTCTAATGCTCCAGCTCTCCCTGAGCACGCTCTAATTAAATCACCAATAAGCTTCTATGTCATGGGTGTCACAAATGGGACACAATTCGAGATGCTCGGGTACTCACAATCAAAACCAACCAAACCCGAACATCGTGGACTTAAACCTAAGGCTCACCAACATAATATTGAACCTATAACAACTCTATTGAGTCTTAATATCGCATTTCATTAAATACACATTTCATACAACCCAAACTTAGCACATCATTCAAGTTTATAGAAATTATCCCAAAAATGATCCGGGCTTATTTCTCAAGCCTAAAATCCAAGAATTCATCATAGACATAGTCAACGAAACCCAAATGACGTAGGACTTCAACCCGAGTTCGTTAACACAATATTGAACCCATTACGACTCCATAGAGTCTAAACACTAAGTTTCATTCTTAAACCTTTCATCCATGTCAACATTAATACTCACTTTATTTAACAACAATATATCCGATAATTCGGGCTTAAATTCTCAAGCCCTAAAATTCACAACAAAATCCCAACATAAATCAAAACCCATTTCATAAATCTCATAATCCCACTTAAATGTTCCTACTCATGATATCATGTGAGTTCATACATCCAAAGCCCCAATCGTAGGCATAATTCCACAATAAACCCAAATAGCATATAGGCATGATTTCTAGCATGCTCATAAGCCTAGAAACACAAAATGAAGAGTAATAACATATTCAACAATCATAGAAATCACTCTACAAATGCTCCTAACAAATTCATACTTCCAAAAATCCCCAAAATTGGGCAAACATAGCATAACAAGTGTTCATTGCCCACAAATAGCATATAGATTGTTTTCCTTAGGGCCAATGAACCAAAATCAAAAGGGAGTAACTTACCTAGCTTGAGTGAAAACTCAAGAGAACACAAATCCGATCGGTGAAGTTGCTCTACTCGTCGAGGGCTTCAAGATTCCAAAGTTTGAAGGAAATCGGGTGGTTGGATCATCAAGGATCGAAGAGAAGAAGCTAGGGCTCAAGAGTCTCCCATGGAGTCTCTCTCTCTAACTCACGTTTGGGAAGAGAAATGAAGAGGATTTGGTGAATTGGTGAAGGGTTAGGCTATTTATACTTCTCAACAACAAGGGCACAATAGACTTTTCCCAAGTACACTTAGTAGAGATTAGGATAAATCAATCACTAATCTAACCTTAATTAACTTCTAACTAATGTTAGGACATGTTTAGGGTTAAGTATGAGAGGTTAGGAAGGGTTTAGAGGGGGTTTAATGAGGGTAGAATAGGTATAATTCGCCCAAACCCAAAAACAGGGGCAAAAATCCCGTAACAAGAACTGGGTTGAGGCGGGCGCCTCACCCCTCTCCATGCTGACACTTTGGGCTCGCCCGGCAAAGACAAAGATGTCTCGCAAGACTTGAGGCGGGCGCCTCACATGCCAAGTGGCGCCGGCCTCCGAATCCTCCAAAACTTGGTCCAAACATGATCTAAATGGTCCCAAACTTATGGGCAACCATTCTAAGGTCTAACCCTACACAAAACAAGTCTAAAACACACCCGAACAACTCCCGAAGCAACTCGGAGCGAAACCGGGAAGGGGTGCAACAACGTGCAACCTGAAACGATTTAATGAACTCGCAATCGAACGAGCAACTAAAAGGAGACTTTTAAGACAAGTCTAAGGGCTAAAGAAGAAGCTTAAATACTTCTAGGAAGTTGAATAACAATTAGGGAAATAAGAATCCCAAAGGAGAGACGATTACGCGACTCGATTCCCGAACTACGCGATAGAGACGAACGCTATCTCCAAAACTTCCAAATCATCGCTAGACTTAAGGAACACTTCCAACTTGAAGTCTAAGGTATCTAAACATGTTAATAAACCATCTAAAAGAGGTCTAGGACCCAAACCGAGGTCACACACACAAACGCAAGCAAACCCTCAATCGCTGCCGCATTCCGACTATCGCCGAAGTCACGACTTGTGACTTTAGCAAGTCAACAACTATATGAAGTCTCTATATAATGTTTTGGTCTTAATATGGTCTCTCAAACACATCTAGACCCTCTCGCAAACCAAGCATGCAGTCAACAAAGGAAGAAGTGCAAGTATAGCACGCAAACCGAGATAACGAAGGAGCGGGGCGTCACACCCTCTCCACCTTAAAAAGAATTCGTCCCGAATTCTAAATCATGATACAAACCAACCTTGACTCGAATCTCCGAGTCTACCACCACAATACCTGAGGGTCAAACTATAATAATCCAAATTCAAAAGTCTACGAACTCTCGATAGACACAACAACATCAACACTTACGATTGAAAATAACATGACTCATACTTGAGTCGCGAATACACATATGAACGACAATATGCCAACCAAGTAGGCAAAATCCCCAAACTATAACATGGAACACATAATCGAGAATATTTCAACATCCAACTACCGAAACTATTTGTCTCGGGGCACGACATGAAATTCAACCACAAAAGATCCTAAGTTACAAGGATTAATAATTGCCTATGGAGCAATTTACAAACAAATCAAAGATAATCAAATTGGCATTTCAAACCATGTAAATCACGCCGCGATTTCCCATCGCGGTGAGAACACATAAGAGCACATTAATGAAATGTTTTGAAAATTCATTCCATTTCAGTCCATTCCATTTGGTAACGGGTATAGTCAATTTCTAACTTAATTCGTATCAATCCTAGTCCAACGACGAATTCCTTTTTGCTCACCAATTCAGGGTACCTGCTGAATTAGCTTCAAAAGTTTCCGTCGTAAGGATGCGAAGGTTCATGAATAAAAAGTTGTAGGCATCCTTCAAACAGTCTCCTATACTAATGAAATGAATGAACAGGAGATAATAATGATGAAATGAGATTTTAATATACTACGATGTAAATGTATCAAGTAGGTGTTTCCTACAACTAATGCACATAACTGAATAAAAATTCAGACCAAGTAACAAGGTCTATTACCTTGACAATCAACAATCATAGCTATCACAAAACTCGTGTACCTAGTACACACTACCAAGATAATTTCCCAATAATCGCCACGAATCGACAAGGCTACTAATGCCCGTAACGTCCATACTCCGCAAAACTATCCTTTCTTAAGCTCTAGACCAAGTCTACGACCAATGCACTAAGCATCCTAACACAACGTTAACGTCCCAATACTCACGGTGAAGCGTCAATCTCTCCCGTGTAACCATGATTATTTTCTAAATCGCATTCTTCAACCTTCTCACAATTCGAGTGTATATCCTACTCGCATAGTAACCACTAACATTAATATAATATCATATTAGTCATTACATAAAACATATCCTTATCGAATAGACAAACATTATACCAAACCAATAAATATCAACTTACAATTCATGCTTCATAAATATACATACTATGGCCTTTCTATATAACCACACAACCACAACTCTATATATATAGCATAGTCTTATATATATATATACTAAACAAGAATCCATACACAACGTACGATTACTTACCGGTAATTCACAAACGAACCACATCATATATTGATCTCACATTGGGGTATTATTCCCGATCGAGCAAACAACCAATATTACGCAATACGCCATATAATGTATGTATGAATGCACATGAGCTAACGATTAAAGCGCGTACTCATAATAAGGGTAATAGTAGTAACGATATAGTTTACGTATATATATACAAGAATGTACCTTCCTATTTCGGATAGGTCTCAAAACTCCGCGACGGCCAACCGCCACGCGTGCACTGCTTCAAACTCTAGGCTGACCGTCACAATCTCTCTTGGAGCCACTGAATTGTTGACTAGTACTCCCAGACTGACTAACTTTCCTCTTCGGGCAATCTTTCTTCAAGTGAGTTCCGTCTCCACAATAGTAACACTTCCCAGTCTTTCCCCAACACCTATCCTCGGTGTGTCCTGTCCTCTTACAAAAGTTACATGTCAACACGTCACCTCGTCTTATCTCGAGTAGAAGTAGTAACACCACTCCGGCCGCCCGAATGCACCTTTCCTTGACTAACTGTTTGAGGTGTTGACCGCCTCCTCTTATCCTCAGGGCCCCTATTAGTCTTTGATATTTTCCTTCGAGCGTACTCCTCGATGTCCAGCTCCATCGCATACGCGCGATCCACAGCCCCTTGGTAATCCGTAAGTAGTAACGGAATAAGCTGCCTACGATAATTCGTCTTCAGGCCTTTCACAAACCTCTCGGTCTTCTTAGCCTCATCTGGCACCAAGTAACTACAGTAACGAGCCAACTCCATAAACTTTGTTGAATACTGAGCCACGGTCATATCTCCTTGTTCTAACATTAGGAATTCCATCTCTCCTCTTTCTCGAGTTACTACCGGACCAAACCGTACCATAAACTCCTTGACAAAGTTTTCCTGCACTCGAGGCACTCCATGCCGTCTCCAATGATCTCAGATTTCAAGCCACCAATGCTCGGCCGCACCATCCAACCTAAACACCGCTAAGGTAACCTTCTCCTCCGATGTACAACCCAAACCGCAAAGATATTCTCCATGCTTTCTAGCCAATGTTTCGCCTCACATAGTATCTCGGCTCTCCATCGAAACTTTCCTTTAAACTTCAAGAATTTCGCAAGGACAGAGTCGCTCTTCCAGCCCAAACATCTTTTGAGGAGTCACACGCGATCGCTTTACATTCTCTCCCCTCTCGCCGCCACGAGCCGCATCCCAACCGGGTCTACTAGAACTAGCTCCACGCCAAGTTCCCGACATAATACGCCTACAAAGAACACTCGCCGTTAATAACTCAACAATAAACCCAACCCAAACAAGGCCAAGGAACCTATCCCGGCGAAATAGCTAACCTATAGCTCGATACCAATCGGTGACACCGAATCTCGAACTCCAATGCGGAATCCTAAGGTCGTGCCGTCAAGACAAGCTAAAATCGGACAAGCACCCGCTAAGCGTAGTAGTGCGAGTCCGAGTTGAAATAACAAACACTAAACAGAATGAAAAGCCATAACGGCAAAACCGAATAACCAAAAACTAAAATCAGGAAGCAAATCACAAGTGGGACCAAAGCCTATAATTATAAACTAAGGATTACAAGGCTGAGAGACAACTATCTCTCGACAAATCTACGACTCGCGTGACGCAACATTGCGCACGTACAACAAACCATCGGCAACTAAAGGCCGGCGAAGCAACAAGAACTCAACCTGATAAATAACAACTCAACGGCTATAACATGCCGGAGGAACAAATCAACTAAATGAATAAGATATACAAATTCTAACAACTAAACCCAAGTCTTACGACTAACGTCGTCGGAGATGACAATACCAACAATACTAGAACGAGTGAGCTAAAGCATGCTCGGAATAAAAAAAAGGGAACAACTCATAATAGATACAACAGCTCGACCAAACAAGTCGGCTACCAAAATAATACAATAACAAAATACTAACATAATCTACCCAAGTAAAGTCTACATAACTTTACAATCGTGTCTCACAAATACAAAATAACTTAATAATAATAAACCCAAGCTTAAAGCCCTAAGACCACCTTCTAGGAATCACTATCCGGCCGCCACGCCGTACTAACGGATCACCGCAAAAACTAAGGAAAACAAACACACGAAATGAGTCATAATGACCCAGTAAGTTACTAAATGCAATGTATGGCATAGCATGGCGTGGCATGGCATAATGCACAAGCATATATAAACTCATGGCATCTAAATCGTATATCAACAATAAACCTGTATTAAGTCATCAAGTATCATGAACTTCATAAATCACATATCACGTTATCTTTCATATGAGTGCTCATAGTAAGCCACATAAGGGATAGAGAAGATACCCAAATAGCTCCGTTGTTTTGCTCCTGCAATACACAATGTTACTAGTTCGTGCCACCGATGTTTTGTGAATTCATCGACTTTCATCGAGTTTTACTCGATATCATTAGCAAGCCAATGCAGCACTTATTGATACGGCAGGGGCTACTTCCCCCTGGGAAGGTGTGTGTGGAGTCCCTGCGGCGATCCATAGCGAGCACGAATCCCATAATTCGTGAAGTGATGCATGCATCGTCCCACCCTGACTTGATAAACAAACCAATTAATGCCAGCTGGACTCAATGCAATGCACAAGTAGATATTTACTCTCATGCTCAACAAGAACCAAGACCGTTCATAGCGGACATATCAAATCATGTAGGACATAAAGTTCTACACACCAAATTAACAATGCACATATTGTATACACTTAACAAATCCAACCAAAAATAGCATAACAAGTGTTCATTGCCCACAAATAGCATATAGATTGTTTTCCTTAGGGCCAATGAACCAAAATCAAAAGGGAGTAACTTACCTAGCTTGAGTGAAAACTCAAGAGAACACAAATCCGATCGGTGAAGTTGCTCTACTCGTCGAGGGCTTCAAGATTCCAAAGTTTGAAGGAAATCGGGTGGTTGGATCATCAAGGATCGAAGAGAGAAGAAGCTAGGGCTCAAGAGTCTCCCATGGAGTCTCTCTCTCTAACTCACGGTTTGTGGAAGAGAAATGAAGAGGATTTGGCTGAATTGGTGAAGGGTTAGGCTATTTATACTTCTCAACAACAAGGGCACAATAGACTTTTCCCAAATACACTTAGTAGAGATTAGGATAAATCAATCACTAATCGAACCTTAATTAACTTCTAACTAATGTTAGGACATGTTTAGGGTTAAGTATGAGAGGTTAGGAAGGGTTTAGAGGGGGTTTAATGAGGGTAGAATAGGTATAATTCGTCCAAACCCAAAACAGGGCAAAAATCCCGTAACGACAACAACTGGGGTTGAGGCGGGCGCCTCACCCTCTCCATCTCGCTGGGCTCACCCAGGCACAAATATGCTCTCGGTACTTGAGGCGGGCGCTCCAAGGTGCCAGGCGGGCGCCTCGGCTCCTGAACCTCCAAAACTTGGTCTAAACTTGATCTAAATGGTCCCAAACTTATGGGCAACCATTCTAAGGTCTAACCCTACACAAAACAAGTCTAAAACACACCCGAACAACTCCCGGAGCAACTCGGAGCGAAAGGGAAGAGGCGGCAACGTCTGCACGGCGAATGAACTTCAAATCGAGCGAGCAACGAAAGGAGACTTTTAAGACAAGTCTAAGGGCTAAAGAAGAAGCTTAAATACTTATAGGAAGTTGAATAAAAATTAGGGAAATAAGAATCCCAAAGGAGAGACGATTACGCGACTCGATTCCCGAACTACGCGATAGAGACGAACGCTATCTCCAAAACTTCCAAATCATCGCTAGACTTAAGGAACACTTCCAACTTGAAGTATAAGGCATCTAAACATGTTAATAAACCATCTAAAAGAGGTCTAGGACCCAAACCGAGGTCCTGAGACACAAAAGCAAAGCAAACCCTCAATCGCGTCGCATTCAGGCTATCGTCGAGTCACGACTTGTGACTTTAGCAAGTCAACAACTATATGAAGTCTCTATATAATGTTTTGGTCTTAATATGGTCTCTCAAACACATCTAGACCCTCTCGCAAACCAAGCATGCAGTCAACAAAGGAAGAAGTGCAAGTATAGCACGCAAACCGAGATAACCAAGGAGCGGGGCGTCACAATAATTCAGGCCAGAATGATGATGCTATTCATGTTGATCTTGCGGCGCAAGGCAATGAAGATTCTGCTACAGCCCACATTGTTTTCCGCTCCTATTCGTGCTGTTGACAATAAATCTGGCCAGCAAGATCCTGTTTTGAATCGGGCAGATGTGGATATGGTTGTTGAAGATCCCGAGCCCGTCAAGACTTCTGAGCCTTCCAACAGCACGGATGCCCCTTTGCGATCCTTTCAATCTCCTAATAAATTCGCAGCCTTAGAGGTAATTGAAGAGGAAGACCCTTGTACTAATTCGTTTGAGGCTTTGAATCTGGATGTTCCTATTAGCTTGAAGAAGCATCCCGGCATCCCTCCCACGGATCGTCTCACTCGTCGGCAAGCAGCTAAGCAATCCCAATCTGTTTCTTCCTCTCCTTTTCATGGATCTTAAAACTCTTTTTTGGAATGTGCATGGCATCGGGAACGATCCCACTATTGCTCGTTTAAAATTCCTTATTCGATCTCATAATATTTCTTTATTTGCTATTAGTGAACCAATGATTCCCAGGGATAGGATGGATTTAATTCTCAGGCAGCTTCATTGTAGATTCGGCTTCATTAATTTGTCCGGCTCTATATGGGTTTTTGTTAAGACAGCATTCACATGCCATATCTACTCCAACTCCGTTCAACAGCTTACTCTTCGCCTCAAGCATTTCTCATGGCCTTCTCATATTTATGTTACTTGGGTTTATGCCAAGTGTGATATTATTGATCGTCAAGATTTATGGAATGAGCTCATTGACATTAGTTCTTCTGTGGGAGATACTCCGTGGCTTGTCGGAGGTGATTTTAATATCATTTTGCATCCGTCCGAGAAATCTGGTGGTAATGGATGGGACCGCAGGGGGGCTCTGGATTTTCACTCTTGTTTATCGGCTTCTGGTCTCTCGGACCTAGGTTATTCTGGTACCCAGTTTACGTGGTGGAATAAACAGGATGGTGGTTCTACTATTCTTCAGCGTATCGACCGTTTCCTAGGTAATTGTGGGTGGCTTCACACGTTTCCTTCTTCATCTGTTCAGCATCTTAGTCGTACTTGCTCGGATCATGCTCCTATTTTGCTTAAATATTCGTGGGGTTTTCGATTGCAGCCTACTCCTTTTAGATTTCTCAACACATGGACTTCTCATTCCACTTTTTAGGATGTGGTGCGTTCCGCTTGGGGTGCTGCTTGTTCGGGTTGGCCTATGGTTCGGTTTGCTCTCAAGCTCAAGTCTGTCAAAAATGCCCTCCGTACTTGGAATAAAAATGTTTTTGGTAATATTTTTAATTCCCTGAAGGATGCCGAGGTTGAAGTTATGGAAAAGGAATTATTTTATGAGCTCAACCCTTCTTCAGATAATCGCTCTGCTCTGATGAAAGCTCAAGCTGATCATAGATCTTGTCTTTCTCGTGAGGAGGCCTTCTGGAAACAGAAATCGAGGATTAAATGGTTTCAGGAAGGCAATAATAATTCCAAGACCTTCCACTCTTCAGTTTTGCAGGCTCGTCGTCGTCTTTATATTCATGCTATTTGTAAGAGGGATGGTACTATTCTGGATCAGGAGAAAGATATTAAGCAAGAAGTTGTTGATTATTTTGAGGAACAACTTTCAGCTAGTCATCTTTGTGATAATTCCATGTTGAATGTGATTCCTCATCTTGTCTCTGAAGATTGGAATAAAGAGCTTTCTGCTGTGCCTTCTTTAGTTGAAGTTCGGTCCACAGTTAATGCTCTTAGCGGAGATAGTGCGGCGGGTCCAGATGGGTTCACAGGGTGTTTTTTCTCTTCTTGCTGGGATATTATTGGAGAAAATTTGCATCAGGCTATTTTGGAATTTTTCGCGGGGTTTTCTTTTCCCCGCTCTTGGACTAGTACCCTCATTAAGCTTATTCCTAAAGTTTTTTTTTTTAAACTATTTTTTTTAATGCCTTGAAAGGCTACAATTATATTTATATGATGCCTTTGGAATGGCTCGAACAATTGGTGTCTCTGGGGAGGCTTTGAACACCCGACCTCTCGGTTGAGAGTAGTTAAGTCCCAGGGTGCCTCTGGTAGGGCTTGAATACTCAACCTCTCCGTTAAGATAAGTGAGTAGCTAAATGGGGCCTTTGGATAAGGCTTTAACAACAACGATGCCTCTAAAGAGGCTTGAACACCCGACCTCTCTCTACTGAGAGTTGTAAAGTCCAGGGTGTCTCTAGTGAGACTCGAACACCCAACCTCTCCGTTAGGAGAAGTGAGCAGTACCAGTTGAGCTAGAGCTCTTTGGTGCTTTTTCCTAAAGTTGACAACCCCACTTCTTTTAAGGATTTTCGCCCAATAAGCCTCTGCAATTTCTGTAACAAGGTCGTCTCTAAACTCCTGGCTTCGAGACTCTCCAAAATTCTTCCTCACATTATCTCCAGCAATCAAAGTGCTTTTACTAAAGGCCGGGTCATTCAGGATAATATTCTGCTAGCTTAGGAGCTTATGTCTTTCTTGGGTAAGAAGGTTTCGGGGGCCAATATGGTTTTAAAATTGGATATGTCAAAAGCCATCGATAGGGTTTCTTGGTTCTTTCTCATTTCGGTGTTGCGTAAGTTTGGTTTCAGCGAGACGGTTATTGACCTTATTGGGCGTATCATTTCGGATAATTGGTTTTCGGTCCTTATTAATGGGTCTTCTTCTGGTTTTTTCCATTCTACTCGGGGTCTTCGCCAAGGGGATCCGCTGTCTCCCAGTCTCTTCATTATTGCTGTGGAGGTCCTTAGTCGCAGTCTTATTTATCTTCATGCTTCTCACCCTTCGTTGGCTTATTCCACTATTAGTGGTTGCCCGATTGTCTCGCATCTTGCTTTCGCGGATGACATTATTATTTTTTGTAATGGGCATATTCGGTCAATTTGTAAGAATGTGGCCCTTTTTTCGGAATATGAGAAAGTTTCGGGGCAGTTAATCAATGGTGCGAAGAGCAGTTTTTTTGTTTCCCCCCGGACTGCCTCTTCTCGGATACAAGATATGGCAGCTGCTCTTAATTTTCAGATAGGTTCTCTTCCTATCAATTACTTGGGTTGTCCTCTCTATATGGGTCGGAAGAAGAAAAATCTTTTTGACTCTCTTATTTTGAAGCTGCAAAACAAAATTGGTTCTTGGATTTGTAACTTTCTCAATCCAGCAGGCCGAATTACTTTGATAAACCATGTGTTGCATTCCATTTCCTCATATCACTTGGCTGTCCTGGATCCTCCTATGACTGTTATTAAAAGCATTGACAGGCTGTTTTCAAACTTCTTTTGGGGGCATGTTGAAGGCCGAAATAAAACTCATTGGGTGGCATGGTCTACTTGTTGTAAGCCTATTTCTCAGGGAGGCTTGGGTATTTTTTCAATGACAGATCTTCTTCACTCTTTCTCGATCAAACTTTGGTGGCGTTTTCGCACTCAAAAAAGTATTTGGAGTGATTTCCTGTCTGCTCGGTATTGTTCCAACTCTCACCCGGCTGTTGTTAATTCTAAGGGGTACAACATTTGGCGGCGTCTTCTCCAAACTAGACCCAAAGCCGAGCCGTATATTTTATGGATTATTGGTAGGGGGGACTGCTCGATTTGGAATGATCGTTGGCTGCCTGAGCT
The DNA here is from genome assembly GCA_013146195.2 of Codonopsis lanceolata. NCBI lineage: Eukaryota > Viridiplantae > Streptophyta > Magnoliopsida > Asterales > Campanulaceae > Codonopsis > Codonopsis lanceolata. The sequence goes on along the minus strand of CM028381.1, from coordinate 31,155,776 downwards.
GGTTCATAAGCCTCCTGATTCCAGGCTTTCCGTTGTTAAGGACTTATTCAATGCCGATTTCTCCCTTAATTCCGCTGCTGCGAATCTTTCGTCCCAGCTTATCCAGTTTATTGAGGAGGCTCATGTTCACCTTACTGCCGAGGATGACACTCCCTGTTGGGCTCTTAATGCAAATGGTAAGTTCTCCTTAAAGTCGGCTTCTTCCACCATTCAGACTGTTAGTTCCAGATTGTTATCATCGAAGTTTATTTGGCATTTTTGTTTGGAAGCTTCTGCTGAGTAGTCTCCCTTTAGATGAAGCTTTAATTAAGAAAGGAGTCTGCATGGCGTCTAAATGTTTATGTTGTTCAGCTCTTTCTTCATAAACTTTTGAGCATGTCTTTGTTGGTGGTGATGTAGCTGGTCCAGTCTGGTCTTTTTCCCATAATGTTTATGGCTTATCCCCTTCTGGCCTCTCTATTCGTCAAAGATGTATGTCATGGTGGTTGAAAGGGGGTTCTATTATTTATGTTGTTCTTCCGGCTATTATTTTGTGGAACCTTTGGAAGCATCGGAATGTTGCTCTGTATGAGGGCAATTGTAACTCAGTTGCTAGTGTTATTTGGAGCATTCAAAATGAGTTGCAGGGTATTCTTCAGGCTGCAAACTATAAAGGTTTGCGTTGGGATGGTCCTGCTTTAATTGTTGGCAAGTCTAAATTAATCTCTATTTCTTCTGTGGTTTGGTGTAAGCCTCCAAGTGGCATTGTTAAACTCAATACGGATGGTGGATCTAGGGGCAATACTGGTCTTAGTGGTGGTGGCGGTATTGTTAGAAATTCTGATGGTATTGTTCTGTTTGGCTATGCTCTCTTCTTTGGGCACTGTTCTAATACTGTTGCTGAAGCCCGTGCTCTTCTTCATGGTGTCCGCTGGTTGGCTGATAATGGGTTCCATAATTCCATTGTGGAGATGGATTCGGCTTGCATTTTTGGCTGTCTCTCTTAGGGTCATTCTCCTCCCGTGGAGCTGTGCTTATTTCATCCAGGCCTTTCTTGACTTGCAGAGACTTCATAATTTTTCTTTCGTGCACTGTTATAGAGAGTCCAACTCTGTGGCTGATAGCTTAGCTACTTATGCTATGGATAGGAGTCAAAGCTTTGATTTTCAGTCTCCTTCTGATATCCCTGGGGCTATCCGTGGTGATATCAGGTTGGATGTCATCGGTCTTCCTCGGCTTCGTATTGTTTAATGTTCAGTTTTGTAGTTAGTTTTCTCCTTTTTGCTTGGTTTATTCTATTTTCGCTCTTGTATTTTCTTTTCGAAGTAAGGCTCCTCTGTCCTCCCATTTATAAGGGCAAGGCTGGTTGTCCCCCTCAAGTTTGTACCTTTTTTTTCCTTTTAATAAAATCGTGCAGGGTGTCGCCCCTGTTTCCTAAAAAAGACAAAAAAAAAAGTGTCAAGTTTGTGTATATTTCTAAATATATTTTCATATCGATTATTTAACATGTAATTTGTAATTGTGTGTTTGTGTCAGCATGTGTGTCCTTTGGGCCTTGATCATTGCTGCAATTTTGTAGAATGCATGCATCTTTTTTTCTTTTTCTAGGTGATTTATTGTAAATTACTAGCTAATTGCAAAATGTGTAATATACGTTTAATTTATGTAATACGCTATATTTAGTTTCTATCATTCTAAAATTTTCTGCATAATTTTCTTTGCTCATTGCATTTTGATCGGATTGATCTCTATCACATGCAAAACTGCATAATGGTGGTATTTTGAAGAGTTTATATCCATAGTGTTTTTATCAAAATAAAAAAATGGATCAGTTATTCAATTACTCAGTACCGATTCACTTGGCTTTGTGTTCTGGATTCATCTATTGTTATTTACAATTAATATAACAAATATATTTACAACATTCAATTACCTTGATTTCAAATAATGATGAGTTTTTTTCCCCAATTCTAATAAATTGAAAAGTGATTAAAATGTGAAATCTATCGCTTTCAAGGCATCCGTCGGTTCCAATATAAATTGACAACTTCTAGAGTAAGCAATGCCCAAAGATTTCATTACTAACTATCCAAATTTAGTCTAAAAAATACAAACAAAATTGCTGTCATTTTTAGAAAGTATATTTTGGCATGAACATTTCCAAAAAAGGTGCACTTCTTTTTATATAGGCTAGTCAAGTGCACGCACCGTTGCACGCGCGTTGCACGCATGTTGCACGTGTTGTTAATGATTTTTTAGACTCAATTTTTATGGTAGGCAAAATGTACAAAGCCTTACTATATGGTATCGAATTACCATTCTTCTTTAATAGGTAGGTGTTCTGCATGTTAGTTAAATTTAACAAGTATATAGAGAGGGATTCTCTCGACTTTTGTAATCACTAATTAGTTAGTTAAAGGGTATCCCTCTCTTTCTGCCTTATTAAACCTAACTTATTTACTTTACCACCGTCATGGCTTACGGCCCGGCCCCATTCTGCTCCAGCTCCCTCTCTCCACCCATCCTCCTGCTCCTACTCCTGCTCCCGAGATCAATATCTTAGTCATACTTGGTCGGTCGAGTTCGCTCTTGTCGAATTCGATCATTATTTGGTATTGACGAGTAAATATCTACTTGTGCATTGCATTAAGTCCAGCTGGCACTATTTGGTTTGATTTTTATGTCAAGGTAGGACGATGCATCGCCTTCACGAATTGAGAGATTCGTGCTCGCTATGGATCGCCATACCTGGGACCTCACACACCTCTCCATTGTTGGCCGCAATGGGGAAGTAGCCCCTTTGCCGTAACAATACGTGCGTCACAGGCTGCTATTAGCCGGCGGAGTTCGGTATATCGATGCGAAGTCACGAGTATCGTAGTCACGATATTGGGTTAACAAATTTTATTGCAGGAGCTACGAAGTGGCCGTGCCTATATCATATCCTAATTGAGTGATTTATTTTCCCGCACTTACGTGAAGAATGTGCTAAGTGCTATATGATGATCATGTACCATAATTGTGATAAATGCCATGCTATAACATGAACATGCATTTTTAGTAACTTACTAAGTCTTTATGACTTACCCTATTTGTTTGTTTTGTTTTCCTTAGATCCGAGCCGAGGAGACGGTTCCCGCTAGATTCGCCTTACCCGCGTTTGGTTGCTAGCAAGCTAGAATGTTGTTCTTTTGGGACTTTTGTAGTTAGACTTTTAATTTGGGAAGGACGATGGGAATCAAGTCACTTAGACTTGACTTGGGATTTTGTTGTTGTAGTATAACTTAAATACTTGATACTCATAATCTTTTGTATGCCGACTTATATGTCAAGCTTATTTATATGTTATTGGTTCACTACAGTTCCTTTCGCTTAAGCTCTTCTAAAGTATTATTGTTGTTGTTGTCTCCGGCATGTTGTGGCCGTTGAGGATATTATATGCATGTGTTAAAATTGTAGGAGTAGTTGTTGGGTTCCGGCTGTAACGTCGCCGATGACTTGTTTATTTTAAGTTATTTTCCGGCCAAGTGTAGCCGTGTTGTTATTTGTATGCGATGTTACGCCACGTGAATTTTATTATCCTACCTGCGCATGCTTACTTGAGTTTATTTGGGCGGTCCGACTTGGGGTTTCGCATTGGAATCCGGGTCGGGGTGCCACAGTTGGTATCAAAGCTATAGGTTAGTTGTCGACCATGATAGGTTCCATGGCCTAGGTGGGTTGGTTATTTGTGTGTTGATTCTAACGTCGAGTGAATTCTTGTAGGGGTTCGATGGAGAATCCTAGGGATGGCAATGGCCGTGGTAGAGGTAGGCCCGTGAGAGGTCCCGGCCGAGCTCGAGTCGAGTACCACCGCCACGTAATCCGGTGGGTCCGGATATGGCGAGTTACACCGTAGATTGATGGCTTTCCGGCAAGGGCAGCCGGGGGCAGGTCAAGCCGAGGGAGCACCACCACCTCCACCTCGTCAGAGGAAGTTGTACCACCACCGAGACCAAGGAATGACACCACTCTTTTAGAGAGATTCCTTAAGTTGAAACCTAGTACATTTCTTGGGGAGCTGAAACCTAGGGAGGCTGAGTTGTGGATGGAAGAGATGATCAAGGTCCTATCTATGTTGGGATGTACCGATGAGGAGAGAGTCATGCTAGCGACATTTAAGTTCAAGGGAGCCGCCGAGCATTGGTGGAATGTGTTGAAGGAAAGTTGGGAGATGCAACAGGTTCCTATTACTTGGGCTAATTTTGAAAGGGAGTTTAAAAATGAGTATGTGTCGGATGTGGTTCGCAACAAGAGGGAGAAAGAATTTTATGATCTTGAGCAGTAGCATGATCAGAAGGAGTATTCGCGAAGTTCACCGAATTGAGCCGTTATTGCACGCATTTGATTCCTACCAAGCACGGAGGACACATAAGTTTGTTAAGGGGTTGAGAACTGAATTTAGGAAGCAAATTTTAGCACTTAAGCTCACTGATTATCGGAGTGCAGTTGATCGGGCGTATGAGGTGGAGCAGGATATTGAGGATCACCAAAGCAAGAATAATTCTAGTAATGCACGACAGTCTACTCAGAACACTAATCAGGGAAATAATTCAGGTAACAGAAGGGGATACCAAGGAAACCGCGATAGGAGAGGTGGAGGCCAAGGTAGGCCACAGTCTGGGAAGCAAGGCAACAATACTTCTTCATCTCAGGGCAACAAGGTCAACAGAAGTTGAGTATGACTTGCGCTATTGTCGAAGCTAGGACACACAGTTGATTGGTGTTGGGCAAAGCTAGGAAAGTGTACTCTTTGTTGAGATGGTACTCATTTTAGGAAGGAGTGCCCGAAAGCTGGGGCAGCTCAACCGGGGAATGTGGCTCAGTCTGGAGCCAAGAGAAGTGTAGATGGGAAACCCAAGTTGCGGGGGTGTGTTTGCGCTTGATCGCGAGGTTCTCTACTGGCAAATGATAGGAGGTACTCTTTCTATATTTGATCATAAGGCTCGAGTTCTCATAGATCCAGGGTCTTCACATTCTTATGTTACTTCGCACTTTGTTGAGAATCTATGCGTACTGCCTCAACCTTTGCCATATTTGCTTGAAGTGTCTACCCCGCTTGGGGAATATATGCTCGCATCTGAAGTGTTTAAATCTTCTGATGTATTGGTGGATGACCACACTTTGCATGTGGACTTGGTAGTTCTACCTATACGTGATTTTGATGTGATTCTCGGTATGGACTGGTTATGTGCTTATCATGCTTTAGTTGACTGCCATAAAAAGCAGGTTACTTTTTCTATGCCAGGTGTGCCTGAATTTACATTTGTGGGTGATCATGCATCAAGTGGCTTGCATTTTATTTCTGCTGTAAGGGCTAGAAAATTATTGTCTCAAGGGTGTATGGGTTATCTTGCATGCGTTGTTGATAAGAAGAAGTCTTCACCAAAATTAGAGGAGGTTTTGGTAGTATGTGAGTTTCCCGATGTATTTTCTACCGACCATACTATGCCACCCGATAGAGAGATAGAATTTTGTATTGAGCTTATTCGGGGGACTTCACCAATTTCTAAGGCACCGTATAGGATGGCGCCCGCGGAGCTTAAGGAGTTGAAAATTCAGTTGCAGGAAGTCCTAGAGATTGGCTTTATTAAACCGAACATGTCGCCTTGGGGCGCACCGGTCTTATTTGTGAGGAAGAAAGATGGGAGTTTGAGGTTATGCATAGATTATCGGGAATTGAATAAGGTGACCATTAAGAATAAGTATCCACTACCCCATATTGATGATCTTTTTGACCAATTGCAAGGGTCGATTGTGTATTCTAAGCTTGATTTGAGATGGGGTTACTATCAATTGAAGGTTAGAGAGGAAGACATTCCAAAGACGGCTTTTCGCACTAGATATGGGCACTTTGAATTTGTAGTGATGTCGTTTGGGTTGACAAATGCGCCAGCGGTGTTTATGGATTTGATGAATCGTGTCTTTCATAGCTATCTTGATTGTTTCATGGTAGTCTTTATTGATGATATCCTAGTGTATTCGAAATCTCGGGAGGAGCATGAGAAACACTTGAGGATTGTCTTATCTATTCTTCGAGAGAAACAACTTTATGCAAAGTTTAGCAAATGTGCCTTTTGGCTTGAGGAAGTATCATTTTTGGGGCATATCGTTTCTAGCGCCGGATAGTCAAGTGATCCTTCTAAGGTTGAAGCGGTGATGAATTGAAGAGACCTAGTTCGCCATCGAGGTTCGTAGTTTCGGGTCTAGCGGGTTATTACCGGAGGTTTATTGAGGGATTTTCTCGGATTGTGACTCCTATTGTGACGACCCGACCCGGATCTCAATACGAGATCCCAAGGTCGTGCCATCAGGACAAACTAAGAGACAGACAAGCACCTGCTAAGCATAATGGTGCGAGTCAAAAGACGAGCCAACCAAATTCACGACAGAAGGTAAAGCCATAACGGCAATACAAAAAATAAAAACCAAAACCTGCGGAAGCAAAACCATAATGGGACCCGAGCTATCAAGCTCCTAAATATAAACAACCAAAGAGATAGTAAATCTCTCGGCCCAAAAATTCGACACGCGTGACGCAACATTAGACACGCACAACAAACCATCGGCAACCAAGGCCGGCAACAAGCAAAATCCCAACCTGATAAACAACACTCAACGGCTATAACATGCCGGAGGAACAATTCAACTATAATAATATAATATCACTGCTAGACCACCAACCAAGATCTCACGACTAAAACTGTCGGAGATAGGAACAATAATAATACAAACTAGAATAAACGAGCCACACATGCTCGAAACGACAACGGAAATAATCTCTAAGGATACAAAGGCTCGGCTATACTACCGGCTCCCAAATACACAACATAAATATAATACTACAATCTACCCAAGTAAAGTCTACATAACTTTACATCCGAGTCTCACCGAAAAACAACAATAATAATAATAATAAATAGCTCCAAGCTTTTGACTTGGAAGACCACCTGCTAAAATTCGCAATCTGAAGCCGCTGCGCGTACTAACGGGATCACTGCACACACTAGGGAAAACAATCACACGGAGTGAGCCATAATGACCCGAAGTTTCTAAATGCAACATGAGGCATATTATGACATGGCATGGCATAAATGCATAAACATATAAAATCATGGTATCATGCTAGTATACCATCATGAAACATGTACTTAATTTTTAAAGCGCATAAACTCACATAACCAAGTAGCATCTTATTTTTCATATAAATGCTCATAAATAATCATGCGTAACAGTAAATGTAATCAAACCGTTACAATCAAATCCGGGTTCAAAACCCAACCAACTTACCATGAGATCAAATCTCAGACCAAGATCCGGGCTCAATTCCCAATCAATCATACCCTGGGGTTTCCTCCCCAATTAATCACAACTCATCAGATTTCCTTTAATGAGTACTCGTTACATTCATCCAGTCTCCGGATGAGAAATGAGAGCTCGATGTCAGGCTAGGTGGCATAACTCGAGATCACATCCCACTATTGGCCAAATAGTGAGAAAGAGAAAGGAACCAATGCAACGATTCATAGCGATTGTTCCCAAAGACTATGAATCGTCCCATTGCCGACACAACAACCAAACCCGCCAGCTGGACTTTAAACCAAACCATCAAGCAAATATTTACTTGCATAAACCAATGAGACCAAATTCATTATTATCGGGCTCATTAAATCATGTAGGACATAATGCTCTACAACAACTCATAAACCATGCACATAATTGCACATAAACAAATAGGGCATAATGCTCCACAAAATCCCATAATCCATGCACATATTTGCATATAACCACGTAGGACATAACACTCTACGAAATCTCATAAACCATGCATATAATTGCATAAAATCAAGTAGGACATAATGCTCTACCAAACATCATGAATAATGCATATATTTGCATATAACCATTGTGTTCAACTAACTTACAAGTTTAGTTCAAGAAACTACTTTATTGAGGTATTCATTATTCCTCAAGTCATTAACCCATTCAAGCATAGCTTACAAGCTTAATAAAATATAATGTGAGGTCTTCCATAATCCTCAACTCAAACCAAAACAAGACTACTACGCTAGTCTCAAAATATCCACAATTCAAGACTTATTATTTTAGTCTTTTATTTTAAGTACACCGGACTCAATCATAGTCCTAATCGTCATACATGATCGATAACACCAACACCATACTTAAAACATCTTGACTACTCCGTAGTCACTTTCTCACAATTGTTTTCATATACACGCAACAAAAATCCTTGAGAAGAGGATTCTATCTTAATCTTCTCTTAAATATTCTCGTGACCTTATTTGGGCCTCCATTGTCCCATGCTCTAACAAGCATGCTTAAAATATATTTCTAGTTCATCTCCATAACATAATTGTCGCCATAGGACACAACCAAAAACCCGGTGTGCACAAACATAACCCAAACAAACCCAAACATTGTAGGGTTTTAACCCAAGGCTCTTTATCATTTTATTAGCCTTATAACGACTCCGTTGAGTCTTACTAACACATTTCATTCTTTATGTGTTTTATAACTCCACACCGAAATATTTCATTAAAGTTCACAACCAAATCCCAATAGTCGTTCGGGCTTAATTCCCAAGACTAAAAATCCATAAAGTTTATCGTAATTATAATTTCATTTAAAGTTTGGAGACTAAGCATTTCACAACATTAATCAAACGAAATCCAATCATCGTAGGATTTCAACCCAAGCTTGTTTAGCACATTATCGAACTTATAATGACTCCGTTGAGTCCAATTTACACTTTCCAAAATTTAGGGCATAGAAGCCATGGTCCTCAATAACCTCTATATTCGCAACTAACGTCAATAGCCATCTTCCCAAGTTCGTTTAACTCACATAAACCCAACAAAACATTTATCAATGCGACATAGAACGAATTTGCCAATTTGTGCATAATTTCCTTTAAGTCACCTTACCAATCATAATTCCCAATTCATGATTAAATTATACAACATGGTTTAATATACTCTAATAAGCATATAAAACATAGTAATCAAGCTCCCAACAATAATTTGCAAGCTAAACCATAATTAGGGCAAAACACCCTCCAAGTATCTCTCCCAAATCAACTTCAATACTCATAGATAATCAACATAATCAAGTTCAATAGACCATTAAACACTTGAATTTCATATAAATCAAGGTCTCACATAGGTCCAACCAAGCTCTATCATCAATTTGAAACCTAGGGTTCATGGCATCTTCTACAAACCCTAACAATGGCTTCCATTGACCTCACATAGCACAAATGATTGTTTCCCTAGGGTCAATGGAGCCCAAAAGAAGGAGAAAGAGGGTAGAAACTTACCTCAAATCAGCCCCTTCAAGTCACAATCCCGAAATTCTTGGTGTTGGGTGTTGTTCTCTTCAATCCCTTCTTCAAAACTATGGTGTAGCTTGAGAAATGAAGGTCCCAAGCTATGACCTCCAAGATTGGGCACTCAAGAACCCTAAAAATCTCCTCTCTCAAGCTCTCCCACGTTTTTGTGAAGTGTAGGCAGAAAATGAGAGGTTTAAGTGGTGTTTTGTGGCTTATATATGATAGAGAGTAAGTGGGTGTAGGTTAGATTAATGGGGATGTTTCTCTCAAATTACCCACACTAATTCCCCTCTAAAACACCAATAGATGGTTAGGACATGTCTTAGGTTAGTTAGGAGGGTTTAGGAGTGGGTTAGGATAGGTTTGGGTGGGGTTAGGATAGACCAATTGCCAAAATACCCAAAAATTCCCGAAACAGGGCCAGGACACCATGCGGTCGCATGGTGTCTAAGCAATGCGAGCGCTTCATAGGGTTTTATGCCCTTGGTGAGTTTTGTGAAGTCTTCGACGAGTACGGTCCTTTCCGCATGCAACCGAAAGCCTTAAAGCTTCGAAATGGCCTATGATTTAACCTTTAAAGTTCTCAAACACTAAACTAAACCATCCAAGTCTCAAAACACTTTTAAAGTAGGTCTAAAACCCTCAGAACAACTCCCGAAACAACCCGGAGCAAAACCGACGCAAGGCGCGACATCTCGCTAACGAAACGTCGAATGAGACCGCAAACCGACGGGTAATAACCCATGATTGTAAACACCTATTAGGGCTACAAAATAGGCCTGAATGCCTCCCAGATGATGAACAACAGATAGGGGAAATAGGCTCCCGAAAGACGAGACGTTCGCCCGGCTCAATCTCAAACTACGCGATAAGGAGAATTGCTATTCTCGAGGCGTCAAAACTTCACGAGACTTATGGAATACATCCAATTAGAATTCTAACACATCTAAACATGTTATTTAATCATCATGTAAAGATCTGGGACCAAATCGAGGTCCAGAACACCAAATCCGAATAAACTCTCAATCGCGTCGCATTTCGACTATCGTCGGGTTACGACTTTTGACTTTAACAAGTCAACCACTATATGAAATTTCTTAAAAGTGTTTTAGTCTTAATGTGATCTCTCATACACATTTAGACTCTCTCACAGCCAAACGATAAATCAACCAAAGAAGAAATGTGAGCATTGCACGCAATTCAAGCTAACCGGGAATCAGGATCTTACATCCTCTCCCCCTTAAAAAGAATTCGTCCCGAATTCTAAACCGTATCTCAAACCAATGCCAGGTCATCACCTTAACATAGAATACCCAGACACTGCTACGGTGTCTCACAATCCCGAGTAAACACTCAATGCTCAAAAACCATTAACCTAGACTCAGTCTCCGAGTCTACCATCACAATAACCAAACCAAGTATATGAGGATCAAACTACCGTGATCCAAACTCAGTTTTCAAAACCTCTCATAGGCACCCAACATTAAACTCTCTTTAGATTGAAAATATTATGACTCGTATTCGAGTCGCGAAAACACATATGAACAATACTAATCAAACTTGTACAGAATCCCCAACATTTAACATGAAACAAGTTCAAGCACATCATAACCTTCCACTACGGAAACTATGTGTTCCGGGGCACATCATAAAATTCGTGCATAACAGACCTTAAGTCACAAGAAGTAATAATTGCCTATAGAGCAATTTTCAACCAATCAAAGACAATCAAGCTGACATTCCAAGCCACGCAAATAATACTCGCGATTTCCCTATCGCGGGTAAAACACATAAGAGCACAACAATGAAATGTTTTGAAAATTCTTTTCATTTAAGTCCATTCCTTTTGGCAATGGGTATAGTCGATTCTACCACAATTCATACCAATCCTAGTCCAACAACGATCACTTTTGATCACCAATTTAGGGTACCGGCTAAATTGGATATTCAAAAGCTTTCGTTAAGGATCTGAGGTTCATGATAAAAAGGTTTTTAAGCATCCTTTTTAATAGTCTCCTATGCTAAGGAAATGAATGAGCAGGAGATAACAATTTATGAAATGCGAATTTAATATATCACAATGTAGATGCATCAAGTAGGTGTTCCCTACAACTAATGCACATAACTGAATAAAATCAAGTCAAGTAACAAGGTCTATTACCTTGACAAACAACAACCATATTTTACCACTAAACTCGTGCACCTAGCACGCAACCATGAAAACTCGCTAGAAGTCACCACGTATCGACTCGGCTACTAGTAGTCGTAACGTCTATACTTCACAAATCCAACCTTTCTTAAGCTCTAGACCAAGTCTACAACAGACGTATATTCTAACGTCCCCAAAACACTAAAACTTCAACAAAATTGTGGTGAAACATCATACTTGTTCACGCACTAAAATCAATCCATAGATCGCAACACTTAACTTTCGCACTTATCGAGTGTATCCTACTCGCATAATAATCATTAACAATATTATAGATGTATATTATTCATCATCTTAAACATATCCCCATAGGATATACAAACCTCATATCAAACCAATAAATATCATCATACAATTCATGCTTCATATATATACATATATATACGAATATTCATACCCCGGCTCTTAATATAGGCCGACAAAACCGTAACCCCATAAAACCATTGGTTACTATCATCGTAACACAAATTCATCCTCAATGCTCTTTATATATAGTATAGTCCTATAAATATATAGACTACACAAGAATCCACAAACCATGTGTGATTACCTACCGGCAATTTACAAGTCAAACAATATCATATACCAACATCACATTGGGGCTTTATTCCCAATCAAGCAATAAACCAATAATATGCAATACACCATGCAATGTATGTATGAATGCACATGAGCTACCGATAAGACGTGTACTCATAATAACAATAATAGTATCAACGGTATAATATATATACGAGAATATACCTTCCTATTCGGATAGGTTTCAAACTCCGCAATGGCCAACCGCCACGCGCACACGACCTCAACCTCTAGGCCGACCATCACCATCTCTCTTGGAGCCACTAGATTGTCGACTAGTACTCCCAGACTGATTAACCCTCATCTTCGGGCAATCTTTACGAACATGATCACCGCCACAAGCAAAGCACTTTCCTGCCTTGCCCCAACATTTGTTCTCGGCATGTCCTGTCCTCAAACAAAAATTACATACCAACTCGCCGCCTCGTCGTCTCCGACTAGAGGTAGGAACATCACTCTGTCTACCAGTACGTGTGATTCCTTGATTAACTTTCTGAGGTGCTAATTGCCTCCCAATATTATCATCACTCTTAATAGCTCTCGAGGTTCTCTTTTGAGCATATTCCTCGAAGTCTAACTCCATCGCATAAGCACGATCCACAGCATCTCGGTACTCTGTGAGCTGTAAGGGAATAAGCTGCCTACGATACTTCATCTCTAGGCCTTTTACAAACCGGTGGGTCTTCTTAGCCTCATAGCCTCACTACTAGTAACCACGATGCAGCCAACTCGTGAACTGAATCTTGAGCCATCATATCTCTTTGTTCTAGCGCAATAAATTCCATTTCTCTTCTCCATGCTTTCTAACCAATGTTCGGCTTTAGAAGCATCGGGCTCTCCATCAAGGCCCTCAGGTTCCAACTTCAAGAATCTCCCAAGTATAGTGGAATCATTCTCCTCTCTAACCATTTGTTGAGGATTCACACGAGGATCATTAACATTTTCTCCTCTCTCATAACCACGAGCGGTACCCGAACGAGGTCTACTAGAACTAGCTCCACGCCAAGCTCCTGACATAATATATCTACAAGGAACACTCGACGTTAAAAATCTCAACAATAAACCCAACCCAACTAGGCCAAGGAACCTATCTGGCGAAATAGCTAACAATAGCTCGATACCAATCGGATCTCAATACGAGATCCCAAGGTCGTGCCATCAGGACAAACTAAGAGACAGACAAGCACCTGCTAAGCATAATGGTGCGAGTCAAAAGACGAGCCAACCAGCTCACGACAGGAAGGTAAAGCCATAACGGCAATACAAAAAATAAAAACCAAAACCTGCGGAAGCAAAACCATAATGGGACCCGAGCTATCAAGCTCCTAAATATAAACAACCAAAGAGATAGTAAATCTCTCGGCCCAAAAATTCGACACGCGTGACGCAACATTAGACACGCACAACAAACCATCGGCAACCAAGGCCGCAACAAGCAAAATCCCAACGATAAACAACACTCAGCGGCTATAACATGCCGGGAGGAACAATTCAACTATAATAATATAATATCACTGCTAGACCACCAACCAAGATCTCACGACTAAAACTGTCGGAGATAGGAACAATAATAATACAAACTAGAATAAACGAGCCACACATGCTCGAAACGACAACGGAAATTATCTCTAAGGATACAAAGGCTCGGCTATACTACCGGCTCCCAAATACACAACATAAATATAATACTACAATCTACCCAAGTAAAGTCTACATAACTTTACATCCGAGTCTCACCGAAAAACAACAATAATAATAATAATAAATAGCTCCAAGCTTTTGACTTGGAAGACCACCTGCTAAAATTCGCAATCAAAGCATACTAAACGGGATCACACACTAGGGAAAACAATCACGGAGTGAGTCATAATGACCCAGTAAGTTTCTAAATGCAACATGAGGCATATTATGACATGGCATGGCATAAATGCATAAACATATAAAATCATGGTATCATGCTAGTATACCATCATGAAACATGTACTTAATTTTTAAAGCGCATAAACTCACATAACCAAGTAGCATCTTATTTTTCATATAAATGCTCATAAATAATCATGCGTAACAGTAAATGTAATCAAACCGTTACAATCAAATCCGGGTTCAAAACCCAACCAACTTACCATGAGATCAAATCTCAGACCAAGATCCGGGCTCAATTCCCAATCAATCATACCACGGGTTTCCTCCCCAATTAATCACAACTCATCGATTTCCTTTAATGAGTACTCGTTACATTCATCCAGTCTCGGATGAGAAATGAGAGCTTCGATGTCGCTAGGCTAGGTGGCATAACTCGAGATCACATCCCACTATTGGCCAAATAGTGAGGAGAAAGGGAACCAATGCAACGATTCATAGCGATTGTTCCCAAAGACTATGAATCGTCCCATTGCCACACAACAACCAAACCCGCCCGGTGGACTTTAAACCAAACCATCAAGCAAATATTTACTTGCATAAACCAATGAGACCAAATTCATTATTATCGGGCTCATTAAATCATGTAGGACATAATGCTCTACAACAACTCATAAACCATGCACATAATTGCACATAAACAAATAGGGCATAATGCTCCACAAAATCCCATAATCCATGCACATATTTGCATATAACCACGTAGGACATAACACTCTGAAATCTCATAAACCATGCATATAATTGCATAAAATCAAGTAGGACATAATGCTCTACCAAACATCATGAATAATGCATATATTTGCATATAACCATTGTGTTCAACTAACTTACAAGTTTAGTTCAAGAAACTACTTTATTGAGGTATTCATTATTCCTCAAGTCATTAACCCATTCAAGCATAGCTTACAAGCTTAATAAAATATAATGTGAGGTCTTCCATAATCCTCAACTCAAACCAAAACAAGACTACTACGCTAGTCTCAAAATATCCACAATTCAAGACTTATTATTTTAGTCTTTTATTTTAAGTACACGGACTCAATCATAGTCCTAATCGTCATACATGATCGATAACACCAACACCATACTTAAAACATCTTGACTACTCCGTAGTCACTTTCTCACAATTGTTTTCATATACACGCAACAAAAATCCTTGAGAAGAGGATTCTATCTTAATCTTCTCTTAAATATTCTCGTGACCTTATTTGGGCCTCCATTGTCCCATGCTCTAACAAGCATGCTTAAAATATATTTCTAGTTCATCTCCATAACATAATTGTCGCCATAGGACACAACCAAAAACCCGGTGTGCACAAACATAACCCAAACAAACCCAAACATTGTAGGGTTTTAACCCAAGGTTCTTTATCATTTTATTAGCCTTATAACGACTCCGTTGAGTCTTACTAACACATTTCATTCTTTATGTGTTTTATAACTCCACACCGAAATATTTCATTAAAGTTCACAACCAAATCCCAATAGTCGTTCGGGCTTAATTCCCAAGACTAAAAATCCATAAAGTTTATCGTAATTATAATTTCATTTAAAGTTTGGAGACTAAGCATTTCACAACATTAATCAAACGAAATCCAATCATCGTAGGATTTCAACCCAAGCTTGTTTAGCACATTATCGAACTTATAATGACTCAGTTGAGTCAATTTACACTTTCCAAAATTTAGGGCATAGAAGCCATGGTCCTCAATAACCTCTATATTCGCAACTAACGTCAATAGCCATCTTCCCAAGTTCGTTTAACTCACATAAACCCAACAAAACATTTATCAATGCGAAATAGAACGAATTTGCCAATTTGTGCATAATTTCCTTTATGTCACCTTACCAATCATAATTCCCAATTCATGATTAAATTATACAACATGGTTTAATATACTCTAATAAGCATATAAAACATAGTAATCAAGCTCCCAACAATAATTTGCAAGCTAAACCATAATTAGGGCAAAACACCCTCCAAGTATCTCTCCCAAATCAACTTCAATACTCATAGATAATCAACATAATCAAGTTCAATAGACCATTAAACACTTGAATTTCATATAAATCAAGGTCTCACATAGGTCCAACCAAGCTCTATCATCAATTTGAAACCTAGGGTTCATGGCATCTTCTACAAACCCTAACAATGGCTTCCATTGACCTCACATAGCACAAATGATTGTTTCCCTAGGGTCAATGGAGCCCAAAAGAAGGAGAAAGAGGGTAGAAACTTACCTCAAATCAGCCCCTTCAAGTCACAATCCCGAAATTCTTGGTGTTGGGTGTTGTTCTCTTCAATCCCTTCTTCAAAACTATGGTGTAGCTTGAGAAATGAAGGTCCCAAGCTATGACCTCCAAGATTGGGCACTCAAGAACCCTAAAATCTCCTCTCTCTCAAGCTCTCCCACGTTTTTGTGAAGTGTAGGCAGAAAATGAGAGGTTTAAGTGGTGTTTTGTGGCTTATATATGATAGAGAGTAAGTGGGTGTAGGTTAGATTAATGGGGATGTTTCTCTCAAATTACCCACACTAATTCCCCTCTAAAACACCAATAGATGGTTAGGACATGTCTTAGGTTAGTTAGGAGGGTTTAGGAGTGGGTTAGGATAGGTTTGGGTGGGGTTAGGATAGACCAATTGCCAAAATACCCAAAATTCCCGAAACAGGGCCAGGACACCATGCGGTCGCATGGTGTCTAAGCAATCTGAGCGCTTCATAGGGTTTTATGCCCTTGGTGAGTTTTGTGAAGTCTTCGACGAGTGCGGTCCTTTCATGCAACCGAAAGCCTTAAAGCTTCGAAATGGCCTATGATTTAACCTTTAAAGTTCTCAAACACTAAACTAAACCATCAAGTCTCAAAACACTTTTAAAGTAGGTCTAAAACCCCTCGAGAACAACTCAGAAACAACTTGGAGCAAAACCGAAGCGCAAGGCGCGACATCTCGCTAACGCGTCGAATGAGACCGCAAACCGGCGGGTAATAACCCATGATTGTAAACACATATTAGGGCTACAAAATAGGCCTGAATGCCTCCCAGATGATGAACAACGAGATAGGGAAATAGGCTCAGAAAGCGAGGCGTTCGCCGGCTCAATCTCAAACTACGCGATAAGGAGAATTGCTATTCTCGAGGCGTCAAAACTTCACGAGACTTATGGAATACATCCAATTAGAATTCTAACACATCTAAACATGTTATTTAATCATCATGTAAAGATCTGGGACCAAATCGAGGTCCAGAACACCAAATCCGAATAAACTCTCAATCGCGTCGCATTTCGACTATCGTCGGGTTACGACTTTTGACTTTAACAAGTCAACCACTATATGAAATTTCTTAAAAGTGTTTTAGTCTTAATGTGATCTCTCATACACATTTAGACTCTCTCACAGCCAAACGATAAATCAACCAAAGAAGAAATGTGAGCATTGCACGCAATTCAAGCTAACCGGGAATCAGGATCTTACACCTATGACTAGATTGACGCAAAAGAATATGCCATTTGTTTGGAGCGAGAAATGTGAGGCTAGTTTCCAAGAGCTTAAGAAACAGTTGACGACGACACCTATTTTGGCCTTGCCTAGTGAAGGAGATAATTTTGTGATTTATAGCGATGCTTCTAAGGAATGTTTGGGGTGTGTGCTGATGCAAAATGGTAGAGTTATCGCCTATACGTCGAGGAAATTGTCTACCCATGAACAGAATTACCCGACACACGATTTAGAGTTGGCTGCGATTATTTTCGCGTTGCATAAATGGAAGCACTACTTGTATGGGGACTAAGTTTGAGATATTCACCAACCACAAAAGCTTGAAGCATTTGTTTTCTCAAAAAGAGTTGAACATGAGGCAAAGAAGATGGATGGAGAAACTAAAAGATCATGATTGTACTATTTTGTATCATCCGGGGAAGGAAAATGTAGTAGCGGATGCCTTGAGTAGGAAAGTTCATATGTCTTGTCTGATGGTTAGAGAATGGAAGATGTTGGAAGATTTGCGAGATTGGGGTCTTAGCATTTATGATAGAGGTGTAATTTTTGCAAATGTTCGTGCTACGCCAGTTTTATTTGGAAAGATTAAAGAAGCGCAAGGGATTGATCCGGAGTTGAGGAAGATTATTGATGGGTTGGCTGAGAATGTATCACCTGATTTTGTGATTAATAGTGAGGGTACTTTGACATTTCGAGGTAGAATTTGTGTTCCTGCTAATAATGAATTGAAGAGGCAAGTTCTTGATGAGGCTCATAAAACGAGGTATACCATTCACCCGGGGAGCACGAAGATGTATTTGGATTTGAAAAGGCAATTTTGGTGGAAAGGCATGAAGAGGGAAATTGCGGAGTATGTATCGAAGTGTTTGACTTGTCAACAGGTTAAGGCTGAACATCAAAGGACTGCGGGATTTCTACAACCACTTGAGATTCCTGAATGGAAATGGGAGTTTATTACTATGGATTTCGTGACAGGGTTACCGCACACGCATAGAGGATTTAATGCAGTATGGGTTATAGTTGACAAATTGACTAAGTCTGCACAGTTCATCCCGATTGCGATCACTTATTCATTGACTCAGTTGGCAGCCTTGTACATTCAGGAGATCGTTAGACTTCATGGTGTACCTGTGAGTATTGTGTCCGATAGAGATCCAAGGTTCACATCCAGATGTTGGCAATCGTTGCAAGAGGCTTTGGGGACCATATTAGACTTCATACAACTTTTCATCCTCAAACGGATGGTCATTCCGAGCGTTTGATTCAGATTTTGGAGGACATGCTTCGAGCTTGTGCCGTGGATTTTAAAGGAAGTTGGGACTCTCATTTACCCTTGGCGGAATTTGCGTATAATAATAGTTATCAAAAGAGCATAAAGATGGCGCCGTATGAAGCATTGTATGGGCGTAAGTATAGATCACCAATTTGTTGGGACGAAGTTTGGGGTTGAGAGAGGATCGAGGCGTGAAAGATAATTAGAGATAGATGCTGGCGCACCGCTCAAAGTCGACAAAAGAGTTACACAGATAATCGTAGAAGGGATCTTGAGTTTCAAGCGGGAGACTACGTGTTTTTGAAGGTGACACCGCTCAGAGGTGCGAAGATTTGGCGAAGAGATTTGGCGGGGAAAGGGAAGCTTGCAGACTACGTTGAGAGAGTTGGGTCCCGTTCGAGAGAGTTGAGAGAGTTGGGTCCTTAAGCGTACATCAATTGCATTGCCACCTTCACTTTCGGAGACTCATAACGTATTTCATGTTTCTATGTTGTGGAAGTATGTGAGGGATGAATCACATGTGCTTGAGTACGAGGATATAATGTTTGAGCCGGATATGTACTATGTTGAAAAGCCCGTGAAGATTTTGGATACTAAAGAGCAAGTACTACTAACCAAGAGGATTCCCTTAGTCAAAGTTCTTTGGAAGAATCACAACATTGAGGAAGCGACTTGGGAAACGGAAGCGGAGATGCGTGACAAGAATCCACATTCGTTTAATGGACTTGGTAAGAATTTAGGGACTAAATTCCTTAAGGAGGGGAGAATGTGGCACCCTAGCCATTCATTGCTTGCGTTCATGCATTCATATTGCTTGTGAGCATGTTTACTTAGTCTATATAAGTTTTAGAATCATTTATAAGTCATTCATAATGCTCTTAACATGTTTAGAATCATGTATGCATGCTTGTTGAATCGCCGGTTCGATTGCTTGTTTAGTTCTCCTTCTTTCCCTCCTTCTTTTGGGTTGTTCGGGTGTTGTTTGAGGGTGCTTGTGATGAGTTTTAAACTCATTTTTGTTGGGGTTTGAAATCCCATTGATTTGGCTAAGTGTTTGGGGGTCTTTTAGGTTGAATTTTGAGTCATTTTGGGTCTGCCGAGCTTGCCCTCGCAAGGTGGAATGACCTTGCCCCCGCAAGGTAACCAGAAAATGACATGTTGAGCATCCAGGGAGGATGTGGTCGCAAGGGGTAGGGGACCAGGCGACCGCAAGGTCCCCGTCTGTTTTTCTGTTTTTTGCTACGATTTTTGCTCCTAAACCCCTATCCAAAACCTTTTCTAAACCCCACCTAAACCTCCCTAACCCTCCTTACTTATATCCTAACATCTCTAACAAGTTTTAAGAGTGGATTAAGAGATCTTTAGTGATCATTTAAACCATAAAAATTTGATTTTAAATGACCACAATACATTGACACTTGTCCCACTAAGTTTCTAACCCAATATAGACCACAATCTGGAGAATTGACCCTCATTTCTCACCCTCACTCTCCAAAAATGGGATTCCTTTCCCTCAAGACTCTCCCATGGCTTCTTGAAGCTCTCATCTTGGTCCTCCTTCATTCCTTCTCCCATTGCTCAAGCCACCACCATAGAAGAGTAGAGCTTGAAGAGTAGATCATTTCCTACTGAATAGATTTCTTCTTTGCTTTCTTGGGTGTAGAATACATGTAAGTTACTTCTTTTCTTCTTTTTTTTAGTTCTCATTGACCCTAAGGAAACAAAGCTTATGATGTATGAGGTCAATGAGAACACATATATGCTTCTTATGCCTTCATCTTGTGTTTTGAGAGTATGAGCTTGTTAGAAGCATGTATAGGATGACTTCTTGTCTATCAAAGTTTATAATACTCTTTCATCTTGTCTATTTAAGGTTTTGAACATGTTAGAAACATGTATTATATATGTTGATGGAAGTGGTGCTATATGAGAATGCCCTAATTTATGCCTACTTGAGATGTTGTGAAGTTGTTATGTGTTCTATCCTCAAAATGGGAACCTATGATGAATATGAATCACATTACAATGCCTTGATGAATTTATGACCTAGATGAGCTTAGTAATGGCCTAGGTTGAGTTATGAAGCACATAGCTTCAATTACACGAAATTTGGGATTTTTAGTAAAGATTCAACGGAGTCGACTCTAGGGAAGAATTGAACATGTTAAGCACTAATTTCAATTCCTACGAAGTTTGGACACCATTTGGTCGGGTTTACTCAAGTCTAAGTTGAGTTTAATTATGTGCATTTGAACCCGTTGTGATTATTTAGTTATGAGCAATTAATTGTCATTACATGATTTATTGTAGAGATTAATACCCTACTTGGTCGGTCGAGTTCCCTCTAGTCGAATTCGATCATTATTTGGTCTTGACGAGTAAATATCTACTTGTGCATTGCATTTAGTCCAGCTGGCACTATTTGGTTTGATTTTTATGTTAGGGTAGGACGATGCATCGCCTTCACGAATTGAGAGATTCGTGCTCGCTATGGATCGCCGTACCTGCGACCTCACACACCCCTCCATTGTTGGCCGCAATGGGGAAGTAGCCCCTTTGCCGTAACAATACGTGCGTCACAGGCTGCTATTAGCCGGCGGAGTTCGGTATATCGATGCGAAGTCACGAGGATCGTAGTCACGATATTGGGTTAACAAATTTTATTGTAGGAGCTACGAAGCGGTCGTGCCTATATCATATCCTACTTGAGTGATTTATTTTCCCGCACTTACGTGAATAATGTGCTAAGTGCTATATGATGATCATGTACCATAATTGTGATAAATGCCATGCTATAACATGAACATGCATTTTTAGTAACTTACTAAGTCTTTATGACTTACCCTATTTGTTTGTTTTGTTTTCCTTAGATCCGAGCCGAGGAGACGGTTCCCGCTAGATTTGCCTTACCCGCGTTTGGTTCCTAGCAAGCTAGAAGGTTGTTCTTTTGGGACTTTTGTAGTTAGACTTTTAATTTGGCAAGGACGATGGGAAGCAAGTCACTTAGACTTGACTTGGGATTTTGTTGTTGTAGTATAACTTAAATACTTTATACTCATAATCTTTTGTATGCCGACTTATATGTCGAGCTTGTTTATATGTTATTGGTTCACTACAGTTCCTTCCGCTTAAGCTCTTTTAAAGTATTATTGTTGTTGTTGTCTCCGGCATGTTGTGGCCGTTGAGGATATTATATGCATGTGTTATAATTGTAGGAGTAGTTGTTAGGTTCCGGCTGTAACGTCGCCGATGACTTGTTTATTTTAAGTTATTTTCCGGCCAAGTGTAGCCGAGTTGTTATTTGTATGTGATGTTGCGCACGTGAATTTTATTATCCTACCTGCGCATGCTTACTTGTGTTTATTTCGGCGGTCCGACTTGGGGTTTCACATTGGAATCCGGGTCAGGGTGCCACACACTCTGCCCGAGTTAACAAGCCCAAAGCCTCAGAAATAAGCAGTCACTCTGCCTAAATCAAAACAACAACCACACAACAAACAACAAAAGACTCCCTCTCCCTGAAGGACAGAGCGAGCACACCACCGCTCTAAAAGGTAAAGCCTTTAAGGGCGTCGTTTATTTTATTTATTTACTTTTCTGTCTTTTATTTATTTTTAAAGTTGTTATTTAAATCCGGCACAATGTAGCCAATATAAGCCGTTGTGCTGCCCGGATTAGAATAGGAAATATTATGTAAAAGAGCCGTTATAATGGCCAAATATTCTTAAATATGTCTGTAATTATTGTAAGGAAATGACTGCAAGTCCGTAAATAATGTAGCCACGGATGTATCTGTTTTAATTTCCTGTCTTTTAATACTTTATTTATTTGCGAAATAAATATAACAATAAGCATACTTCAGCCAAAAACCATTTTTGAGATCGAAAGGGCGAGTTGGGTGCCTAGCACCTTCCCAACTCGTAACTTAGCCTCCGAACCCTTTTTTCTCCGGTTTATTTTTTTTTCTTTGGTTTTGCTTTATTTGCCTAAAAATAAAAATGGCGACTCTAAAACTTTCGGATCCAGTGGGGCCTCGCAACATTCCTTCTTTGCACTTTCCCGTTCTCCCCTAAAAAAAGGAGAAATGGGAATGGAAGGGTGTTGTATTCTCATATCCTGGTATCCCCTAAAAAAGGGATAACTTGATGCAGGAAACCCAAAGCTCCCATAGTGATAAGAACGGGCCATAAGGCTATTTTTAATAAAATCCATAGTGGGGGCGTCGCAATATCCTTTTTTGCACTTTTCCATTTTCCCCTAAAAAAGGGAAAACGGGAATGAAAGGGTAATGCATTCCCATATCCTGGTATCCCCTAAAAAAGGGATAACTTGATGCGGGAAACCATAAGTTCCCATATTGGATATAAAATCCACTAAAGGCAACCGAGGCACACTCAAACGCTAACATAGACAAAGACTCCTCTCGATTTTTGATTTCGTCTTCCCCTAAACAAGGGAAGGTGGAACGAGAGCGTGGTGTCCAAGATCCGCACATACGTGCACCCCTATCCAAGGGCGCGCGGGGCGCGGGAGCACATCCCGGGAACCTCACAAGAAGGTATCAAACAAGATGAGTAATTATAGATCATACTTTAATGGAGATGGAAAGGAAACAAAAAGCAAAGTATGATAGGTAAATTACTCAAACTTTATATTTTCTAGGAAAGAATAGATAAAAGCAGAACAAGCAAATATAAGGCTATACAGAGATGATATATTCATGATCATGATTAACAGGAATCATAAGTTTAAAATCGCCATATATCATAATCCGTGAAAGAAGAAGATTTGATGAATCAAGTGAATAGAGTCCCAGTACTTTTAGTCAAGCAAAGCTTTTAATGCCTTTGGTAGAGATAATAAAATATGCTTGTTGATCTTGAGAGTATATGTATTCATGAATAAAAATCAAGAAGATCATTAGCAAAGATTTTATGAGCTTTAGGAAGCTCCGAAAAATCTAGATACTAGAACAAGAAGTATTTCAAGAAGATCCGTAAGAAAAAAAACACTGGATCTTAAATTTCTCATTCTCCCTTGCTCTTTTTGTGCAAAGAAAAGGATTTTAAGAATAAGCACAAGACAAGGTATGCACCTTTTTGACAGTTATCTTTGGATCGAGGTAGATGTTCTTCCGAAGATGCCCTTTTTGAATATGAGCTGATAAGTCTGTAGTAGATGTTGCCTAAAGAGTAGATTTCCTTTGCAATCAACTTGTAAGATCATTGATTCATATTTTCTTAGATTCAAATATTCTTTGAAATATAGGCCAAGTCTCGTAAACTAAATATCACATAACATAGGGATCAATCAAGATTTCATGATATAGAGTTTTTGACTTTTAACCTTTTCAAGAAAATAGGTAGGAATCATTTAAAATTCTTTCACAATAAAGTTCCAGAGTTTAAGGAAAATTTTCTCTCGAGAAGGTGTTGGAATGATTTCAATCATTAGCATTATGTCAAGAGAACTTGAATCAGAAATCCTTTTAATTGATGCATCTATCCGAGTGTTTTTCATCTGGGAATAGTTATTCATAGTGCCAATTAATATATATATATATATATATATATATATATATATATATATATATATATATATATCTGTCATATGAATAATTATCCCACACTCATCATAGTAATTTTTTGTGACGACCCGACCTAACCCCGAGATGGAATCACAAGTCAAGTCGCCCAAATAGGACAACAATACAAGCAAAGTCTCAATTGTAGAAAACGACGTGACGCAACATTTCAGATGAAGCGACTCGGCACCAAAAGGCCGAAATTTTTAAACTTTTAAAACCCGATATAGCAATTTAAGACAAGTATATCAATTCATCGGCGACTTTACTACCGAACCCAACACTACGCAGCTCATGCAATATACCTCGACGGCTATAACATGCCGGAGAACAACATAATTAAATAAGAGCTAAAGTAATGCCCAGCAATGAAGTTTTAAAACACGTGAACCATACTACATTCATACAAGGCTCGGCTGCATACGTGCGCAAGCACTCAAAAATAGGATACATGAACTATAAGTATAAACATAAATCCAAATAAACCAAATTCCCAAGCAAAGTCTAAATGACTTGCTAAACCCAACGCCCTTACAAAAGAGAACAAAACAAGGACATCTCAAAACCACAACCTCGTCACGGCGGTCACTTAAAGCGAGAATCCTCGCTACACTTCAACGAGCGGCACTCGAACGGCTCTGATCTTAAAAAGGGAGGGGGTAAGTCATAAAGACTTTGTGAGTTAACAATTATGCATGTCATGGCATCATGCAAAGATACATATCAAGATATCATTTTTAATATCAAGTCAATCAAAGCTGCTCATTTAATAAACACTTAAATCACATATCCATGGTAGCACATTGTTTCACATAAGTGCTATAAAGGTAAACCACATAATAGGAGGATATGATATGGAACCTGCCGCCACGTAGCTCCCGCAATACACGCGCTAACATTTCGTGCCAATGATACCCGTGATGAGTGTATCAAAGTACCGAGCTCTCTACTTGGGTACCGAGCCTCTACTGGCTATTAGACTTGCCAATGTGCTCTCTTGGTTACAAAGGGGCTACTTCCCCACTGCCAACAAATGAGGCGTGTGATGATAAAAACCTCAGTAACAACCCATCACTATCACGAGTCCCATAATCCCTGCGGATTCGCGATGCATTGTCACACCAACGACTAATCAAATATACCGGACTCATGCAATGCCAAGTAGATGTTTACTCGCCATATATCTCAATAAGGAACAAGTTCGACAAGAGCGAACTTATTCAACAAGTAGTTGTTTACTCATTTAAGGAATCACATTGCCCTTTTCTAAGTTCTCCGATCATTTAGAACTTGATAGCTAAGCCGCTCATGTTCTTAAACTAGCTTTAAGCACAATCTCGAAGTTTCAAACCCTAGTTTCGCGATTTTGTTAAATCTTGAATTGAACCGAATTCTTTCACAAGAGTTATTCCCAAGCTTAACACAAACAACATTCATGCTTTAATAAATGTCAAAATCATAACTTCATAGAGATTTCATAAAATCATACACATATTTTATATGTTGAATGGAAGGTTTTGTCTTCACAAAAGATGTTCACAATCACTAATAGAACAACTATAATGAAGGGGTCATGCTATTTTATTTAACATGAAAATCTCGTGGAATTGTCACTCACCTTAGTCCTATGATTAATGGATGAAAGGTTGAATAAAAGGAGGATTGTAGAAGAGAAGATCAAGCTCTTCGATTTGCGGTTCTGCTCGGCAATCTGACCAATGATCTCCTAGAAATGGTCTCAAGTTGAGCTTCTTCCCAAGGAACGAAAATGGAGCTATGTTCACCAACAATGGAGTTTTGTGATCAACAATGGCTGAACAAAGGCTTATATACCTCAAACTAAACCTCAATCCAAGTGAAGGGGTTAAATGGCTTGCTAGCCATTGATAGATCTCATCCAAGGGTTTAGGAGGCTTGGACTAAGTCAACAATGGAGGCTTAAGTCTCCAAGGGCGGCCAAGGGGCAAGGGCTAAGTGGTCTTCAACCAAAACTTAAACAAAAATCCCGTAAGTGAGATATTGATGACCTTGCGGTCGCAAGGTCATCTCCACCTTGCCTCCGCAAGGTCTCCAGAACTTTGCTTCCCCAAGTTGCTGCCTCCTATGCGAGGGCAAGACCAAACCACCTTGCGATAGCAAGGTCTCCAGGTTGAAAAGCCTTCAAATTTGGCCTAGAATCAACCCCAAACAACCCAAGAAATTCAAGGGGGGTAAACCAACACTCAAAACACAATCGGAACAGGCCCGAACATCACCCGAAACACATCCGAAACATGTTAGAACATGGTTAGAACCACTCCACAAACGGCCAACGAATCAAACACGAGTCAATCCCAACTTAATCTAGGATAGAATGAACATGTATTAGGCTCGTTTAATCATGGTTATAGCTTGTATTCAAGGCCTAGAACTCAACCGAACTTCTCTCGAGACGAAATGAAGGCAATACAAGCAATGAAAAAACCGCAAAACACAAACGAAACAACGGCTTCTAAACTCCCAACCAAGAACACAACAACTAAGATGAACATAATTAACCTTAGATGCAAAGTACTAAGATTCTCATGAGACTTATTAAGGTGATAACACGTTAATACGAACACCCGAAACAACAACAACAACAAGGCATGCAACGCATGGAAGACCATTACTCTATTATGATCTCAACCAACTCAATGCCAACAAGACATGAATGAAATGAAGTCTCAAATATGTCAAGACATATTATAAACATGTTATAATGATGACAAACATGCAATGGGTTCGGGTTCTCACATCCTCCCCCACTTAAAGGAATTTAGTCCCTAAATTCATACCAGAAATCTCGAACAAGAAAGGGTATTTCTCTCTCATCTCAAGCTCAGTCTCCCATGTGGCTTCCTCAATATCATGATTCTTCCACAAGACCTTCACTAAAGGAATCCGCTTGGTCCTCAAGACTTGCTCCTTGGTATCAAGAATCCTCACCGCTTCTCAACGTAGGAAAGATCGGGCTCAAAGGTAATCTCCTCATAAGTAAGGACGTGTGACTCGCCCTTCAAGTACTTACGAAGCATCGAAACATGAAACACATCATGGACACCGATATAGACGCGTGGTAACGCAAGTCTATAAGCCAAAGAACCAATCCGCCTAAGATCTCGAACTACCAATAAACCTAGGGAGAAAGTTTCCTTTTTTCCCAAACCGCTTAGTACCGGCCGGGCGATACCTTCAAGAACACAAAGTCACCAACTGAAACTCAAGATCACGCCTCCTTGTCCGCGTAGCTTCGTCTACTCAGGCCGTAAGCACCTGCCTCTAATCGCCTTCACACTCTCACCGATCAGTAATACCATCTCCGAACCCCATAACTTAGCCTCACCAACCTCATCCCAAAGAAATCTGATCGATTACACTTACGCCCATACAAAGCCTCGTATGGCGCCATCTCAATGCTCGACTCGATAGTCGTTATTATACGCGAATCACCAACGGTAGATGTGAATCCCAACTACCCTTAAAATCCATAGCACACACACGTAACATATCCTCCAAAATCAGATCAATCGCCTCCGACCGACCATCGACGTGGATGAAACGCAGCATCGAAATTCACCTTTTCAGCACGCAAAGCCTCCGCAAAGAATGCCGTAACCTCAAGTAAACTGGGTCTCTATCCGACACAATGCTAACCGTACACCATGTAATCTCACAATCTCCGAATGTACAACGCCGCTAACCGACTCAAATCAGGAAATCGCAATAGGGATAAAATGAGAAGACTTAGTCAACCTATCAACGATAACCCAAACCGCATCAAAGCCTCTACGAGTACGTGGCAACCCCAGAACAAAATCCATGGTGATATGCTCCCACTTCCACTGAATCTCAAGTGGTCAAGCAAACCGTAAGAAGTGTCTCGTGCTCACTTTAACCCGCCGGCACGTCAAGACATCTCGAAACATACTCGCCTATCTCCTCTTCATCCCATTCCACCAAAACGCTTCTTCAAGTCACTGCACATCTTAGTACTACCCGGATGTATCGTATACTTGGCCTTGTGAGCCTCATCAAGAACCATACGCTTTCACTTCCTCCTAAGAAGGAACGCAAATCCTACTCCGAATGCATGTCAAGATCCCATCATCGCTTATCGCGAACTCTCGTGTATTATTCTCACCCAATCCATCGATAATCTTCATCAAATCTCGATCAAGAGCTCGAGCTTGAT
Organism: Codonopsis lanceolata; assembly: GCA_013146195.2. Lineage (NCBI taxonomy): Eukaryota > Viridiplantae > Streptophyta > Magnoliopsida > Asterales > Campanulaceae > Codonopsis > Codonopsis lanceolata. The sequence goes on along the minus strand of CM028381.1, from coordinate 31,127,130 downwards.
CAACCCAAACAACACCGGTGTAGCACCTAACACTAGCAAAGAGAACACTATGCTCATTCACAACAGACTCCACTCACTGACATCCTCGAGCATCTTCCATTCTCTCATCATCAAACATGACATGTAGATCTCCTACTCAACGATCCGCAACAACATTCGCCTCTGATGGTACAAGATAGTACACCGTGATCCTTAAGCTTTCTCCATCCAACGCCTGCCTCATATTTAACTCTTTCGAGAGAAAAGGTATTTTTGACTCTTATGATCCGTGATACACCTCAAACTTAGCTCCATAAAGATAGTGTTTCCACTTGTGAAGCGCAAAGATAATAGCCAACTCAAGATCATGAGTCTATAATTCTCGCTCATACTGTGACAACTTCCTAGAAGCATACGCAATAACCTTCCTGCTCCGCATAAGCACACAACCCAAGCCTTCCAAAGAAGGCACAATAAACCACGAAGCCTCACAACCACTCTAAGAAAGCTAAAACAGAGCGGTAGTCAACCTCTCTCTTCAACTCCCCGAAAGCTAGTCTCACACTTGTCACTCCAAACAAAAGCACTTCTTCCGAGTAAGATTGGTCATGAGTGGCAATCTTAGAAAATCCTCAATGAACCTACTGTAATAACCCGCCAAGCCCAAGAAACTACTGACTTCCACCGCATTCAGGAGTCTTCCACTTGGTAACAACTCAACTTTGATGGATCCACAATGATACCATCACTAGACACAACATGCCCAAGAAAAGCAACTTGTTCTAGCCAAAAGCACACTTGCTAAATTTAGCAAAAAGTCAAGTTTTTACGCAACACAAGAAGAACCTCTCTCAAATGATGCTCATGTCCTCCCTCGTGACTTCGAGTACACAAGGATATCATCAATGAACACCACTACAAAGTACAATCAAGGTACTCATGAAACACCCTATTCATCAAGTCCATGAAAACGGCAACGCTGCTTGTCAAACCAAACGCATCACAACAAACTGTAGATTTGGCCATAACGCTGCATTTAAAGGTCGCTCTCGACATCCTCCATACCCTCAACCGGTGGTAACCACTCCTCAAATCTAACTT
>CM028381.1:31085109-31125950 GCA_013146195.2 Codonopsis lanceolata | reverse complement strand
TTCCAAGTGAATCTAGAGTAGTCATCAACTACTACAAGTGTGTACTTGTCTCCGAAATACGTCAGTTGTAATAGGTCCAAAGAGATCCATATGCGTATTGAAGAGGTCTGCTTGTTGATAAAACAGCTTTCTTTTGAAGGAAGACTTGGAAAGTTTTCCTAGTTGACAAGCTTTACAACTGGCCATGATCTGCAGACACCGTGTAGACCTTCGACAAGCCCATTTTTGGAGAGCTTGGAGAGGTGCTTGAAGTTGAGGTGATCGAGACGCTTGTGCCATAGCCACCGTTGTCACGAACATTGTTGGCTACTAGACACAGTTTGAGAATCTCCCTAGAAGATTTAAGTCCACGACATAGACGCTTCCTTGTCTATTGCCGGTCAAGATAGAGCACGATTCACCGTTTTGATGAGGCACCGGTTGGAATTGAATTGGCATAGAAGTCCTTTTGTCGCATTGTGATATGCTCGAAGATTGTGCTTTAAACCACTTACTAGAGAAACTTTGTTGATGGAGAGACTTCCTCTAGTAATTGAGCCATATCCAATTGTCTTTCCTCTTGCATTGTCTCCAAAATAACTCGTGGGTCCTTTTGCTTCACTATATTCTGTAAGAAGACTGCCTCAAATATGTGTCTTGAAATGACTGCCTAGGTACCGATGTCTTTATTTTCTCGATTCTATAGCCATGAAGCATTCCTCAGAAAAGAGTTAAAGCAAAACAAGGTACCCTTTATTTGGGTCCTAAGGATTAGCAACCTTGCAACCCATACCGTTGACCTTGAGAGAACTAGGTCTCTCTCGATCTTGGGTGAACCTTAGCGTGCATTCCGGGTGCCGATGGCCTAAGCAATGGCAAGAATGACATAAATGGAAAGTCCATAGAGAACTGTTAGAGTCTTCAACTCGAAGAGTGCTTATGATCATTCCTTTTCTTGACATTCATTTTCGGTTCAAATTTTGCTTGTTGATGGTAGACTTAATTGGTTTCTTTCGACTCTTCCTAGGTAGGTTACCAATGCCTTAGCTTTAGCTTTTCGTTGAATACCTTTTCAGAGGATTCAGAATACCTTTAAGTTTACCTTCACGTAAAGCAGCCTGCTTGCTTCATAGACAAACTTGATAGTTACCTGCAGAGTTTAGTAGGTCTACCGTCGCCAGACTTTGCCTTGGCATAGTGCTCTGTAGATCACTTTCTCACCGTTATCTTCTCGTGTTTCTCATTGAATCATTCATTTTGGCTTTTCCTTTCGAGCTTTGGTAAACATAAGGAACACTTGAGTAACCAAGGCCTTGTTTCCTATATTTCCAAATGTCTGCTTAGAGAAAGATATATCATTAGCAGCTTCTGAGGATTCTCCTTTCTCTTGACGTAAGAGATTGTCTAAGAGACACATCCGAATATCCTATGCCTGCTTTATCATTGCTAGATTTTTGGCTTGTAAGGATTTCTTCAAATGCATCCTCGAGCTATTCCAGAGTCAATTGTCTTTTGCAAGGCAATTTTCTAGGTCTAGTCCTTTGATGTGCTCATGCATACTCAATTTTGTCATGAAGAAATTTGTTTTCTTCCTTCGCTTGATACTCTCTTGTTGACGCTATTGAGAGTTTGAATCTCACCGCCATCAAAGATTTCTCACCGTGAGTTTCACGCTTCTGGCCGCTTAACATAGGCTACTCTAAAGGAATTAAATTCTTCAAGCATATCCCGATTATCCTTGAGAAGTTCTTCCTTATCAAGCTATCATCGCTGTTTCATTTTTGTCCAAAGGACTTGGTGAAACTACAACTTCATTTTCGTGAGTCATAGGTGACATGAATCATGAGCTATTACATATGTTAGCTTGCTCACAATCCTCTTCCTCCTCTTCTCAATCGGCTTCAAACCATGTAGCAACCTCGTTTATCTTCTATGTCTTCACCAACATACCTTTTGTTTTTGAAATTTTCTAAACGAGGGTTTTCAGATGCTTCAAATTTTGGCTTAGGACATTTTGAGGCAAATGTTTTCCTACGCTATAACACACAAGCTCTTCCTTAGATGAGCCACCAATCTTCCCGAAAGGTTGTTGGTGAGTGTTCTTCCTTCCATATTTTGCAAATTTTTGAAAACGCTTAACAAACATAGCAAATTGTTCATCGATAAAAAATCATTTTCACCGGAAGAAGTAAGGTTTGTTTTCAACAATGATTTCTTCTTGACCATGGTCGGAGACACGCTCGAACTGCTTGTCTTGCTCTAGAGCTTGATTAACTTCAAGTTCATAAACCTTTAAACTTATGTGAGACTACGAAGAGTCATCTCGCTTAAGTTCTTAGATTCTTTCATACGTGGTCTTCACATGCCATAAGCTACCTAGAGAGCCTAGAAACCTCATGTTCATTTCCTTTTGTCATAATGCTTACCAAGAGAAAAGCAACTATTTATTACCTCACCGAATCGATCGTATGCTTGTCTCAAGGTTTCCTTAGGATCCTTTTTGAAAGAATCAAACCTGGATGTATGTATATTTTGTCTCTCTCGTGTCTTGGTCTCCTTCCAAGTATTCTACAAGAGCTTCCCACATCTCTTTCAAGTAGCTTGTACATCGAATCACTTGCCGGGGTGCTTGTGTCTGAGAGAGTCGGTGATTATGTTGATTGCTTTGTTGCCAAGTTCAACCAATTCTATCGCCCTCCGTCCATTCTCGATTCTTCTTAGGAACTTCGCAGGTTCCCACGATGGAGGCTAGAAGATTTGCCTTCATTGGTACATGTTGACTCGCAGACACATTTCCATAACCCGTTGTCAATAGAGTTCATGAATCTCATTATTTTATCCTTCCATACATCAAAATGACCTTCGTCCAATATTGGGACGTGGTTAGCATTAGATGTAGGCAAAGATATAGTGTGTTTGTGCCATTATGTCGATCTCTCAAGAGTTTAATCTTGAAAACTTGTTTTAAGAGTAAGGCTCGATACCTGTGGGTCCCAATGAGCACAATAATAAGCTAGAAGGGGGTTGAATAGCTTATTAACACTTTAAAACTTTTAAGTAAGTTCCTTGAAAGTTACTTGAAATAGATGAAAAGAATCAAGTAGCGGAAGACCTTCAAGAAAATTGTTCCAGTGCCGATAAGGACTACTGGTAGACCTTTACAGATTACTTAAGTTCTCACGAAATGGATAATATAAACAATGAAACTAAGCAGCTCAATAAATAGACGTATGTAAGGAAATAACACAAGTATTTTGGGATGGTTCACACTATAATGAGTGCTACGCCCACCACCAAGGCAATTAACCTTGATTTAAATTGTGCACTATGTTTTCCACTTAGATCAATTACAAAGAATATCCCTAATGGATCGTGTACAAAATATTGACTTGTGTTTGTCTAGGGAATTAAATATCTGTAAATACAAGATATTTAATTGCGTATATAGTTAATGGAAGTTAACAACAAGAAGAATAAAACAATAAATGTGAAGAGCAGCCTTCTTGTTGTTGACGAGGACTTCTAGATCTGTTGAGGATCTATTGAATGCACCGAGCCGAAAGACTTGGAGTTGTATAGATTCGAGCAATTCTTTAAGTGTTCGATTGATTCTGTACAGTTGTTTTTCTTCCAGTCTTTAATGGCAGTATTTAAAGCAGATGCACTTCAAAAGATCCGTTGGAGAAGACGAAGACTTCAACAGCTCTATTCATAAATGTATTAAATGCATGGGGTCACATCAAGGAATTTCGTCTTCACGCATAACTAGAGCGATAATCATTTCGAGATCTTCAAAAGGTGGGCGATTTGGTGTCGATTTGAGAGATGAAGCGTAGGGGACATTGCGCTTTCATCGCTCAGACGAAAAGTATTCCTGCTGAAAGTTGCTTTCTGCGGCTTGACATGTCAAAAGACTTGGATTAATTCAAATAATATATGGGAATAAGTTTGAATTAATCCAGCCTAGCTTTGAGCCGAGAGGACACGTAGAAGCGGCATCACCGACACGAGGTCTACCGATCTTAAGCTTTGAGTGTCTTCCAGTGAAGCCGAAGTGGTCTTCCGATGAACCCGAAAAAGTCCTACAAAAACTATACAAGGCAAAGTTCTATACACAGCTTGCCACGCTAATCGATACGCGTACCGATTAGCCACTGAAGTATAAAACTAATGTAATGTACTGATCAGATATAAATTTAACATAAGAATCAACAGTACCCTTGACGCCTACTTGGTGATTGGTGAATCCCTCAAGCTTTCCCAACTAAGGCTTGAGCATGGCATCTGGTAGCTCCAGTCCCTTGAAGCAGGAGTAGTACATTATGTCTCTGCATGCTCCAGTATCGAGCAAGACTCTGTGAACTTGCCAGTTGTTCACTAAGCAAGAAATAACTAGCGGTTGCTCGGAGGCCAAATGGGTACTTACCGGCCACGAGAAAAACAAATGCTCGCTTCCCCGCCCATTGGAGTATTGACAGCCCTAGACAGAGAATATATATGCTTCCCGAGTTGTGTGTTGGACGGGAGCTCCTCTTGAATCATGTTTATCACCCCTCGAATCTGAGGGGCCTGACCACCTCTTCCTCTTGGGGGTCTTCCCTGGTCGTTATTGGCGTTGTTTCCTGCGCCCCGATCCCTTTTGAAGCGGTCCAGCTTGCCCGCATTGATCAGTTTTTGAATTTCCCTTTTTAACACATTACAATCCTCAGTGGTGTGGCCTGCACTGCGGTGGTAATCACAAGATTTTGTGTTGTCCCTATGAGCGAGCTCGGGATCGAGAGGATAAGGGATGGGCAGAACATCTCCCACCTGGAGCATGATCTCTTCCCGCGTTGTGTTTAGCGAGGTGAATTGAGCTTCTCTAAATCTTTGCCCGGGGTTGGAAGTTTTCTTCCTGTCCCTCGAGCGGTGGTGGCCCTCCGGGCTCTGGTCAGCTGACGGGGCCGAGCTGCCCTGAGCCTTGTCCTTATTTTTGGCCTTGTCAGCCTTGATACTCTCAGTCGAGCAGAAAAGGTGGGAATTCGCCAGTAGCTCTGCTTTGGAAGCCCCTGGGTTCATTTCTAGCATAGTCTTCAGTGGCCCTGCCCTCATGTTGTTGAGATAGCAAAAGGTAATCTCAGGGTCACTGGTCGCGGTCACCTGCTCGAGCATCTCCTCGAACCTCTTCAGGTAACTGCTGTATGACTCGTTATCACCCTTCTTTATCTTGGCAAGGTCAAAACGGTTCTTGGGGGTCGGGCCTGCATTTCCGAATTCCTCCAAGAATTTTTCTCTGAGCACCGCCCAGCTTCCGATGGATCCCCGAGGAACTCTGCCTAACCAGGCCTGCGCCTTTCCTTGGAGAGCTCCCTCGAATGCCTGCATTTTCAGGGCCTCCACGTATGTGACCATTCGGATTTGTGCCTCGAATGATCTGAGCCAATCGCTTGCCCGCGTCTTCCCAAAATATTTGTCGAACTGTGGGAAGATGACCCCTTGCGCAGGCGGTGCATTTTCAATCTCTGGGGTGAAGGGGCTGCCCTCCAGCGGTTTAGTGGCTCCATAGCCGGGCTTGGCCACGGCTAGACTAGCCATTTGCTTTGCCATGTCCCTTTTCATGGCCTCCATTTTCTCGGACAGCCGCTTCTCCGCGTCCTCTGTTAGCTTCGAGGAGTGGGCGGGGTCCGAGTGGTCGCCACGCACATGCAGAAGGTAGGCTCGCATGAGGATCCGACCTCTTGTGTGACGCGAGCTTTATACTTTGGCCGTTGAGCTTCTGCCTCTACGCACTCACGGGCCCTACGGCGGCCATGGCTCTCATCCCGAGCATGGTGATCCTGTCGATGATGATGCCTGTGTGAGTGATTTTGACGGCTGTATCTACTTTCAGCCTGGTCATCTGCTCGTTTTATTGCCTCCACCCTTTCTGACGGTATGTGAACGACGGAGGGCATGCGTCTGCTTGGATCGGGCAACTGTTGGGAGGCATGGCCATCGCCAACAGGTGCCGGGCGGCTGAGAGCGGGCACCACCATGTCTGCAACTGGCACCGGGGCATGGCCCAAGGCGAGCAGTTGCTGGTTGAGCGCATACATCTTACTGTAGTATTCCGCCTGAACTTGTAGAGCAGCAGCTTGTTGGTCGGGGTTTTGTCTGCATGCATTCACGTGGTCGCCTCGACTGTTACCTACCGGGCGGTTGAGCTGCATCCTGAGATCTTGAGAACGGGCATCACGCCTCTCATTTATGACCAGCCTGGCATCGCGTTGGCTTGCACGGCTTTGACTGGCATGTTGGGAGATTTGCCCCTCCACATATGGCACCTCATTGCCATGTGTTGCATGTCCAGCAGCCACTTTTTGATTTCGAGTTTGCACCCCGTGCGGTGCCCTTGGTGGAGGGTTGTTGTTCACAACCTGGTGGCTGCCAGCCTGTTGATTGCTAACGGTGGCATGGTGCTTGCTACCCTTTCCAGCCATTGCAATAAAGAGAAAATAAGAGTTTTTACCAGAAAAATCTAGAGAGAAGTGTTGTGACTTCGTTTCCCGACAACGGAACCAAACTGATGTGGCAAAAACACAGCTTGGGCCGTCCTTGAGTTGGATAGGATATCTGGGCTTGGAATCGTCCTCCTTGAGCCTGTTAAGATTACAAACCAACCTGAGTAGAAGTGCAAGGCAGGGCCTCGCGAAACCCCTCCGGCGTGAGAGTAAGTCTCGAGTGTGATTGTCAAAAGATAAATTGACAGAGTAACGGTGCTCAAAAAAGTGTGTGTACCTTGTTAATGATTACGGAGAGGTATTTATAGGCCTTGGTGGTGTTTGAATTCGTCTAGGATTCAGTTTCCATAATTGCCGAATCAATCAAGGAGAGAATCCCTTGATTTTAGGCGTGATAGGCGGCTGACCGCGTAGATGTAGGAGTAGATAAGGCAAGTGTTCTACCTAAACATGGAAACCTTTGACTTGTCTTGGAGAGCAAGCCTCCGGTGCTTCCTGTTTGATGTGTGCCTGGGCGAGCATGGCTCTGCCCGGTTGCTCCACTTGCATTGCTCCTGAACTTACTGTCGGTCCAAGGTACGACCCCTGGTCGGGCAGGCAAGGCCAATGCTCGAACAGGTTTGGACGAGACGAGTCGGGTTTCTTTGCCAAGTACGTATGATGTCCGGGCATGGCCCCTGGTCGGCCAGGCAAGGCCTTTGCTCGACCAGGTTTGGATCAAAACTACGTTGCTCGGTGCTCGGTGCTTATACCATTTTGCTTACTGGGCTGTGGGCCCCATATGCATTGTGCCCGTGATTGGCACGTGATGCTAGCTCGTGTCTTGCTCGTGACCCGGCTTGGGTCGGGTATATCATAATGTATGCTAACTACCGCACTCAGTTTTTACTTATTTTTTGTTGGGGTTGAAATTTTGTTTTCTTTTTTAATTCGTTAAAAGAAAGAGAGTTGGAGGAGGAGATAGCCTTTGAAAAGTGGTGGTTTTGGTTTTAAGTAAATAATGTGTGCTAAATACCGTACCTGGTTTTTACTTATTTTATTCTTGGGGTTGGAAATGTGTTTTCTTGTTTAATCCGCCGAGAGAAAGAGAGAGTGGGGGGAGGGGGGAGCCTATGAAAGGTGTTGAGTGTGGTTTCAAGTAAATACCTTTTGCTAAATACCGCGGCCGGTATTTACTAAATCATTAAGATGATTAAATCTTCCAAATCAACGGTCAAACTACTTCGGATTGATAAAATCTGAATCAAGGTTTGTTTCATTTGGTAGCCCTAAATGAAAGTATTTAAGAAGCTAGGATTCCCTCATTTTGAATAGAGCACAGTCGAAACACCCCCACCCCCTCCCTTTGGGGTCGGGGCTGCTGCGGTTTATGTTTTTTCTTGGAGTCTCTCATATGGAAGTAAGATCATTGGATCACTAGTGATCTATACTTCCATAGCCGTTTCGGTAGATTTCTCTCCATATTTTTGGTTGAATTTGATTAGTAGAAATGGAAATTGTAATTCTTTTTCTATATAATTATGTATCTTTCAAAATCTTTATGTTTTTAGATTCATGTGCTTTCAATTAAAGTTACTTTTTATATTTTTCAGGCAAATCGATCGATGTTCATCTCAAGGCATTTCGCATAAAGTAATTTATTTACTTTATAAGGTAATAATTGGGATGAATACTAGTTTGAGAATAATGTTTTAAAGATTGATGCTTCTAACGCTATCTAACTTTTTATAATCAATCTACAGGCAAGTCTCCTAGTTGATTGGCACATAAAGTTAAGCCTGTCTAGGAGGAAGCAAGCGGTGTCGGGGCTAGTTCGTTGTTTGTATGGATATCTCTCATCGTGCAAAATTAATCCACCCAATTGTTTTGTATTTAGCTTTATCTATCTATCTATGTATTGTAGGGGGATTGTTGCCCCGACACAGTGTTTTTAATAAATTATCCAAATAAAACTTATTTCCCGTTTCTTTTCCTAAAATAAAATTAAGTATGAAACAAACTAAGCTTCCAAATCACAACAAAACAAACCTCGGTTTTTCTTTATGGCTTAGTTATTCCATCTTTATTTTTTATATGTTGGACAAAATAATCCTACTATTATTTTTTATACTAGGCCTAGCAACTCGATGGGATGGGTTGAGTTTGGGACAGGTTGAATCGGGTCAAGACTTTTTAGGACCCCGAATATCAAACGAATCGAAATAGGACGAATTAGATCTATTCGGGAGAGAACAGGTTAACGTGGGTCGACCGTCTTGGTTTAAAGCTTTCCCCTAGAATCCATACATTTATCAAATAAAATATAGCGGGTCAAAATGGACAATTGGTTGGACTCGTTAACATTTTTGGGTTGAAATGGGTTACCCGTTTCCACCCAAAATTTGTTAATGAGTTGGGTTGTGTAGGATAATTTACTGGTCGGGTCGGTAGATTAATAAATGTCGGGTTGTAATTGACAAACCTAATTCTACTTGTTGCTATAGCGCCTAGTGGAGTGAGAATAACCTAACTCAAATCTCGTTCATTTTTATTAAGTTATCATTTGGGATTGATGCATTGCTACTGCCATCTCCCTTCTCATTCTCTCTTTCTACTGCTTGCTGGTTTTTATTTTGCTACCAAAAAAAGGATTTTATTTAGGGCAATCTTAGATGTTGAAATGAAACAACCGAAAAGACCACTCTGCCCTGCCTTTATTTTTCTTTTTATTTCTTGGGATACTAAAAATTGCAAAAGTTTTGTTAAAAAGGGAAAATCGTACCATTGGTCCCTCGAATATGGTCTCTTAACAGCAATAGTCCCTTAACAAATTTTTTTTGTCAAAATTAGATCCTAGAACTTGCAAATTTTGACGCGATCAATCCTTTTGATGGATGTTGTTAGTGAAATACCGTTAAGTGTGCATGCGGCATGTGCCTCTCACGTGCAGTTGGTAAGAGCTAAAATGTAAATTCTCAAACATAAATTGTATCACAATTTTCAATCGAGCCCCTATGTTTTGGAAAAAGACTTTAAGCCTTCTTCCCCAAATTAATGCACACAATTTAGACCAAATTAATACAAACCCAAAAAATCAGAAAAATATCTTGTTGGAGATACCAAATCTAGTAGCTTCATTTCTATGAATTTTGATTCGATTCTTAATGAAATCTGATGTCTGCCGTCGAATTTATGATCATCATATGCAGAAAAAATCTGTTTTTTTTTTCAATTTTATCAACTTGGGTTGATCTGAATTTGATTCTTAATTCGTGGGTTTTATTTAATTTTGTTGAATTTCAGTTTTAATATACCTTCAAATAGTCTGTTTCCATAGCTCAATTTCGGTTGACAACCCAATAGACATGGTTATATCGCTCACCTTAACCGACCCATGTACGAAACTGAAACTGATTAATCAACTACATAAGAGTAGAAAGTCATTCAATTCCGCTAATCAATTGAATATTCCAGCCTGTGAGCAATTTGTCTTAGAATACAAAGAATCTTTTATTTCATCAACTATAACCTTTGTTTCCTAATAGGTCTATTCTATTCTTGATTAGTCGTTGAAATCTTTTTAATCATGATCATAATTTGTCAATTTGGTAAATTAGATTGATGTTTTGATTAAGTATTTTCTATATGTTGCAACTTGTTTCAAATCTTATTTTTAATCATGATCTTATTCTTGAATTGCTAGGTTTCCCAAAAAATTTGGGGAAGAAGGTCTTATGGACATATTTTAAACTTTAGAAATTCGATTGTAAACTTTGATATAAGTTAAGTTTGAAAATATTTCATTTTAGCCCTTACTAAATGCACATGGACAACTTAACGGTATTTTACTAACGACATCCATCAAAAGGACTACGGCTGTGAAAATTTAATACTCCCGTTACCTAATTCTGACAAAAAAAAATGTTAAGGGACTATTACTATTAAGGGACCATAATCGAGGGACCAATGGTGCGATTTGTCCATTTTAAAATAAGGGTTATTTTCTAAACTCATCGTAACTTATTGTAGTTATTTTAATTGGATTACTTTGAACAAAAACTAAAATACGATAAATATTAAATTGACATACAAATACAAATCAAATTTACTAATTATAGTTAAAAAGAAAATTGTAAATAAACATAAAGTTGCGCATGAACGATGTGAGCGAACAAAATTAACGGAAAATATCAAAAAGTCCCACCAAAAAATTATCATATCCAAAAAGTTTCAAAAATAATTCTTGTGGCAGCTCGACCCGGACTCCAATGCGGAATCCCGAGGTCGTGCCACCAAGACAAGCTAAAAGAGACGGACAAGCACCTGATAAGCATAATGGTACGAGTCAAAAGTTGAGCCAACAAGCTCAACAGGAATGTAAGCCGTAACGGCAAAACAGAATATCAAAACTAAAATCTGCGGAAGCAAATCATAAGTGGGACCCAAGTCTTCAATTCTTAGACCAAGGAACGCAAGTCTAAGAGACAACTATCTCTCGACAAATCTACGACGCGCGTGACGCAACATTGCGCACGGGCAACAAACCATCAGCAATCAAAGGCCGGCGAACCAACAAGAACCCAACCTGATAAACAATCACTCAACGGCTATAACATGCCGGAGGGACAATGCGACTACAAGAATAATATTTCGAATGCTAAACAACTAAACCAGGGTCTCACGACAAAAATTGTCGAAGATAGCAACAACAGCAATACTAGAATACGCGAGCTAAAACCTTGCACGGGAAGACGATAGAATAACTTCTAAATAAATACAACAACTCGACCAAATAAGTTGGCTCCCAAATTAATACTATAATAAAATACTAACATAACTACCCAAGTAAAGTTTATATAACTTTACATCCGTATCTCACAAGATGAATAAATACAATAATAAATCCAAGCTATCGCCGGGAGGGCCACCTGCTAGAATTCACTAGTTCGCAATCGCAACGCGTACTAACGGGCTCACTGCACAAACTAAGGAAAACAAACACACGAAATGAGTCATAATGACCCAGTAAGCTACTAAATGCAACTATATGGCGTAGCATGGCATGGCATGGCATAATGCACAAGCATGTATAGAATCATGGCAACTTAATAGCATACCAATAATAAACTTGTATTAAGTTATCAAGGAACATAAACTTCATAAACCGTATAGCACATTGTTTTTCATATAAGTGCTCGTAGTAAGCCACATAAGGGATAGAGAAGATACCCAACTATTGTTGTTGTGTTGCTCCTGCATTACACAATGTTAAACTGGTGTGTGCCATCGATGCTCTGTGATTACATCGACTCGTACCGAGAACCTACTCGATTTAAATAGCAAGCCAATGGCGCACGTATTGATACGGCAAAGGGGCTACTTCCCCATTGCGGCCAACAATGGAGGGGTGTGTGAGGTCCCAGGTGCGGCGATCCATAGCGAATACGAATCTTACGATTCGTGTAGGCGATGTATCGTCCCACCCTGACAGAAAAATCAATCCAAATAATGCCAGCTGGACTTTTATGCAATGCACAAGTAGATATTTACTCGCATGCTCAAACAAGAACCAAGTCCAACAAGGGCGGACTCATCAAATCAAGTAGGTCATAAAGCTCTACACACCAATTGAACAATGCACATATTTGCACGTACTTAACAAATCCAACTAACTTATAAGTTTAGTCCAAGAACCACATATTGAGGTACTCATAATCCTCAAGTCATCACCCAATCAAGAGTAGCATATAAGCTTAATAAATCATAATGTGAGGTCTACTATAGTCCTCTACTCGAGATTAAACCAAGACTATTATTTAGTCTAAGAACAACCATAAATCAAGACTTAGCATTTAGCTTCACTTAAAAGCACACCAGACTCAACCACAGTCCCGCTCGTCGTTTGTAATCGACACCCTCAAGACCAATCTCATGAATGACAAGACTACCCCGTAGTCCAAATCCCGCAAGTATTTTCATGTACATGCGACTAAATTCCCTACAGTGAATTCATTCAATAATCATCATTAAATAGTACTCGAGACCAAGGGTTGGTCTCTAATGCTCCGTGCTCTATGAGCACACTCTAAATAATCCCCAATAAGTATCCATAACATGGGTGTCACAATTGGACACAATTGGATATGCTCGGGTGCGCACAAACATAACCAACCAAAACCCGAACATCGTAGGGTTTCAACCCAAAGCTCATTATTATATTATTGACCTTACAACGACTCCGTTGATCCTAAATACTAAGTTTCATTCTTTACACATTTCATCAATCTCAACATTAACACCCACTTCAATTAACAACATTTTCTCCAATAATTCGGGCTTGGTTCTCAAGCCCTAAAATTCATAACAAAACTCAACATAAATCATAATCCTTTTCTTACAACACATAATAACATTCAAATCATCCTATTCATGCTATTAACAAGTTCATATCTCCAAAAATCCCCAAAATGGGCACACATAGCATATCAAGTGTTCATTGCCCACAAATAGCACATAGGTTGTTTTCCTTAGGGTCAATGAACCAAAATAAAAAGAAAGTAACTTACCTAGCTCGGATGAAAACTCCAAAGAACGAAAATCCGATCGGTGAAGTTGTTCTAGTCGTCGAGGGCTTCAAGATTCCGAAGTTTGAAGGAAGTCCGACGGCTGGATCTTTGTGGATCAAAGGAAGAATGAATCTAGGGCTAAAAAACCCCCAAGAACTCTTTCTCTCTCTAATACGTATGAAGGAGGAGAAGAAATGAAGAGGATTTCTGAAAATTGGGAAGGGTTTGGGTATAAATACCTCCACAAACCAAGAGGGCATAATAGAGAATTCCTTGGTACAATTAGTAAAGATTAAGGATAATCAACCACCAATCCATCCTTAATTTACTTCCAATTAATGTTAGGACATGATTAGGACTAAGTATGCGAGGTTAGGAAGGGTTTAGAGGGGGTTTGATGAGGGTAGGATAGGTATTTCTCGTCAAATCACAAAACAGGGCAAAGCAGGGTCGGGGCACCTTGCGGTCGCAAGGTGTCCTATACCATGCGACCGCATGTTCTCCAGCCCACTACTTGGACAATTTTTGATGACCTTGCGGGGGCAAAGTCCTTCCCCCTTGCGGCCGCAAGCCTCCCAGACCAAAAAGGGCTTAGAATTCAACCCCAAATGGCCCCAAACACTCAACCAGACCAAACAAAGCTCAAACCCCATTCAAAGTAGGTCTAGAACTCCCATAGAACACTCACAAACAACCTCCGAAACAACTTGGAGCGAAACCGGGAAGAGGTGCAACAACGTGCAACCGAAACGACGTACGAACTAGCAATTGAACGAGCAATGAAAGGAGTCTTTAAGGCAAGTCTAAGGGCTAATGAAGAAGCTTGAATACTTCTAGAAAGTTGAATAACAACAAGGGGAATAAGAACTCCAAAGGAGAGACGATTACGCGACTCAATCCCCGAACTACGCGATAGAGACGAATGCTATCTCCAAAGCTTCCAAATCATCGATAGACTTAATGAACACCTCTAAATTGAAGTGTAATACATCTAAACATGTTAATCAATCATCTTGTAGAGGTCTAGGATCAAACCGAGGTATCGAACACAATACGCAGGCAAACTCTCAATCGCGTCGCATTCCGACTATCGTCGAGTCACGAATTGTGACTTTAGCAAGTCAACAACTATAGGACATCTCTTAATAGTGTTTTGGTCTTAATGTGGTCTCTCGTACACATCTAGACTCTCTCACGAACCCAACATGCAAGCAACAAAGGAAGAAGTGCGAGTATGGTACGCAAACCAAGCTAACGAAGGGTCGGGGTGCCACATTCTCTCCACCTTAAAAAGAATTCGTCCCGAATTCTAAACCATGACACAAACCAACGATAGGTCCGCACTCAACCACAATACATCGAGACAATGATTACGGTGTCTCTTAGTCCCGGGTGAACACTCGATCTCAAAACCGCCTACCTAGACTCGAATCTTCGAGTCTACCACCACAACATACACGGGGGTCAAACTCTAATAATCTAAATTCAAAACTCTACGAACTCTCAATAGGCTTATCAACATCAACACTTAAGATTGAAAATAACATGACTCATACTTGAGTCGCAAATACACATACGGACGTCACTATGCCGATCATGTAAGCAAAACCCCAAATTTCAACATGAAAAACACATTCGAGGACACTTCAACATCCAACTACCGAAACTATTTGTCCCGGGGCTCAACACGAAATTCAAGCACAAGAGGTTCTAAGTTAAAAGAAATAATAATTTCCTTTGGAGCAATTCGCAAACATGGTAGAGACAATTAAATTAACATTTAGACAATGCAAATCACACTCGCGATTTCCTAATCACGGGTATGAACACATAAGAGCACATAATTGAAATGTTTTGAAAAGTCATTCCATTTCTGTCCATTCCATTTGGTAACGGGTATAGTCAATTTCTAACTTAATTCTTACCAATTCTAGTCCAATGACGAATACCTTTTGGTCACCAATTCAGGGTACCTACTGAATTAGCTTCAAAAGTTTCCGTCGTAAGGATGCGAAGGTTCATGAATAAAATTTTTTAAGCATCCTTCAAACAGTCTCCTATGCTAATGAAATAAATGAACAAGAGATAATAATTATAAAATGAGAATTTTAATATACTACAATGTAAATGCATCAAGTAGGTGTTTCTTACAACTAATGCACATAACTGAATAAAATCAGGCCAAGTAACAAGGTCTATTACCTTGACAAACAACAATCATATCTATCACAAACTCGTGTGCCTAGTACACTCAACCAAGAAAACTCACTAGAAGTCACAAGGAACCGACACGCCTACTAACACTCGTAACGTCCACACTCCGCAAGACTATCCTTCCTTAGGCTCTAGACCAAGTCTACAACCAACACACACTCTAAGCATCCTAATACAACGTTAACGTCTCAATACTCGCGGTAAAACGTCATACTTGTTCGTGCAACCATAATCACCCTCTAAATCGCAACGCTTAACCTTCACACCAATCGTGTACATCCTATTCGCATATTAGTTGTTAATAATAATGTAGGATTATATTATACTATTCATCACATTACACATATCTCTATAGGACACACGAGTACAATACCAAACCAATTAAGTATCACCACACACACACACACACACACACACACACACACACACACACACATATATATATATATATATATATATATATATATATATATACATATACATATACATACATATACATAATATGACCTTTTTATATAACCACATAAAACCACAACTCTCTATATATATAGCATAGTCTTATACATATATAGACTAACAAGATCCCACACACCACGTGCGATTACCTACCGGTAATTCACAAAACAAACCATATCATATATCGATCTCACATTGGGGTATTATCCCCGATCAAACAAATACGCAATAATACTCAATACACCATGTAATGTATGTATAAATGCACATGAGCTACCGATTAAAACGCGTACTCATAATAACGATAATGGTAGCATTGGTATAATATATACATGAGAGAATACCTTTCTAACTCGGGTAGGTCTCAAAACTCCGCAATGACAAACTGCTACTCGCACACGGCCTCAAACTCTAGGCCGACCATCACCATCTCTCTTGGAGCCACTAGATTGTTGACTAGTACTCCCAGACCGATTAACTCTCATCCTTGGGCAATCTTTACGAACATGATCGCCGTCACAAGCAAAGCATTTTCCTGATGTGATTAGGGATTAGAACAAATTTGTAATTAATAGGAATAGATAGATTCCCCGCTTTTCTTTCTATTTCTTGATGTGATTGTTTGCTTGCTTGCGCTCAAACTAAAAAAAACCGAGAAAATCTACAAATAACAGCAAGACAGACCATATTTGTTTTATATCTGAAAAAAGAAGATTTTACTGCTTTTTAGATACCGCACACACGCACACGCATGTAAATATATTCCGAACTGCTACCCTACACTTTGGCTAGCTTACCCCCTGCATAAGCCATCGTTAGACTGCATATAGATTCTCAGAACACTTCAAAGACCGATCGGTTTTTGCGTCTCTGAATCATTGGTCAACCCCTGTAAAAAAAAGAAACTTATCTTTCGACAACCTTTATTAAAATCACAAATTGTATCTATTCACAAAGTGTGCTGGTTCCACCCTGTTTATTCTTACAAGCAGCTTTGTGATCTTTGAAAAATATTTTCTTACTTAAACCTTTGTTAGCAAACTGACAAAGAGTAGTTTTGTTCATCAATAGGTAGAAATTCATTAGCAGGAAGACATATTTATACTTGCTGAAAAACTTACAATTTCCGCTGCCAGTTATGAAAGTTTTTAAAATAACTCTTAAAAATTTTAAAAAGCTATTCACCCCCCCCCTCTAACCTATTTTTGAGCTTCTATGGGACTTACACAGGCCTTATGATCATTTTTTTAAACTCCAGAGATTTAATTACAAATATTGATATAAGTTAAGTTTGATTTTTTTTTTTTAATTTTAGCCCTTACTAAATGTACATGAGCAACTTAATGAAAATTTTCAAACGGCATCCATCAAAAGGACTTACGGTGTGAAAATTTGAGAGTTTTAGGACCCAATTTTGACAAAAAAAGATTCTTATGGGACCATTACTAAGAACGGCCATAGTTGAGGGACCAATAGTGTTATTAACCCTTTATTAAAAGAAGAACTTTTTTTATTTTCCTAAAACCATTCACTGAGTTAACAAAGGATGGAATCTCCAAAAAGGTTTCGAATCCATTAATTACACATTTTTTATGATATGCTCCGTCTATCTTGAAATTATTGTCTTATTTAACTCGATCTACGGATTAAGAAAAAATAATTAATTTACTATTAATTTTGGTATTATGTGTAGTTTCTTTTAAAACACATATGTATGTTACCTATAATTAAAGTAGAAAGAAAAAGTAAGAATATAATGGTAAAAATGATGTCCCGAAAATGAACTTACAAACAAGACCGTTTTTTTCTAAACGAACGAAAAATGATAGCATGACAATAATTATGAGACAGAAAAGTATTTTATTGTATAATATAAAAAATACTATCTAAAACTAAAACTAAACCACACATTCAACGTAGCTGCTTCTCAATAAAAGCTTTTCCACCCAAGTCTTATTCCATTTTAATCATGTGTTAAAAAAATATTCTGACTATGTTTTCTACTGAAAAAAAACTACTATGACGACGTTGTTTCCAATTCAATATACTCCATCCGTTCCTAAATAATCGTCTTAGTTGACCCGGCGCACAGTTTAAGAAAAAATATTTGACTTGATTATTTATATTAGTTTAATGTGTAGTTTCCTTTAATGTCCATGTGTATATGGCCCATAATTCTTTTAGAGTGAAAAAGTAAGGGTAAAGTGGTAAAAATGATGTTCTAAAAAGGTAAGTTTCAAAGTGAACAATTATTTTGGAACGAACGAAAAAGAAAAGGAGGACAATAATTTAGGAACGGAGGGAGTAAATCTTTCTCTCTTCGGTTAGCACTCTATCCTCCCCATATTTCACTTCTCGTATCCCTTTCTCTCCCACGTAAAAACCTTTGTTTGTCGGTCTTTATCAATTCTTTCCTATCGAAAATCTTCTATTTGTGTAATCATTCTTCTCATCAAAAAATTTCTTTTTTAATTATTTCCACTCTTTCTCATTTTATTTTCTCTCCTTCCTTTTTTCGATTTTTTTAAAAAATGTTTTAAAATCTTTTTATAATCATTATTCATGTTCATAAATCATCACACATGGGTACTTCTAGTATACAAATAAAATAAAGCAATACTTCATCAATTGAATAATTCAAAAAAAAAATCATCAATTAAAAGTAAAAAGAACACAATTACAGAATTAGCCTTTTCCTATTTGTGTCTCCCGCGATCCAATGTCTATTGAAAATTTCATTAATTTCAATGTAATACCATCTATATTGGTTTGATTTAAAAAGTATACACTTTTCATCTCAATCATTGGTTAAGATGTAATAGTTGAGATGCAATGGTTGATGAGTGAAGTAGTGGTATAGGAGATCTGAATTCGAGTGAAAATGGCGATTCGGCCATTAATTTCATTGGTTTGATGTAATACCATCTATATTGGTTGAAAATGATTGTAAAAGTTCTATATTGGTTTGATTGTAAAAGTTCCCCCTCATGTTTTGGATAAATACAAGTACATCCTCTAGAATATGGAAAATTGTAAATATTTCTCATTGATAGTTTTTTCTTTTGAAATTAACCTCCAAAATGGATTGAAAATTTGAAATTTTGTCACGGCAGAATGAAATGTTTATTTATTACATCCGTCCAAAATAAATGATGTTTTAGAAAAGTATACACAAATTAAGGAAGCTTACAAAAAAACTAATCTACTCTTATTTGAATGCAATTATTATTGATGAGTTGCATGATTAGTTTTTTTTTCTCTTTAATTTTGCACTCATGCGTTTAATGCACGACATTTATATTTTTCAACTATGCTATACATAAGCAAAATAAATAGCAAAAACAAAATCAGAAGAATAAATAACATAAAACTACTTAATTAGAAAAGAGTGTAGTACTTAACAAAAAAAATTATAGATTCTAAAAATTTTACTTATACATAATATTTGTTATTTTATTGGTTGGCTTTTTATCTTCATTGCATATCAGTATCGACTAGAACGATTTGCTACCCTTGAAACTATGACAGACAGTTTCCCATGGATAAACATTGGTTTCTTCAAGAACAATCCTACATGCAACAGTGATTGACCTGATTTTTTGTTAATTGTCATTGCATACAATTTGCGTATCGTGATGCATGATTTTTAAATTGTAATGCATGATGTTCCTTTTCAGACGCGTGTTCGATTCATTTAGGGTATCACGGTATTTCGCCTCGAAAGCGCTTTTTATATATATATTTTAAATATAAGGGATTAAAGCACCTTAAAATTGTGTTTAGTGGACTGAACCGAATTTAACTCAAATAAAGAAAAATTTCGTCCATTAAAAACACCCTAAAAGACACTACTACTTATTTGAACTTTTTCCGATTTCCCAAACACTCAAATCAAAAAATTCATTGTAATATAAAAAGCTCACCTCCTCCCCCATGTCATAGTATGATATTAACCTTCAGTACTAATCTCTTGCTAGTTGCTAAAATCCATCTATCCATCATCTCTCTCTCTCTCTCTCTCTCTCTCTCTCTATATATATATATATATATATATATATATATATATATATATTGCGCACACCTTCACCGAGAGAAATAGAGAGATGTTTCCACGGAACCTCTAAACATTAACTACCTCCAATCCACCAGAACTGCAAGATTTCATTTATTTTCTAATATTAATTAAATAAAATTTTCCTAGTACAAAATGATCAACACGTATCTAGAAATGAAAATCGAATTATTTCGAATTTTACAATATGCTTCTTCACTATCATTTTTCTAAAAAAGTACAAATCTTTAATTTGTAGATATGTTTTTATTAGATATGTAATTTTAAAGTACACGATTTCTACATCTTATTTTAAAAATCTGTTGAAAATACGCTTGATAATTTGTTTTGAAGCACATGAGTATTATTTTTTTGGTTTTGTTTCGGAACCAAAGGTTATAAAACAAAAATACAGATCTATTGGAAATACAACAATAGAAGTTATACTTTTAGATTAGATAATGAATAAAGGGAAAATCAAAATATATAATATAAGTTTTATACATACCTCGGCATCAACAATGATTAATGTCATAGTTGTAGTGTTGGTACAAAGGTCGTAGTATTTTTTATAAAAGAAGTACTATAAAAATGTCTAAATAATTAAATTAGATGTATATTTCAAAATTTTAGAGGGAGGAAATATGAAGGGATTGAATACACAGTATTGGGAATCTGGACAAACTGCAAAGAGTTTGACTGATAATAAATGATTAATTAATATATTTATTTATATAAGACATTAATTGTTAAATAAATGTTACTGATTATAATTACTTCATGAAGATCCAATAATAGAAAGTCAGTTTAGGCGGGAAATTGCCATAAATAGGAGTGCTATGTGCTTCTGTCATTATATATATACTTCCTCCGTCCCGGATAAATATTCTTACTTTCCATTTTGGGATGTCCCAACTAATGTTCCTAAAGACTTTTGGTATACAACTTTTCTACCATTCTTCCTAATATATTAATTCATTTAATACTATCATTATTGCACATCCTAGAGAGAGAGTGAGTGTAAGGGTACATATTTAATGAGAGAGAGAGAGAGAGAGTGTAATGGATATTATTGTCACAACATATTTCACAACCCATCATTAATTACATTTCTTAGTACTTGTGTTTTGTCCACTAGGAATATTTATTCGGCAATTTTACCCAATTTTTGGGTCACTGTACTTTTCAAAAAGTTACAATTAGGCCACTGAGACGTCAAAATTTTCGGAGTGGCCACCGTACTAGAGGTATCTTGCAATTTTACCAAATTTTTGGATGGATGTTAAGTTCGGACGTTAACTTATGTTAATTACCTATTTTACCCATGTCTTTATCTTTTTCAAAAAAATCTCAGATTAAAAAAATGCTAGTTCAAAAAAAATCACAGATTCAAGAAAATTTGCAAATTTACAAAAACCAGTTCATTACAAAAAAAAAATCTCAGATTCAAGAGTAGTAGGCTAAAGGAGTCGGCTATCAGCTTTTTCTTTTAGCCTCAAGAAGCTTTCAGCAGCATTATTCATTCAAAAAGAAGAATCTTGATTTAGCTTTAGCCTCCACCCCACCTGCCAACTTAACCTCTTTTTATGTGATGTACCAGTGAGTTGGGGGCTGGCCTTCCTTCATCTTCTTCACCAACAGGACAGGATGTGACCATTGAAGTACAGAGTGAACTCCCATTTCGTCCTCGAATAGATGACCCATAGAACTCACAAATTGACCGGGCTGTTGAATCGCTCACCTCTCTTCACGTCTCTCTCTTTTCCCCCTAATATCACAAGTCGTTCCCCCATTACAAGCCCAGTAACTCAACCCCACCTTCCACTCCACAATCACAGTGCCATGGATCTTGAGGAGAGATAACGAGAAATGGGTTTTGAGTCACTTTCTACTCCAAGCGAGCCCCATCTCCAGACTCCTTGCACAATCTCCATCCGGGTTTGTGCTTCTCATGTGTTCTAGATTAATTGATGAAAAATTCTAGATCTGGCTTTGATCTTTCCATATCTGGCATTGTGCTTTTTGTGTGTGTTTGTGTGAGTGAGAGAGAGAGAAAGATGGAAATGATGGAGTAATCCACATCTGAGTTTGTGCTTGTGAGAGAGAGAGAGAGAGAGAGAGAGAGAAAGATGGTAAAGATGGACCAGATCTGTGTGTACCTACATCTGTGTTCTTCATGAACAAATTCGTTAATGGAGGAATTTGGTTAATCACTGGACGTTTGAATTTAGTGACCAGCAAGTCGGAATTTGTTAGAATTTTATTTTTCTTTGTTTGGAATCAATATTCATGTGAATTGATGGAAGGGATGATTATTGGGGAAACTTTGTAAAACCCAGATATGAGTTTTAAAACCCAGATCTGGGCTACTTGGTCTACAGAAGACAGTGATGGTGAAGACATGGGTAAAATAGGTAATTAACCTAAGTTAACGTCCGAACTTAACGTCCATCCAAAATTTGGGTAAAATTGCAAGATAACTCTGGTATGGTGGCTACTCCGAAAATTTTGACGTCTCAGTGGCCTAATTGCAACTTTTTTTTGAAAAGTACAGTGGCTCAAAGGTGTGTTTTGCATATATATATATATATATATATATATATATATATATATATATATATATATATATATATATAAGTGCAAAATTTTGGTAAAATGTGAACATTTTTTCTTGAAATCCTATAACATCATTTATTTTGAGATTTTGTTTTTCCTAAAATATCATTTATTTTGGAACGGAGGAGATAGTTTGTTTTTTACCATTAAAATTTTGCTTAAGAGTTCGAAAAATTATTACCATATTCACCTTTTCTTTTCCTTCGCCCACATTTTACCAGGCCGTTAGTTGTAAAAAAAAAGGTATTGTTAAAGTATAAAAGCACAAAACATAATATGCATTGTTGGCCACTCTCTAGCAATTTAAGCTTTTAAACAAGTTTGTTACTTAACATGGTATCACATCCAATGATTTGTCAATGATAAGGGTTTAAATCATCCCACTTACGTACATTTATTCTAATAAAAATAATACAAATAGTACATATTAGCCACTTATAAAAAGCACACCTTTCTACGTATGCACGTGAGGGAGAATGTACGTTAAAGTATAACACTCACTCTGTCTCAAAATAAATGATGTTTTAGTAAAAAAAAATAATTATCCCAAAATAAATGACGTTTAAGGATTTCAAGACAAATGTATCTACATTTTTCCAAAATTTCCAATATTAATTGCTCTCTAATTAATTGTTATGTTGAAAATACTTTAATGCATTGAAAGTATTAAAGTTTTTTTTTTTTGTTAAAAAGAAGGGTAGATGAGTCATTTTATAGTTATATATATATATATATATATATAAGTGCAAAATTTTGGTAAAATGTGAACACTTTTTCTTGAAATCCTATAACATCATTTATTTTGAGATTTTGTTTTTCCTAAAATATCATTTATTTTGGAACGGAGGAGATAGTTTGTTTTTTACCATTAAAATTTTGCTTAAGAGTTCGAAAAATTATTACCATATTCACCTTTTCTTTTCCTTCGCCCACATTTTACCAGGCCGTTAGTTGTAAAAAAAAAAAGGTATTGTTAAAGCATAAAAGCACAAAACATAATATGGATTGTTGGCCACTCTCTAGCAGTTTAAGCTTTTAGACAAGTTTGTTACTTAACATGGTATCACATCCAATGATTTGTCAATGATAAGGGTTTAAATCATCCCACTTACGTACATTTATTCTAATAAAAATAATACAAATAGTACATATTAGCCACTTATAAAAAGAACACCTTTCTATGTATGCACATGAGAGAGAATGTACGTTAAAGTATAACACTCACTCCGTCTAAAAATAAATGATGTTTTAGTAAAAAAAAATAATTATCCCAAAATAAATGACGTTTAAGGATTTCAAGACAAATGTATCTACATTTTTCCAAAATTTCCAATATTAATTGCTCTCTAATTAATTGTTATGTTGAAAATACTTTAATGCATTGAAAGTATTAAAGTTTTTTTTTTGTTAAAAAGAAGGGTAGATGAGTCATTTTATAGATTTCCTTAATATATGTGCAATTTTCTAAAAAGTTATTCCCTCCGTTCCGAGCAAATAGTCTACTATTATATTTTGGGATGTTTCACTTAAAGAGTCTATTTTCAAAAATTAAGGTATAAAAATGTCATTTTAATGGGCTACTTGTCATTTTTTTTTAAAAAAAGTTTGACTTTTAAATGTGGACTATTTGTCTAGAACGGAGGGAGTATTTATTTTAGGTCTGAGTGAGTAATATATATATCATTTTTGGGCCGTTCAATTCGGTATATAGGATATCTGGGCTTGATTGAATGGATTGGATCTCTCTACAACCAGTTTAAGAACATAAACAACAACTTAGTAGGAGTGCGTCAGGCTTAGCCTCGCGAAACCATTCTGGCGTGAGAGTAAGTATCGTGTATGTCAAAAGGCAATTTGATAGAAGTTTGAGGCTGTAGAAAGCGTGTACCTTGTTTAGGGTTTATGGAGGGGTATGTATAGACCCCCAATGACATAGAATCTGTTGGTCCACAATAATGCTCAAATAGGCTAGAGGGGGGGGGTGAATAGCCTATAATGTCAATTTAAAAACTTTTCTTTTGGATATTCATAAAGCATAGTTTAGTTGGCAAATGCAGATTATCAAGTTGGGTATGTCTGCCGGTAGAGGCTATCGGTAGACTTTCCCAAGGCAGAAGTAACAACACTGCCGATAATCTGTTTACTCAAATCAAAAGCCTTGTAAAAGATTTGTGCAGCGAAAAGTAAAGAGGCTATGATTTGGAGAAGTCATAAGTGGCTGTACACGAATATATGTTCAGAACAACAGCACACTTATTTCTTCTTTCAAATGCAGACTTTAGGAGATCAAGTAGAGAATGGTTTTTCTAAAGATATATCATTTATAAAAACCTCATAGATAATTAAGGACTGAAAGATAAACCATTAGTAAGAACATATGAATTTATTCAAAGATAAATTACATATTACATCAGTCTAAATGATCTATGTACAGTTTCTGGTTTTCTCTTCCTATGTCACAATCATTGCTTAATTATCCATTCAAGGATCTTTTTAAGCTTGCAAAGGACAATAGGAGATGAGAATGAGAAACTGTTATGAGAAGATGATTTTCAAGGTCGTTCAGATATAAAAATATATCTGAACGATTTGAGTGCAAAGCACTCATCCTCCCATGATGATTGATAATTGCACAATCAACAGCATTTGTATAGGAATACAAATCTGAAGATATGAATGCAATATCTATAGACAGCTCTTCATTTTCTTCAGACATTGTCCAACATCAATCTTCAGATCTTGATCTCTGCCTATTGAAGTTTCTGATTATTCTCCTCTCTTTTCCAAGCTTTTCTTCCTAGCAATCCACTGAAACTGTTTTGCTAAGAGCTGGATGAGTTCACTGCAATCTGTTGTAGAAATCAGAGATGCGTTCGTGAAGATGATCTCTTTGGTGATTTCTTTTCTATGAAGTTCTTGAGTAGATTGAGTTACTCGTTGCTCACAGTGTATCGATAGATGATCTTCGATGTAGCTTACACTGTTATTTTGTTGCTGTGTTGCGCTTTATGCTTTTGTTTGAGCACAAGGGAGGGTTCATATAGGTGAGAATCAATATGATCGTTGAGAGATGAAGACTCATAGATTTCTATCCGTTGGAGATGTAGTGATTGAAGAATATCGGATATAGATCTTTGTCCATAAGACTTTGACTTGTTTGGAACAAAGATTTAGTCCTGTAGATCTTGGAACTCGTTGTCTGTCAGGCTAGGTTGATAGGTCTCTGAATAGTAAGTCTGATGTCTGTTGCACTGTCAGGTGGTCTGTTCAATAAAGTAATTACTTTTTGACTTTAACATACTACTTGAGTGAGAGAAAGTCTTGTAGCTTTAAGTATGTCAAGCTTTATGAGGCACGGACATATTTATCTTGATTTGAGCGGCTAGTTGACTTTTCCCTGTAGCACGTGCAGATTTTAAAGTCTGCCGTTGGAAAGCTTCAAACCAGTGGAAACAGGTCTACCGATGTAGGAGAGTTGATGTCTGCCGGTACGAGCTTTTGAACTTGTGGCATGTCTGCTGCTGAAGGCTTTTGACGTTGCTGCAAGTCTTCCGGTGCTACGTGCAATCTGAAGCGCTGTCTGTTTTGATCATCATATAGGAGGTAGGACTAGATCAGGTCACACCTAATCTAAGACCTATGTGAAATCATACAAGTTGCCACACTAACCGGTACGCAGACCTTTTAGCCACTTGTGATGATTCACTTGTAATGGGGGCAATCAAATCAATATATATGGAATATGCAAGGTGATAATTAAATTATCAAGAAGCATATTTCAATAATCAACAGAATCCATCTAGGATTGGTCTCCATTGATACCTATTAGGGTTAGGAGAGGATCCCTAAATTGTAGGCATTGCAGGAGGCTGGCCACGTGAATGTCAGAGCAGATATGGTAAGTGTTCTACTCGGATAAGAAAACCTTTGACTTGTCGTGGAGAGCAAGTCTCTGAGATTCCCTACTCGATGCTTGCCCGGGCAGGCATGGCCCTGCTCGGCTGCATGATGTTATTCTTGTGATGATAAGTGTAATTCAGAGGCATGGCCCCCTGGTCGAGTAGGCATGACCTGTGCTCGACCAGGTTTAGACGCAGTGTATCGATGACCTCTGCTCGGACGCTTTTCTAGCTATGCCTGCTAGGCTTGGGGGTCCAATGTTAACGAGCTCGTGACTGGCACGTGATACTCGTTTGTGCCTTGCTCATGACCGGCTTTGGGTCGGGCACATCAGCGGCCCCTTGCTCCTTGTCTGGCGAGTATTCATGCTCGGAGCGAGGAGTGTTCTTGTCCGGAAGAGATGGCTCTATGTCCGCAACGAGCTCTAACCCTTTTGTCAATTTTGAGTCGGTTGTGACCAGGCTAAAAGGCTGAACTGTGGAAAGTTTTGGAATGTTGGTGAGTGGGAAGCTGAAGTGCATTTGCGAAGATGCTGTTAGGAGAGTACTAGGGAAAGTAGGTGTAGGGGCGCGTGAGCTCTCGTTGCCATTTACGTCGTAGTGACGTTAGCCTGATCGAATATCTATTTGGCTTCTCCGCTTTTCCCCCAAAAAATCGTAGCACCTGCCTATATAAAGAACTTCCCCCCCTTCCATTTCACTTTTTACAGATTCTGAGATTTCGAGAGAGAGAATATATTCAAGCTTCCTTCAACCGTTCCAGATTTCCAGTGCTTTTACTCCCAGATTCAGGCCGTTCTCAATTCAGTGCTCACACAGTCCTGTTCTATCTCCGATCCAGCCAAGTTTGTGCATAATCTTCAACCTTTTTTCTTGATAGTAAGTTTTTTGTTTTTTTGCCTTTTTGCTGCTTCGTTCTTCATGTTTTTCATTTTCTAGGTTTCTTCACTCTCCTATGCATTTTTGGGTAAGTTTGTAGGCTAGAAACAGCCCATAGGTAGAGATCAAGGAGAGGAGGGGACCTGTTGTATTCGCTAGGCGGGCATGGCCCCTTGATACACCTAGACTTAGGTTTTTAAACCCATTTTTGAATTGTTTGTCTTGCAGACAGAACTTGACATTCCTTTCTTCGGTCTTTTTTGTAAAAATGAGGTTGCATGATGAATCCACGGGCAATGAGAGAGAGGTCTTCAACTATGGCGGGAAAAATTATCCGTTGAGTATCGAAGAAACACCATCTGTTGAGGTGGAGATGGTCGATGCTACTGAGGTCAAAAATGACGAGGCTACCAGGGCATGCCCAAAATGTGGTTGAGATAGAAGGCTCCTCCAGTGGGTATAGCCCTCCTGAAGGGGAAGGTGTAAGGGGCGGAGTGGCCACTGGCGGGCATGGCCTAGAACAACTGGCTGAGGGATAAGAGCCCACAGTTGACCAGGGCAGTGATGAAGTAATGCGTTCTGCCTCTGGGTAAGGGGAGGCTGCTGATGAGGCTTCCAACTCGGGGGGAGGTAAGTTCTGATGTCCCATTGGCCAGGAGAAAGAAAAGTTCTGGCCAGTCAAAAGACGAGGCTTACAATTGGTATCAGAGCCAAACTCTTTGAAAAATCCATTTTTCCAAGTCTTACAACTTGAAAGATCAATCATGGCAACTTCAAAAACTTTTCTATCAAACAATGTTACTCAAGTACCTATTTTTTATGAAGATCACTTTGATATATGGAAAGAAAGAATTACAATATATATGAACAACATAGATAAAAGACTGATGCAATGTATCAGGAATAGTCCTATACAACCCATGAAGATTAACACTAATCTTGGTAAATCTTCTACTGCAGATGATGATACCATAAATCCTCTTGTTGTTATCATTGAAGAATATGTTCTTAAACCTCAGTCTGAATGGACAAAGAAAGACAAAGCAATGTATGGGTTGGATGCCAATGCTGTACACTTTCTATTAAGTGCTGTTCCAGATGAAAATTACAAGCAGATATATGACTGCAACACAACAAAATATATATGGGATGCTTTTGTTGAGTATGTAGAAGGGGATCAAAAAACCAAGGACAACAAGTTATATGATTGCATACAAGAGTTTGATGCATTCTAAAAGGATCCAAAAGAATCTCTCAAGAATGCCTATGACAGATTTCTTGAGGTAAGTAATAGATGCTCTTCTCTTGGCAAAGTGTATAGTATGAAAGGTTTAACTATGTGGTTTCTTAGTAGCTTGGGAAGCATATGTCATGTCAAGGTAACTTCCATAAAGGAAGAAAGAGACTTGAACAAAAATCACATACGTAGTCTTGTTTCTAGTCTCAAAATATGAGAAGGAAATTTTTAAAATTCTAGAAGAAACACCAGAAATCTCTACATCTATGTCAAATGATGACTTTGATGAAGATGAATTTCCTGCCTTTGCAAAACAGTTTAGAAAGTTTAAATCTTTCAAAAGAAATTTTCAAAACCCTACTTCAAGCTTCCAAAAACCCTCTTCTTCAAATTTTCAAAAGCCTTACTTCAAATCTAATGAAGTCAAGTATGATGAAGAAAAACTCCTATGCTTCAAACTGTCCATCTATCAGAAATGAGTATTAAAAGAGAACTCCCAGAACTTTTGAAAAACAAAAAGGGTTAGTTGCTAAAGATCAAAATCTAGCAACTCGGATTAAGACAGATTCAGAAGATGAATCTGCTGATTTTGTACAAGAAGCAAATCTTTGTCTTGTTGTAGAATCAACTGTTTATGATTCATAAAATGAGTTTGATGATGAGTTTCCAAGCTCACCTATTAAAAGTCATAAGCTGTCAAAGGCATCTAACCTGAACAGTTTGTGATCAAGAAAATAAGCCAGCTTTTATAGACAAAGCATCAATAGTCAACCTGACATAAAAGAAAAGTCAACTTCTCCAAGGAATATTGACACTAAGAAGACCAACTTGTCAAAAGAGCAAGAGGAGAAGTCTTCTGAAAAAAAGGTCGATGATCTCTTGGAATAAATGCAAAAAAAATGTATTCCAAGTTTGAGACATTTCAAAGAATTCACATATCTTTGTCTAATGACTTTAAAAGAGTTTCTGATGAAAATAATGAGGTTCAAAAGATTAATGAGCTCTATAAAGTTCTGCAAAATGAATTGTTGCAACTTAAAAGCTTAAATGAACAATATGAGACTCAAGCTAAAGTCTTAGTAGCTCAAATAACTGACCTTGTAGAAAGGAACCAACGACTAACCAATGTTGTTGATACATATTCAAAGTCAAAAGTTGATGTTGAAACTATCATCAGTCAATAGAAAGATTATGAAGATCAACATGGTATTGGATTTTCAAAAGCTGATGAAAACTGTGAAATTAGACGGTCAAATGGTAAACCAAATGTTCTGCTTAAAAACAACAAAGGATCTACTTACGGTGTTGTTTCTCTTAAATATCCTAAGACTCAGCCTAAGAAGTCATTTAATAAAAGTGAGAAGCTGAACCACAATAAGTGTCAGCCTTCTGCTGAAAGTCCTCAAAAACTGTCAGCAGCTAAAGCAGTTGATAAATCTCAAGCTGCTGACAGATGCCAACTAGCTGATAAAATATGAGGAATTAGAAGGAAAGTTGCTTACAAGTTTAAACCAATTAAATTTGTGGCTGCTAAGACTTCTACGAAACACAAGTTGAATCAAAGGTTCCCTTCAAATAACTGACAAACATGGTTATCACAAATGCAAAGTTTGTTCTACTTTTGGTCACCAGTGTCATGAATGCTTATTCAGAAGTAATCCTACTAACAAAGGCAAGATGCCTAAACTAAGGCATGTTTTGCTACCAAAGAAAGCTAACCCTCTGGTCCCAAACTTATAAGGTACCATGATTTAATTGTTCACATTTCAGGTATGCTTTGTGGCAAACTATCAATCAACTGATGTGTGGATATTAGACAGTGGATGCTCCAGACATATGTCTGGGTCAGCTGAACTACTTACTGACATTATCTCAGCAAAAGGACCCTCTGTCATTTTTTGAGACAATTCCAAAGGTTAAACCGTATGATATGGATCCTTTGTAAGAGGATCCATAAAGATTGATAATGTATTTTGGTACAAGGTTTGAAACACAACCTGCTGAGTATATCACAATTCTATGACAAAGGTATGAGCTGTACTTTCTCTTCTACTCACTGCTTTATTAAAAACAACATCACAAATGAAGTTTTATTTACTAGAACAAGAAAAATAAATGTTTTTGCTATTGACCTACTTTCTATAAACAGCAAAACTCAAATATGTTTGATAGCTAAAAATGTTTCAAAAACTTCACGACTGCGGCATAAAAGACTTTCACACTTAAATTTCAAATATCTTTTAAAACATTCAAAAGGAGTTTTGGTGAATGGTCTGCCATCAGTTAATTTTCCTACTTATAAGAAATGCAAAGCCTGTGTTTTAGGATAAATCACAAAAACATCTTTTAAACTCAAACCATGTCTTTCTACCAAAAGAATACTTGAATTATTGCATATGGATTTGTTTGAATCGGTTTCTACTTCAAATTTAGGTGGAAGCAAGTATACCCTAGTTGTTGTTGATGATTACTCAAGGTATACATGGGTTGAAATGATGTAGTTCAAGGATGAAACCTATGGGATACTCACTGCCTTGTTCAAAAATCTTCAAACTCAAAAACAGTGTGACATTATAAGTGTAAGATCTGACAATGGTACTGAATTCAAGAATCTTGGAATGGATACCTACTATGATGATCATGGTATAGACCATAATTTCTCAGTTGTAAGAACACCTCAGCAGAATGGTGTTGTTGAAAGGAAAAACATAACACTTATTGAAGCAGGTAAAACCATGATTGCTGAAGCAAATCTGCCAAAGTACTTTTGGGCAGAAGCTGTCAACGCAACATGTTTCACATAGAACAGATCTCTCATCAACAAGTTTCATGAAAAGACACCACATGAATTATGGAGAGTCAGAACACCCAATATTGCATATTTCAAAATCTTTGGGTGTAAGTGCTACATTCATTACAATGGTGGTGACCATAGAGGCAAATTTGATGAGCAAGCTGATAAATGTATTTTTGTTGGTTATGCTAAACACACCAGAGCTTATAGAATATATAATAGAAAATTTCAAATAATTGTTGAAACTATGCATGTTACTTTTGATGAATTTTCTTTACTTTAGTCCAATGAGACTTGAGATGTTTCTAATAATTTTGAGATTTTTGAGACAGGAAATAGTAACAGCTCAACACAGAACAATCCTTAATCATCTACTCTTCCTGCTGATGATGAACCTCATGCTGCTGATCCTATATCTACTAGTTCTTCATAAACTAACAATCTTTAGCCAGCTAAAACATCTTATTCTCAAATTGACAATCCTACTAATATCCCTAACCTCATTCCAGATCTTCCCAAAGAAATTAGAGAAGCCATACATCATCCAGTTTCAAACATCATTGGTGATCCATTTGGTGGCTTAAAGAAAAGAAGCAACTCTAGAAATGAAACTTTTGACTCTCATGCTTTTGTCTCCTCTATTGAACATAAAAAGATTGATGAAGCTTTGGAAGATCCTCATTGGATTGGGGCTATGCAAGAAGAACTCAACCAGTTTGAGAGATGTCAAGTATAAAAACTTATTCCAAGACCTACCGATCAACAAGTAATAGGAACCAAATGGGTCTTTAGGAACAAGTTGGATGAAGATGGAAATTTCACAAGAAACAAAACAAGGTTGGTAGCCCAAGGCTATAGATAGGAGGAGGACATTGATTATGATCAATCATTTGCTCTTGTTGCAAAACTAGAAGCTATCAGATTGTTCCTTTCTTATGCAACCTTCAAGGACTTCAAAGTCAATCAAATAGATATGAAGAGTTCATTTCTCAATGGAGACCTTCACGAACAAGTATATGTTGAACAACCCCTTGGGTTTCAAGACAACAAGAAGAAGGACTATGTATACAAGCTTAGAAAATCCTTGTATGGACTCAAACAAGCCCCAAGAGCTTGGTATGAAGCTCTTTCTAAATTTTTCATGGAAAAATGTTTTTAAAGAGGCAAAATTGATACAACTCTCTTTTCTATGAAGCACAAAGGTAACATCTTATTAGTTCAAATTTATGTTGATGATATTATTTTTGGTTCTACTAATGGTACTTTGTGTCAGAGGTTTGAAAACTTTATGAAGAGCAAGTTTGAGATGAACATGATGGGAGAACTTACATACTTCCTTGGTTTGTAAATCAAGTAAACTGAAGAGGGAAAAATCTTTATCCATCAAGCTAAGTACACCAAAGAGCTTATAAAGAAATACAATATGTAAGAAGCAAAATCAGTAAGTACTCCAATGGGAGTTAAATGTCATCTTATTACAGATAAGAAAGGTAAATCAGTCAATATAACTGTCAATATGACTGAATACAGAGGTATAGTTGGATCTCTTTTATATCTAACTGCTAGTAGGCCAAATGTTATGTTTGTTGTATGCATATGTGCATGTTTTCAAGATGGTCCTAAAGAATCTCACATGATAGTTGCTAAAAAGATTATTAGATATCTAATAGATACTAAAAAATTTGGCATTTGGTATCCTAGGGATTCATCTTTTAATTTAATAGGGTATTCAGATGTTGACCTTGCAGATTGTAGAGTAAACAGGAAAAACACAAGTGGAACATGCCAGTTCCTTGGAAACAGGCTAATATCATGGGCCTGCAAAAAGCAAGAATCACTCTCTACCTCAACAACAGAAGCTGTACTGTGACGACCCGACCCGGACCCCAATGCGGAATCCCAAGTCGTGCCGTCCAAGTAGACAAGATACAAGCATGCGCAAGTAGGAATATAAAATTTCACATGGCGCAACATCGCATACATATAACAACTCAGCTACACTTGACCAGAAAATAACTTAAAATAAACAAGTCTTCGACGACGTTACAGCCGGAACCCAACAACTACTCCTACGATTATAACACATGCATATAATAACCTCAACGGCCACAACATGTCGGAGACAACAACAACAATAATACTATAAAAGAGTGTTAAGCGGAAGAAGCTGTAGTGAACCAATAATATATAAACAAGCTCGGCATAGAAGTCGACATACAAAAGATTATAAGTCTCAAATATTCAAGTTATACTACAACAACAAAATCCCAAGACAAGTATAAGTGACTTGCTTCCCATCGTCCTTGCCAAAATAAAAGTCTAACTACAAAGTCCCAAAAGAGCAACCTTCGAGCTCACAAGCAACCAAACACGGGTACGGTGAATCTAGCGAGAACCGTCTCCTTGGCTCAGATCTAAGGAAAACAAAACAAACAAATATGGTAAATCATAAAGACTTAGTAAGTTACTTAAAGCATGTTTATTTCATAGCATAGAATTTATCACAGTTATAGTACATGATCATCATATAGCACTTAGCACATTATTCACGTAAGTGCGGGAAATAAATCATACAAGTAGGATATGATATAGGCCCGGCCGCTACGTAGCTCCTGTAATAAACTGTGTTAACTGGTTCGTGCCATCGATGTTTTGTGAATTCATCGACTTGTATCGAGAACCGCCTCGATTTAATTAGAAAGCCAATGCGGCACGTATTGATACAGCATAGGGGCTACTTCCCCACTGCGGCCCACAGTGGAGGCGTGTGTGTGGTCTCGGGTGCGGCGATCCATAGTGAACACGAATCTCGCAATTCGTGAAGGCGATGCATCGTCCCACCCTGACGCATAAAACAAACCAAATAATGTCATCTGCACTCAATGTGATGCACAAGTAGATATTTACTCGTCATAAACAAATAAGGATCGAATTCGACAAAAGCGAACTCATCCGACCAAGTAGGTTATTAATCTCTGCCATAAATCATGTCAAGGCATTTAATTGCTCAAAACTAATCATTCACAACAACTTGATTGCATACATTTAGGCTCAACTATAATTGAGTGAATTCATTCAAACGGTGTCCAAACTTCGTAGGGATTGAAAGTAGTGTTCAACATGTTCAAATCTTCCCTAAAGTCGACTCCGTTGAGTCTTTACTACACATTCCCAATTTTGGGGATTTGAAGCTATGTGCTTCATAAACCATCCTAGGGCCATTACTAAGTTCAACTAGGTTATAAATTCTCCAAGGCATTACAATGTTGTTCATGTTCATCATAGAGTCCAATTTAGAGGATAGAACACATAACAACATATCATGTAGGCTATAATTAGGGTACTCTCATATGGCACCACTTTAAGCAACACATGTAATTAATGTTTCTAAAATGTTCATAATCCTAAATATACAAGATGAAAGAGTATAACAATCTTTCATAACCATAAAATCATCCTACACATGCTTCTAACAAGTTCATATTTTTAAATCACAAGATGAAGGCATATGAAACATATATGTGTACTCATTGATCTCAAAAATCATAAGCTTTGTTTTCCTTAGGGTCAATGAGAACTAAAACAAGGAAGAAGAGAAGTAACTTACATGTATTTTACACCCAAGAAAACAAATGAGAAAACTATTCGGTAGGAAATGATCTACTCTTCAAGCTCTTCACTTCTATGGAGGTGGCTTGAGCAATGGAAGGAAGGACCATGGAAGACCAAGGGAAAAGCTTCAAGAAGCCATGTAAGAACCTTGAGGGAGATGAATCCCGTTTTTGGAGAGTGAGGGAGGGAAAATGAGGTCAAACCATCATATTGTGGTGTTTAAAGGGTTAGAAACTTAGTGGGACAAGTGTCACATTGATGTGGTTGCATAAAATATGATTTGGGGCTTGTTTAATCCACTAAAGCACTCACTAATCCACTCTTAAAACAAGTTACTAATGTTAGGGTATAAGTAATGAGGGTTAGGGAGGTTTAGGTGGGGTTTAGAAAGGGTTTTGGATAGGGGTTTAAGTGCAAATATCACAAAGCAGCAAAACAGAGCACACCAGGCTCGGGGGACCATGTGGTCACATGGTCCCTCATAGCATGCGACTGCATGCTCTCTGAAGGCTCATCACTCCATTTTCTGGTTACCTTGCGGAGGCAAGGCCATTCCACCTTGCGGCCGCAAGCCCGGCAGACCCAAAATGGCTCAAAATGCAACCTAAAAGACCCCCAAACACTTAGCCAAATCAATGAGGCTTCAAACCCCAACAAAAATGAGTCTAAAACTCATCACAAACACCCTCAAACAACACCCGAACAATCTGAACGAAGGAGGGAAAGAAGGAGAACTAAACAAAAAAACTTGTCTTCTACTTTGTGACAATACTTCTGCTATATCTATTTCACAAAATCCTATTATGCATTCTAAAGCCAAGCATATAGATATAAGATATCACTTTCTTAAAGATCATGTTGAAAATGGTAATGTTCAACTAGAGTATGTTCCTACTTAATTTCAATTAGCTGACATATTTACAAAAGCCTTAAAATCTAATAGATTTGAATTCTTAAAAGGTGAATTAGGCATGCTTATTCCTTCATAAGCTATTGCTTGTTTAACTAACATCTGGAGCTATTACCAAGTATCAGCACCTACAACCTTCTGATCACAAAAATGCCTCCCTTTAAGCAAAACATTCAGAATCAGTAGTCATGAAATTGAAATATCAGCTGAATCCATCTTCTGACACTCAAAAGCTTAAAAGACACTCAAGCTCTTTTCTACCAAATAATCTTCGCCAGTGAATATCTGCCGATATATTTTTCCACCGAAAAGTCTTAAGACTTTCCCTACTACTTATTTTATAAGGTACTAAATCTTCAACTACCACATCATCTGCTGAAGATAATTGATAAGTGATCGATGTTTTATTTAATATTTTTCCTTGCAAGTGGACAAGACTATTATAGAATAGACTCGGAAGCAAGGGTCGAACCCACAGAGACAAGTGATCACGAACAGTGCGATTATTAATAGCAAATTATTAACCTAAGGGGGGGTTTTTATTGTTTAATTCTACTCTAAACTACTAGTTATAGATGCTTAACTAATTAGACAGTAATAACAGATATGAAGATCTTATGGTGAGTGGAAATCTAGGATTCTGGGTTTCACTTATATCTCCTTTATGTTCAATTCATAATAATGTCCTAACTATGTCACCTAGATCATGTAAGAACCTGGTCCTAACTTATCACTCTCGTGCATCGATAGGTCCAATTTATTGTGTTGGTGAGCCGTGGTACATATGCACTTGGTCATGCTTATCCGCACCTCTAAGCCTTTATTATTTGCGATTACATTCATTTGTTCAAAGCAAAATAATATAGGGGTTGATAAACAACACAATCAACAAGCATTGAATAGACATATATATAAGAATCAAAACATAAATTCGATACAAGTTACCTCCCACCTCCTAGATTATGGATGATTTAGTTCATCATAGACAATGAACAAAGACATGGAGATGATCGGATACATGATTTGATCTTCAATACTTGAAATTACAAATCTAACTATGTTATACAATCTAAAACTACCTAAAATCTATGTGAAAGAGCCTGCCCTTCCTATGCTTTGGCTCGGCCCCGGCTTCTATATATACTGAGTTGTGATTGATCGAATGACCTGTGTGAAATCCGAATAGGTCGATTCTCGCCTACCTTGGCTCGCAGGTGTCGGATACCTTGCGCCCGCAAGGTCTCCTGCCCGGCCGCTTGATTGATTGCTTGCGACGGTATCGCTTACCTTGCGTCGCCGCAAGTTCGAGGCACCTTTGCGCCCGCAAGGTGTCCGATTGACAATCTTCATTCTTTCTTCAATTTTCCTTTTGGCCCTTCTTGAAATTTGCACTTAAAACCCCGGAGTTTCAATTTTCACAATAATCCGAAACTTACAAAACTCACCGAAACATATATTAGTACTCAAAAGCCTCGTGAAATAGCATAATTTAAGTCATAGAAGTATATAAAATCGACGATAAAATACATCGATCAAATACCCCAAACTTGAACTTTGCTCGTCCACGAGTAAACAAATAAACTTATAAATACAAAAAGCATAAATAACAAAAATTAAAATCTTTTTGTGAGGGTGACACTATTTACACTCCTCTATAAACCCACAAACTCAAGGAGACTCTTTCGAGTGACTCGACTATGCGATAAATACAAAAACAAATAAATACAAAAGCAATTAAAAATTTAAACTAAACATAAAATCTTTTTGGCTTCATCTCTTATAGGTGTATGGCATGCATGTAATCTCGTTTGGTGCTCACCACATATATGCAAAGCTTAGTCATATAAAACCAACTAGTCTTTTCTTAAGACTGCTACTACTTTAATTTCTCCGTGTGTGTGTGATCACCAGTCTTAAAGAATATCTTAACTAAAACAGTTTTATTAAGCTAAACACCACATTCATATGAAAATCAAAGTTTAATAGAAAATCATGCATTAAGAAGTATGAGATCTACCATCCAAACCCGGTCGGCATGCATGTAAAGGTCCCAAGGATTTAAAAGACTTATACATCCATCCCATGCACTTCTATGTATGACATACAATGCTCTCCTATCCCAATGACTTGTAATAGCTAAGATTATGCTAACACAGTGAGCTTTAGGGTGAATAATAGTGATTATGAAGTGTGTGATCAATTTCATGTTACTCACTTGACAATAAAAACAACATAAGCATTGGCAAGAAGATCATTAGGTCTTTATAAGCTTGTAATGTAAGGCCAAGGTGTTGGGGATTTGATGGAAAGGATTGGAATTCAAAGTGAGAGAGTAAGACTACCCTTTATCCCTCATACTTCCAAGCAAAAGGAAGTTTTCCCTATTTAGGCTAGGAAAAGACCACAAGTGGAGGGGTGCTTTTTAACTTTTAAGTTTTCTTCTTCCCCCAAACTTGTTTTGGGCAATAAATCTTCTAAAAATATCACATCTTCATTCAGTAATTTTCTAACATATTTTTCTCTT
This sequence comes from Codonopsis lanceolata, assembly GCA_013146195.2. NCBI lineage: Eukaryota > Viridiplantae > Streptophyta > Magnoliopsida > Asterales > Campanulaceae > Codonopsis > Codonopsis lanceolata. Next base: position 31,087,755 of record CM028381.1, on the reverse strand, counting down.
GAAAGCTATGCTTCCATTTGAATCTTTGTTTACACTCTTCTTCTTCCGTTTCATTTTTCGTCGACACATGATTTTTTTTCGACGACGGAAAGAAGAAGTCTTCTGAAAAATGGCCTAACTGAAAAGAAGTGGTCCTCCTAGAATCAATTTCCCACCCACATCCTACTCTCTCAAAGGGTAGGCTAAAAGTGTATAGGCTTTTAGGGTTAAGTTAATGTGGGTAATAGAAACGATGGCGAATGGGGGTTTCAATAGTGTGCTTAGCACACTCCATTCTTTTTCATTAGGCTCAAAGGGGACACTAGGGATATATTTTAGTATAGGTCAGGGAATATTTAGGCTCTAACGATCCAAAGATGGCCTAAGTCATTTCTTAATGCCAAATGCTCACATAGTATTTAAAGCAAGTAAGACAACACAAAATATCATATCAACTATGGGAATTGGGGTTGAATGTTTAGCATCACTGGATTTTACATAAGCATTCGCTAAGACAGATGGTAGGGACAATTGAGACTAACATGCAGACACGGTTCGAAAGTGTGCTTGAGATATATAAATGAGAAAATCCAAGGGATCTAACTATCATGCAATTGACCCTAAGTTACAATTTAATGCAACAATTATGTTCGAATGGCTATGCATCATATTTGTGCATATCTTGTTGAAGTGAAATAGGTGTTATAAACTTTATAAAACTATTCTAATCAATCCATAATTATGACTGGTGTGAGTGCATGAAGAATTTGGAGAAAAGTAAAAGTTTCGCAAAATTAAGCAAATTCCAGAGGGATCTACAGACTAACTATGCGGTTCATTGCACTAATCTCCTCATTGACTACGACTAGCATTACCACACCTAAACTCGAGGATGAATATTTTGAATTAATTTTTATATATATATATATTTTTAAGAAATTAGGAAATTTGGAGGTGATGACGATGACACAATTGATGATGGGTCCCCATAAGAGGAACCCACGAGTATCCAAAATGAGTGTATTCTGGTCAAGGCAACACCTCCGAAAATCAGAAAAAATAAAAACAGGAAAAATAGGGTGAAGAGTTAAATGGTCATCGAGAAAAGAAATTTTCTTCACCCTAAAACATAGCCAACTCCATTCCTCGTTAGGCTAGGACCTGCTAAGACTAAAAGTTTTAAATCCCCCCCCCCAAACTTAATTTCTATTTTGTCCTCAAAATAGAGGAACATATGAGAGGATTGATGGGGTAGGACAAATATCAAAAGGACGAAAGCAGTCCACCTAACGAACGAGGATAACTTGGGCCTCGACTCACGGTGAGTCAAGGAAATAACGAACGAGGACGAAACTCGGGGATCGTGCTGTGAGGGAGTCCATACAAATTGACAGATTGCCCTACGTTGTTGGCCCAACGAAAAATTCGGCCTGGTCAAGACGCATTTGGGCCAACCTGGCCGGCTCATCATATCATTTAGAGGACAGCTTCTCCAAATTGCTGGAGATCTCCACGAGTGGGTCCTCCTTCTCTCTCTTCGGGTTCCTCCTCTTGAGGAACCCTCACTCTCTACGCCGGTGATGTTCAAACAAAATGGTTAGTAATGACCGGACAGCCTCTCCGTTGTTCTCTCACGCCCGGCCCCTACACAAATCAAGAATCAAATGCGGAACGCGAACCCCGCATTCGTCCCTACCTCTAATAGGGTCTTGATTTGGCCGTTGATCAAACGCCAACATCAATAGACCCACCAACCATAATGGTGTAGGTCAAGACAGCCTCTCCCAATTCACCGTGTGTTGGTGACTTGAGGGCATGAGACGTCCAGCAAACAAATTTTATACACGGCTTGGCCGTGTCTTGGAGGAAGGACTCTCTCATGGTGCGTGGTCCAATTGGTGGATTACGGCATAGGACCACTCCACACCGTGGGAGAGCAATGGCAAGATTGACTACCTCGATGGGATACGGGTTGAGGTGTGTGCTATAGTTATCGGCACCAACCGCAAAGTGGAGGTGCCGAAATATGTGTTAATGCTTGGGCCGAAAAATCAACTATCGTGCCCCTAACATAAACAGTGTCTTGCACACCCCATCCATGCTAATGTCACCATTAGCATAGAATTCTCGGACAATAGGGACTACCATCCCTAGGGAGAATCTAACAAAGCCCCCACCTACGAGCCATCGATTGGGACGGATACCAAAGTCTTCACCTTGAATCCCCTTTCGGCACCAAGGACTTGGAGAGCTTGTTTGCATACCTCTCCGATGCCCGTAGGACACGAATCGGGTTATGTCAAAATTATGCTCTTCCTCCCGAGCGGGCCGAGGATGAAGCGCCTGAATTTCTACGCCACGGAACATTTTTGTTTGAAATAAAATTTTAAAACTAAAAAGTTTAACAATTAAAATTGGTTTTTAAAATTTTAAAATTAAAATTTATTCTAAGGCATGCAAAATTTTATCTACGTTAAAAATTTTCTAGCACCCTAGCATGCAAATATTTTACGTATGAAATTAAAGAGGGTGTTAGGGTTACTTGTTTGCACCTTAATTGAGTGAATGCAATGAGTGGAGTCTCGATCTTCAACGGCAATTGAGGTTATTCTTCCTTTTTTCTCCTTCAAAAGCTTCAACTTGCAATGGAGTGTAATGGCGGATGGG
>CM028381.1:30926036-31085009 GCA_013146195.2 Codonopsis lanceolata | reverse complement strand
TCGGGGCCCCGGCAAGGAAGGAGGACTCTAGAAACCCATCTACTATGTGGCCCCACGATTAAACGAGGTAGAAACGAGATACATGCAATTGAGAAGGTGATTCTCGCATTGATGATAACGGCGAAAATTGAAGTCGCATTTCAAAGCCCATGAATCGGTATATACCGATTTCATTTTGCGAAGAATCCCGCATAGGCCTAACGCCGCAAGAAGGATGATGAGATGGGTCGCCGAATTAATAATATGCAATCACCTACCTCCCAAGAAAATCCATTAGAGCTCAAGTTCGCGTACTTCATTGCCGAAGCCTCCTTTGCCTTTGCATAACGCCTGTGAGCAACGCTCTTAGCTCGACATTGTTCGTGACCTGATCGCTCCAAAGAAGAATGGCAATGGAGCAGTATCCTACTTGTAACCCTAGAAGGAAGTGGAGATCGAAAAAGTTTTAAACCAACTTCCCACCAAACAACGCTGCCGAGTACGGCATTGATAGCAAAGCCGAATCGCCGCCGAAATAGGAGCTACTCAAATCATAATCTTAGTGACTCCCACTGCCGGAAGCGTATTTCGGGAGTATGGGTAAACCACCCAACACCGACGTATACCGAGCTAGCTCGAGTGTCCTCGCCCAATTCGAATATGGGAATTGGAGCAAATAGGAAGGGTCAAAACATCGCGCGCACTCACCTCTCCAAAATGGCCACCAGCTGAAGCTCATGAAGTTCCTCTAGAAACATGGATCGAAATCCTCGATACCGGAACCATTGATAAAGAAAAGATAATGATGCTAGAACAAAGCCACGGTGTTGGATCGATGACATCAAAAAGTACATCGACTGGGGATACCCCAACGACAAAGAGCAAAGGATGGGCAATGGCAAGAAGGTCGGCCGCCGATACACCGTAATCGGGGACATACTATACAGCGATCTTTCACTGCTGCCTCCTAAGGTGTGTCCGACCGTAAATCAAACAAGGACTATCGCCGAGGTGCATGGAGGAGTATGGGAAGCCATCCCAGGCTCGAACTTTGGCCGACGTGATCATTTTCCATGGATACTACTAGCCGACGTTAAGAAAGGATACCGAGGTATATGCCCGAAAATGCGACAAATGTCAAAAATTTGCCAACATTCCAAGATTGCCTCGGCACCTCAAACCCCGGTAATCCCAAAGATGGCCTTTCGAAATGTGGGGACTTGACCTAATAGCCCTCTCGCCAAAGGCAAGAACAAATTTGTGATAGTCGCGGTGGATTACTTCACAAAATGGATCGAGGCCAGACCCCTAGCAAGCATCTCTGAACAAAAGGCCATCGACTTCATTCGAGACAATGTCCTCTCGCAGATATGGATTACCGAGGACCATTGTGTCGGATCACTGCATCACGCCAAACAAATTCACCGCAAGCCGCAAGGAGAGAGGAATTCGCCATCGAAGTCTTCTGCAGCACACCCCCAAGGAAACGCCAAGCGGAAGCCGGAACAAACAAATCCTTCATGCCTTGAAAAGAAGGTTGGACAACAAGAAAGGTGCTTGGCTCGAGGAGCTTTCGGCCGCCTTACGGGCTATCCGAACATCTCGAGGTTCAACCGAGGAAACGCCCTTCTCCCCGACTTATGGAACCGAGGCCACGGCCCAAAGAAATGGCTCTCCCCACGCAAGAGTCATCCATTTCAACGAAGAGGCAAACACCGAATCAAGGACGCCACCTCGACATGGAGGAAAGAAGGCTCGAGGCGAGGATGAAGGCCATCAATTATAAAAAGCTGACAAAGCCCACCATGACAAAAGACCGAATCCCCACATTCTCGGCCTGGCGACTGCATAGGAAAATCGAGGTGATCGAAACAAGCCGAAGAAACAAGCTTTCTCCCAACTGGAAGGACCGCATAAAAATCACAGACACCATTCGAGCAGGAACCTACAGGCTCGCAAAACCAGATGGAACCCCACTAAGGAACCCCTGGCATTCAGACCACTTGAAAATACATTATCAATGATCTGTTATCTTGCTATAAAGAAAAAATCTCGATGAAACACTTGTCTCTTTAAACCATGTATTCAATACCGCTCGCCTTGTTTGAAACCTCCTCGCCTAGCCGAGGAGAGGCCAGGCTCTAATGCCTTCAAAACCTCCTCGCCTAGCCAAGGAGAAGCCAGGCTCTAGTACCTCCTAAAACTCAAAAACAAATACTTGAATCGAACAGAAAAAGCAAAAATAAGAGCAGTAAAAAATAATAGGCATGGAAAACAAACGAAAAACACAGAAAGTACTTACAATATTCACCACAAATAAAATTACAGATTGCAGTCAAAAACCATTGTTTTGAAGTGTTTCTAAAAACCTATTCTAAATCCTCTCTCCTCTCACAGGCCTCTTCCTCGCGAGCCGCCACCTGTTCAGAAACGTACTGATGCTTCGACAGCTCCTCCCGACTAGTCTTTTGACCCTCAAGCTCTGCCATCAGCTGATCGGCAACATATTGGGCCTGTGGAGGGGAAACATGCCTCGGCGCCGTGTAACGATGGTAGCTATCCTTTACCCACACATTATCTTGGGCCAACAGGGTGAAAAGGTTGCTCGCCTCAGCAGGAGGAGGTAGCCACTCGGGAGCCTGAGCTGCAACATCGGCATCCCTAATCTGGCCCAGCTCGACATCATCAAAGGGCACGAGCGAGGCAACATCTCGGCACTCCTAACCGAGAGAGGCGAGGCTCACCATCTTCACAACCTCCGGCATCGGTACACCAATCGCCACCGCCACCCGGAAAGCTTGAACTCGGTTGATCTCCATGTAGTCCAGAGCCTCCACCCTATAGGCCAAAGAGTCCTGATACCTTTTTAATACCTCCTCCTCACTAGGCTTTGCGGACAGCTCGGCCCAAAGATGGTCATTCTCACCAATCAACCCTTTTAGTTTGGCCTCAAGCTCGGCCACCTTTCGATCCTTCTCAATGGCTTTATCATTCAACAACCGCTTCCCTCGGCCAGCCTAAGCCGCCTGTTTTCTTTCTACACCAAGTTGGGAAATCTCATCGCCTTAGCCGCAAGTCTCCTTCCGTGGACTTCATCCTTTCAGCGTAAGAGGAGATCTCCCTTGCCCCTCAACAGATCCCTCTCCAAATCCTCAGAACGAACTCAAGACTTTATTCAGCCTTTTGGCGTGATAAGTCGCGATACCGACGCAGCGAGTAAGAAAAACAATATAAACACCCAAGACAAGTCAGCAAGAAAAAGAAATAAGGAAATCGGCCTACTCGACAAGGCCACCCTCACACAGATCATGCCGTTGAACGCTAGGTGAAGCATCGTCTCACACCGCCGGCACTCGCCAAATAACCTTTGCCCATAACTAGTGAAGTGGGCAGGGAAGTTATTTATTGTCTTACAAATGTGTCCGATAATGTGCTCATTATCAGACACCTCCTCGCTTGTCGGAGAGGGAGACGGGACCGTGGTCATCTGAGCTCAAGTGAGTAAAAAGGCGAGGCCGACTTTTGGGTCTTTCGCCTTGGACCCTGAGCATCAAAGAATGTGTTGTTTGTCTTTGGCCTTGGTAACAGGGGCAGTCGATGAGGGGGCCACCTTCGTAGGATCTTCTAATACGCCGACCATAGGCAGCGATCCCGCACTTTTATCGGCAGCCACCGAAGCCTTGAGCTCGGCACCACTCTGCTCCTCCTCGGCCCTTAGTCGGGCCAAAACAGCATCCCGCGACAAAGCCATCTCTACAAAATAGAAAGCTCGCATCAGAACTCAAAAGACAAATATAACAAAAAATGAAGGAAACATAAACAAAGCAAGAATGAACAGAAGTGACCTGGTGTCGGGTACCCAAGCCCATCTACACCCGTACACCTCGGACACGCTGAGCCAAACACTCCAAGTGCAGGCCAAATTCCCTCTCAACTGACATACTCAAAATTAGAGTAAGCCCTCTCCACCCCCTCAACGCTGGCCGCCGAAACCCAGAATCTGGACAGGAGGCACTCATCCTAGACTATAGCCTTCCAATTATAAGACCGAACATGCACCTCTTCATTGTTGAGAAAGGGGGCCTCAATAGCAATCTGCACGGCTTCGTCGGAGGCGCCCAAATTCTTCGTCCTCGAAAGGCCGTGAGGCTTTCCTTCAGGAACCTCGAAATTCCACCCTCGGCTCGACTCCACAAGCAGAACCTTCTCGGAGCACCTGTGATCCTTATTTCCAAAACTGGCTAGAAGGGGGAATCCCCGAGGATGCCTAAGAACAGTCAACCGGTTCATAGAAATGCTGACTTTATAGTAGTAGCAGAAGAGGGATAGTGTTGGCTCGAAACCCTTCGCTCGAGTACAGACGATGAAGCTCACAAGTGCTCGGGTCAGGTTGGGCGAAAGATCCAGCGGAACCGAGCTCGTCTGGGTCAGGAACTCACAAATAAAAGGGTCGAGAGGTAAACGCAACCCTGAAGACTCGAAAAGGCTGGAATAGAAGCCAACATGGTCGCTAAGACCCCAGAGTTCTGAGATACCCAATCTCGAATCCGGAACGGAACCTCGGAAAGAGTCAGAGCCATATGCTCGTGACCACGCCTCCACATCCGCCAAGCCTATCTTATTCTCAAAAGGCCTCAAAACACGAGGCACCCTCTCACCCTCATCTCCATCTCTTCCAGAAACAGAAGCCTCAGCTCCACTTGCCATTCTGTCAAATTGCCGACGCCGTAAGCCTCTTTCGATCTGCCGAAAATGCAGGACTCTCTCCCTGGTAAAAAATTGAATGATCAGACTTAACGCATAATACGATCTCGGTGGAAAACACCCTCATAGGGCGTCGGATGGATAGTCCGAGGCAGAAAAAACTTCATCGCCGAACTTCCAATGTGGGCTAACCTTCACTCCATAGCTCGCAAGGAGAAACCTCGCTTGCCGAGGAGTAACCGCTGCCCATCTATCCCCGCATTGCCTATACATAGGACCCACGCGAGGAGACTTCCCAAAAACTGACTCAAGGAATGAGCCTTCGCCATCTGAATCTACCGAGGAAATCGAACACGACGAAGAACTCTCTGAGCTCCGAGGGCCCACGGTCGTCTCCGTATGAATCACTGTGTCTACCACAATCTCCTCGGCCAAACAAACTCTCACCTCAACGCCTCTCCAAGCAGGGCCGCGAAGTACAGACTCAGCTTCGTCATCACTTAAGTTACCGTCCTCGAAACAAGCGAGGTCGGCATCCTCGGCATCAGGATTGGCTGAAACCTCGGGGGAAACCTCGGCAAAAGGACGGGCCACACCCTGAAAAAAGGTACCAGGGCACGAGAAAGATCCTCGGCCACAGGAGACTCACTCGGAATGTTCTCGGCCGAAGCCGAAGCCTCAGCCACGTTACTAGGAAGAGGAAGAAGAGGACTCCTAACTGAAACGGGTATTCGAATTACCCTGCTCCAGTAATCTATCAGTTCCATGGAGGAACTGCTAGAAGAAGAAGAAAAATCGGAAAAGGGATCCTACGAGACATACCCTAAAAAACAGAGGAAACGAAAGAAAATTTGTACCAAATAAGTTAGTCGGAAGACCGCTGGAGAAATCTATAGAAAAGCGGAAACACTCCTGAAAAAACCAAAAGAAACCGGAAAATTAAAACAGACAGAAGAAACAGACCCTGGACAGAGTAACCGGCCGGAAAAATACGAAACGGTGATCATGGAAAAACACCCGAAAAAGAAGAAAACATGGAAAATAGAAGAAATTTACTTACGGGCTCCAGGAAAAGTGGGAATCAACGGAAGGGGAACAGCCGGAAAGATCGTCGGAAATCGCCTAAGCACAGTGAAAAGAAGTGGTAAGTAGAAAATGAAAGCAGTAAAAGTGAAAAGAAGAAGAAAAAAGCTCTTATACCCCCCTGCAACGACGTCGTTTTGAGGCGGAGCCCCTGAATTCACCGGGTCGACCCGCGTGTTTTTCCTGAGCCAAACCCAAAACAACACCGCATGACTAATCTCTCTGGATATCCGGGAAGAAAGGGCAGCATTAAAAGCATTTCGAAATTCGAAAAGCCGCCCAAAACAAAAACCAAGAAGCCGCCAAAAGATGCATTTAATGATGTGACAGCCCGAAAAGACAAATTGTCCTGATTGGACGGATATCAAAAAACGCCCCATAAGCTTCCAGCAACCTCGTCAGAAAACTCGGCATCAGCTCAACTTGAATCCTGCAGTTAACCTCGGCACAAAGCTCGGTACCGACCTCTCACCACCAAACGAAGAGAATACTTCTTGGCCGTCTCGGCGTCGAGCGACCAAAAAGTAGGGGGCCACTGAAAGGATTAAACCGAGGAAATGATCCTCGGCACGATAGTGGGCCCTACTTAAAAAGCCATTAGTAACGAAGTCGGAAACATAGGTCCCTGAGATAACGCGAGTTTGATTATTGCCGAGTAATAGAAAGCGAACGGCCTCCAACAGCTTTGGTCTCGGCTAGCCAGAGTGACCTCTGATGTCCTCAGCCCCGGGCACTAGAGTGGTTTCCACCACCCTCGGCCTCATCGCCGAATCGGTCCCTAGTAACCTCGTCCTCGGCAGCAATAAACACTTTATCGCAAAACCTCTCGGCCTCGGCATCAGATCAATCATCACCCGGCCTGACAAAACAGCTTCCCTAGGCCCGATAAAACCGCTACACGCAATCACCAACTCCCTGACAAATGCGCAGCCCACTTATTTCTAACGGAGACCATCAACGCATTTAATGATCGCCACTATGTGCTCCCCAATGACCAGCCGCCACGTCGACAGTAATAACAGGTATAAATAGAGGACTCACATTTATTGTAAAGGTAGGTAAAATTCTGAGATAACACTACTCTCTTATCACAATCCCTTATCAAGCAAATATCACAGCACATTCATTACCTCTTTCCTACCGGAAATCTTACTCTCACACCGGAGGGTTCTAGTCGGGCCGTCCCGACTCCTTAACGGTGTTTGTTGTTTACCTTGTGCAGGTTAACCAGGAAAGATCAACAAGAAAACGCCACCTCATCCTTGCCTCCTACGTGGACAACAAGACAAGGTCACCACGAAAACAGCGTGATCACAAGTGTAGACCACTAGGTTAGTCCACAACCACACATATTATGAGGCTACATACTTGGCCGTTAACATAACCACTCATTAACTCATAACCGTATTGTATTAATCATTACAATTAAAGTCACGCTCAAAGCATAAACAAGACTATCCCATAGTCTCACACACACAAGTACCCATAAGTGCACTCAGCCTTAACTTGTATCGAATGGTAGTCCTTCTATCATCTTAATCACAAACTCTAATTTTGAATCTATATAATGATCTCTAATATCCTCGTGCCTAAAGGTGCACACCCATAGTTGGCCCTCTTGAGTTACTAAACTAAATCAAAAATAACCAAACTCCAAGTATCTCGGTCATACGTCTTACTAAGTTAGTTAAGCCACCCATCATTCTAGTAATAACCTTTAGGGTTTAAGTGTCACATTGGACTCACAAAGTAATCATCCGGGTCTTCACAAACAAGACCATACGCGTCTCAAACGTCGTAGGATTCCAACACTACTTTATTTAGAGTTTTATCGATCTCTATTCGACTAACTCTATATTTCATTCTTTAGGTCATTATTGATTTAAACCACAAAACCCAACAATTCACAACTTAGTCGATACTCTTATACCAATCATCTCAAACCCAAGTATCTCTAATTACAATAATTGCTAATAAATTCATAACCCAAGACTTTTTAATTAGTCTTAAATCATAGAGTGCCCAAAAATACACTCTTAACACACACACACAAATTGTTCATCGAATCATATTTTCAATTCGCCATTTATCATACAAGAATCATATCTTAGATTCCCTAACAAGTCGGTGCATTATTGTGCACTAAAAATGACTTCCCAAAATCTATCATTCTCATTAGTTTGCACTCTAGCTATTGTAGAGGTCCGTATAAGGTTAATAAACTTTACTAATACATTCATAAGGACTTACTATCTCGGGATTTCACAATTTAGGTTCAACGATTTTCAAACGTCTTAGAATTTCATTCTAGGACTCACATAAACATACTAAAACTCTATTTGACTCCGTTGAGTCGAATTAATAACTTTTAAAAGTTAGGTCACAAATTCATTACGTGATTTATTCAACATTCGAGTTCCTAAACTCATTTCACAAGTTCTTTAAGTATGAACACCCCACATAATCACAAGTAAACTCATTTACTTTCACACTCATATGTTCTCAACATATAAATCATCATAAACCCATCACAACATAGTAGGATATACTACCAAAGCATACAAATCAATTTTCTAACATCCTAGCATGATATTAAGCTAGAGAGAAAGAAAAGAGAGAAGTAACTTACCAAATCCGGGTTTAACAAATCTATCAAAACTGAAAATGAATCGGTGGGAAACTATCTCCTTGTCGAGAGCTTTCCAACAGTGGTCTCCAATCGAAATTCCGATGAGCGAGTGTGGGCTCCCGGGACAGGTGCGCCCGCGCCCCGCGCGCCCTTGGTTAGGGGTGCGCGTACGTGTGGATGCGGGACACCACTGTTCTCGTTCCACCCTCCCTTGTTTAGGGGAAAGCGAAATCAAAAGTGCGAGAGGAGTGCTGTCTATGATAGCGCGTTGGAATGCGCCTCGGTTGCCTTTAGTGGATTTTATTTAAAAATAGCCTTATGGCTCGTTTTGGATCACTATGGGAGCTTTGGGTTTCCCGTATCAAGTTATCCTTTTTTTGCAAGCCCACACTGGATCCAAAAAGTTTTAGAGTCGCCATCTTTATTTTAAGGCAAAAATAAAGCAAAACCAGAAAAAGAAAACCAGAGATAGAAAGCGAGTTCGGAGGCTAAGTTACGAGTTGGGAAGGTGCTAGGCACCCAACTCGCCCTTTCGGTCTCCAAAATAGTTTTTGGCTAAAGTATGCTTATTGTTATATTTATTTAGCAGATAAATAAAGCATTAAAAGACAGAAAAGTAAAACAAATACATCCGTGGCTACATTATTTACGGACTTGCAGCCATTTCCTTACAATAATTACAAATGTATTTAGAAATATTTAGTCATTATAACGACTCTTTTACATAATATTTCCTATTCTAATTCGGGCAGCACAACGACTTATATTGACTACATTGAGCCGGATTTAAATAACAACTTTATAAATAATAAATAAACAAATGAATAAATGAATAAACAAAAACGCCCTTAAAGGCTATTACCTTTTAGAGCGGGGTGTGCTCGCTCTGTCCTTCTCGGGAGATGGAGACTTTTATTGCTGTTGCTGATGTGATTTGGGCAGAGTGACGGCTTATATATGGTAATTTTTTGCTTATTCACTCGAGCAGAATGACGGCTTAGTTTTGGTGGTTTTGGCCTTTTTGGTTGGGCGGAATAACGGCTTATTTAGGGTGATTTCAACCTATTTACTCGGGTAGAGTAACGGCTTACTTTATGGTTTTTGGGCCGATGAAATATAATGGATACCTAACTAAAGGGCTAGGGATCACTTTAACCGGTTGGATTTATGTTTGGAGAAGGTTTGGCAGGGTTTTGAGGCTTTGGGAGAGGGGGATCGGACGCTGCGTAAAATTTACGCAGAGTTTTCCTGGGCTTCAAGCCTTCAGCGAAAATTTTGTGTCGAAATGGGGAGCCGGGCACCTCTATTTATAGTTGGATCCGTGCTTCATCGGCTTGTACCACGCTTGACATTTTGTACAATGCGTTAACTGAGCGGGCACTGTTGAAGACCTTGGCGCGGACAAATAGCTACTTGGGCGCGACGCCAAGCTACTATTGTAGACACCCCAATTTCGTACCCCTGATATGTGACATGGCATAAAATATCAGGAACTGTTGAAACATTAACAAATGTCAAGTTACAGGGTTGAAAATGCAAAAGGAAAAGCAGGATGCGCGAAACAGTGCGCTGCGGGGGTGAAAGTGCAAAAATTGAAAGTTGGAAAGTTGGCTTGGTGCCGCACCAAGGCCCCTTGGTGCCGCACCAAGGGTCTCCTTGGTGGCACCAAGACATTCACTGTTGCCTCTCTGAGATTATAAAAGGTACAAGCTTTGATGCTCATGGTACAAGTCGTTAAAGCTGCTGAACAAACCAAGGAATTCCAGCCGTGTCCCTCTCTCCCACTATAAATAAGAGGCCCTGACATCCCATTTTCAGCGTTCATTTTTATCACAACGAAGCGCTGAGAAATTCTCTCTGCGTCTCCGTTGAAACCTTAGTACGAGAAGTGTGAGATAGGTGAGTGGAACCCCCTAAAGTCTCCAAACCCCGTCCAAACTCCGCCAAAATAAATATCCACAGGTTATAAGTGATCCCTAGCCTAGCTGTTAGGTATCCACCTCACTTCCCCAGCCCATAAATCCCAAAGTAAGCCGTTACTCTGCCCGAGTAACGAGCTGAAAAACACCCCAAATAAGCTGTTATTCCGCCCAACCAAAAAGGCCAAACCCACAAAAACTAAGCCATCATTCTGCCCAACCAAACAAACCAAAACTACCATATATAAATCGTCACTCTGCCCAAATCAAAACAACAAACACACAACAAACAACAAAAGACTTCCTCTCCCTGAAGGACAGAGCGAGCACACCGCCGCTCTAAAAGGTAAAACCCTTTAAGGGTGCTTTTATTTATTTATTTACTTTTCAGTTCATTTATTATTTAAAGTTGTATTTAAAATCCGGCACAATGTAGTCATTATAAGCCGTTGTGCTGCTCTGATTAGATTAGGAAATAGTATGTAAAAGAGCCGTTATAATGGTCAAATATTCTTAAATATGTCTATAATTATTGTAAGGAAATGGCTGCAGGTCCGTAAATAATGTAGCCACGGATGTATTTGTTTTATTTTCCTGTCTTTTAATGCTTTATTTATCTGCTAAATAAATATAACAATAAGCATACTTCAGCCAAAAACTATTTTGAGACCGAAAGGGCGAGTTGGGTGCCTAGCACCTTCCCAACTCGTAACTTAGCCTCCGAACCCGCTTTTTTTTATCTCTGGTTTTCTTTTTCTCGTTTTTCTTTATTTTTGCCTTAAAATAAAGATGACGACTCTAAAACTTTCAGATTCAGTGGGGCCTCGCAACACTCCTTCTTTGCACTTTCCCGTTCTCCCCTAAAAAAGGGAGAAATGGGAATGGAAGGGTGATGTATTCCCATATCCTGGTATCCCCTAAACAAGGGATAACTTGATGCGGGAAACCCAAAGCTCCCATAGCGATCTGAACGGGCCATAAGGCTATTTTTAATAAAATTCATAGTGGGGGTGTCGCAATATCCTTTTTTGCACTTTTCTGTTTTCCCCTAAAAAAGGAAAAATGGGAATGAAAGGGTAATGCATTCCCATATCCTGGTATCCCCTAAAAAAGGGATAACTTGATGCGGGAAACCATAAGTTCCCATATTGGATACAAAATCTACTCAAGGCAACCGAGGCACATTCCAACGTGCTAACATAGACAGCACTCCTCTCGCACTTTTGATTTCGTCTTCCCTAAACAAGGGATGATGGAGCGAGGCGGTGGTGTCCGCATCCGCGTCACGCCGCACCCCTATCCAAGGGCGGGCGCGGGGCACACCCCGAACCTCACGATGGCGACTCTGGGGAGTTGTTTTATTTTAAATAAAATGGAGGGCTAGACTCATAAAATAAAACTTTTTTTGTTTTTATTTGTTTCTGGCTGTAGTATGCTTGTTATATTAATTTACGCATTTGAATAAAGTGTTCTTATACATCTGTGTCTATATTTGTGGATATGATCCTCCTTCTTGCAGCAGTTTCGTTCCGATAACTGTTACGGGTGTATTTAAGGATATTAAAAAAAATTCAAAAAATCTTGAAAAAAAAAATCGAAAAATATATATATATATATATATATATATATATATATATATATATATATATATATATATATATATATATATATATATATATTATATTACAATAAATTCCGGGCAGTACAACAAAAGAGTTGGGGCTTTACTTCCGGCTCTCTATATTATTATTTCTTTCAGTTTATTTTCTTTTTCATTTTATTCTGTACATTTGTACATATTTACATTCATTCTGTCATTTTACTTTGGGGGCATAGGACCAAAATTTGTAATTAATAGGGATAGATAGTTTCCCCACTTTTCTTTCTATTTCTTAATGTGGTGTGCTTACTTGCTTGCGTTCAAACTAAAAAGCCGAGAAAATCCACACAAACAGCAAGACAGGCCATATATGTTTTATTTTTCTGTTCATATATCTGTAAATAAATAAAGATTTTACTGCTTTCTAGATACCACACACACGCACATGCATATAGCTATATTCCGAACTATTACCCTACACCATGACCAGCCTACCCCCTGCATAAGCCAACGTTAGAATGCATATAGATTCTCAGGACACTTCATTGACCGACCGGTTTTTGCATCTCTGAATTGTGAGCCAACCCCTGTCAAAAAAAAAAGATATAAAAAAAAGTCAAAAAAATATATATATGAAAAAAAAAATGCGCAAGAAAAAAAATGATGAAAAAAAAAGAAAAATAAATTGCGCAACAAAAGAAAATATAACAACAACAACAAAAAAAAATATACAGGGGCTGATTTATTATTCTTTGATGCTCGACCTAGACCATTTCGAATGGTGGATCCTGGAAAGAGTATAGGCCATTCGCCTGGGACCAGTCCAGTCCTAGGGAGTCGAAAGGCAGGTGGAATACGTTGGTCCTATACTCTGGAGAGAGAATCCACTGTTCCAGGAAAAGTCCTGAGACCATCAAAATAAAGCAAGTGCTTATCCGGTCAATTGTAGGGAACAAAAATAAATAATAATAAAATACACTAATAAAGGCACGATGTACTCCAAACCCAGAAAGCCTTCAGCCAGCCTCCTGATACCTCCATAACCCATTTTCCTCAGAAACCTGGCCCAAACTTGGAAAGGCAGAGATAGTACTGGCCGGTTGATACGGAAAAAAGTAGTCGCAATCGAGCAGAGAAGGTATCGGTATCAAATCGGACAAAGGCGAGAATCGATTCGAAAGAAACGAGATCCAAGCATTATGGCAATGAAGCGATCCGATATGGAGTGCAGTTCGGGGCTCTAGGGTATGCTCCGACTCCGGCAATGCAACAATGGCTAGACCAGAATCTGGATGCACGAAATGAACGCTTGCTAAGCCAAATAGCAAGTCTTATACAAGGTCAAAAGCCCAGTGGTGAGGTGAATTCTTCCCCTACAATCCCCCATGAAACATCAACATCCCACGTGCCTCCAAACCCAACTCCTCAGCCAAACACTAACCCACCAAATACTACCGCTACCCCAAATCCCAATCCTCCACCAAGTCCCTACTACCCAAATATCAACCCTTACCCGTCCTATCCTTTATATCCTGCTCCAAACACCAAAATTTCCCAAAGCCCAAATGACCTCCCTGTTCTCATAACCAACCCGCTCCAGAACAGCCCAAATATGGACCCACAAAATTATAACCCGCCAGGCCAAGTTACCACTTATGTACCTTATAATGATCCTGGCCGCCCAGTCGAAACCATCCAAAACCCACCTACCCAAAATCCGCCAATCCAAAATCCTTATCCAACCCAGAATCTCTATCCAGCCCAAAATCCACCAACCCAATATCCATATCTAGCCCAAAACCCTTACCAGACACCGCAACCAGAAATTAACCCAGCCTTCCCTAATCCAGCCAGTATATACCAAAATCCAACTCCCCCAGCCACCAAAATAGAGGCCGACGTGGAAAATATAAAGACTATGATACTCGAAGCTTCTCAACAAAGGGAATTTTCTACGCGGCGTTACAACTGCGGCAATATTGCCTTTCAAATTCAAAATGCGACATAGAAAAAAAATTTGATGGGACTAGATGCCCTATATCCCACTTAAAATCTTATTCCACGGCATGCGATCAAGGGGAGCTAGCTTTGAGGCTATGGCTTCCAATTTTCACCTCACCCTAATAGGGGCTGCCAAACAATGGCTAATGTTGTCGATAGCGGCACCATGAATACGTGGGACCAGATAGGAGCGTTCTGGAAAGGTACAAAGACAACACCAATCCTGAAAATAGAAGGGACCTTGAATCGTGCACCCAGAGGGAAAAGGAAACCTGTGCTGAGTTCGCGGTCAGGTGGAAAAGAAAGTTGGCTCAGACCATTGACAGACCCGATCCAGCCGAGTCATGCCGAATGTTCATCAAAAACCTCCAGCCCAATTACCTGGAACACATGTGGTATCTCCCCTACACCAATTTCAAAGAAATAGTAGAGATAGGAGCCCATATTGATGATAATATACGGACTGGCCAATTACAAGTCAATACCCCTCCTACCTCTTTTCGTTACTCTAAAGGGAAGACAGCCACAACCACACCCGCACCAACTGTCAATGTGGTGGGAAATGCGTCAGCTACTTTTCCTACCCAAAATTATGGCACTGTTACATGGTCTTATGGGGCGGACAGATCTATCAACACAGTCGGAGGAAATAATGGCCCGAGCAGAAATTTCAGAAATCAGAACCGCCATTATGATGAGCTGCAAGCCTCCCAGTCTGTAATCCTGCATGGGCTAATGGCACAAGGAGTGTTAAAGCCTATGGAAAATTATAAGCCACCAGACCCCCTGCCCAAGACCTGGAATCATGCCCAGTACTGTGAATATCATCGCTGCAGTGGTCACCTAACTAGAGCTGTCAAGGTGGGTTGGCAGGGTGGGCCAACCCACAACCCGCTATAACCCACCATTTGGCGGGGCGGGCCAACCCATGAAATGTGGTGGGCCGGGAAATTGCCAACCCAACCCAACCCATCTTGGGTTGTGGGTTCGGCGGGCCAACCCACCAACTTTTTTCCCCAATTAATAAAAATAATCATAAATAACGCAAAAAAATGTCACAATTCATTAAAAAAAATTATATTTTCTACTATTATATTTTTAATAGTGTTTTCTAACAACTTTCTTTAATATTTATAGTTTAAAATGAGAAAAAAAATAGAAGTAAGAAACTATTTTATCATTACTCTTTTTGTATGTTCTTATAATCATTTTTTCTATTAATATTGCGGTTAATATACCTTATTCTGACATCTTTAATTGTTATAAGTGTCATTTTTTGAACGAATTCAAAATCATTTACTAATATTTCAGATATAAAAAATAATCTTACATTTTGAGCAAAAAATGATTTAAAGTAATTATTTCAAACTTATGACTTTGTTATTTGAAACTAGTATATGGCGGGCCAACCCGCCCCAACCCACCTCAACCCGCAACCAACCGCGGGCTCAACCCATTTGACCCACCTCCTAATGGGTTCATATTTTCCCAACCCAACCCACTTTTTTTAAGTGGCGGGGCGGGCCAACCCAACGGGCCCAACCCATTTTGACAACTCTACACCTAACCGATAAATGTTATATGCTCAAAAATGCTATTCAGGATCTTATAGATGATAAGGTTATTGAAAAGCCCACTCACAGACCAAATATAATCAATAACCCTCTACCTCAAATCAACATGATTGAGGTTGATGACAGCTTCCTGGGCATGATAGGCAGAGATACTGATCACGAGAAGCTCCCTACTGAGTTTGGGTCTACTTCTAATAAACCTCTGCAGAACTAGTATATTACGACCGGCCCACTTCTGACATTCGCAGACCTGGTGGACTACTTCGGATATATTACCCCTATTCCTTTCCCTAGCCTTACGGATCGGTCATCTACCGATCCGCTCCATAAAGTTGAGGATCTCAAACCCCAGGTCCTCAATAATGTAATAAACCTTGTACGGTGTGCTTTTAATAATAATCTAAAGGTCTTGGCTTATTTCTTAGTTGCACCTGCATTAAAAGACACATTAAATAATTATAATAATGAGTCATTTAATAGGACCTAAAAAGAAAAAATTATTTGCCTGAGCTTGTAAAGTCAGTCGAGCACCAGAGACATCATTCACCAACAGCAACTGAAGACTGATCCACTATCAATCTGGGGCTGGACAAGGAAATCAAAAGAAGTCAGAATCGGCAACTACCTACAGGGCTCTGAAAGAATAACACTCATGGATCTCCTCAAAAGAGTTCATGGACATGTTTACCTGGTCCTATGAAGATGTGTCGGGGGTAAACCCAGCCATAGCCAAACACCGGACTCTCATATGTCCGGATGCTTAGCCAATCAGACAAAAGCTCCACCGCATCAAGCCAAAATGGTCACTACAAGTTGAAAAAAAAAAGAGGGCATGAAACAGCCGCACGTCAACTTCATTCGGGTAAAAAAGAAAAAAAAACAAAAAAAAACACACAAAAAAACAAAAAAAACAAAAAAAAAAGAAAAAGAAAAATATCCGATCTGGCTGTCCAATATAGTGATCGTTCCCAAGCCCAACAGTTTTTTTTTATCAACGGCATGCTGGGCTATAGTCAAAGCAAAGGCAGCAGGAGACCAAGAAAAGACCTTATTCACCATCCCTTGGGAGACCTATTGCTATCGTGTCATGCCGTCCGGGCTAAAAAAATGCTGGGGCTACTTATCAAAAGGCTGCTACCACTCTCTTCCACGATTTGCCGTATATTGTCAAAAAGATCCGGTCAGGAGATGTCGTACTCCTCACAAGCCAGGAAAGAAAAGACCTTGTTCAGCCTCCAATCTCAACGAGCTTAAAATGTATTATGCTCGAACCACCCTATTCGACAAGTGCTTCCCTCTTCAGCCTGCTAGGCTGAAAACCCGAAAGGGCGGCCTAGGCAAAAGTTAGGACATTAAAAAAAATAATGAATACAAATAAATATATAAAAAAAAGAAGAAATAAGGGCTCGCTAGGCTGAAAACCCGAAAGGGCGGCCTAGGCAAAAATTAGAGCACAAAAAAAAAAAAAATATATATATATATATATATATATATATATATATATATATATATATATATATATATAAGAAAAAAAAAGGGGGGTCTCGCTAGGTTGAAAACCCGAAAGGGCGGCCTAGGTAAAAGTTAGAGCCAAATAAATATATATATCAGGAGGATAAGGAGAGGGAAGACACTCTTTGAAATCTCGGCATCCTACCTCCCGTCTTCGGCATGCAAGGGGGCTCGACTGACAAAAGAAAAACCACGACAGGAAGCTCGCAATAAAATACTAAAATATAAAATTTTCAGGTCCTAAGGTGCAACTTAGGAATAATTGCTAAAGAAATTTAGATTATACATTAATTGCCTGTACATATCTATTATTGCCTGTACCCCCCTTGTTTCCCCCAGAACTATCATTCATTTGCAGCTTAAGCCCCGGACAGTCCATCAGTGCCTGCGACGTCCACCCGACCGGTCCCATATACTTCTTCTGCAAGGCACAGAAAAGGCTCAGTCACATCAGAACAAGAAGCACCAGAAGTGTTCTTGTCCTATCCATCATCTGTGTTGCCATTGTCCTGAAACAGCCAGACGACTTGGATTCCGACCATTCACTGCTGCCCTGTCTGATTATGAAGAAAAATGCAGGGGCTATGAGAATAGTCTTATGCCAAGTATAACCCTGCAATAATGGTATGGCCGAGAACAACAAGAAGAAGTGACCGCCTTTTCCTCTCCCCGCATACTCATAAAAAAAAAGGGAAAGGGAAGCCTGTTCGAGCCCGAAGGTATATTTCTTTAAAATCCGTTTTGGAAATACAGCGTGCCATTACCTGTTAGGTCGGTATAGCTTTGCTTTGTGCGTGTGTTTTGAGTCTGTATTTTTTTTAATTATTTTGTATCATATAAAATTAGACTGCATTGTAAATATTTGTACAGGTTTTCAAAAAAAAAAAACAAAAAACAAACAAAAACAAAAAAAAAAAAGACAAACAAAAACACAACAAAAAAAGAACAAAAAAAAATTATATATTGTTTTGCATATAAATAAACGTTTTTGCATTTTAAGCATTATAAATGCATTTTGCATCTTAAAGATATATACTACATTTTGCATTGATGCATGCATGATAGAATAGGAAAATACTCATGCATCATGTTAATAAACATCTTATAATTTTTAGGCATCACATTTGCATTAAATAAAGTAGTGCATGCATTCAGCATTTGCATTTATTATCCAATAAGCTGCATAAAGGGTGCGCTAAAAAGAAAATAAAATGCCACCAACCATGAAAATAAATATTCACATGGCATTTACTATGTCCCTGCAGCATAAGCATGCATCATTTAACCCCATTTGCATAAATCATGCATAATAAGGTCAAATAGTGACCACTAGTTTAATCATGCATCGTAAAAATAAATCATATAAATTTCATGCATCATTACTTAATCACATCATTTAGACATAAATAGGACATGCACATGCATCATTAATAAAGTCAGGAAAGCTTCAAAAGTGCCAAACAGTGCCAAAATCTAGCAGATCAGAAGTATATCCCGACGGAAAAAAAAAACAAAAAAGAGGTAATAAGCATGCAAATAAAGAAAGTGGCAGGCATGCAGAACAAAAAAACAACAAAAAACAAAAAAACAAAAAAATTCGGGAGAGGGGGAAATGCATGTACAAGAAATGAAAAATTTTCAGGTACATGCAACAAGAAAAAATGCGGCGGCAACAGAAGAAGAAATTTTCGGCTAAAACCAGAAAATGAAGCGAAAAGAAAACAGCAGCAAAGAAAAGATGATATCAAATGATACCAAAAGATGCTACAGCAAGAAAAAGGAGGCTTCTGATCAAGGTTAGAAGGAGCAGTAAAGAAAAATGCAGCAGCATCAAGAAAGATTTTCTAGCTAAAGCCGAAAACAAAGCGGGACAGGGGAAAAGATTTTCCAGGCGAACAGTGATAAAAGAAAAATCCCGGCAAAGTGCGGCGAAACGGTAAACAACAAGCGGCAACAAAACAACATCGGCGACAATTTCTTTGCATGGACACGACAAAGGTAAAGGAAAGGAAGGTATTTTCCTTTTTAACGATGCATTTGTATGATGTTTGGAAACTTTCCTTTAAAGGGTACCTGACCGGATTGATAAGGAGGTCTTGTTCTCCGTTGAAGGCTGAGTTCCTGAGGAGGCAATGCATTCCATGCATTTTGGCTATGTGGGAAACTTTCCTTTAAGGGGTACACAACCGGTTTATAGGGAAAGGTCTTGTTCTCCATAGAGTGAGTTCCTAGGAAACAATTCACTCGCATAGCCACAAGGCGAACTACGTTTGGTCGATTCCTTGTTTAAGGATCGTGGGCGGTCTATCACGGTGACGCGACCATCACACATATTTACCCTTGTCGTACTCATTTGATAAAGCTTTGTCGCACTTGCTCATTTAGTATTGTCGCACTTGCACCACAACACTTACACCACCACATTTAGTCCCCAGCTGAGATGAACTACGTTTCGGTCTGATTCCTTGTTTAAGGATACGTAGGCAGCCTATCACGGTAGGCACGACCGTTGTACGAGTGATAGCTTAGGTTTTGGCCTGAACTACGTTTGGTCTGATTTCCTTTAATATGGAATACGTAGGCAGCCTACATTAGTAGGTCCGACCATCAGAGCACTTTAAATTCATATTTGCTTAAAACCACGATAACTTTTTATAACCGACTAAAAATGTCTAGGTTATGGAGTTTGGATAGCATGATAACTGTGCATTATAACTGCTACCAATTGCATTCTCCCGTTCTTAAATGAACGAAATTGGAGAGTCTATTGTTTATCAACGATGTTCGTCTACTCAGTAAGCCTTGGGTTACCCGTAGACTCCATCGTTGAGGGGCTCTGTAGACACCCCAATTTTGTACCCCTGATATGTGACATAGCATAAAATATCAAGAACTGTTGAAACATTAACAAATGTCAAGTTACATGGTTGAAAGCAGGATGCGCGAAACAGTGAACTGCAGGGGGTGAAAGTGCAAAAATTGAAAGTTGGAAAGTTGGCTTGGTGCCGCACCAAGGGTCTCCTTGGTGGCACCAAGACATTCACTGTTGCCTCTCTGAGATTGGAAAAGGTACAAGCTTTGATGCTCATGGTACAAGTCGTTGAAGCTGCTGAACAAACCAAGGAATTCCAGCTGTGTCCCTCTCTCCCACTATAAATAAGAGGCCCCGGCATCCCATTTTCAGCGTTCATTTTTATCACAACGAAGCGCTGAGAAATTCTCTCTGCGTCTCCGTTGAAACCTTAGTACGAGAGGTGTGAGATAGGTGAGTGGAACCCCCTAAAGTCTCCAAACCCCGTCCAAACTCCACCAAAATAAATATCCACAGGTTATAAGTGATCCCTAGCCTAGCTGTTAGGTATCCACCTCACTTCCCCGGCCCATAAATCCCAAAGTAAGCCGTTACTGCAGAGTAACAGTGAAAAATAAGCCGTTATTCCGCCCAACCAAAAAGACCAAACCCACAAAAACTAAGTCGTCACTCTGCCCAACCAAACAAACCAAAACTACCATATATAATTCGTCACTCTGCCCAAATCAAAACAACAAACACACAACAAACAACAAAAGACTCCCTCTCCCTGAAGGACAGAGCGAGCACACCGCTGCTCTAAAAGGTAAAACCCTTTAAGGGCGCTTTTATTTATTTATTTACTTTTCAGTTCATTTATTATTTAAAGTTGTATTTAAAATCCGGCACAATGTAGTCATTATAAGCCGTTGTGCTGCCCGGATTAGATTAGGAAATAGTATGTAAAAGAGCCGTTATAATGGCAAAATATTCTTAAATATGTCTGTAATTGTTGTAAGGAAATGGCTGCAGGTCCGTAAATAATGTAGCCACGGATGTATTTGTTTTATTTTCCTGTCATTTAATGCTTTATTTATCTGCTAAATAAATATAACAATAAGCATACTTCAGCCAAAAACTATTTTGAGACCGAAAGGGCGAGTTGAGTGCCTAGCACCTTCCCAACTCGTAACTTAGCCTCCGAACCCGCTTTTTTTTATCTCTGGTTTTCTTTTTCTCGTTTTTCTTTATTTTTGCCTTAAAATAAAGATAGCGACTCTAAAATTTTGATCGATTGGGGCCTCGCAACACTCCTTCTTTCACTTTCCGTTCTCCCTAAAAAGGGAGAAATGGGAATGGAAGGGTGATGTATTCCCATATCCTGGTATCCCCTAAACAAGGGATAACTTGATGCGGGAAACCCAAAGCTCCCATAGCGATCTGAACGGGCCATAAGGCTATTTTTAATAAAATCCATAGTGGGGGCGTCGCAATATCCTTTTTTGCACTTTTCCGTTTTCCCCTAAAAAAGGGAAAATGGGAATGAAAGGGTAATGCATTCTCATATCCTCGTATCCCCTAAAAAAGGGATAACTTGATGCGGGAAACCATAAGTTCCCATATTGGATACAAAATCCACTCAAGGCAACCGAGGCACATTCCAACGTGCTAACATAGACATCACTCCTCTCGCACTTTTGATTTCGTCTTCCCCTAAACAAGGGAGGATGGAGCGAGCGTGGTGTCCCGCATCACGCACTGCGCAGCCCTATCCAGGCGGGCGGGCGCTTGAGCACACCCGGGAACCTCACAACTATTCCATCTTCATTTTTTGACACTTTCCTCCCCTGCAGTTCACTATTCATGCATCCTACTTTTCCTTTTGCATTTTCAACCCTGTAACTTGACCATTTTGTTAAGTTTAAACAGTTCTTGATATCACATGCCAGAGTTACATATCAGGGGTACAAAATTGGGGTGTCTACAGCGAGTCAACGGGAATCGAAACACCCACCTAGCACCTAACAATGTTGTTTCTCTCTCAAGGTTGGTGAAGAAAATGAAGATGGGAGAAAAATGAGATATTAGAAATGAGTGAAGGAGAGTTTTTGGGTCTCAAATACTCTCATTAGGACCACAAGGGAGCAAGGGGCCAGCCACATTAAGGGTATGGGGAATTTTACATCAAAAACAAGCAAAAACAGCAAGCTGCCCGGTTGCTATAGCACCGCATTGCTACAGTGTGTGTCCAACTTGCGACCGCTCTAGTTTGAACACCGTTCGACGAAATGCAGTGATTTCTTCTCCTGGCACTCTGTAAAAGTCCAAGGTAAAAGTCTTAAAAGTCCCAAACCAAACTAAAATTTCCTTGAAGGTTCTCGATCAAAACAATTCAATCGCGTACCGAAAATCTGTCTGTAACTGCTGTATGACTGATGAAATTACGCAGAACAAACTAACGATCGAAACAACGAACGAACAAGCATAATTACTTGTTTTAAAGCATTTTAAAATCCTAATGAAAGGTCCAAAACACATACCCAAGGTTACACCAAAACTAAGCGTAACGAAAATATGAAAGGCGATACGTTAACGAAACGCGAATCGGGAAATCAAACTTACAACAATGACTATACTACGAATGCTGTGACCACAAGTAAACTTTATAAACATGATTACAAGAATATTAAATGTGTCCAAGTAAGTACATGAAGACCTAGGATATTTCAAAGATCGCAAACACGAACTAAGGAAGATAACGCTCTATCGAATCGAGTTTCCAACAATGCCAAGTTACACGTTGTAATTCCAACAACTCTAGGGTATTGGCCATAGTCCAATTAACCTAAACACATGAAGACTCACACAAGAAGTCAACCTTGCAAGGAAGTCAAACTTGCAAAGTTTCAGGGCCTTACACCATTCCTCCAAGTTGACTCCCCATTTTCATTTTTTTTCTTAATGACAAAAATACCCTCAAGTGTATAGACAATTATACCCTTG
This sequence comes from Codonopsis lanceolata, assembly GCA_013146195.2. Classification (NCBI taxonomy): domain Eukaryota; kingdom Viridiplantae; phylum Streptophyta; class Magnoliopsida; order Asterales; family Campanulaceae; genus Codonopsis; species Codonopsis lanceolata. The sequence goes on along the minus strand of CM028381.1, from coordinate 31,062,214 downwards.
CAACTGATAAGTAGACCCTCATCCTATTTTTCTAAACCAAAAAAACATCTAAGTAAACCCTCACCCCAAAACAAATATACCATTTTCTTCTCAACTTCAAAATGTTGATCTCCTTTATCTCTAACTAAACTCCCAAACACATACTAATTCTTCCCAAGCCAATGTTATTCAAACTCTCCTTCTTCCTCCAACAAATATACCTCTTTATTCTCAAATATCTTGTTCTTCTCCATCTTCCCCTTCGTTTGTTGTGAAAACCTTCTTCCACAGCCAAAAATCTTCAATTTCCAAAAAAAAAAAAAAAAACCTAGGGCTTCAACATTGGGAGTGAAGAAATCAAGCATGGATGAAAAAATAATAATAAAATGACAATTGTGGTAAACATTTAAACCATTTTTTTCTTAAAATTGTTTGAAAATATTTTTTCTTCTTAAAAAAGAGGTCCTCGTCGTCGTGTACGGTTTGGACCTGGAATACCGAACATTTCTGATTTGTTCCACCCTGGGTGTCAGAACATTTCTGATTTGTTCTACCCTCGGTGTCCAAACATTTCTGATTTGTTCCACCCTGGGTGGCTGAACTTTTTGTAAATGTTCAACTGGTGGCTGCTGAACACTGTTCCACCTATATATCTCTTTTGTCCATTTTTCAACTGAAGGAGGAGATGAATATAGGTTATGATGAAGATGGCTTTGTGTTTTGGGGAAAGGATTGCACAGAAGGAGCAAAAGGATTGAAAAATTCCATTCTGGGGAGATTGCACAAAGCCGTCTTATGGAGGGAAGGGGGTATCGGTTTATCTGAAGATGGGTAATGGGGTGTTGGGTTTTGAGGGTGGGTAATGTAACATCATGTGTTCAAAATTCAGAAGGGTAAAATAGGAAAACAAGGGGAGTACACTCATATGTATCAAGTAGTTTAAAATAAGGTTGGGGGTATACTTAGATGGGGGGTCAAGTTGGAGGATCCGGGGGTCTAAATAGTGCGAGCCACCAAGAATAAATCTAGTACTAGTAGTCTAGTATTGTAATAGTTCCCCACCCGCTCACCCCACCCAGAAACAAATCCTAAAAATGTTAGCGGTGGTTGGTTACCGAGGATTAAGGAAGATATTATCAAGTATGATCCTTTGACCCGTGCAATATACTTTCATAGCTTTTGACCACTTAAAATTTCGAAACAATTTGAACCAAAAAATACCCTTCGGATAATAAGGTCGATTAACTCCACCTTTGATAGAACTTTGATCGACCCAAAGGTCGAGTTAATCGACCTAAAGCTCACTATATTAGTTTTGAGAGCCAAAAAGGTATTATAGACAATAATTACAAAAGAAGCTATGAAAGAACATTTTTTTAGAGTTAAGTTAGTTTTGTATTTTGCATGTTTGAAAAGGTTATAAATAAATATACCCCATGATTAAGGTCGGTAGTATTCTCTATTTCTCCCTTTCCATTTCGTTTTCATTTTCATTACTCAATTTCATCTACTACCAGTGATGCCGCAAATGATGATATGAAAAACAAATCTCGTGAATTCATTGGATTACCTTATCAACTCAACTGGGTTGTCCAGAGATGAAGCCATCTTAGCGTCATCAAATGTAAGTCACTTGAAATCCACCAAAAATCCCAATTTAATCATCAATACCTTCAAACGTGTCGGTGGTTTACAAACCCAGCTCAAAGATTTCGTCTTTTCCATTCCCAAACTCCTACTTCATAGACCATATGAAACCCTAGAATCTAAAATTAAGGGTTTTTCATGAACTCGGTTTAACCGGGTCCCATCTAGTCAAGCTCATCAAGGCTGGCAATAGCATTCTCGATATCATACCAACTATTAGTTATTTGAGAAATGTAATGGGCGGCTGTGATAATAGGATTGTTAAAGCTTTGTGCTCATACGGATGCATGATTTATGCGAAACCCTTTGAAGTATTTACCCCAAATATTGACATGTTATGAAATTACGGTGTCTCACAAGAGAATATTGAGCTGGGTGCCTAACCACTTCCAAATTCGTAACTTAGCCCCTGAACCTACACTTTATAGTATTTTGAGTTTTTCTCTATCTATATTATAATTAAGCTCAGTCTTTCTGAAAAGTTAACTACTGGTCATGATTCATTTTTATAAAACATAACTATTGGTCAGGATTAAGTCTCTAAAAAGTTAACTATTGGCCAAGATATTGCTAGATTTCGTGAATCCCGGTAACAATATAAGATCTTACGTTTTCCTTCCTATACTCTGTATTATTTTCCTTCTCTGCATCCTTTTCCTTATATTCTCCGTATCTTTTCTCTCTTCATTATATAACGTTTCTTTCAAGGGCAAGACTAGTTGTCCCCCTCAAGTTTGTTAAAATCTAGCAGGATACCACCCCTGTTTCCCTAAAAAAAATTACAAAACTAACTTTTAAATTTTTTTCCACCATTGTATGATCATATTGTTTTAATTGATTACCGAGAGGTGTTCATTTTAAATTAGTTATTTTAAATACTGATACCGCCTCACACTGACGCCGTGTCATAAGCATGCGCACAAAATCTAGTTTAACCTTAAAATAGATGTGGTGACTTTATAAATACGTTTTTAAAGTCCACAACAAAACCGAGCACATTTCACGCACTTTAATGTTTTGAAACACATCGTTTTCACGTGACGGCGACGGTGTTGAAACGGGGTTCTCACAGTTTCCTTGTTAAATAATTCTTTTGTGATTTTCTGAACTAGTCGTGATTCTATTTATGTATGTAATAGATACTTTGTATCTGTAATTTTTGTAGGTATTGAATAAATTTAAACTGAAAGTTATTTAAATATTATACTGTTACATATAATTTTATTATTGTAATTTAATAATTTTTAAAAAATATTTGGTGAATTTGTGTTTTAGCGTACTTGCACCACATAATTAGACTATTTAGTTTTTATAGACAATATTATGATGAGTTATAAGTAAAAATAATTCTCCCTTCGTTCCAAATTTATTGTTCTGCTTTCTTTTTCGTCCGTCCCAAAATAATTGTCTTGTTTGAAACTTTCTTTTTTAGGACAACACTTTTTTCACTTTACCCTTACTTTTTCATCATATTTTAATTATGAGTCACATACACATGTGTTTTAAAGTAAACTATAGATCAAACTAATATTAATAATTCAGTCAAATGTGTTTTCTTAAACGTACCGTACGCCAAGTTAACCCAAACGATAATTTTGGAATGGAAGGAGTATCATTTATCAAGTTTTATTAACTCGATTATATAGTATCTTTTTTTTTTAAAGTTTTTTTTTAAATCTTTAAAGTGTTTTAACTAAATTGTTAATTTGACCAATTTCATGTGGGTAATCTCTAATTAACTGCTACCCGTGGAGAATGTATATGGTAGGACAAATTGAATACCCGGGAATGAGACGGTTATGGGGCTTCAAACTGAAATTGGGGATAGTATGATATATAACCGCTCCTGAACTGCCCCGTTGTCATTCCTAACCAAAACGTGTTTTTTTTTTCATTTTTTTTGTCAAAGAGATATATAAAGAGAGAGGTTGGTAGATTAAAGAACTTAATTTTTATTTTTTATTTTTTTTGGTACACAGAGATTGAAAAATTGGATTTGATTTGTAGTAGCGGAGATTAAATAAATATGTGTGTGTATAATAAATATGTGTGTGTGTGTGTGTATATATATATATATATATAGAGAGAGAGAGAGAGAGAGAGCTTTAGACAAAATACCAAACGTTAAGTTGAAAGACAACTACACAAAATTTTGGGTTAATTGTAAAAAAAAAAAAAATCTTATCTATTTTAGTTTTTTTTTGTTTTAAACCTTGTTTTTTTTTTGTATGAAAAACCTCAACCAAAATTTTTTTTCAAAAAAAACCTTCCGTCGGGAAGGGTGACTAGACATCCGACGTGGCGCCTACGTGGACTGGGCGGGAGTCTTCACGTCCAAGTCATTTTCCCGCCAAAAATAATTTTATTTTAAACTCTGTCCTATTTTTAAATTTCAAAACCACCATTTTTTTTTATCATATTTGTTTCAAATACGATTATGAAACAAGTCTTATACAATTTTTAAAACTTCGTAATGAACCCATACAATTTGAATATATATATATATATATATATATATATATATATATATATATATATATATATATACAATTTTTAACAAAATGAATAGAGGAGTTCGTTGTCATTGTGGAAGGATGACTGTCATGCGGACATCATGGACAGATAAAAATCCAGGAAAAAGACTTTTAGGTTGTGAAAGATATAAAATAATTTATTTATTTTCTGTGATTAATTAACTAATTAATTTTGCTAGAAATAAAATATATTTTAATCAACTGATTTAATTTTGTTCTTGCTGAATGAAGGGGGGGTGCAAAATTTTCAATTTTGGGTGTTTCAATTAAAGAATCAACTTTTAAAAAAATAAGAGATAAAAGTACATTTTATTACTAACGAGTTACTAAAAATGTCATTTTCTTTTTTTTAAAAAAAAACTCCAAACGGGAACTCTTTACCCAAAATTGATGGTGAATCAATGTTTATAAAATTAAAATATACAAAATTAACATACAATAAAAAGCATATGTACACGCACGACCCATTACCTGTTTTTAAAACTAAAAATATTAATAAACATTAAAATACAAAACTATTATTTAAACAAACAAAAAATGAAAAGAAAAAGAGGAGGGTGAAGATGAAACAGCAACACAACAGTGCATCTTCAAATTTGAAGACCCGACCATCTTTAATTTGAAGCAGCATTTGGAGCTGTCATTGGAGAAGGGAAAAGTGGATTTTCACTTCAAAATGAAGTAATAGAACCGGTGTTAGAGATGTTTTAAGGCACTATTAACCTAAAAGACTTATTTATATTATTAATTTTTATGTGATTAATTAACTAATTAATTTTGTTAGAAATAAAAATTTGCACCCCCTTTCATTCTGCAAGAACAAAAAAAAATCAGTTGATTAAAACATATTTTATTTCTAGCAAAATTAATTAGTTAATTAATCACAGAAAATAAATAACTTACTTTATATCTTTCACAACCTAAAAATCTTCTTTCTAGATTTTTAGTGTCCATGATGTCCGTATGACAGTCATCCTTCCACAATGACAACGAACTTCTCTATTCATTCTGTTAAAAGTAAGAAATAAAATATAATAAAATGAAAATTGTTGGATGAATTAGTGTGTGTGTGTGTGTGTATATATATATATTCAAACTACCAGGGTTCATGAAGATTTAAAAACTGTACGAGGTTTGTTTTGCAATCGTATTTGAAAAAAAATCTAATAAAAAAGGGTGGTTTTGAAATTTAAAAATAGGTCATGGTTTAACATAAAATTATTTTTTGGCAGAAAAATGACGTAGACGTGAAGACTCCCGCCCAGTCCACGTAGGCGCCACGTCGGATATCCAGTCACTCTTCCCGTTCCAAAACTAACGAGTTTTGGACGGAAGGTTTTTTTTTTAAAACAAAAACTTTGGTTGAGGTTTTTCTTTTTCATACAAAAAAAAACACAAGATTTAAAACGAAAAAACTAAAATAGTTCAGAGATTTTTTTGCAATTAACCCCAAAATTTTCAATGCCAATCACCTTGTAATTCGAAAAAGTAAAGTTGAGGGACCAAATTATATATTTGAAGAATAAATCCTAGTACTGTAATGGTTTCCCCACCCCCATCCCCACCCGCGCACCCCACCCAGAAACCAAAAAATGTCGGCGGTGGTTAGTTACCGAGGATTAAGGTGAGGTGACATTAGTCAAATACGGCCATTTGACCCGATTGATGAACATATATAGCCTTTGACCAAAAACCAACCAAAATCGACTTGGTCGATCAAGTAGTCGGTCTGTCGACCACGCTGTCGACCACGTGGTTTACACTGGTTTATCAATAAACCAAAAATGACTTGGTCGACCAAGTGGACGGTCTGTCGACCACGTGGTTTACACTGGTTTATCAACAGTGTAAACCACTTGGTCGACCAAGTGGTCGGTCTGTTGACCACTCTGTCAACTAGTGATTTCGGATGTTAAGGGGGTGTATTTTTACTGATTTACCGATAAACCAGTCGTGGTTTATCGATAAACCAGGCCATAAAAAAATATTTTTTTAAGTGAGGCTACAAATGACCAAGTCAACAAGTTGACTTGGCCATTTTTGTAAATACCCAGGATAAAGACCGGCAGTGTTCTCTATTTCTCCCTTTCCCTTTCGTTTTCATTTTCATTACTCAATTTCATCTATTACTAGCGATGCTGTTGATGATGATATCAAGAACAAGTCTTGTGAATTCATGGTGCATTACCTTATCAACTCAATTGGGTTGTCCAGAGATGAAGCCATCTTAGCATCATCCAAGAGGTAAGTCACTTGAAATCCCCCAAAAATCCCAATTTAGTCATCAATATCCTCAAACGTGTTGGTGGTTTAGACCAAACCCAGCTCAAAGATGTCGTCTTTTCCTAACCCAAAGTCCTACTTCATAGACGAGTTGAAACCCTAGAATCCAAAATTAGGGTTTTTCAGGAACTCGTCGTAACCGGGTCCCATCTAGTCAAGCTCATTGTAAAATTCTCGACTACAGGTTAGAAACCAGCATCATACCAACAATCAGTTATTTGAGAAATGTAATGGGCGGCCGCCATGATAAGGTTGTTAAAGCTCTGTGCTCATACGGGCGCATACTTTCTGCGAAACCCTTCGATGTATTTCCCCCAAATATTGACATGTTACGAAATCACGGTGTCTCACAAGAGAATATTGAGAGGATTTTAATTAAATGCCCGAGACCCATGATAGGTAAGCCTGAGTGGATTCGAGATATATTGCATAGAATTGAAGTGGAATGGGGGATTCCCCGTGGTTCTATTGCGATTGGCAAAGCTATTTATGTACTTAGTGAGCTTAGTAGTTCATCATTGGAAAGTAAGTTTGGTGTCTTTAGGAGCTTTGGTTGGACGGATACTAACATACTCTCATTGGCAAGGAATTGTCCTTTAATCTTTAAATTTTCAGAATCTACACTTTGACTTCAATTACACTTTTTCATGAAGGAAGTTGGATGTACACCTGCTTACTTGGTCTCTACCCCGAATCATTTCGATTATAGTTTGCAGAGAAGGGTAAGGCCGCGGCATGAAGTTTTGAAATTCTTGAAGGGGTGTAAGCTCGTGAAGAGTAACCTGACTCTCTATCCTGTTATACGGATTACGGAGGTGATGTTTGTTGAGAAATATGTGCTGCCTTACAAGGATGAGGTAACTGATTTGTATGAAACTTATGCCAACAGTAAGAAACAACAATTAGAGGCCTAACGATCTACCTTCCAACTATGGCTTCAGTTTATCCATTCCATTTTCTTCTGTTAATGCTTTCTGGAATCAGTTGTAATGAAATGGATTTGAAGAACAGAGAAGTTCTGATCACTTCATAACTAAATCATTAATTGGTGATTTTTTGATTTACTTTGCATATTTAACTATTGATTAATTCCCGTTTGAAGAGCTATATGAATGGCCTTGCTTATCAACTTCTCTTTTTGATTTACTTATTTACTGTTGATTAATTCGTGTTCTTCTAATTTACCCTTGCCTGAACCAATTTATTCCCCTCAGCTTCACTTTTATCATAAATTGTTTAATAGAACTATTGAAGCTAGAACAAAAACAAGCCCTTTTGAGTATTTTCAAATTTCTCTTGAAAGTATATGTCATGCAGTAATTCTGAATGGTTTTTACTTTTTAGTTCAATGCGCATACAAGTTTAGCATGGGTAATTAGCGTTAGTAGAATGTGAGCTTCACCCATCCACACTAGATTCCAATTTTTCTCTGGCAGGCTCTCCTTGGGCCGTTTCCCACAAAGGACTGTCTTCCAAAATATTACTCTTCTTTCTCGCCAACGGTCCTAAAGGTAGGACAGTGAGGGATACGAATTCCACCTTTTGCTTAATTGCTCAAGGTTGCAAGCAATCTGATTTGGGCTTCTTGGTTTGGTGGGAGAGGCAGGGGGGAGGATAACATTTGATGACAATGTCTCTTTCTAAGTGTGGTTTTTAGCAGCGCATTCATCCAAGTGGCTGGAGAATTATTGTCCATCTGTTACAACACCATCCTTTATTGGTCAAGATTTTCTTGAATTGACATCCTCCATTATCTGCAACAGTGAGTGTGTTCAAGTTCTGAGAGTCAGTTTTTTTTTTTTTTTTACTATTATTATTATTTTAAGTTCCGAGGGTCATTTCCTAGAGAATATTTGAAATTGGTCCTCCACTGCAGGTGGTTGATAGCAAGTTCAAGCTGGCAGAAACATCGTCTTTCAGCTGTAAGACTACGAGGGTGGGGTTGCGTGGTGAAGGCGTAGCTGAAAGAACATAATTTTCGCTCACGGATTTGTTTATCCGCAGCAGCAGAATTGTTTAAGTGCTATGGCTGATCTGGCTGTCTTGCCTGAATTATGCTGGGCTCATTAACCTTTATTATCGGAGTACATTTCTTTTCTATTCTCTCACACCCATTAGCCCCTGATGCTCCAGCTTGCTATTGGCACATAAATTCTTGAATACTTTACACCTATGTCGTATGATGTTTGTCTTTCTGCCATAGCCTACCATGTATGTATGCTTCATCAGCAGTCTTGAGGAAACTTTTGCCACGATGAGGCAACTTGGCTCTTTTTGCTAGATGTGCTAGACTGCGCTAGGCTTCATGTGTTCCAATGGTGGTGAATGCCGTAGTTGTTTATATTTGTTTTTCCCATCTTTTTAGTTGTTTTATGGCTTCAATCTCGTGTTATGATAAATTTCGATCTCTGTTGGACAATATGGAAGGAATGGATGAGATGTGTATCCTTTGATTGAAGGCATACTTGCTTTATACGTTGTCTATTTGGCGTATGGACTGTCTTTAGGTAATTCTTTTGTGAGTTTGTGGATCATTTTGCTGTAGGCTATGTTCTTTTGATTGAATATACTCGTAGTGTACTCAGGCTGCATCATGTGTAAGGAGATGATTTTCATATCTATTGTACTATTTATGTGCTTCAGGTTGGCGTTGGCTACGATCTTGGATCTCATGTGTGAGTGTGAGTGTGAGTGTGAGTGAAGCATCCCGGCTAGCACAATCATAACCTTCACCATTAGATTGGATCCGTCTTCAGATTGGTTCTCAGTTTTCCCTCCTTTCACTTGCTTTATCGTCTTTTGTTTATATACCCTTCATGTGTATATTTTCTCCGTCCCAAAACTATAGTCTTGTTTTCTTCTTTTATTCGTTCCAAAATAATTATCTTATTTGTAACTTTCGTTATTTTTTCTTGCTATTTTAATTATGGGTTACATATACATAAGTTTAATTGAAACTGCACCCTATATCAATATTAATTATTAAGTTAATTGGTTTTTATTAAGGTGAAATTTTGGCCGGTCCCTTTTTCAAAATTTGTAATCCCTCCAATACTCTTTTTTTTTTCAACCGCAAAAGGTCATTTTTCCAAAAATTGTTTCGAAAATATCATCGTTTCCTTCAATAGTTTTGGCAAATATATTGGATTCGAAAATCACTATTGTTGGACAATGAAACGAGGATCGATATGTCTGGTTAGGTCCTGGGGGTCTAGGGGGCAGTGCCCTTTCATGAGGTTTCGGGGGCAACACCCTTTTGTGAGGTAAACGATTTTTTTCATTAATGAAATACGAACCTTTGATAATTATGGGTTTGGTTAAATGATTTTTTAGTTAGGACGAAGGCAGAGAAGGAAGAAGAAAGCCTACAACGGAGGAGATGGAAAAAGAAGGTGGAGGACGTGGTTAGGGGTGTAAATGGTTCGACTTGGAACAAATTATGAGCTGAACTGCATGCCATCGGTATGAGAAAAATCAAATCGGAGCTAAATCGTTTAAAGTCTTAAGCTGAACTGAACCGAACAATGATGGTTCGACTCGGTTCTGTGGTTCAGTTTCATGGTTCGGTCTGAATTTATAAAGAGTTCTAGTCATTCAAAATTTAAGTAAACAAAGAAAATATTATAAAAACACGCTAAAGAAAATACTAAAAACTTAAATATAATACAATTATATTCATAAACTCACTTTAAAAAAAATTGCACAAACTTTCAAATAAAAGGATTTACATTTTTAATTCTTATAATTAATAAATTGAATCCAATATAATAAAAATACAATAACGTAGATGATATTAAAAACGTTTATGTAAATTCAAAAAGTGTAAAGGCAAATTTATAAATACTAATATTAGCCTAGTTTATATAGTATAAAAATTTTAATAGTATAAGAGTACTCAAGTATAAAGGTTAGGAATTCTAATAAATTTGTTGTTTGACTCGGTGGTTCGACTTGGTGGTTCGGCTTAAAATGGTTTGGTGTGGTTCGGTTTGACTCGACTTGACATGTCAAGCCACAAACTAAACCAAACCGTTCAACTTTCCAAAATCTCAAACAGAGCCGAACTATATAGCACCAAAACCGAACCAAACCGCATGGTTCGGCTTGGTTCGACTCGACTTGGTGGTTTGATGACTCGGATTGACACCCCTAGATGTGGTCTGGTTCTTTATGATTTAGTGCAAAATTGGATTAGATAATATTTTATGTATCGCGGTGCAAAAATTAATTCATCGCAATACGTAAAAATTGGTGCAGCCCGATGCAATTTGGATTAGGTAATTAAATTTATGTATCGTGGTACAATGTTTGATTCATCACGGTGCAAAAATTAGATTTTGTAATTAAAATTGATTCATCGCAGTGCAAAAATCGATGCACTGCGATGCATTTCTGTAGCGCACCTCAAGAGGTTTATTAAATTGATTCATCGTAGTGCAAAAATCGATGCATCGCGATGCATATCTGTAACGCGCCTCAGGCTTCTTAAAGATATTGTATGGCAAAATTCGGGTCGGTCCAATTTTTGAAGTTTCTAACCTCTCCAGTCCATTTTTTTTTTCAACCGAAAAAAATCACTTTTGAATACGAAAAGACTGCAATATTATTAATAAGCAAGAGTCGCGCTACAAATAAAGACGGGATGCATGTGTGTATTTCTTCTCCTACTACTTGAATACATGTAATTTTCGATTGTGTTTCTATAATGCATTATAGAATTTAAGCATTGGGGTTGTAGTATTTGGGCATCGTTGTTGTAGGGTTTGCCAATCCCAATCGATGGTTGTTTTTTAGAATCAATGAATCGATATTCTTGGCATGTTGAAGCACAATTCTAACTTTCATTTCATTTCTAACAAAAAGTAAAATAAATATATAATTTCTACAATGAAATTATAGAGTTTAACAATGATGATTGTAGGGTTTGAGCTTCTAACTTTTATTTTACTATGCGGATTCATGTTATTATAATGACTGAATGACTAAATTGAATATCGATGCATGAATCCTAGTCATACAGATGAACAATTCTAACTTTCATATAACTTCTAGGCATCACAATGCACAATTCTAAAGTTTTAAGCAGACCGATGCATAGTTGAAACTTTCATTTCACTTCTACGTATCCCAATGCACAATTCTAAGGATACAGATGCGCTAATATAAATAATATGACATCGTGAAGCATAAATTGCATACTTGTGATTCAAACATCTATATTATTTTTATGCAACTATAACGGCAGTATGCAACTCTTAATACAACAACTTAGAATTTTACGATTAGCAAAGATCAACTATCAACCCTCGAGAAAACCCTTTTCTATAATATAATTGATAAAATACGAAGTAATCAATCAAAATAATAGTAGCGTAGGACAATTCTAAAGGATGAAAGGACCTTGATAGACATAGGGGCATTTCAGGAAGAAAGAATTTTGCAGTTAAAAGAAAAGGTACTTGAGTTGTTAAGTCTTAATCCGTGTGTCGTGTCAAACAAAACAATAATTTTGAGCCATAGATATGTTCTTTGTGCGTGGGTAAAAGAGAAAAAAAACATGTTTTTTTTGGAAAAGATACTCTTTCAGCAATCGAGTCATAGATATTTAACATCTTTTGTACCTAAGGATTTTCAACAAAGTGGTTACGAAATGAAGTACTTGTACAAGTCTTTCCCTTCCAAGTCGATACGAGCCCATATGAGTCATTCGGTCGTAGAGCTATTTACTCGATCGCAAACATTTCTGGAACATATCTGAGAGAGGGAGACAAATAGAAGGGGTATATTATTAGGAGACGGCCGATTGGAATGGATGTGGCAAATGGCATAAGATTAGGAGTCACTGCAGGCCTTGACCTATAAACAATGTGATATGACCACAAAACCATTTGACACTCGAAAGATAAGTTTCAAACTTAAAATATTCTGACAGTCAATGAAATAGCAAGTGTTGCCGACATTTATAAGTTTCCTATTAAAGTAAGTTGTGTAGTGAGAGGGGTCTAATTCTTGAGTTAGATACCATCCTTGTGCTTCCTTACAGTTTCCATTTCCATTCAGCTAGCTATAGTATGGGGAAGGCAAGCAAATGGATCAGAAACTTGTTGCTAGGGAAAAGGGAGGAGAAAATCAACAAGAAAGACACTTCTTGTAAAGAAAGCTTAGTGATCTCGAAAGCAATCATACCGGCAACAGTGCCCGTTGAGAAGCGGAGATGGAGCTTCAGGCGACCATCAAGCACAGATAAGTCAACGCATAAGATTACGAGATCATTTGACTCCATCATCACCCCACAATTAGTGTCACAAGCCTTGTTGGATTATGCAAATCTGCAGCAGCATCAAGGTGCCCCAGCTATGGTGGCCACGACCAAATTCAACACACAGTTGCCATCAACCGGCCCAACTGCCACAAAACGTGGACCTGGACCTGCTGAAAACGCCGCTGCTACCAAAATACAAGCCAGTTTTCGCTCATATTTGGTACATATATATACATTCACATTTCAATCTTTGCATTCTCGTATTTATTTTGATCATCTCTCATTAATTGAAATCCAAAAGTATAAACAAACTGGGATACGAAAATGAAGTGTTTAAGTATTGTCGCATACTTAATGACCTGCAGGCACGAAAGGCATTATGCGCTTTGAGGGGACTCGTGAAGCTGCAAGCACTTGTAAGAGGTCACTTGGTGAGAAAACAAATGATTGCTATGATTCGGTGCATGAATGCATTGATGTCGATACAAGTTAGAGCTCGGGTTCAGCGAATCCAATTGGCTGAGGAGTCTTACCTTGTTACGAAAACAAGGAAAGTTCACATGGAACAAGCTCAGGAGAATATGCTGAGCAGAGGATACAATTACAGGGTAAGTTACATTTTCCATTGTAATTAAGAAATTTCAATCTATATTCTTGGTCACCAAACAGTCAATAAGCAGTCTTTGTTGCGTAGAAGGATATTAAGGAACTGAAAGGCATGGGAGGTATGAAGAGCCAAAATGGTTATCTGAATCACCCACAGTCACAGACAGATACAATGGAGCATCGACTAAGCACATATTCTTCTGGAAGAATTTCAGTCTCAAGACGAGAACATCAACAGCAGCTATATCCAATTTCATCGCCGTCAACTCACGCGAGTTCAAGAATATACGACCAGCAAGTCGAGCGACTTTCCTTGAGTAGGGGACACACAAGTTCTCAGCATTATTCTTCCAGGGCTATGTTTGTAGACGCTTGCATGAGTTCCTCAGCTGTGCATGGAGATATTGGGTCTAGTGACCAACAATTTGAACCAAGTTACATGGCTAAGACAAAATCCTCAAAGGCCAAAGTCAGGTCACATAGTGAACCGAAGCAACGACCCGTGGAAAAGAAGAGCAGGCGATCAACATCAAATGAAGGGATAACAACGCTCACACATAGTTCCTCTTCGAATTTGAGAGGAGATTTCCACAAGAACCAAAACCACTGGTTAGTCAAGCTTTATAGATCATCAAAGTCAATCAAGGATATTGAGTTTGATTCAACAAGCATGAGTACAGATAATTCATCCTACTGCAGAACATTTCTTGCATACGAGGTACATAACAACCAAACTCTTGAGTTCACGCATCACTTGCTGCCCCTCTTCATTGCTTAAAAGTTCACTAACATTCTGAAATCTGTTTTTCTTAGCGGCCTGATGTTAATTTATACTAAGGCCCTCCATTAATTCCAAAGAGATACTTCAGACTCTGATGCAGCACAATCAAGTTTAAACACGAGAATCAGGATCCAGTGAAGGTTAACTAAAGCTTATTTGAATCATATGCGCTTAAACTGCTATAGAAGGCCATGGAGGTAGATAAAGGACATAAAGAGATCAATCAAATTTCATGTGTAATCTACTTACCAAAGAGTACTATATGTCAAATTCTGGATCATGGTCAAACAGAGAAATTTTCATTGTATCATGTACTAGTGGCAGAATACTTGCAAAGGGCATTCTTGTGGAGAAGGAAAACTACTTGCCAAAATCAAAAAGGCAATTTTACCTTCTTGTAAGATTGCTTGGGGTAATTTCTAATCTTTCGAAGAATCTTGTATCCCATACCTGAAACCAATTTAGTACAAGATTTTGCAAAAGGAACAATTGAGCATTTTGGAGTGACTGGAAAATTTTCATCCCATTGGATTAGATTGGTCCTCTACATGCGGAGAAATGCCTGATCTGCAATTAACATCTTCTGGGACTACTTATCTACCTTGAACCCTAGTCTCCTAGAAGTATTGTCTTCTAATAATCCTTGCTCATTACAAATGACAAATTAAGATATGGGATAGTAGTCAACGGAAAGACATTCCTAACTATGACCTACAATATTAGCCTGTTTGTAGTCTTCCTCTTGATGCTTAAAGCTGAAGAACTAAATATGCTATAGCAAGACTATTTTACACGTCACCTGATCATTGGTACTGCTCTTCCTGTTTATTTGTATTTTCCTTGAAGCTCTTAGTCAACCAAATAGCAGTTTCCCTTGGAGACACCTTCCCTGGTCCAAATGGTTTCAATAACACCTCAAGTTCTTCGAACCGGTCCTCGTGCAACAATCTTGCACTAAATTCAAGCAATCCTTCCAATGCTTCAGCTCGTTGCTTCTGCGATGAAGTGTCAAAACGGCGAGAGCACAAATCTGATGAGGCTCGGCTTGATGCCCCAACTGTTGCATTTTGTTCAGAACATGCACTACTCTCATCCTCTCCATTCACTCCAATTCCCTGCCATTCTTTTATGGTATTCCGTAGGCCAATTGTTTTATCACAAACCTGAACCATACATTTGTCCTTTGTGATAGAAAGATCACCCTGTGGCGATGCAGCAGAGGATCCTAGTGCAGAGATTGATGAAGTTCTACGAGTAGGAAGGAGGTCTTCATTTGAGGCTAAAGGAAATTCCACCATCCTGTCGATTCGAGGGGCATTGACAGACACATCAGGCGAGTTGAGGCAGTGAAGAAAAGAAGTATTAGGCCTGCAAGGGGAATCTTGAATGATTGCTCTTTTTGGCAGGGGCAAAGATGCTCTCCTTGTCGCAGGAACAATTTGTTTCACTGAAGTTCTTGAAGCTGAATACTGCAGTCATAAGCAAATAACCATTGAAACTCAAACACAGAAACTTGAAAAAGGGTTATGCAGGAAGCTGTAACAATGGCCAAATGAAAATTATCCAACCTTAAGCCAATTCACTGAAAATTGTACATTATGTTAATGAGATTGCTTAATAATAGATAGTTACACTTACATGCATAATACTACTTCATTAATAATACATGCCCACATTCACCCACTGATTAGCAGTATCAACTAATGTGAATCCCAACATCTGAAGAAATGAATTTTGTATTAATGAAGATAACAATATTGGCTGCCTGATTTTTGAATAAGAAACACTGAAGATTCAGATGAAAGAAATGCAGACCAAAATATAGTGCTATTTTACAGCATCAGCCATTATATGGCTACATTACGAAATGCCATGCAAGGAATTTTCAGCTTTTGATAACCTATAGTGGTTTAAATCGGCTATTGGGGATCTATATTCAAATAAGATTGGGCCCATCCCGTAAGAAGAGTCCTTTTTCTCCTTATTGATAGTCTCACTTCAAGAATATATTTCTCATGTGTCCCAAAAGAAGGCTAAGGATTTCCATAAATAGTTGTATTGCGTCTGCATTGCACAGTACCAGTGTATATGCCATAAGGCTGTTTAATGAACTGAGTTGGCTCGACTGTTGTTGGGTTTGAGTTGGGCTCGATACTATTCAGGCTCAACTTGACCCCAGCAAGTCTCGCACCTAAAATATGTACAAATTATGCATAATTTGCAGAAATTTGTAGTATTATTTTCAAGCAAAGCTCTAGCTCCACTTGTCTATAGCTCGAATCATAATAGACTCGATCGTACATAGGTTCTTTGTCTTTGCCTTGAGTCAAGATCAAACTAAATTAAGAATATGAGAGTCAAGTCAAACACTCTGAACTCCCATTGGCCCATTTACAGCTCTAGAATTGTACTCCCTCTGTCCCACAAAAATAGTTCCACTTTCCTCTTTGTTTTGTGCCAAAAAAAAATATATATATCTAAAGATGGATATATTTTTTTTAATAATGGTAATTGTATAGAGAGCAAAGCGTCAAAACAGGTGACGCATATACACAAGAAGTATATTCTACCAAAAATATACCTAAGATATAGGAAAGTTATGCACAAAATCTACAAAAGAGGATAACAAGGGGATATGTGATTGCTCAGCCCTGCACACCACGCAAACAGGAGATGGAACAAAGCACTCTTCAAATCTGAAATGGACTTCCTCATTGTCAAAAGCCATACGGTTTCTTTCCTTCCAAATCGTCCACCACACCCCCAAGGGAGCAACTTCCCATATAGTATTTTTGTTCTTCCTCCGCCAAAAATATGGTCAGCTCCACAATAAGTCTTTGGAGGTCTCCGGAAGCACCCACAGTGTCCCACACCACTTTGAACAAACGGAACATAAAATTCCACAATTCCCCAACCACCAGGTAGAACCAAGTAATTTACACTTTCCTCGCACTCCTTCACAAAAAAACATCAGTTAACATATATAATCCCTCTTTTCCTCGGATTATCACTGGTTAGTGGTTAGAATAGCCTCATTCACCACTTCCTACGCAAAAAAGGCTACTCGGTTTGGAGCTACCGACTTCCATGGGAATAGTAACCCCTCTCTTTCTATCAGCTTTGAATAGTAACCTTTGATTGAGAATTTGTTGTCCTTCGACCCTTCCCAAATCACCCTATCACTCTCACCAACTTTTTGGGCACAAAGAAGAGCGAAAAATCTTTTCACCAAATCCATCTCCCAATCCTGAAAGTTTTTTCTAAATGTCGGGTTCCAAATCACCCGGCCTCCCTCTAAAGATAGCACCGAGCTAATCAAGTTATCCTCTACCCTAGCCATAGAGAAGAGCTCTGGAAAGGATCTAAGCAACTCCACATCTCCACACCATAAGTCTTTCCAAAACTTCCCCGTCGCCCCTGACCCGATCTCAAACGATATGTTTCTACCAAAAGCATTTCATCCTTTTCTAATACCTTTCCACATTCCTGCCCCAAAAGCCTTGGTGATCTCTGCCGGGAACCACAAATTATTCCCTAAAGAAAGACATGTTTACATAGCAATTCAAAGAAGGTGCAAACAAGGAAAGCTACAAGCTTAGAATGTTTGACTTGTCAAATGGGACTATTTTCTTGAGCCGAAAGGAATGTCATTTGGCATCATGTGTAGCTTTCCCTATGGGAATGTAACTATTTCTATCCAAGATTTTTGAAAGATAGGTCCTTATTCATTAAAAGGTAGCAGGTATTGTCAGCCTCGAATTCGCTCAGTCCCATAAAAACTGGCCATGCATCCTTTTAGGATGTCCAAATCTTATTGTTTTCTTTCCAAATTCAAAACTATTAATGATTGAATTCTCTTTTTACCCTTATGGAGAAGATGATATTAATAAGTGAGGACTGAAACCTGTGTAATTAGTTGACAGTAAATATGATGAACAATAATTTAACAAATCACTATTAATGCATTTCATATGACTTAATAAAAACCACACTATATGGGACTGACGACTGAGGGAGTAACACAGATTTATTTTAATTTTTTTTGATAGATAAGATAAAAATATATAACTCAAAGCATCAAAACAGGTGACGCACCCTTTGTATACAGGAAGTATACTCCTACACAAGGGTGTAAATAACAAAAACGTTATCCACAAACTCTACAAAAGATATAACTATAGCCAGACCCAACTCTGTGCACCAATCTGATTAAATTTTCTTGCCAACCAATCTGAAGGTCTGTACATGTTTATTTTAGTGATTACACTTGGCTTATGCTATTACAACGGTGTTCTTCAACTAAACGTCTAAAACAAGCGCACATTATATTTCAATTTTAGAAAAAATTTGGATCACAGGAGCATTTGATTTAGGATTAATATATATTTTGGTCCCCGGACATTTGCAAAAAAGATTAGTTTGGTCCTCAGATTTTAAAACATATTCATGTGGTCCCTTAATTCATTTTTCAGGATCAATTTCCCCCCTCTCACTGTTACCGTTGCATTTTCCGTCCACTTTTTTACAATATGACTAAATTACCCTTACTAACAAGTTTGTTATGGCTAACTTTTAAAGAAATGCAAAATAGAAGAGGTTAGTTGTCAATTCAATAATTTAAGCATCTTCATCTTCAACCTTTTAAAAACCTAAAACCCAAAGATCTGAAAAGGAAACCAAAGAATTCCGATGGGTTTGAGAGAAGCCTAGTTCATATTCCGGCTCCAACACTCACTGCCAATACGCCATTGGCTCCGTCTCTGTCTCCTTCGACCTTCATCAGTTCACCTCCTGTGCCTCCCCCTTCAAATCTCTTTCCTCCCCCACCTGCTTCTTCTCCGGCGAACTCGAGCTCGCAGAGGGATACCTTCTCTCTCTCTATATAATCCGCACTTTCTCCACCAATTTCAATTGACATTGTGTAATGTGGGGGAATTTGAGAAATTGAAGAGAAATTGGCGAATATGAGGAATTCGAATTTTCTGGGTTTTAAGACCACAAAAACCCTCACAGTAATGAATATTTCCCCTCTTTTAGGGGCGGGTTCCATTTGGGTTTCGTGTTCGATAGGGGTTTCGTGTTTGGGCGAACATGCCGTGCAATGGAGCTGCTGAGGGAGGTGTCTGCCATGTTGACTTTTCCTATCTCGGTCAAACAAGTTTGATTCCCCCTCCTCCCCCTGTTTTCTTTGATTTCTTTATGATTTAATCTTGTTTTTGGAATTTTGATTCTTGGGCTACGAATGTATAGCATATGCAGCGACTATTAGATGGAATTCAATGGCAAACAACTGTAACTTCAAATACTAGAAATTGGAAACGAAGCGATGTTACCTTAACGGCGGAGCAAAGCTCCGGCACCGATTTCTGGTGCGAGAGAACACTGGCAGCTATATTTC
Source organism: Codonopsis lanceolata (assembly GCA_013146195.2). Taxonomy (NCBI): domain Eukaryota; kingdom Viridiplantae; phylum Streptophyta; class Magnoliopsida; order Asterales; family Campanulaceae; genus Codonopsis; species Codonopsis lanceolata. The sequence goes on along the minus strand of CM028381.1, from coordinate 31,042,724 downwards.
GCGATAAACCCACAAACTGAAGTTCACCAAAAGTCACCTTCCCCCAACACTCCCTCGAGCCATTAGCTCAAACCATTTCTTGTCAGATCTGTTTTCAAGTTACCCAACCAAATTCACCGGATAACTCTCTCTCTCTCTCTCTCTCTCTCTCTCTCTCTCTCTCAACATGGCACAAATACTGGAGTTAAAGGATCCAGCGATACAGCTATTTGGAAAGACCATTCAGTTGCCGGATATCCCGGCCGTGACGGCGGTGGCAGCTGACTACTCCTGCTGATGGAGCTTACTGTGAAGATTGTCCTTCTTCAACCGAGGACAACTCCAATGGAGTCGGGGAGGACCAAGAAGATTTGGATAAGGTTGGTTTGTTCTTTAAAAAAAATAAATTTAATCATTGTAATAGTTACAACCCTTTTTGGGAATATGAAAATGAATAATGGGTGGATCTTGTTTCTTGCTCATGGTTTGGTTATTTTGGTTATTATCGTCTTTGCGAGTAAGGGTAATTTAGTCATATTGTAAAAAACTGGATGGAAAATGTAACGTTAACGGTAGGAAGGGGGAAATTGATCCAAAAAAAAAGGAATTAAGGGACCATATGAATATGTTTTAAAACCTGAGGACCAAACTAATCTTTTTGCAAATGTCCAGGGACCAAAATATATATTAATTCTTTGATTTATCTGCAGTCTACTGCTTCATCAAGTTTTTGCATCAAAGGCTTCAAAGCACAAGTACGGATTCTATCATTTCTTTCATATTGGGTTGTTGGCCAGTCCAATCTGGCTGCAGCTTCGATCATATCATTGTTGCTTAATTACAACTCCCTCCGTTCCTAAATGAGTATCCCTTTCTAGTCTTTTTGCAAAAATTAAGGAAGTTGACTATTAGGCCATTTTAGTAGTACATACACATTGACTATGGATAGCAAAGGTGAATTTATAACTCTATACAAAAAGGGACACTCATTTTGGGACAAAAAAAATTCACAAGAGGAACAACACTCAACTAGGGACGGACGGAATAAAACTTTGAAGTCAACACATGCTAAAGTTTAATACGAACTACAGAATATATCACCACTAAAGTACCTTCATAGAAACCTCATTAAAGTAGCCCCTATCATTTTCAAGTTTTTCCAATTAATATTCACTAATCTCTAATTCACAAAAAATTTAGGCCTAAGAATAGATAAGTCCAGTGACAATCAATCACCTAACTTATAGGGGACAAAAAATCTGTCATCATTGAAAGAGCACTAAAATGTGGGAAAGCCAAAGTATGGATGTGAAGGTAATAGAGCACATATCACAAACCTTAAACCATGTATGAATACGAAATATTATTAAAAACGATCCCTGATAAAGGACTTTTGTTTTCTCCATATCTGTAGCAAACCAAATGAAGGACTCTATACAAAGTTCACCTTTCAGAAAATCTGTAACTACTCCATAATGTTTTCAAAGAAGTAAATTTTTATAGTGTCTTTTTTATAGGTAAACACCAATTGTAAGTTTCAGTCCACTAGTATCAACAATATCCAACAAAATAACCAAGCCAGGGCCGGGGCCGGGATTAACACTCGTTATTTTCTTCAAACCAATCCATCACACATCATTTGGTCAGAGATTCAGAATATATTTGTGAGTTTAAAGTTTATGCAACAATAAGCAAATATTAGATCTAATTTTGCACTTTGGGCATCAGAACCCGCAGCCTAATTCAATGTTCATGAAACTAAGAGTGCTCAAAATGCTACTCCCTCTGTCCAAAAAAAAAAAGTCCCACTTTCCTCTTTGGTTTGTTCTAAAAAAACAGTATCCTTTTTAAAAATAGTAAGAATTTAAGTGCAATTTGAAGAAGGTACAAACATGTAAAGCTACAATCTTAAAAAGTTTGACTTGTCAAATGGGACCTTTTTTTTTGGACGGAGGGAGTAGACAAAATAGAAAACTCTAAACATGGAAATGAACAGAAAAATATGAAATACTTCCACTGATCTTACCGATGCACGATTCTTTGACAGCTCTGCTCGTCCCTTAGTAGCAGTGGAGGCTTTTGGTGGAGTAAATCTTTGGTTCTTGGCGATATTTGAAGCCTTGCAAGAAATATTCTTACTAATTTGTACGTCTTCATGTGGGCTACCATCTGATACCTCTGTCGTTCTCCGGTTCATGTAACTTGGTGGAGAATCTTGCTCAGCTAAAGATATGCTTGGGTTTAAAAACCTGTCATTGCCATACGACAAACGCTTCTCTCTGTATGTTGGAGGTGCAAGATAAGTCGGCTCTGCAAACCTTATTTTCTTGATGTAATCAGTTTCTTCCCACTGGTTTGATAAACTGTTGCGCCTAGAGTTATTTATTTTTTGCTGAATCTTAAGCACATACGGCTGCAGGTGCTGGTGTCTCAGTAGATCTGCAGCCTGCCGAGCCAAATATGCACTCAGAATCATTTTTCACATAGAATATCATCTGCATACAATGTATGCAATGTCTAATCTGGATGGCAAGCAGATATTTGCTACATGGATAAATAAGGAATGCCTTTCTGTAAGTGGGTGATGAAGTTGTTTGGTAATTTGCTTCATAAAGCTGTGAGATTAAGAAACAAAGAAATAAAAAACATATTTGTTCTGTTTCTTGCCACAAGAAAATAAAGTGTAATCATATCTCTAACCTTCATCCTGAATCTGTATTCTGTACCTTTTTCGTTAGTTTGGACATTGGTGCTGACTAAGACAGCAAGTAACAGAGTTGGAGTGCCAATTCCTTCAAGCTATGATGTGGCAGGCTTTCGTTGCACTCACTTACTGAGGTCATGTATATAGTTATTAGATGTCCTCTTTCGTCAGTGTCATGGCTCTCGGACATCGTCACTCATGTTCACAGAGACTAGAGCGATGGAAATCGTGATATTGTTTTGTTTAAGAAGATCCAGAACATAACCCCTAGTTTATAGATATATGTTTTGCTGATTATAGGGATTTGATAGAATTCTCTATTGTACAGACTTGTATAAAAGCTACGGTAGTATCCATAAAAAACAAACCGCTTTCGGTATCTTCAATATTTTACTTGGTATCAGATAGGTTTCAACCTAAATCTACAAACAGCCGCCACCAACCTTCAACCCTCACCAAAAATGGCAGAATCCAGCAGCAAAAAGGCTGAAGAAACTATGGCCCTGCCACCAGTTATACCACCGTAGACCCCATGTTCCCGTACTATATCCATGCTTCGGACAACCAAAGTCAACTCTATGTTAGTGACCTTCCCCGCAACGGAAACTATGAGGATTGGGCAAACGAAATGACCATCGCCCAGTTCGCTAAAAATAAAATAGGTTTCGTTGAGGCTCCATTCCGATGCCTAAGGAGGATTCACCAGACTTATGTTATGGAAGAGATGTAACACCATGGTTAAGGGATGACTGAACACGGCAATGGAAACGGATATGAAAAGTAGTAGCGTGAAGTACACTAGAACTGCTGCAGAGATTTGGCATGATCTGGAAGAGAGGTTTGGGAAGGAGACTAGAGTGCACCCCGAGCGTACAAATTGAAACGTGCTCCGACTCAAACATGGAAAGAAAAAATGTATGTGTCCGCATACTACACCAAACTGAAGGGTCTTGAGACAAAATACGATCGGTAGTGCAATTGCCGTAAGTGCACTTGTGATATCTCCAAGCAATTGGTGGTATTGCGCAAGGAGCGGCTTTATGAGTTTCTTATGGGCCTTGATGAGGTACTTGGGACTGTAAAGACACAAATCTTGAGTACAAAACCCACCCCCTTCTATTGGGGCAGCCTACCATCTTGTAGCAAAGGATGAACAACAACGCGAGATCACAGCAACTCGAAGAAATAGTATTGAAGAATCAGTTTTATAGACTCAGCCTTACCAGCAGGGAGAGAAGGAGAATAGTGATTGAAGAGGAGGAAGGTGTGATAAACCAACATCCAGTCACTGGCAGATTGGGTCGCTCAATAGAGGACTGTTTTGAGATCATTGGATACCCTCCAAGATGGAAAAGGGGACTTACTTCGGAGCAGTATGTTAAGTTAGTGCAGTATATTGGTACGAGAGGTGATGCTTCGAAGATGGCGCAGACACAGTCAATGCCTACCGCAAACATGGCTGGTAAGATGCTTTTTTGAAAACCCAGGGTAATAGTTCTGGAGCCACGGAACATATTACTTCTGATGACCGGATCCTTGAAGAACACACGATATCCCAGACCGGGGTATCAGTTAGAATACCAAATGGTGACGGTGTACCTGTAAACGGAAGTGGCAACACATATTTGCAAAATGGATTAAAAATCCACAACGTTTAGAATATCCAGGATTTCACGTGCAACTTGCTTTCAGTTAGCAGGCTGAAAAAAGACTTAAATTGTGTTTTGATTTTTTTTCTCGGATTTGTGTATCATGCAGGACTTACCTTCGAGGAACCTGATTGGAGTGGGTAAATGTTGTGATGGTCTATATAATATGCAGCCTGTCCGGAACAAAGGTTTGGCTATGGCAGTCTCAGTTGGATCAGAGATTGGCCCTAGAAGATTGGGTCATGCGTCATGGGAAGCTTCAATATATTCACTCTCTCAGTAAATTCGATAGAAATAATGAAGAACTTTGTCATCCTCATTTGCGGGCTAAACAAACAAGAGTTCCTTTTCCTATTAGCCATATAAAAACTAGTTCATGTTTTGAGTTATTGCACTGTGACATTTGGGGAAATTATAGAACTACTTTTTCTTGTGCCCATTATTTCCTATCTATTGTTGATGATTATAGTCGTGGAGTTTGGGTCTTCTTGATGAAAATCATGAAATACAAATCAGAAGTAAGTTCATCATTTAACTAGTTTTTGCAACATGGTAGAAACACAATTTGAAAGAAAAGTCAAGAGAATTAGAAGGGATAATTTACAAGATTTTCAATCAAATTACATGCTAAATTATTATGCCGAACATGGTATTGTTTTTGAAACGTCGTGCACAGACACACCCCAACAAAATGGCGTGGTAAGCATAGGCACCTGCTCGAAGTAGCAGGAGCATTGCGTTTTCAAGTAAATTTACCCATTAATTTTTGGGGTGAGTGTTGACGGCCACTTATATCACCAGCAGGTTGCCATCAAAGGTTATTGGCAACAAGACACCATTCGAAATTCTGTTGAATAAAAGGCCTTCATATGATCATCTTCGTGTTTTTGGATGTCTTGCCTATGCACGAAATAACAAAAAGGGGCGTGATAAGTTTGACGAAAGGGGGAGACTGTGTGTTTGTTGGGTATCCTAATGCACAAAAGGGGTATCGTGTTTACGACTTAGAAGAAAAGAAAATCTACACCTCCCAAAACGAGCTATGCTGAAAATACATTCCCGTTCAAAGGCAGAGAGTCCGAAAATTCGCGAGGGACTGGGAATGCAAGATACTAATGGAACTCAGCACAATTTGATCTCACACCAGCTCCCACACACAGACAGTGATAACTGTCTCAAGTGAAGCCCCTCAACATAACCCATCAACTGATTCACTAGTAGCAAGCTCGGAGAACCCAAGTGCTGATCCTGCGAGCTTGACTGGGCAGAATGTTGAGTGGTGATGCGGAGGTGAGTCCACACAGCAGCAAAGGGTCAGTGAACCAATGTCAGGAAATTGGTTACGTCGCAGTCAATGAGTTCCAGTACGGTCCAAGCACCTGGACCTCGATGAGACTAAGCTTCCGCACACTATAGATCATTCACGACCCACATCCAACTCAGGAACCTCCTCAGTATATCCTCTTTCCCATTCCGTTTCTTATAAAAATTTCTCATTAGCTCGCAAATCATATCTTGCAGCCATCACATCTCCTGATGAGCCAAAGTTTTTCCATCAAGCAGCGAGGGATTCAAGATGGAGTGAGGCAATGAAGAATGAGATACAAGCAAAGCTTCAGGAGTTGGAGAGAGATAGAGTTTACCACTAGATACCATGTTTTAGCAATGACATACGGTATATGCCACCAACATTTTGCAGATGGATGATTGAGACTAATGATAAATAGACCGAGAATAACTCAGTGACATTGGAGTCTGATCTATATGTCTGGCCAGTCTGAAGTGTTTAGTCACATCAAAAGTTCTTGCAAGATTTCTTGATTATCTGGGAAGAATGAGTAGTCAGTAGTTGGTGTGCTATCAAATCCTTTTCTGGCAAGGAATTCTTGCGTATATAGCACTACAAAAGCTCTTAGGATGCTGACATATTTTCTGCAACTTGTTGACGGTGAAAAAGAAATTGAATCAAACGAGGGACATAAAAATGTCTCCTTTGATGGTTTTCCACAGTTAGTGAGTACAACTTCTTCTTTTTTTGATACAGTTAATTTTCTTGTACTACATTTCCTTTGTCATGGGTAATTGGGTTGTTTCATTTTGAAAGCTTGGTTTAAAGTTTGTAGTTCTTCAACCATTGTGGATACTGGGATTGTAATATCAATTCATAAAGGGCACAATAATAAAGAATAAAGTAGATGGTTGAACGAACAGAGGCTAGGATAGTGATTTACAACTGAAAGTTGTTTTCTTCATATCAATTCATAAAGGGCACAATAATGGTGAAGAAAGTTGATGGTAGAACGAAAAGAGGCTAGGATAGTGATTTACACCTGAAAGTTGTTTTCTTCAATAGGGTTTATGATACAAATGAGGGGAGGATAAAATAAACTAATTTGGACTAACAATCTAAAATATTTTCAATTTTCCTACCAAATGTTTGCAGGTTGGGTCATCCATGAGGTGAGAAGTTTCAGGCTTCACATGGTGGTGCCCACTTAAGCTGATTTGGTCAGACATGGGATTGGATTTGAAAAGGCGGAGAACTGGAGCTATGCGCATCACTGCCAGATCGATTAATAATAATATGCAAATTCAATCTTCAGGGAAGATTCCCCTAACAATTTGTGTGAAATAAGAATATTTATGCCTTCCAATGAATATTTCAAAGTATAACATTTTCAATTTTTGATTACCTTAGTATTTTGCATTTGTGAGAAACACAGTAGAAATAGAAAATTCTTTTATTGACTGACAATATATGAATTTGGGAGGAAGTAACTGAGTGGAATTGCTGGTGTAAGTGGAATTGTTGCCTTCATTCGTCACATAAAACGAGTTTGGCCGATAGTAGGAAGTCTGGCGCATGTACAAGAAATCTTTTACCAGAGATACTACTAGCACATAGAACCGATGGATACCATTTTGGCTAAATATTCTCTTCCAACCTTCATTGCCAATAGTGATTAGCTTATTGCTTGAGAAAGGAAAACATCTCAATTAAGAATATTATCTTCCAACCTTCATTGCCAATAGTGGACCTTTATTGTTTCCTAGTATTCCTACAGAGGTGGACAAGATGGTAAGGAACGAAAGAAGAAGCCCGATTGGTAAAAGAAAATCCAGCCACATGGCACAAAATAAGTTGCAACAAGTTGGCTGTATTTGGAGTAGAAATAATGAGTCAGTCAAAGATTGTTAAGGGCGCTGCAATGTACCTAGAAAAATGCTACGTAACCTCGTATAATAGTAATGATTTGACTATCAATTGCCAGATGCAAACTAAAGAGCAGTACATACACTTGGCCGGAGTTCTGGATTCTTCCGCAGCATGCTTTTAACAAGTCCCCGACTAGAAAACAATGGATAAAGGATTAGATCACCATTTCAAGGTTAAAACCTATAAAAAAAACAAATTCTTGCAAGTGAAAGTTGAGAACATCACAGGCATCAACAGTAAGGATGTTCATATACTAGATGTTACACCAACTATTTCTAGCCATTTCCTGGTTGTCATAAATCTGTTCTCCAGTCTATAAAGGTACCAGATTGAGGTACTACATTCATCTCAGCTATTATGACTCATTAACCTATCACGGTTGCCAGGACCAGGACTTATATTTACCAAAAACTGTGTAAAAGTCAAGATTAAGTCAATAAATCTTTCAGCATGCTGAGATAAGAGTTACATCATACGAGAGACCAATGGTGATGAAACATACAAAACTTAAGAATAATAAAAAATAAAAATAAAAATACAAAAATTGGACTCACAAGGCACTAGAGTATTTGGTGGGGAGCGGTGCCACGATTGACTTATTTATCTTGTTGATTAGTGCTTGCATGTCCTGTTCAAGGATTGAGGCAAAACAAACAACAGATGAGCTTCTTAGAGATGATAAAACTAATGTAACATTTTTTATGCAAGAAAGCTAACAATCTACAACTGGGAGACCAAATTAAGCACATCAAATTAAAGAGTTTTGAACTTTCTTTTTGTTTTCAAAATATTAGGTTTTGCTGCATGTCATTTGTGGAATTGAAAAATTACTAAGATCAGTTCAGCATGACTGAAACATCATATATTTACCTAATGTAAAGAGCTGAATTTGGGCCACACTTAGGTTACTTGAACATAAATCGAGACTTTGTAGACGATTTCATCAGTCAACAAAAGGAACTAGATGGTCGGCTAGGTACATATCTAACCATTTGTATACACCTGAAGAAACTTTGGGCCCACTGGGAACTGTGAGTGGAGCAGGCATATAATTGCTCATAAGCTACTTTCAGCTAATAATAATTGAAATAACCAATATACTAACTTTGACATTATTAGCACAAAGTGGCTACCATCAGAATGAAATTGAAATATCATTATCAGCCTAGTATCAGAATTGTCATGTTTCTGCCAAAGGACTGGGAATTGACTATATCTTTGCAAAAGACTGACACTATGGAAACAGCAAAATGAGTACATGCTCGACCATTCAGGTGTGAAAGACAATTATAAACACTCTCAATCTTGCTAGAAAGTATGAGATCTAATGAGAAGCTAAAGCCAGCAGGATGTAAAGGGGTTTTGTAGCATTTATTGGTATTTAGCTGCTTAAGACAAAGATGAAATAAACTGGCCCACTTGGAGAGAGTCCAAAGAATAACATAAATAAAACAGTTCAGACATCTACACAGCAAAATAGACAAAAAGCCAGTGCAATGATTATGCAAATGCTAATTAACATTGCCGTTAAAAAATTTAAGATTATGAAGGCCCATCATCCCACTTGTAATTTGCCAACCCAACATTCCTTTCAAACAAATCATATCTAGTCTGGTTACATATATAAAAAACTGAGTGAAGAACAATTATCACATATTGGCTTAAAGTGAAAAGATTAGTCTGCATGAAGCTTACAAAAGCTTTAAAGGCAGCCTTATGAGAAGTCATTTCATATATACAGCATCCTGCAAGATAGATTCAGAGGATCATTAGTGTATTCACCTTATGAAATACAAAACCTATTCAAGAAACAGGTTGCATCATGTGACTTGCATAATGTTGCAAGCTGTTATGACCACATGCTTCAGTTATTGCTTACCCAAAGACCAAATATCCGATTTGGAACCATATGGTATATCAGCAAGAAGCTCAGGGCACATATAACTAGGAGTCCCAACAACCTGAGTCATGAAAATACCAACATCCCCAATATAAACAATAATGTGAGCAACTATTTTGGAAGTCAAACCCAATAAATTGATCAAATAACTCACAGACGAGGCAAGATCATCTGATGTCAACATCTTGGCTAGTCCAAAATCACCTGAAACAACATTGATGGATGATGATTACGCGTGGCCAATATTAATCTCAAAAAATTAAGCAAAAGAGAAAAAAAGATTACTTACCAAGACGAATGTCTTGATCTTTTGTCAAGAATATATTTGAACACTGTAATAAATGTAAACAAGTGTCAGTATGGTACAGCTTTGAGGCTCGGATGATTCAGATACCTCTCACCAAGTGCATTTGTAGGAGGAACAACCTTGACATCACGGTGAAGAACATGATTCATGTGCAAATAGTCTAGCGCCATTAGCAGTTGCACAAGCCACTTACACAGCTTCTGCGCACAGTTTATGATCTAGGCGTCAATCATTTAAATCAATGAACTTCTACCATAGCTGAGTAACAAATACAAACTAAAAAGGCAGTGGAACACACTTAACTAAAGAAGGGAACAGAAAAGTAAAACAGAAAAGATTAAAGATAACAAGATAACAAGATGATGACCTCTTCAGAAAAGAGAACATTGTTGGCTTTTTTAATAGCTCCAGCCCTGCAAAAATTGGAAAAATGCAGAAAAGGGTGATGATCACTTCAAGTCTAAATTAATTAACACCAGAAATGAAACTTAAGAAGAGAAGTTACTAACATGTCTCCGCCTTCACAATACCCTATGATAATACATACATAGCACCCCTGATAAAGAAACATTAAAACAGTCAAGTCCAATAGCCAGAAAGGAATGGTAAACTGCATAAGCAACTGTAGTTTTTTAATTCATGCAACTGTCTGGTGTGGATTCCATGATATTTATATATAATAGCAATAGCATAAGGTCCTGTGCTTTCTAGATACAAAAATGGTAATTCGCACAAGGAACAGTGTGCTTGATTTTGTCATTCATACAACTGTCTGATGTAGACTCCATGATCTTTATGTATATACAAATGGCATAGTCTAGTGCTATCTTAAGAAGATATTACCCATAATCCTGAAAAACAGAACCCCAAAAGATAGAACACCTAAGAAAACTATGCCAAATGTGGGTGTGACATGCACTACAATCAGTTTTATATTAGGCACTTCAGATGTAGGATGGACAAACAGGTATGGGTAGCAACAAATAAGTATCAATCAAGGCACTGCAGCTCAAACGTATGGGGAAAAAAGAACAAATTTTACATTTTACATGCAGCTACGATCAACTGATAATCTGCTACCAATCTTGTTTCGCAGCTTCTTAGTTAATAATCGTTGTTATCCTTGATGTAAATGAGAGTACATATTCCAGATATGCATACTGATCTAAGGTTTGGTGAAGCCATTTACTGCCTAAGAAGTAAGTGCCTGATCTCTTATGTATAATATATATATATATATATATATATATATATATATATATATATATATATATATATATATAATCATAACTTAAATCATACGCAGCCAAGATCAGCCACATGCACGTAGGAAAAAATCCGAGAAGTTTTCTCAAACAGTTATCCACCAAAGGAACCTCTCCTTGGAGATAACTGTGTTTTCTATGTTTTTTCCGTTTACTTTCTTTTTTGATATACTAATGAAAGGCTCAACTGACGGATATATTTTTACTATGTCCTGGACTTTTAGAAGCACGTTATCTGAAACCAGTAAATTGTCTCCAAAATATTTTCTGATATTCTATGCTAGATAATAAATGTATCCAGAAAACCCTTATAATGCTAATAGATTACAACATCCCTAAACAACTAATATAATCCCTAGTCACATTCACAGTACCACTCAACTCATCTCCAAACATTTGTATGAAGTAACCGAACTACGTGAATGCCATTTCCTTTCCTTTGGTCTTCCCTGTCCATTGCATGTCATAGGCCATTCATCTTTTTATCTGGAAGTGAAAGAGGTGTTTCAGATGCTCAAGTTATGTTGTTTCACCATATTTGTCAACCACATTTCATTTTTGTCTTGATTGGTAGTCACACCAACACATCTAGGCCCAGGAACTCCAACATGAACAAAACTTTGAACTAGGCAAATATACTCTGTATTACAATCTGGATCTAAAGAAAGAGAGAAAGAAAAAGTCAAAATGATGGCCTTAATCAAGGAAATTTTTGGACGTGATATTAAGGTTTCCAAACAGGATGAGGATATTCAATGTCCATGACACCAACTTTAAGCCATATGATTCTATTTATATGGAAATATCCCATGTCATATTTGTGTTGCCTGTTGGATTAACAGGTTATGAACAGGACCAAAATAGAAGAAGTGCAACATGAATTTAGACCTGAGTAACCAAATCATACCCAGCACTCACATACAACTAAGGACAAGGAATTGCATGAGGTAGGAAGGACTCTTGCATTCAGTTTTTTGCCAAGTTGTATTCTTACTCGGTGGGTCAGCGGGAGGATAGGGCGGTGTGGGTGGGCTCGAAGAGGACTTTTTCTGTTAGATCCTACTATCATATTCTTTCTAACAGAGAGAGGATTGTGTTCCCTTGGAGAAGTATTTGGAAAGTGAAAGCTCCGAGTAGAGTTTTGTTTTTCGCGTGGGAAGCTGCTAAAGAAGCCATCCTTACATGTGATAATTTGCAGAGACGTCAAGTGACCTATGTTAATTGGTATGTTAATTGGTGTTTCATGTGCAAAGGGTGTGATGAAAGTGTGAACCACTTGTTGCTACATTGCCCGATTGTGACTATGCTTTGGTATTCGGTGGACTATAAGGAGGGAAAGGAATAGAATAGTGTTTGAGGATGAGGAGAGGATGGTGGACAAGTTGAAGGATGAGCTACTTCACATGTTGCTATTCATAACATTTCATGTATTGATTTTGTTAATAGTTTGTCTATAGATTAGTCTGATTGTGTATGCTTATAGTTGTTCAAGGACGCGTCTCCTGTTTAAACGTTTTGGTATATAATACTTTACTTATCAAAAAAAAAGGAAGGATTCGAAAATTTTAAAAAAAAAAAAAATCAAAAAAAGAAATTACACTGCCCATGTACAAGATCAAATCTGAAAAAATTTCTTATTTTCTTACCTTTTCTACCCAGGAATCTTTGTATTCCACAATAAATGGGTTCCGCATTTTTGAGATAAGCTCCATCTAAAAGATATACAGAAGCACATTAGCCTACAGTTATTCAAAAGCAAATATCACAAAAAGTGATAGTAAAAGGCTAAAAGCCAGTTTTAGAAGTAAATGCTACATGTGCACAGCATAAGTCTATGATATGGACATTTATGTGAGTGTGCATAGCATTATTCACAATATCATCTTTTTCTAAGGGGGAAGAATCTCGTTGGGTGTAAAGTACCTCGGGAACAACTTACAACAAAAAATTTATTTACCTATCATTTCAAGTATATTTCCAAATCTTTTCCTATTATAGAGTGGCTACTTTGATAGACTATGCACCTGCTTGAGCCTTAACTCCTAAGTCTAGGAAACAATATCATCAGAAAATATCTCTTCAATAGTAAAAACAAAGCACCGAATCATTTCCAAAAGATTCTTAGACAAATTGCATTTGGATGTTCCTGTTGAAAGCAATTAAAGAGAGGCATAAAGTCCAGAAGAAAGTTAAATAGGTCAATTAGCATAATTGATGTTGTGGGAAGGGGGGTAGTAAGTATAACTGAAAAGTACACCAACCTCCTGGTGTGCAGATCTGCGAGTCCTATCAGTTTGGCGTGCCAGGCGAATCTTTTTCAACACATACCTTAATATAGAGAAAATATTAGAAGAGATGAAAGCAATCATCAAATGACAGAACATATATTTTTATTTTTATTTTGATAGTTAAGTGTCACCCCTTGTTGGAATGCGGGTGGGAACCAAGGACCTCTTTGCCTAAATGCCCTTGCCATCTCTCCCACCCGTGGGAGAATCTACCAGCTGAGCCATATATGTATGTGTGTATGTGTGTGTTCAGAAAATAAACAGAAGAATCTTCGTTTGATCCTCACTTCTTTTTCTCGTGCTTATGCCTCACGAGAAGGGCCGCACCAAAAGCCCCCTTTCCAATTTGCTCGAGTACTTCATACTGCTCCATGTGGCTGAAGATTAGTCGCCTTTACAGATTCACGTAAAGATGTTTCAAACCTAATACATTTTACAATATTCAGAATTTTAGCATCAAAGAAATCACTGCATAAAGTACACAAAACATTCCTGTAGACCAGAAGAATTTAGAAAAGCCGTCAAATCACTTATGACATTACTCTTACCAAGTTGAACCACAATTGTTAAGAGATTCCAAAAACGAGTTATCCATCAAATCACTTATGAGATTACTCTTACCAAGTCAAACCACAATCATTAAGAGATTTTAAACACGGGACGTGCCCAAAGATCAAAATATGCCAATTAACAAAATGATATGTTTATTCATGTCAATGATTTAAAAGACAACCTAAAAGGCTATAAGCTATAAGTTTTCATTCCCTTGAAAAAACCCATAAGCAGGAAATTAGCAAAGCCACCACAAACAACAGGCTCCGTGTAGGTATAAATATAACAAATCACACAAAATAACAGACAAAATCAAGTGGATGAGATAGTTACAAATGACATGAAAGGAAGCAATGCAAGTCCTAAAGGGTAATGGGAAAGCTCTTGCGAGAGAATCTCTCCATCCGTTACAATTGATGGGTACACTTTGACTTTTACGGTCAATTTGACTAATTTTCAAGTTGATATTTAACATATTTTATTTAGTTTGAGAAATTAAAACTATAACATCTTTAAAGTACTATAAATAACAAGTTTTACAGTGTTTCAATAAAAAAAACAAGTAAATTCTTATCATTTTTCCACTCAAAGAAACTCGAAAAGTCAAATTGTAACTCTTCAACTAGGACTCAGGCTGGTGGGGGTAGTAGTACTTGTGACTATGGCAAACAAAGAGCAGCGAAAATCGAAAGCCTAAAATGGAACATAATCAAACCTAATCACATGAAGAGATCCAGAACAATCAACTCTGTCTGGAAACTAAACATTTAACAAATTACAGCTCCTCCACACCAATTGTAGAACAAACATAGCAAAATTAGAGCACAGAAAACTAATTGAGACCTGAAAACAAGGTAATGCAGCTCGAAAACTAAAGCAGAAATGTGTTCCTCTAACATTCCAAAAACATGCTGGTGATTAAACTAGAAAAGAAAAACAAAAAAAAAACGTAAATCCATATGCATATGCAAATTTGGAAGTAACTAAAAGAGTCTCTGATTAGAGAGGAAATGCTGCAACTACATTGTGCAATGTGAAACGGAAAAGAAAAGGCTGAAAAAAAGGAAAAGGAAAATGACCTTGAAATTTGGAATTTGAACGTCGGAGATCAGGAGGAGCCGCATCGGAGTGAGAGAAAGTGGACGGAGAAGTTTGACATTGGCGAAGAAACGAGTGAAGAGAGAGGCTGTTGTTGCAAGAGGAGGAGACAACACATCAACTCTTCTGCCATTACCATTCTAGAGAGAGAAACCAAACAGTATATATATATATATATATATATATAACTTAATAAACAAAGTGAATATAGACAGAGACAGAAGGAGACAAATCTAGAGAGAGAAAAAAGATAGATTAAAGTTAAGTAGCCTATGATCAGCCTAGAGGGAGAAAGAGGATTAAGAGTGCTTTATTTGAAAAGTTGCCTATTAACACTATTTTTTTACCTGATATAATTCATTACTTGTACTAATTGCTTTGCATAATGTACCATCCATCTTAAAAATATGTTTAATTCGATCTGGATAAAGAGTCAATTATTTTATTATGAGATCCATTTTTAAAAATTAAGGTATAAAAATGTTACTTTTTAAAAAAATTTGACTTTTATACGGGAACTCTTGACCATAGCGGATATAGTACTAACTAGTATACTTGCTCGTGTCATAGGCACTAAGGCACGATGTTAGTATGAGATCAGTTAAATAAATTATTAGGATAAACAAAACTCATAACTGACGGGGTAATTCAAACAAAACCCACAACTGAAGGTTTTATATGTAATTGTAAAGGGGTAATTCAAACATAACTGATAACTGAGGGTTTTATTTGTAACTCACATACTTACGAATCAATCTGGACCGTTAGTTGTCTTTAGCACAATTCGATCAAGGCCACCAGTTAGACCCTTAGCTCTTTTATAATATAAATTATTACTCTCTCTGTTCCAGGCAAAAAATCTATTATTCCATTTTTGGATGTTTCACCTTAAAGAGTCTATTTTCAAAAATTAAGACATAAAAATATCATTTTATTACTAATAAATTACTAAAAGTATTATTTTTTTAAAAAAGTTTTGACTTTCAAATAAGGACTCTTTGTCCGGGAGTAATTCTTTTTGAAAAATTAAAAAATTAAAAAAATGTACTTTATGTAATAAAATTTTAAACATTGATAAGATATTAACATACTAGCTATAACAATTTTTAATTTTTTCTACAGATTACTGAAATTTTATAAATTGACCAAAAAAATGGAGTAAAGATATTCTTTCTAGTACTCACCTTTTTTTTAATATTGTCTTGTTTTGACTATTTAAGTTAAACTTTGGTTTTATGAAATACGTATTTTAGAATTTTAAGTAAATATAAAAAATATACATCAAGTTTTCATTTAAAAAGCACTCAATTTAATTTAGAGAATCAAAACAAGGTAATAATTTATGAAGGGAGGAAATATAAAGGAGGTATTATTGAATGCCTTAAAATGAAGTGATAATAGTAATTTGCTATGTTATTTTCCTTTTCTTTTATTTTTTTCATATTTCACTTCCTCAATCATTTTGTTCTACCCTTCTTTTAGTTTTTCTTTGGTTCAATCATTCTAAATTGAAAAGAAAAATTAAGAAACTTCTACACCCCCTCCGTTCTTAAATTATTGTTATGTTTTTATTTTTCATCCGTCATAAAAAAATTATCTTGTTTGTAAATATTTTTTACGACAACATTTTATCATTTTATCTTTACTTTTTTCTTTTTAATCTATATGGCAGGTTAAATATGACACTTTTTAAATATGCAGAAAGTAAAAAAATAACTGAAGAGGAAGTTAGAAAGAAGATTGGATCTCATGTAAGATCATCTTACAGATCTTAAATCATAAAACGGAGTCTTATAATCTCATAATTCAATCCACCAACACACAGTAGGTCGAATGAAGAGATGTTGTCTTATATAAAATACATCTAAAACCGTATTTTCTAAGTTTTTATCTAAAAAGAAAGATGTTAAATGGAAATTACAAATGTGCTTATGAAGATCTTTATGAAAAGGAGGGGGGAGGGGGATAGATAGAGAGAGGAGTGGGGAGAGAGAGAGAGGAAATTAATACTCAGGAGGGAATAATAAATTATTATAATTAAATTAAGGAAAAGGTGGGGGGAAGGGCCATTGAACGTGGGCAAGACGGTCGAAAAACGGAGACAAACGGCGTAGGGCCTATGTGGGGCCCACTTCACTCCCACTTTCCGAGCTCGATCACGAGGTCTCATTTATCCACACTACTTTTTCTTCAGTACTACTACTCTACCAGTCTCCCAGTACCATATTTAACGGTTCGGGTATCACGTGCTATGTTTATGTAATACGTATAACGGTTAAAGTACAGTAATTATTATTTTTCAAAAAAAAATTTTAAGAAAATAATTTTTCTATTTTATCCTTAATTTTTCAAACACACATATTTCACAAACATTTATAATACAGTCAATTAATTATTTTTATATATTTTACAAGTCAAAGAAAATAATAATTTAAAAACGAAAGGACTACTATTAAATACTCCCTCCGTCCCTAAATTATCGTCCTCCTTTCCTTTTTCGTCCGTCCCAAAATAATTGTCCACTTTGAAACTTTCCTTTTTAGAACATCATTTTTACCACTTTACCCTTACTTTTTCACCTTACTTTAATTATGGACCACATACACATGGGCTTTAAAAGAAACTATACATTAAACCAATATAAATAATCAAGTCAATTGTTTTTTCTTAAACTATGCGCCGGGTCAAACAGGACAATTATTTAGGGACGGAGGGAGTACTATTTCGATCTAAAGTGTAAAGACAAAAAAAAATATGAATTTAAGAGAATTATATTAATAAAATAATTATTGTAACTTTTTAGAATATTTTTTTAAATATCATTAGTCTTTGAACATAAACGATTACTATCAGTACCACTATCGCTTATCCATCCATCATCGGCCTAACTTCTTGGCCCATTGAAATACCCTACACATCTTATCGTCCCATCGTAAAACCAATCACTTACATTTGTGAAAAGTTTATCGTAGCTATACTATTGGGAAGGTAATAATCGTAACATTTTACTGTAACATTATCTAAATAACTCTACAAAATAATATAAATTGCCACTGTTATTTTTTTAAAATTTTAGTTTTACATGCTTGTACCTTAAATTACACTATAATTTTATCTTCATTTGATTTTATAATAAATAAATAAATGATGGAAATATAAAAAGAAAATACAAACAAAGAAATTACTCAATTTGAATATATAATTAAAAAATGATGGATTCCAATTTCACATACGTGTGATTAACAAAAGTATATTATCTAATATTTCCTTTATGAAAATTCATTTTATCATTTTACCCTTAATATGAATCACAATTTAATATATGGGCCCCACTATTACATATTTTCAAATTAGATTTAAATATATGTTTTAATACATATTTGTCTTCGTATATTGAAATAAAATATTTGTAAAAATATAAAAAATTCTCATATTCAAAAAGTCTCAAAAATAATTTTTGTATCCAAAAAGTCCTAAAATCATAATTTTAATACCAAAAAGTCCAAAATTTAACATATCTACAAACGTCGTAATTTTAAAAGCTTTCATTTTGATGAAAATTTATGTTTCTTTTCAATTATAACACTGATGAGAAGAATTTTATTGATTATTATTATTATTATTATTATTATTATTATTACTACTACTACTACTACTACTACTACTATTATTATAACAATAATACTATTATTATAATAGTAATATTATTATCTTCATTAAAATTAATATTAAATACCAAAAATCTATTTGAGAAATTCATTTCACAATGATCCCAAAACAATTATTCAATCTCTAAAATCTAAAATTAATCTTTTCATACTAAGATTTAAAAAGTTAACCTTAACACTTTTATAAAATTGTGGTAGTAATATTAGTAGTCATAGTAGTGATAATTATTAATATTATTATTATTTATTAATAAGAATATCATTATTAATAACAATAATAATATTAATAGTAATTTTTTAATATTATTTTTATTAATAATAGTAAGCTATTGTTGGTGTTGTTGTTTTATTTTTATTATTATTCATTTTATTATTAATATTATTATTATTATTTTGATAAGTAATATTAATATTATTATTATTATATCTAAAATATTGATTCATTAAAATCATTGAAGTTAAAAATAAGTTTGTTTTTAAATAAAATCTCATACCCTAACGATGTTAGAAGAAGCGTTAAGTTTTGGACTTTTTGGCAAGAGTTTAACTTTAGGACTTTTTGGCAAGAGTTTAACTTTAGGACTTTTGAGCTGAAAAAATAATTTTTGAGACTTTTTGGATGTGAGATTTTTTTAGTGGGACTTTTTGGTATTTTTTCCTAAAATATTTGATGTAAGATTTTTTTATTAAAAACACAATATCATAAATAAAAAAGAAAATAACAAAGCATGACAAAAAAAATTGCAAGATATAATATTACAAATGTGAAAATATAGTAAAATAAACAAAATTTTACACTGAGTAGTAGACAGGGATAAATCAAAATGCAATTTCATGCTGTTAATGGCAAAGAATTTGAACCATTCATTGGTGAGATATTTGGGCCGACGAAAAACGATATAAACGATGGTTTCCCATATTCTGTACGGGGGTTGTATCTTGATCTAAAAAAAGGTAGTAAGAAAAATATACAAATAAAAATAAATAAATTATTTTAGTAAAAAGCCAAATTTATTAATCCCTCAATTTTCAAATTATCGTCATCTTTTTCTTTTTCTTCCGTTCTAAAATAGTAATTATCTTCTTTCAAAACTTTCTTTTTAATAAATAATTTTTACCACTTTACCTTTATTTTTTATACATACTTTAATTATAGTTATATGTTCAATGACATTTAAAGAAAACTATACGTTTCATAAATATTTATATTACAATTAAATTTTTTTTTTCTAAACAATGTACTGGATTAAAAGAGAAAATTAATTTTAAAACATAGGGAGTAAACATGTGATACCTGATGAGGGATCAATTGAAGTCATGTAACGCATTTGAACAGGACCTTTCAGTAGTGTAGTACTATACTATGTTGGCTAGGGGTGTAAGTCGGAACCACCGAACCACGGAACCGAACCAAACCAAACCAAGCCAGTCGGTTTGGTTCGGTTTTGGTCGAAGACGGTTCGGTTCCGGTTTCAAAAATGAGAAAACCACGTGGTTCGGTTCGGTTCACGGTTTTTGGTATCGAACCAAACCAAACCGAACCGAACCAAACCAACCAATATATTTTTATTTATTTATTATATAATATATATTATATTACATTTATTAACTATTTTGAACATTTGATTTATTCATAATATTTATATATATACGCATAATAAACCAAACAAAATTTTGATTGTTGGAGAACTATATTATTTCTTCAATTGTTTGTGTTTATTTTAGAATTTGTATTGTTTTATTTATGATAATTTGTTGTTAGTAGGTTATTTCCTAATTTTGATGTTAATTCCAAATTAAAATCTTATTTTTATTGTTATTTTTAATGTTGGTTAATTTCATTAAAAATAATTTATATAAACCACAAAACCGAACCAAACCAAACCAAACCGAGTGGTTCGGTTCGGTTCCAAATCTTACTTGGTTCGGTTTGGTTTGAGGTTTTTGGAACCACTAGGAGGCGGTTCGGTTTGTGGTTTTGGTATAAACCAAACCAAACCGAACCACTTACACCCCTAATGTTGGCCAAGTTACAAATTTTCCCCCGAAGTATATACTCAATCTTAGATCACTACTCAACATAATTTTATCATAATTTGGTATATGATATTATCATTTATGTCAAATAGCTACTTATGGCCTAACTTGCGTGTACCTGACTTAACGTTTTTTTCACTAACAAAAGTTGGTTATATATAGCTATTTGGTACAAATGGCAACATTAGGTATCAAATTAAGATAAAATTATGTTGGATAGTGATCTGGGATTGTGTGTATACTTCTGGGGGAAATTTGTAATTTGGCTTACTATGCTATTTAGGGATTTTCTCTCTTCGATCATTATCATTAATTTATTTTCTAAAGCAATAATACTAAGGGTTCGTTTGTTACGGATGGTAGCTGGTGGCTTATAGATAATAGATTAGGCTGTTGGCTAAATGACTTATGGTTGATTTGGTGATAAATTGTTTGTTACAGCTGATGAAAAACAGTTTATGAGTATATTTGTTAAAGAAACTCGAAATTATTTATTTACTATAAATTGACCATAAACCCTGAATTTTCAAATCCACTAGTTAGGAAAAAAGTCTCACATTTATCTTAAAAAACTTAACATGAGATAATATTTCATTAATATTTATTTACTTAATCTTACTTAAAACAATAAATAAATATGTAGCTATTTTATATACCCTTAATATGTGTAGTCTTTTACGTATAACTTTTAGTATTTCCTAGTCAATTTTTAATGTAGGTAGTCAAATATGCAGAAGTTGAAAATGTTTACCCTATAACAAAATGAATAAATAATTTATAATATTCCTTATCTCACATTAAATGTTATTTAAAAAAAAAATCTTGAAATTAATATTCCTAGCTGTTTTTATGCATTTATGAGAAAAGGGTAAGATTGTAATAATCAAAATTTTATTAATGAAATATAGTTCTTTGTATTTTCAAGAAACTAAAATTTTTAAAATTTTAAAAAATTTAGCTTTGGCTTTTTAATGCATAAATGGTGTTATACTTAACTTATTGGTTTTTAGCTTATAAGCTGAAACAAATACTTTAAATATGACTTATTTTAAGATAAAAGTCAAAAGTCACTCCAAATAAGTCATAACAAGCGAGCACTAAGCCATATGCCGGAAGGATCTTCTTATTGTGCACAAATTCATCTCACTCACTTATCCAATTAATTGTTCCATTTTTTATCAAGTATATGTTAATTAGGTCTATGTGATATGTTCAGTACATAGGCTAAATGGGGTGAATAGCTTACGTTGCCTTCACTAAAAAATTCATCCTTCTTTTTATAGATTATAAGAATTTGGATAAAATGTTTCTCAGACAAAAGTGATTTCATGATCATTGTAATTATGTTGAAATGAATGCAACAGATATGCTCTATAGTAGATATGAAGATCTGCTGAAAATCATTGTTACATTATTTGCTTCTATAGAGAGATTATGCAACAGAAAGATACAAGTAAATATATAACCTTGAAGATAAATGTTACGGTAAGTAGAATGAGCTAATTACATAACAACTGAGTACTTTTTACTTCATAAGATGCACTCTTACAAATCAATGGGCAGAGAGCTTAAACAAGATAAAAAATGGAAGAGCAGGCAAGGGAAGTAAAGACTGAATGTAGAAAACTATTCTTTTATTTAATAATTCAACAGAGGTTTATCAAATGATAAACATGTTTAGTACATCAACCTATACTCTCTAACCCTAGCTTCCCTGCAGGTTTCATGGAAAAGAAGGGTGAAGGGTGAAGGGAAGATCTATATCAAAACTCTTAACCATGTTATTTCAAATACCCAGGGGAGGAGTATAGGAGTGAGATGGCTAGAGCCATGAGAAGAAAATATTATAGGCTGTTCAATTAGCTAGTAATTAAACAACTGAGTGCAAAGCACTCGACCAACTGTGACGACTCAATATCACACAACCAATAACCCTTACAACGCAATACAAGTCTACTGGTGTCAATATGATTTGGAATAATAGCTTTGGAGCTTCCTTGGGACATCTTCAAGTAGCTTCAACTTCACTATTAAGTGTTTAATCTCTTGCAATAGATATGGAGTTTATGCATAGAAGAGACCGAGCCTTTTGAAGGAAGAAAGAACTCAAATCAAGAAGAAAGTTTTTGAACAAGAACTGCTTCTCTGCCTTTTGAATTTATGCTTCTCTGCCTTGTGAATTTTTGTTTGTTCTCTCTTTCTCACACACACTAAATGTGTTCTATATGTTGTACTTGAAGGCATGAACACTTAGTGTTCTTTTAGCACTGCAGTAAGCACAGGCTGAGTATGTTATATTGTGACAAAATGCACACACACACACACACACACACACACACTTGCACACAGGCATTGTAAGTGCACACACACACTTGCACACAGGCACTGTAAGCGCACACATGCACTTGCACACAGGCACCGTAAGCGCATACACAATGTTAGAGATGATGGGACGTTCCTTTTATAGGCTGAAAAATCAATAGATCCGTTGAGACTTTGAGTAGTCTTCTAACCATTAAAAAAATTGATCTTGAATGCATTCAGGTTCATTGCTTGATCTGTTGGTTCAAAGATTTCATAAAGATCTTTTGTCTTGATTCACTCTAAAGGTCAGGTTGATTGATTTAGACATGACGTTCAGACATGATATTGTGATAAGTGCTTTGTGGAGTCTTGAGAGCTGATATCAATCACATAAGAGGAAATGTATGGTGAATAAGAATGAAGGCTCATATATCAATGCAAATCTTTTAGCTGTCATGAAGATCTACTTGTTTCCTCTTTGATGAGTATCTCCTTAAAGTAGTAGATATTTGAAACTCAACAGATATTGAGATAAAAAATTCACTTATAATAGAATATTTTGATGTTTGTACTATTCACGCTAATCTAGTGTTTGAGTATAAAGTCGCCATATGGTAGGACAAAGACCGGTATATGTACGAAGACAATAACCTAATCTTAGACCTATAGCAATATTTCAGTGAGTTACCACACTAATCGATACACAGCTCGTTTAGCCACTACTGAAACATGTTGTTGTAATGGAAGCAAATAAATCACTGTGTTGGAATATGTAAGTAGAGTAGCAGTATTAAGCATAAGGCATATTCCTAACAATATAAAATCTTACATCATTGTTAGTACACTATGGGCTTTTTTGGTATTCGGCCATGTATAGACAGTATTATTAATCTCAGTACTATTAGTGTACTCGCTATTAATCCTCACTTGTATATCAGAGATAGTTTTGAGATTAAAAAATATTAATCCCAATTTTTTTAGTGAGGTCGCTAATAATACTATCATCTTCCTTGGTATTAACAGTGAGGGGATAATGATTTTATCCAAGTAACTCGTGCTATTAGTCCCGACCACCTATTGTGTACCAAACTTCAGAAAACTTTGTTTATTAATCATATCTAGTCTTAATCATGAATACCAAACAACACCTATATTCTATAGAATACCGATACGTTATGATATAAAAGTTATAGTTTTGTAATAAAATGAATGTACTTTTCAAATTACCTTTTAGTCTCATTATTAATCATAATGTGCTAAATAGATATACTTTCGTTATTCCGGGCAAAGAGTCCATATTTGAAAGTCAAACGTTTTAATAAAATGACACTTTTAGTAGCCCATTAGTAATAAAATGATACTTTTATATCTTAATTTTTTTTTTTAAATAGACTCTTTAAGTGAAACATCTCAAAATGAAATAGTAAACTCTTTGCCCAGAACGGAGGGAGTATCAGGGAGAACATTGAATACTATCACTCGTATTCCTACTAATCTACTAGTACAATATTGGCATACCCACCTACCACCTTACATTTTCTAATCTAGGGCGAAGCGTAAAAATGGTCCATTGACTATAGGTCTCTCACAGTTTTAGTCCCTTAACATTTTTTTAATCAAATCTGCATCCTTTGAGTATTAAATTTTTACAACGTCAGTCCTTTTGATGGATGCAGTTAATGAAGTACCGTTAAGTTACCGATGTGCATTTAGTAAGGGATACAATGATTTTTTTCAAACTTAACTTATATCAAAATTTACAAATGAATCCCTAAAGTTAAAAAAAATGTCCATAAGGCCTTCTTCCCCAATTCTTCCCTAATAGTCAACCCAGTAAGAACCCGTCTATGCCACCAACCAGAAGATACCTTCTCAAGCACACTTGCAAGGGCTAACATGGACACAACATCAGGTGCAGAGCAAGAAGAGGCAACAATCTCCATAACAACAGTGGGCTCCTTCTTCAGCCCCCATGCATTAGGAGATGATCCACCAACAGTTGGCCACGACTAACATTTTGATTATTCACCCCTAAACCTCTCTCTTCACTCCTCAAATATGGACCATTAGCACCACCAACAAAGTTTTATGCATTCACCCCAACACTAATAGCATCAGTAAACCTTTCTGCATAAGAACTCATATTTCCTATTGAAAACTGAGTAACAAGAGTAGTAGCAGGCCAACTAGGCACACTTCACACAGGCCTATAATCTAACTTAGGCTCCGATTGAACAGCCGGACCACCACAAATGTTATCATCACTAACAGTGCATCAAGGAGCAGAACCACCATCCAAAGGCTTGCGCTCATCCTCGTCAAAATTCCAGCCGATTGGAGCGATATGAGAGAGAAAGGGGGTCTTATCATTAAGATTCCTAATAGACCCAGCTGATCCAGGTCACAATCTATTATCAAACCTTCCCATAGGATTCCCCCATGATGGTTGTCGACCAAACCCAACATGATTTGAAGGTCTAACAATTCTATCCGAACAAATAAGCAAGAGAGTAAGAATCTTGGCAAGGGATATAACAAACAGATTTATAAATTGTAGTGAGATAAACAGATTACATAACATAACAGGCATAAAGATCATATCTAAAGCATAGTTAAAGATCAAAAATTACATAGATTGAATGAATTTTAAAAGGGGGGGTGAATGAATTGAAAGGAGATGAAAGAGAATAAACTTACACACTAGGAGTAAAAGGGGGGGGGAGATCAGATGGGATTGAACCGCCTTGGAAGTCTTTTAGTGTCATCGTTGCTTTCTTCTTCGCCATTAGAATGAAGGGTCTTTCCAATTCCCTCTATCTCTCTCTATACACAATTCTATTTTGAGTGTTTGAAAAATCTATGTAAGGTAAATCACACAAAAGAGAGAGATGGGATTGGAGGGAGGGTTTGCGTTCTATTCACGGGAGAACACACACAGGCCAAATCCCTAAAGAAATGGGTTCTTGCTGGGGATTCCAAAAAATCTGTTGGGTTTACAAAAATTTGGGGAAGAAGGCCTTATGGACATTTTTTTAAACTCTAAGGATTCATTTGTAAATTTTGATATAAGTTAAGTTTGAAAAAAAATCATTTTAGCCCTTACTAAATGCACATGGGCAACTTAATGGTATTTCGTTAACGACATCCATTAGAAAGATTGATGCTATAAAAATTTAATACTCAAAGGACCCAAATTTGACAAAAAAATTGTTAAGTGACTAAAACTGTGAGAGGCCTATAGTCAAGGGACCATTTATGCGCTTCGCCCATCTAATCTATATATATTTAGTAGTGGTGCCACGTGAACTTTCACCATAATTCCCTTTAATTTACTATGCATCCCAACCTGTCCATGGGTTAATTAAAGACCTTCCATTCCAAACACTATTGATACAAGAAATTGACCATGATGGGAACATGTATGGCGCCATGATAAAATTTGGTGTTACATAGGTTTGAGATACTTTTTGATGATACATTTTAGGCCAAAATACGAATTACCCCCAAGGTTTCCACCCAATCCCCAAAGTGGTACCCAACCTAAGGTTTGTGCCAAACTCATACCTGACATTGCAAATTGTCCCATTTCCCTAGCCCTAACGGGCGTTAGAAAACTAACACAAAGTTAGCATGTGCATCTCACATGTAGGGGTAATTCAGTCTTTTTCTTCATTTTTTCTTTAATTAATGTGCATCTCACATGAGGGGTAATTTAGACTTCTACTCGCCCCTCCCTTATTAACTGGTAAGTAATTACTAAGCTCTAATTCAGTAATTTAATTTGTGTTATTTCTATTCTTCATTATTTGCCTAATCCCTGTGTAATTTGTGTAATTTAACTTGTAAGTGGTAAGTAATTACTAAGCCCTATTTATTTCTAGGAGTAGAATATGTAAGAACTAAGAAGCTCCTCCAGTCCTCCTGTTCTCTCACTCGTTCCCTATTTCTTCATACAAACCATCAATCGTAGGGTTGTTCATCCAATTCAATTGTAATGATGGCTCGAAACGAAGAGAAAGTTCAATTGATGCTCAACAAATTCATCACCATGAAAAACGAAGAGAAGAAGAAACCGAAAGAACGTTGGCCGTACATATCCTCAGAATGTCGTGACCTAGTCGAAGCTAGCAAGTGGCGCTAGTAAATCATGAGGGAAATTAGTCAAAGAGTTGTCGAGATCCAGAATGAATGGCTCGGTGAGCACTGAATCTGTGACCTAAACGACGAAATTAACAGGCTGATTCGGGAGAAGGTGCATTAAATGACAGATTTGGAGGGTAATATTGTGGATGTACCTAACCCTAGCGGGCGTGGACTAGGGTATAAGTATTTTGGGGCGTCGAAGAAGTTGGCTGGGGTGAAGGAGCTATTCGAGAAGCCGCCGGAGTTGAGGAAGAGGAAGAGTCAGTATGATATATATATATATATATATATATATATATATAAGAGGATTGATGCTAGTTATTATGGGTATATGGATGATGAGGATGGGGTTTTGGAGAAGGTGGAGGAGCTTGTGAAGAGGGCCATGAAGGAGGCTGCGTTGAGGGAGTGGGTTGAGATGGACGAGATTATGAAAGAGGCCAGGAGAGCGGTGAAGGGCGGTAAGGTGGCCACTATGGGAGTGGGTGTCGCAGCTGCTAGGATTGTGTTTGAGGAGGAGGATGTGGGGGAGGAAGAGAAGAGTGAGAAAGAAAGGGATGAGGGGGGAGAGGATGAATTAAAGATTTTTTTTGAAGAAAATGACTAAATTACCCCTGCATGTGACATGCACATGCTAACTTTTTGTTAGTTTTCTAAATCCCATTAGGGCTAGGGTGCAAAATGGAACAATTTGCAATGTCAGGTATGAGTTTGACACAAACCTTAGGTTGGTTACCACTTTGGGATTGGGTAGAAACCTTGGGGGGTAATTCGTATTTTGGCCTACATTTTACAAAATTTATCATTTTGTACTTATAACTTGTTTATCATAATGTTGTAAAATATTGCTTTCTTGCCGTAAGATTGCCACTAAGTTGTAGATTTTTGTATAATGTGGGCCAAAATGTTGTCCACAAAGTAGTTATTTCCTTGATACAATAGTACTAGCATTATCCCGATCGGTGTCCCAATAATTTTATTTAGCTAGCAATAATGTTACCCCCTTTATGTTAAAATGAGTAATCATTTTTTAAATTTTCTTATCCAAAGTAAATGTCTATTTTTATGTAAATTTACATTTGTTATTTATCATGTTTGATGGGATCCCACATAGTGGAACTATCGTCCCTCTTAGTCGAGTTCATTGCACACATGTTAAGTTGTTAGTTCGCGGTCTTGAAAAGACTTAGGTCGCTTAGCTCACCCAAGAACTAGAGTGATCCATAGCCGAGCAGCATGCTAGCAGAGCTACCTTCAACTCACCTTGTCACTAGTTGAACCTTCCCTCACAAGTGCAAATTATTTACATGCAACACGTTGGACCCCACTCGCACGTAGCACCTACAAGATAACAAAAAGAGCAATATTGAGAGCTATTCGGGCAACCAAACCATATAATTGACTTCGTCATTCACTCTCACTTGTACTTAAGTATATTTAAGTGTCGCAATTGGCCTAAAAAAGTTGATACATCTATTGTCAACGACAATTACACCTTTTCTCTCTCATAAAATGTCCCACCAATTATGATAAGTGTAACAAATGCTCCCATGACCGCCAACCACCTATAAATACATTGCATGACAAGAAATAAATCTCTACGCACTATAGTAATCACTAATATCTTCCTCTCAAGCATTTGTTCTCTTCCATTCTCTCTCAATTACAATTTCATCATCTCATCACCTCTTCGGTCCGAGATCATCAGAGAGAACTTTATTACCAAATCTCATTGTCACGCCGGAGATCTTGAGTCAAAGCAATCCCTAACTCTGCTTATGGTGGTCAGATATCCACTACACACTTACATCCGTCTACACCCCACATGTGAAAACTCAACAAGATCATCATATTTTGGCATGATCAATTTTGTTCTATTGCCAAAAACCATAAACTGAAAACTTTTTTGTTCATTTTCTTTCCTACTTTGAGAAACAAGAGGCATTACTTTATGTAATACACTATAATCAGTAGCAACACGTTATAATATTATAAAAATAAACTCAAATTGAGCACATTTTTTTTATATTAGTTTTAGTGTATTACTATTATTTATTGTGATGCACTAAATAGACATGTCACGCAATATCCGAATACAAAAACTTGGGTAAGACAGTCTTACAGATATTTTTTTTTTGCTAGACGGGTCATTCTTACTCAACCCATTATGTGTTGGCGGATTGAGTTGTGAGAGAATTATATTTCGTTTTACGAATTAAGATCTGTAACGGTCTACGCATATCTGACACCATAAAATAAGTTAAGGTTTAAATATCAATTTGATCACCCTACTTTCGGCCAAAATTCATTAAGCTCACTCTACTACATTTTTCGTCAAAATAGTCATTGTACTTAACAATTATAATCAATAAGGTCACCATGTGTATTTTCTGTCTATTTAGTGGACGGAAATCATTAAAAAGTCATAAATGTCCTTATAAAAGGAACATGATGTGCACGTGATGAGTTAGAAATTACGAATCAGATTAAGGGAACTTATTGAAGATGACGGCGCTCATGGCGAAGAGATCGAAGAGGAAGAGGACGAAGTACAGTACGACAACATCTCTCTCCCAAAATTTCTGGGAGGTTCAGAGACATTTGAGACCGCAGCCAAGTTCTGTTACGGTGTCAAAATCGACCTCTCAGCTTCAAACGTTGCTCCGCTCTGTTGTGCCGGAGAAATCTTAGCAATGACCGAGGAGTATTATGAAGATAATCTCATTTCCAAAACTGAGAGATTTCTTTCCCAATTCTTTCCCAATTAGTCCTCAAAAGCCTAAAAGATTCCATCGAAACGCTGAAGTCATGCGAGAAAATTGATTCTGTTGGCTGAGTCTCTTGGTATTGTTCAGAGGTGCATTGACTCAATTGCAGCTAAGGCTTCTAATGTGGATCCGGCTTTATTTGGGTGGCCGGTGAACGAAACAACTGCAAAGGCCGGTGGTTCCGATAGTGGCCCGAGAAGGAAGGGAACCGATAGAGGCACGGGTGGTGCAGCAAAGTCGTGGTTTGAAGAACTAGGCTTACTTAGTCTATCGTTGTTCAAGCGTTTGATTCTTGCAATGAGAGCTCAAAATCTAAGTCCAGACATCATCGAAAATTGCCTGATATACTATGCCAAGAGATACTTTCCAGGCATCTCTAGGTCTTCTAGGAAGCAGCCTTCGTCATCCTTTATACATTCGGAAGATGAACAGGAAGAGCTTCTGGAAACCATTAATCTGATTCGTAATTTCTAACTCATCACGTGCACATCATGTTCCTTCTATAAGGACATTTACAACTTTTTGATGATTTCCGTCCACTAAATAGACGATAAATACACATGGTGACCTTATTGATTATAATTGTTAAGTACAATGACTATTTTGACGAAAAATGTATTAGAGTGAGCTTAATGAATTTTGGCCGAAAGTAGGATGACCAAATTGATATTTAAACCATAAGTTAACTATGACAAGGACATGTACGACGCCCTGATAAAAATGTTTATGGTAAGTAGTAGTAATATGTTGTAGACAAAAGTCTCACCAAGTGTATTGTAGAAAATTGACTTAAAAGAATCTGGTGGTCCACAATAATGCTCAAATAGGCCGGCTAGAGGGAGGCGGGGTGAATAGCCTATGATGTCAATTTAAAACTTTTCCTTTTTATATACATGAAGGGTAGATTTTAAAGGCATAAGCAATCTGCATAGCGAGCATGTTTGCTGGTAACACGGAACAACAGACTTGCTATGAGTAGAGTAATGAACTTTGCTGGCAAACTGTTGGTAAATCAAAAGCTTGGTTAAAAAGTTTTAGCAGCAATAATTGTAAGGCTTGGATTTATTAAGGAAGTGTTAAGTGGCTGTACACAAATATATGTTCAGAACAACATCACACTTAATCCTTCTTCCAAATGCAGGTTTAAGAAGTCATGAGAGAATAGCTTTCCAAGAGGTAAATTAGTTTAATTTATAAAAGCTCATAGAGAAATGAAAGTTGAATATTAAATAAGATATAATATGAAAGAACATCTGAAATTTATTCAAAGACAAGCTTACAGAATACATCAACCTAAACTCTCTATGTACATTATCTATCCTCATGGTTCTAAACTTTAATCCTTACTTAATTATTCATAGAAGAAGTTCTTAAGTAAAGATAGCCGTAGGAGACCGTTGGTCCACAATTATGCTCAAATAGGCTAGAGGGGGGGGTGAATAGCCTATGATGCCATTTTAAAAACTTTTCTTTTGGATATATTTAAAGCATAGTTTTAGAGACATTTGCAGTTTAGCATGTTGAGCATGTCTGCCGGTAGAGGCTATGGGTAGACTTGCTCTAAGCAGAAGTATCAATTCTGCAGGTAAACTGACAGTCAAATCAAAAAGCCAGTTAAAAAGAATGTAAGCAGCGGAAAGTAAAGAGGCTTTAGATTTGGAGAAGTCTTAAGTTGCTGTACACAAATATATGATCAGAACAATAGCACACTTAATACTTCTTTCAAATGCAGACTTAGGAAATCAATTATAGAATAACTTTTCTAAAGATTAATTAGTTTGTAAAAAGCTCATAGATATATATGGACTGAGAGATAAAGTGTTTGTAAGAACATATGAATTTATTCAAAGATAAATTACATATCACATCAGTCTAAATATTTTATGTACAGTTTCTGTCTTTGTCCTCCCAAGCCTTAATCCTTACTTAATTATTCATTCATGAATATTTAAGCAATAGAGGGAAATAGGAGACCAAAACGAGAAACTGTTATGAGAAGAGAATTTTCAAGGTCGTTCAGATAAAAGATATCTGAACGATAGAGTGCAAAACACCCGGCCTTCCATGATGAATGATTATTGCATAATCAACAACATTTGTATTGGAATACAAATCTGAAGATATGAATGCAATATCTACAGACATCTCTTCATTTTCTTCAGCCATTATATAACATTAATCTTCTGATCTTGATCTCTGTCTAATGAAGTTTCTGATCAATCTTTTCTCTTCTCCAAGCTTTTCTTCCTAGCAATCCACTGAAAGTGTCTTACTAAGATCTGGATGAGTTTACAATCTTGTGTGGAGATATGAGATGTGTTGGTGAGGACGATCTCGTTGTAGATCTCTTTTCTTTGAAGCTCTTGAGTGAGTTCTAATTTCAACTTTGCTGGGTGCGTGTATCAGTCACTCGTTGCTCGTCATCTCCATTTTTTTGTCTTGGGCAAGAGAGAGGATTTATATAGATTGGAGTCAATGTGAACATTGAGAGATGAAGATTTGAAGATTCTATCAGTTTAGAGATATAGTTGTTGAAGTCTATCAGATAGAGATCTTTGTCCATAAGATCTTTGACTGTTTGGGCCAAAGATTAAGTCATGTAGATCTTGGAACTTGTTGTCTGTCAAACTGTGATGATAAGTCTCTGAAAAGTAGGTCTGATGTCTGTTGCACTGTCAGGTGGTCTGTTCAATAAAGTAATTGCTTTTTGACTTTATCAGACCACGTGAGTGAGAGAAAGTCTTGTAGCTTTAACTATGTCAGGCTTTCTGAGGCTTAAACATATTTGTCTTGATTTGAACTGCTTCTAGTCTTTTCTCTGTAGCACGTGCATAATTAGGTCTGCCGGTGGAATGCTCGGGCCAGTGGAACAAGTGTTCCGGTTCAGGAGAACTGATGTCTGCTGGTGTGAACAGTTTAACTTGTAGCATGTCTGCCGGTGGTGAGTCATCAAGATGTTCTGATTTTATCACTGAAGGCTTTTGACATAGCTGCAAGTCTTCCGGTGCTTAGTGCATCTGAAGTGCTGTCTGTTCAATCATCACGTAAGAAGGTAGGACTTGATCAGGTCACACTTGTTCTAAGACCTATGTGATGTCACACGAGTTGCCACGCTAACCGGTACGTAGACCTTTTAGCCACTCGTGATGACTCACTTGTAATGGGGGCAAGCAAATCAACATATATAGAATATATAGAATATGCAAGGTAATTCCAAGTTGTTGAGAAGAAGCCTTGATCTAGTGCTAAGAATTCTCCTAAGTAACATATAAGAAGAAAGGGATTTTGTATCAGAGTCTATCATAGTGTTTGGGGTAGTTTGCGAGTGATAGAGAAGAATGAAGGAATGTCTCTATAAATACTCACTGAGGCAAGACAATGGACCGATTCATTCAAGAATGAAGAGTCCTTTCAACCACTCTCATTAAAGTTGTACGGGGAAGAGTGAGAGTTGGTATTTATTTCTAGATATCCGATAAAGTTTCTTCTTTGGAAAGCTAAAAGGTTTTGAAAAGAAGGTTCAGCTTTCTTGAGAGGATAAAACGTCTTTAAAAGGATAAAACATTTTTCAGTGGGATTTGACAAGACACTCCCTTTTTCAGAAGTGTTTCGGGAAATACAATTCCCTCATTTCAAAGTCATTTTTGTTTTTATCGAGATTCTATGAAATTTGTCCTTAGCTTTTAAGAAATAGTCAATTTCAAAAGCTTTACCTCAACCTTTGTAGAAATTGCTAAAATAACCATGGAGTTTGCAAACTGTCTACTAAGGTGGAAACTTCTATAAGTCAGCACATAGAACTGAGCTTATGAAGTACTAAGCAACAGGAGAGTACTTCAAAGAAAAATAGCTTGATGATGACAGAGAAATTTTCTATTGAAAATGAGGCATCAAACCAGATGAGTAATTCATAGATCACACTTTAAAGGAAAAGGAAAGAAGCAAAGTATGATAGAAAAAATTACTCAAGCTTTATATTTGCTAGAAAACAATAGATAAAGGCAGAGCAAGCAAATATAAGGCTATGCAAAGATGATATATTCATGATCATGATTAACAAGGAATCATAAGCGAAAATCAGTCATATATCATAATCCAGAAGGAAGAAGATTTGAATGAATCAAGTGAATAGAGTCTTGTACTTTCAGTCAAGCAAAGCTTTTAATACTGGAAGAGTGATAATAAAGTATGCTTGATGATCTTAAGAGAATATGCATTCCTGAATAAGAATCAAGAAGATCATTAGCAACATTTTATGAGCTTTAGGAAGCTCCAGAAAAATCTAGATACTGGAACAAGTATTTCAAGGAGATCCGTGAGGAAGAAAGACTGGATCTTGAATTTCTCATTCTCCCTTGGTCTTTTTGTGCAAAGAAAAAGATTTTAAGAAGGAGCACAAGACAAGGGATGTACCTTTTTGACATTTATTTGGATCGAGGTAGATGTTCTTCAGAAGATGTCTTTTGAATCTGAGTTGATAAGTCTGTAGTAGATGTTGCCTATAGAGTAGTTTTCATTTGTAATCAACTTGTAAGATATTTGATTCAAATTTTCTTGGATTCAAATAATTCTTTGAAATATAGACCAAGTTCCGAGAAACTAGATATCATATAACATAGGGATCAATCTCATGCTATAGAGTTTTTGACTCTTAACAAGAGAATAGATAGGAATCATTTTAAAATTCTTTCACAGTAAAGTTTCAGAATTTAAAGAATTTTTTTCTCTCGAGAAGGTGTTGGAATGATGTCAATCGTTAGCCTTGTGTCAAGAGAACTTGAATAAGAAATCCTTTTAATTAAAGCATCCATCTGAGAATTTTTCATCTGGGAATAGCTATTCATAGTGCCAATTGATATACATATCTGTCATATGAATAATTTTCCCACACTCATCATAGTAATCTTCTATCTCATTAAATTTTTGAAAACAAAATAATTTTTCAAAATAAGTATATTTTTCAAAAAATTATCTCAAACTGAAATCCTTGTCAAAAGTTTTAAAAGATAAAACAAAATTTTCTTTTGACATGCATTTGATGTGAGCATTCGAGGATCAAAACTCACAGGAGGTTAGTCCTGGCACATAGCTTGAAGAGCCTTGCTCTGATACCAATTGTTGGTCCACAATTATGCTCAAATAGGCTAGAGGGGGGGGTGAATAGGCTATGATGTCATTTTAAAAACTTTTCTTTTGGATATATTTAAAGCATAGTTTTAGAGGCATTTGCAGTTTAGCATGTTAAGCATGTCTGCCGGTAGACGCTATCGGTAGACTTGCTCTAAGCAGAAGTATCAACTCTGCAGGTAAACTACCAGTCAAATCAAAAAGCCAGTTAAAAAGAATGTTAGTAGCGGAAAGTAAAGAGGCTTTAGATTTGGAGAAGTCTTAAGTGGCTGTACACGAATATATAATCAGAATAACAGCACACTTAATACTTCTTTCAAATGCAGACTTAGGAAATCAATTAGAGAATAACTTTTCTAAAGATTAATTAGTTTGTAAAAAGCTCATAGATATATAAGGACTGAGAGATAAAGTGTTTGTAAGAACATATGAACTTATTCAAAGATAAATTATATATCACATCAGTCTAAATATTCTATGTATAGTTTCTGTCTTAGTGTCTTTGTCCTCCCAAGCCTTAATCCTTACTTAATTATTCATTCATGAATATTTAAGCAATAGAGGGAAATAGGAGACCAAAACGAGAAACTGTTATGAGAAGATAATTTTCAAGGTCGTTCAGATAAAAGATATCTAAACGATTGAGTGCAAAGCACTCGGCCTTCCATGATGAATGGTTATTGCACAATCAACAACATTTGTATTGGAATACAAATCTGAAGATATGAATGCAATATCTACAGACAACTCTTCATTTTCTTTAGACATTATCTAACATCAATCTTCTGATCTTGATCTCTGTCTAATGAAGTTTCTGATCAATCTTTTCTCTTCTCCAAGCTCTTCTTCCTAGCAATCCACTGAAAGTGTCTTACTAAGATCTGGATGAGTTTGCAATCTTGTGTGGAGATCTGAGATGCGTTGGTGAGGACGATCTCGTGGTAGATCTCTTTTCTTTGAAGCTCTTGAGTGAGTTCTGATTTCAACTTTTTTGGGTGCGTGTATCAGTCACTCGTTGCTCATCATCTCCATTATTTTTGTCTTGGGCAAGAGAGAGGATTTATATAGATTGGAGTCAATGTGAACGTTGAGAGATGGAGATTTGAAGTTTCTATCCGTTTAGAGATATAGTTGTTGAAGTCTATCGGATAGAGATCTTTGACTGTTTGGGGCAAAGATTTAGTCCTGTAGATCTTGGAACGTGTTGTCTGTCAGACTGTGTTGATAAGTCTCTGAAAAGTAGGTCGATGTGCATTGCCTTTGTCGTGGTCTGTTCAATAAAGTAATTGTTTTTTGACTTTATCAGACCACGTGAGTGAGAGAAAGTCTTGTAGCTTTAACTATGTCAGGCTTTCTGAGGCTTGAGCATATTTGTCTTGATTTGAACTGCTTCTAGTCGTTTCTCTATAGCACGTGCAAAATTAGGTCTGCCGGTGGAATGCTCAGGCCAGTGGAACAAGTCTTCCAGTTCAGGAGAACTGATGTCTGCTGGTGCGAACAGTTTAACTTATAGCATGTCTGCCGGTGGTGAGTCATCAAGATGTTCTGATTTTATCACTGAAGGTTTTTGACATAGCTGCAAGTCTTCATGTGCTTAATGCATCTGAAGTGCTGTCTGTTCAATCATCATGTATGAAGGTAGGACTTGATCAGGTCGCACCTAATCTAAGACCTATGTGATATCACACGAGTTGCCACGCTAACCGGTACACAGACCTTTTAGCCACTCGTGATGACTCACTTGTAATGGGGGCAAACAAATCAACATATATAGAATATGCAAGGTGATAAGTAAATTATCAAGAAGCATATTTCATCAGAGATGACAACGAGGAACATATATGAGAATACAATTTTTAGGGTCGTTCAGATAAGAGGTATATGAACGACTGAGTGCAGAGCAATCAACTTCCTATGATGATCAAAGATTGCACAATCAACAACATTTGTAATGGAATACAAATCTGAAGATATGAATACAATGCAGACAAACAACTCTTCATCTTCCTTGGGCATATTTCAAAATCTATCTTCCAATCGATCTGGAGTGTTTGGTCTCTAGCTTAAGAATAAAGTCCCTAAGCTTTGTTAGAGACTGAGATCTTCGAAGGAGGTTGAAGAACTCAAATCAAGAAATAGGTTCTTGATCAAGACACCAATCTCTGTCATTGTGATATTTCTAATCTCTCTCTTTTCCTTTTCCTTTTTTTCCTAGCAATCCACAGAAAGTGTTTTGCTAAAGTCTGAGTTCTTTGACTGCGATCTTTTGTGCGAATCTAAGAGAATTGTTGTTGAAGACGATTTCCTTGGTAGATCTTATAGCCTTGTCGAATAGATCAACTTACATCCGTGCTACACCCACTCTATTGAAGAGAAGAAAAGATTTTTCTTTTATAAACAGGGGTCTTTTGATCATTGAGATATGTTGATATATTTTTCTATCCGTTTTGAATAGTGTTGTCGTTGAAAACTGTTGGATAAAGATTTTTTTCTTTGGATCTCGAACTATTGGATAAAGACTTTGTTCTGTAGATCCTTGAACTGTTACCCGTCAAACTAAGTTGATGTGTCTCTGAAAAGTAAGTCTGAAACATAGTGCACTGATAAATGGTTTGTCCAATAAAGTAGATTCTTTTGACTTTCCAAACCAAGTGTAAAGAGAGAATATATTGCAGCATCTGGGATGTTAGCCTTTACAAAAGACTAAAATACTTTTGAGGCTTGAACATTTTGTCGCTTTTAAATATCTTATAATTCTTTCTCTTTATAGCACGTGCAGAGCCAAGTCTGTTGGTACGTTGTTCATTTCTGAAGGATGAGTCTTCCAGCAGAAAAGACTGCTGGTTGACGTGGTTGCGGTATGAACAATCAAACCATAGCATGTCTAATCGCTAGTCTGTTGATCATCAAGAAAGAGTAGGACTAGACCAGGACTTTCCTAACCTAAGACCTATGTGATGTCAAACAAGTTGCCACACTAACCGGTACACAGCCCTTTTAGCCACTTGTTACGACACGCAGTAATGAGATCAAACAAATTAAAATGTTTAGAATATGCAAAGGAATAGGTTGATCATCGACAGACATATTCTAACATAATCTTTCTGAAAATTGAAGTTATACATTTATATTGAAATATACCAAAATGGAAGACACTTATCATGGGACAGAAAGAGTATTAAAATGTATTAAAACGGCCTAAAAGTTAGTTTCCTTGATTTTTCTAAAATATTTAAAAATGAATACTCACTCCGTCCCAAAATAAACGACGTTTTAGAAATTATTACACAAATTAAGACAACTTATAGAAGTTCAATACTTGGTTAAGACGGTCTTACGTGTATTTTTTGTAAGACATATTCTCTTTGCTCGACCCACTGTGTTGGTGGGTTTAGAGGTTAGAGAGTGAGGCTCCGTCTTATGTGATCCGTAAGACGGTCTTACAAGATACCTACTTCTTATAAAATGACTGATCTACCCTTATTGAAGTGTAATTATTATTGGAGTAGATCTCCTGTAGGACGGTCTTACGAATCTTAATCCGTAAGAAGAAACTATCAAAGTTAAATGAGCCAAGATTCAGTAATTTCAGTGCAACCCCTCGACTTTTGAAGATTACAACGTCACCCCTCACGTGTATAAATGAAAAATGTCACTTTTTAGTATTAAAAGTATCACTTTTCAGTATAAAATGTGTCACTTTTTAGCATAAAATGTGTCTACTTTTCAGTATAAAATGTGTCACTTAGCGCTTTTAATAAAAATTATCATTTTTTTCCTTTAAAATATGTTATTTTTTAGCCTTTTAATGTGCTACTTTTAAACCTTAAATGTGTTACTTTTGGTCTTAAATGTGTCACTTTTGTTTTGAAAAATGTTACTTTACATTATAAATGAAAACCGTCACTTTTGACCTGAAAGTGTGTTTTAAAGTGTCACTTTTTAATATTAAATGTATCACTTTTTAGTATTAGGATTGTTATTTTTTAGTATTAAGAATGTTACTTGATATTTTAATGAAAATTATAATAATTTTTTTCCATTTATAGTGTTACTTTTGACCTTAAAATGTGTCACTTTTGCCTTTTAAATATGTCACATTTGGCTTTAAATGTGTCACTTAGCATTTCGTCAAAATCCATTAGGATCCATCAAGTATCCTAAGACAAATTAAGCTAACGGAGCTGACAGAGGATGAAATTCCAAGGTTTGGAATGAAGGAAATTTCAAAAGAGCAAAGGCATCAGAGCAAAATGAGAAACTTTTCATTAATGCGCTGGCTAGCCTACCAAACTGACACGTGACGAGCCTTCTCTTGGGCGACCCGCGAGCTTTGTAGGTAGATCTGGGTGTATCCGCGAGTTTCAGCCCTATTTGTTCCTTTTTTTTTTTTTTGCCTATTTTCTCTCATTTTGATCAAATTTTTTACTGGGTAACCCGCGGTCTTTGTTGATGGGTTACTTGCTTCATCGGCCCTCTTTTTATCATTTTTGGGGTTCCATCTTACGGATTTAGGATCCGTAATACCGTCCTACACAAGTTTTTATCTTGTTGTTAAGTATTGACAAGTTGCATGATTATTTTTCTCTTTCCTCCCAATAGAGCATTCAATTAGAGAGTAATTAATAAGAGAAATTTTGGTAAAATGAGAATATTTTTTTCTTGAAATCCTATAACATCATTTATTTTTAAACAAATTTTTTCTTTCTAAAACATAATTTATTTTGAGACAGGGGAAGTTTAGTTTGGACGGCGAAAGTAGTAAATATAATACTCCATTTGTTTCCAAAGAGTACTATGTTTGACCCTACATATAGTGGTAAGTATTAAGAGAGTACGTCCTATATCCCAGATAAATGTTCATATTTTCAATTTTAAGATGTTCCAACTAATGTTTCTAATGACTTTTTGCTAACAAATGCTCTGTCATTCTTCCTAAGATACCTTTAAACTTTTATTTAATATTAATATGACATATCCTAGTAACACTCAATTAATTCTAATCCTTACCACTTTTATTCAAAAACCAAGAAAAATTAATGTGAAATAGATGTGTATTATCGTCTCACCACATTTTACAGCATATCATTAATTATGTTTCTAAATATCTGTGAATTATCAATAAGAAACATTTATCCGAAACGGAGAGAATATATTACTTTCAAGGATACACATGTGAAAGTCGGCCCATCATTTAGAGGCCATTTTCAAAAATGAAAAAAAAAAATTAGAAAGTTCAACACTTTCTTTTGGAAGGGTCAAAAAAGAGAAAATGACTTCTTTTTTTATAGAATTTTAAGAACGGATGGAACCAGAAATTTTCAAGCACTAATGAAGCATGATTAGTATGTTTGTTTGTTTATATTTAGAAATTTAAAGTCCACTACTATATCTAAAATCACATTATGAATATTCGTGTGAGAAAAGAACACAATGCCATATATAGAAAAGTTTTCTAAACATGGTTCAAGTGTGGAGAATTTCATCATCATTAATATTTTAGTCAATGGTTTTTTACATTTATGTTGACCAACATAAAATCTAGTGATTATAACAACTACTAATTTCAAACATGAGTGAAGCTATTAACACCCACCTTACCTCTAAATACACCCCTATTCATTTATTACAAAAATGTCTTCTATTAAAACAATATTTTACTCTTTGTTCTTATATTATAAAAATGTCATCGAACATCCTAGTGTTGTTTGGCTAGCATCGACCCGAACAAGATGAGAGAGTTTAGGGAAAAAAATTATTGTTATTGTACAAAAAATTAAAATAAAATTATTGTACGAAATAACTATCATAAATTGAATTCATTTTTGTAAATTATTGACCTGTATCATCTTTCTATATTTGTTTCTTCATGTTTTATACTTTTTTTTTTCCAATAGTGAATAAAGATAAAATCATACTCTCACGGTTCAGTCCATCAACATACGATGGATCAATTCAGTGACATTCGTCTTACAGAAAATATTTGTAATACGGTTTTTTCTCTAAGTTTTTTTGTCAAAGACAAAAACAAGCAAATTTTGTCATAGTTATTGTTGGTCCCAAATAAACTCAATCTAGGCTAAAGGGGGGGGGGGGTTGAATAGCCTAGTTGTGTTTTAAAAATTTATTTAAAAACTTTACAAAGTGTTATTCTTCTTTTTAAAATAGCTAACTTTTTTTTCCCTCCTCTAAGGGGGGCGTGGGAAGGGATCGAACCTGAGACCTCACACATTGTGAAGTCTCATCTCTACCACTGAACCACCCCCTTAGGGGCAAAATAGTTAACTTTTTAAAAAGATTTAGGGCAGCGGAAAACAGAGAAGATGAAACAAATCAAAGGCTGCTGTTTTTGAACAAACCAACAGCAGTCTATAAATGCAGATAACAGTAGCAGTTATAAGATGATCAGAAACAGTTCAAACAATATGCGAGGATTTAGAAGTGGCTCGTACTATGAAAATTACTACGTCCACTACCGAAGTGGTTAGCTTTGAATTTTCAAAGGTGCACTTGTTTATCTACTAGGTGAGAAGGTTAGATCTCTAATGGATCGTGCACAAAAATAGTTTTTCAACCAAGTGTTTAATGATGAGAGAAACAATCAATGAATAATTGTTCTCTCAAGTGCTAAAGTAAAGAACATTTAGAAACAGACTAGAAGAAGCTGAAAGCAAGTAAAGACTGGCAGATCTGTAGCTTCAGGGAGTTTGGTGAAGTATTAGTTCTTGTCTTTTGGATCTCTTGAATGCTTGAGTATTGAAGATGAAGCTTGAGTATTGAATGCGCAAGAGATGTGTGTTTCAGATCTTCAAGACTTGAATATATATCAGGGGAGATCTTCACGACCGTTGGACTGAGAGTAGAGAGGTTGAATCCAAAGTTGTAATGCATTAAATGTATTTCGGCGCTTTGTAGAATGAGTGCATCACAAATATCAAAGATGCAGTGATTGCAGAGGCAGACATTCCCAAACAGAGTAAGGTTGCAGCTTACATACGTTACAGCTTGAAAGTCTTCTTAGCCAAAAGAGGTAATGTCTTAAGTCTTCATGATTCAAGCAACAGGTTGGACAGTTGTCTGTGCAGATTATCTGAGGCCAGATAATGACATAGTTGACTTCTTTGGAGGGAAATTTGATGAAGATAATTTGAATATTATTTGACTAGATATTAAAAATATCTAGTACAAATAATATGTGACCTAAATCCACGAATTTGGTTGTGCTTCTATTTTGGGCTTGAGCAGACTTCAAAGTGTACTGATGAACCGTGCTTTCAAGGCTGCTGTTGAAGCCTGCTGGTCCACGCCTTGGATAAACTAACACTAAACTATTCTATTACATCCTTGATTCTAAGATAGTTGCCACACTAACCGGTACGCATACCTTTTAGCCACTGTGCAATAGAATCAGACGATGACTCAACCAAATCTAGAACCTGTGAGGGTCAACAATCTCCTCCTATTTGGTTGATGTCATCATCTCAGCTACTAGCAGACTTTGAATAATGCACTGAGATAATAACAAGGCTTAACATATTTGTTTTTAAGGAAAATAGACATGCCTCTCAGAACAGAAGTCTTAGTAGAAAGATAGCTAGACTAAGTACTTACAAGATAAATGAAGAAGATCAAGTACAAATCTTAGCGGTAGGCAGGAAATAAGCAGTTTAAGGATTTAAACGTGAAGTTTAAATTGGACATGATAAATAAATTAGGCAAGAAGAACATATCATAATTCAAAGTAAATATAATACATTTGTAAATTAAACAAGCTGTTTAACAACAGAGTTTTACAAGAGTAGAGTTTGAACAATAAAAAGTTAGAACAGAAGAGTTATACCAGCTCAGAATAGGTTGGGTTGAGTTCGGCGGCGTTCTAAGTAGTCACCAACCCAAATTTTGATGCGGTCGTTGAGATGCTCTTAGAGTATGTTATGTTCTTCCATCAGTGCTTGGTTCAAGTGATGAGTAACTCACTCTTCCCTGATGGCAACAACCTTTCTCTGATCAGCTTTGGAAACCCTCTGATGGCGCGCTCAACATGGCGAACAGCAGTGAAGTCGCTGTCGACACGTTCAACAATGACAGCGCGGGCCAGAGAAGTTCGGAGCTCATCGAAGAGTTGACAAATGCTAATCTGCTGGAAGTGGAACTTACTGATCAATGACTCTTGCTAATCTTGAACGAGGAAGCTGTGGGAGGTGAAGGCTTGAGTAGTGTCATTCACAAGCTACTCAACGAACTTCCCAAGATAAAAAATGGTGGCGTGGGTGGCGTTCAAGTCGTAGTTCATCCTTTCAATCTGCTGTGCCATGGAAGAGAACGTGTCGTTGAGACGCTCAAGTTGGGCTTGATTGGCTTGAAGGAGATCAAGAAGAGCAGGGTTAGCAGAGTTGGAGGGAATGGATTGGGGGTTAAGGTTTACTGGGATGAAGTTCTCAGTAGGGTTGGGAAGTGGAGGATGAGAAGAGTTGGGAGTCGAAGGAGAAGCAAAGTTGGAAGAGAGGGGCTGAGAAGTGTTTGGAGAGGTGGAGATAGCAGGGTTAGAATGTAGAGGAGGAGTAGAAGGTTTGGGGTCGAGTTCCATGTTAGTGTTTGAATCACTGATAGAGGGAGAGGAAGGGAAAGAAGAAGTTTTAAGGAAGGAAGAGGGAAAATGAGATTTTGCTAGAAGAATGTAATTTGGTGGAGAAGTGGTAAGAAGGTCAGAAAAGGAGTTAAGTTCAAAGAGGAACTTATAGGTGGTAGAAGAGATGGAAGGGAAAAGAATTTGGTAAAGGTCGGCAGAGATGGAGATGGGTTTAATGTATTGGGTGATAGGAGGGTAGAGTTCGGGAAGGAAGGAGGTTTGATATAGAAGGAAAAGATATGAGGGTCGAGGGAAGAGAAGGCTTCGAACATGTAGGAGGAGGAAGAAGTAGAGGTAGAGAGAGTAGAGGAAGGAGCGATGGCTAGAGAAGAGTCCAGGAAAATGGAAGAGATGGGTTCAGGTGAAGATGGTGGAGAAGGGATAGCTTCTATAGAAGGTGGAGGAGGTGAAGAGGGTCGAGCAGTCACAGACTTCTTGCGAAGTCTGCGCTTCTTCTTCTTAGGAGGGGGAGAAGAAGGATTCTCCTCAACAACAGTAGGGGTTGTTGAGGGAGTGTGACAGGAGGGTTCAGAAGGTTCCTCCCCAATAACAGCAGGTTCTATTAGAGATGAAAGAGGGGGAGAAGTAGACGAGATAGAAGAGGAAGAATGAGGGTCAAAGGGAATGAAAGGTTCAGAGGGTTGAGAGTGTTTGGACTTACGTTTCTAGGGCGAAGAAGGGTAGGTTCTAGTTCTACTTGAGGCTCATCCGGCACAGGAGTTGAAGCAAAGGCAGTAGAAGCTGAACGCTTCTTCTTTTTGGGGGTAGCAGTAGTTTCAGCAGTAGCAGTAACAGCAGTGTCAGCAGCAGCATCAGTGCTCGAACTAGACTTTTTCTTTTTCTTCGCTGGCGGCTCCTCCTCAGCAGCAGACTAATGGCGTTTGGATTGATTAGAGGAAGCATGGACGGTAGAAGGGTCTGAGGCAGAAGGTTCTATAGCAGACTTGCTTGAGCAGCCTTCTATGGCAGCGTTCTTCTTCAGCTTTCGATCCAACTGCTTAGCCATAAAGACATCCACTGTCGTTTCAGGGTTGATCTTCAAGATCACCAATGGATGAGGGTTGAAGGTATGGACCAGCAGTTGAGGTGGAAGCCCTTGCTGCTCGAGCTTTTCATTCCTCAGCTTGTGAGTGCTGAGGATGAAGGTGCTGGTGAACTGGATGACCATTGTGACATTTTTCTTCTCGAAGTTCACCAAACGAGTGAGAAAGGACCTGTTGTGGCGGAGAAAGACGTTGATGAGGCGGACAAAGAGCCTCTTCTGTGGGATAAATGCCTTAACCGCATCAACATCATCACACAGCAGCTTGAAGAGTA
This sequence comes from Codonopsis lanceolata, assembly GCA_013146195.2. Taxonomy (NCBI): domain Eukaryota; kingdom Viridiplantae; phylum Streptophyta; class Magnoliopsida; order Asterales; family Campanulaceae; genus Codonopsis; species Codonopsis lanceolata. The sequence continues at coordinate 30,997,772 of CM028381.1, read as the reverse complement.
TCTGAGCCCAGTTGAATCTAATGTTGAGAATGACTGTTGTAGTATACTCTAGTTGGTCGGCAATCATCATATCATGGGCGCCGTTATTGAAGATCAGGCTCTTATCGAAGAGATGGCTGATGTAGTAGACATCATCCTTAAACAGCATACACTTCATCTTCGTCTGTGGTTCCTGATCGATGTTTTATTTAATCTTTTTCCTTGCAAGTGGACAAGACTATTATAAAATAGAATTGGAAGCAAGGGTCGAACCCACAGAGACAAGTGATCACGAACAGTACAATTATTGATAGCAAATTATTAACCTAAAGGGGGGTTTTTATGTTTAATTCTACTCTAAACTACTAGTTATAGATGTTAACTAATTAGACAGTAATAACAGATATGAAGATCTTATGGTGAGTGGAAATCTAGGATTCTGAGTTTCACTTATATCTCCTTTATGTTCAATTCATAATAATGTCATTCAATGTCTTGGGTTCGTTCACTAAAAATAGATATAGTCTGTTGAACAATTGGTTTAGCCTCCATCCCATAAAATTCATCCATTCTATATCCTAAGCACAGAGGTCAATCTAGTTGTCACCTAGATTTATGATCTATCTGTCACCTAGATCATGTAAGAACACGGTCCTAACTTATCACTCTCGTGCATCGATAGGTCCAATTTATTGTGTTGGTGAGCCGATTACGACATATGCACTTGGTCATGCAGTTATCCGCACCTCTAAGCCTTTATTATTTGCAATTACATTCATTTGTTCAAAGCAAAATAATATAGGGGTTGATAAACAACACAATCAACAAGCATTGAATAGACATATATATAAGAATCAAAACATAAATTCGATACAAGTTACCTCCCACCTCCTAGATTATGGATGATTTAGTTCATCATAGACAATGAACAGCACATGGAGATGATTGGATACATGATTTGATCTTCAATACTTGAAATTACAAGATCTAACTATGTTATACAATATAAAACTACCTAAAATCTATGAAAAGAGAGCTTCCAGCCGTCCTCTTTCTCTCTTAGCTCGGCCTCTGGCTTCTATATATACTCGGGAGTTGTAATCGGATTGAATGACTGTGTGAAAATCCAAATAGGTCGCATTCTGCCCACCTTGCGGTCGCAAGGTGCTGGGTACCTTGCGTCCGCAAGGTCTCCAGTGTGTCTGGCCGTTTGATTCCTTTGTTGCTTCTTTTATGATGAGTACTGCCTACCTTGCGGTCGCAAGGTCTGAGGCACCTTGCGTCCGCAAGGTGTCCAGTGTTGACAATCTTCATTCTTTCTTTATTTTATCCTTTTTGGCCCTTCTTGAAATTTGCACTTAAAACCCTGGAGTTTCGCGTATTTTCACGAATAATCCTGAAACTTACAAAACTCACCGAAAACATATATTAGTAACCAAAAGCCTCGTGAAATAGCATAATTTAAGTCATAGAAGTATATAAAATCGACGTATAAAATACATCGATCAAATACCCCCAAACTTGAACTTTGCTCGTCCACGAGTAAACAAATAAACTTATAAATACAAAAGCATATAAATGATAAAAATTAAAATCTTTTTGTGAGGGTGACACTATTTACACTCCTCTATAAACCCACAAACTCAAGGAGACTCTTTCGAGTGACTCGACTATGCAGATAAATACAAAAACAAAACAAATAAATATTAAACTAAAATAAAACTACAAATAAAACATAAAATCTTTTTAGTTTCAACCTCAAGTTATAGGTGTATGGCATGTGAGTAATCTCAGTTTGGTGCTCACCACATATATGCATGCTTAGTCATTTAAAACCAACTGGTCTTTTCTTAAAACTGCTACTACTTTTAATTCTCCGTGTGTGTGTGATCACCAGTCTTAAAGAATATCTTAACTAAAATAGTTTTATTAAGCTAAACACCACATTCATATGAAAATCAAAGTTTAATAGAAAATCATGCATTAAGAAGTATGAGATCTACCATCCAAACCTAGTCAGTTACAGACAGAGAGGTCCCAAGGATTTAAAAGACTTATACATCCATCCCATGCACTTCTATGTATGTCATACAATGCTCTCCTATCCTAATGACTTGTAATAGCTAAGATTATGCTAACATAGTGAGCTTTTAGGGTGAATATTAATGAATAAGAAGTGTGTGATCAATTTCATGTTACTCACTTGACAGTTAAAACAACATAAGCATTGGCAAGAAGATCATTAGGTCTTTATAAGCTTGTAATGTAAGGCCAAGGTGTTGGGGGATATGAAGGAAAGGAATTAGAATTCAAAGTGAGAGAGTAAGACTACCCTTTATCCCTCATACTTCCAAGCAAAAGGAAGTTTTCCCTATTTAGGCTAGGACCTGCAAAGACCACAAGTGGAGGGGTGCTTTCTGTAACTTTTAAGTTTTCTTCTTTCCCCCCAAACTTGTTTTGGGCAATAAATCTTCTAAAAATATCACATTCTTCCAATCAGTAGAATTTTTCTCACATATTTTCTCTTGAAAGCTATGCTTCCATTTGAATCTTTGTTTACACTCTTCTTCTTCCGTTTCATTTTTCGTCGACACATGATTTTTTTTTTTATTATTTATTTTTTATTTTTTTCGACGACGGAAAGAAGAAGCCTTCCGAAAAATAGCCTAACTGAAAAGAAGTGGTCCTCCTAGAATCAATTTCCCACCCACATCCTACTCTCTCAAAGGGTAGGCTAAAAGTGTATAGGCTTTTAGGGTTAAGTTAATGTGGGTAATAGAAACGATGGCGAATGGGGGTTTCAATAGTGTGCTTAGCACACTCCATTCTTTTTCATTAGGCTCAAAGGGGACACTAGGGATATATTTTAGTATAGGTCAGGGAATATTTAGGCTCTAACGATCCAAAGATGGCCTAAGTCATTTCTTAATGCCAAATGCTCACATAGTATTTAAAGCAAGTAAGACAACACAAAATATCATATCAACTATGGGAATTGGGGTTGAGTGTTTAGCATCACTGGATTTCACATAAGCATTCGCTAAGATAGATGGTAGGGACAATTGAGACTAACATGCAGACACGGTTCGAAAGTGTGCTTGAGATATATAAATGAGAAAAATCCAAGGGATCTAACTATCATGCAATTGACCCTAAGTTACAATTTAATGCAACAATTATGTTCGAATGGCTATGCATCATATTCTTGTGCATATCTTGTTGAAGTGAAATAGGTGTTATAAACTTTATAAAACTATTCTAATCAATCCATAATTATGGTGGTGTGAGTGCATGAAGAATTTGGAGAAAAGTAAAAGTTTCGCAAAATTAAGTAAATTCGGGGGATCTGAGACTAACTATGCGGTTCATTGCACTAATCTCCTCATTGACTACGACTAGCATTACCACACCTAAACTCGAGGATGAATATTTTGAATTAAATATTTATATATATATATATATATATATATATATATATATATTTTAAGAAATTGGGAGATGATGACGATGACACAATTGTTAGGACCCTAAAGGTCCTTCCTATTATAGTATTCTGGTCATGCCAACAACTCCGAAAATAAGAAAAAATAAAAACAGGAAAAATAGGGTGAAGAGTTAAATGGTCATCGAGAAAAGAAATTTTCTTTCACCCTAACGAACATAGCCCAACTCCATTCCTCGTTAGGCTAGGACCTGCTAAGACTTAAAATTTTAAATCCCCCCAAACTTAATTTCTATTTTGTCCTCAAAATAGAGGAACATATGAGAGGATTGATGGGGTAGGACAAATATCAAAAGGAGATAGCGGGTCCACCTAACGAAAGAGGATGGAACTTGGGCCTCGACTCACGGTGAGTCGGGCGGAAATAACGAGCGAGGGCGAAACTTCGGGGATCGTGCCGAGGGAATCCATATAGATTGGACAGATTCGTCCCACGGTGTTGGCCCAACCGAAAAATTCGAGCACGCATTTGTGCCAACTGCTGACCCATCATGTCATTTTGGAGGACAGCTTCCTCCAATCTGTTGGAGATCTCCACGAGTGGGTCCTCCTCCTCCTCTTCGGGTTCCTCCTCTTGAGGAACCCTCACTCTCGGCTGCTGGTGATGTTCAAACAAAATGGCCCTCGTAATGGCCGGACCAGCCTTGACCTCTCGCGTGTTTGGGCATTCTCACGCTGCCCCTACACAAATCGGTAATCAAATGCGGGACGCGAACCCCGCATTCGTCCCTACCTCTAATAAGGGTCTTGATTTGGCCGTTGATCAAGCGGCCAACATCAATGGACCCACCGGTCATAATGGTGTAGGTCAAGACGCCCTCTCCCAATTCACCGTGTTTTGGTGACTTGAGGGCATGAGGCGTCATAAACAAATTTATACACGGGCTTGGCCGTGTCTTGGAGGAAGGACTCTCTCATGATGCGTGGTCCAAATGGTGGATTACGGCTATAGGACCACTCCACACCAGGGAGAGCAATGGCAGCATTGACTACCTCGACAGGGATACGGGGGTTGAGGTGTGTGCTATAGTTATCGGCACCAACCGCAAAGTTGGAGGTGCCGAAATAGGTGTTAATGCTTTGGGCCGAAAAATCAACTACGGTATTCCTAACATTAACAGTGTCTAGCACACCGCCATCCATGCCAATGTTGCCATTGGCGTAGAATTCTCGGACAATAGGGACTACGGCATCCCTTGGCGGAGAATCTAACAAAAGCCCCCACCTACGAGCCATCAGATTGGGACGGATACCAAAGTCTTCAGCCTTGAATCCCCTTTCGGGCACCAAGGACTTGGAGAGCTTGTTTGTGTACCTTTCTGATGCCTCGTAGGACACAAAGCGAGAGATGTCAAAATTATGCTCTTCCTCTGAGCGGGCCGGAGGATGAAGCTAATTTCTACGCCTACGGAACATTTTTGTTTGAAATAAAATTTAAAAACTAAAAAGTTTAACAATTAAAATTGGTTTTAAAATTTTAAAATTAAAATTTATTCTAAAGCATGCAAAATTTTATCTACGTTAAAAACTATCTAACACCCTAGCATGCAAATATTTTACGTATGAAATTAAAGAGGGTGTTAGTGTTACTTGATTGCAGGCTGAATAGAGTGATTGCGGCGGAGTGGAGCTTGATCTTCGGCGGCAACAATGGAAAGTTTCCTCTTTCTTCTCCTTCAAAAGCTTCAACTTGATGGAGTGTAATGGTGGAAGGATGGATGAGGGAGGTGAAGAGTTTTGAAGAGGGAGGAGAGAGATCTTGAGGTTGGTGCTGGAATTGAAGACGATCTGCCGCCTGAATTTGGAAGGTTGGGCTGCTTGCTTTGGATGAAGAGAGGAAGAGTTACGTGTGTTTTTGAAGAAAACCCGACCGAATATATATAGGGACCTTGCGGTCGCAGTGCGCCACACTGCGTCAAGGTCGGCGATCAAGCGGTTGAGATTCTGGCGATTCCCCATGTGATGCCGCACGATATTCGCATTTACTGGGGACCTTGCGGTCGCAAGGTCCTTCACACCTTGCGTCCGCAAGGTGGACAGAAACTTCCTTCTTGTTTTCTTTCCTATCTTTTCAACAGTTTGCAGTTTAGCCCTTCCGTTAACTTCCGTTATGTCTTGGATATTTCTGTATAAAAACTAAACAAAAATTCTAAACTAAAATTATTAGTAACATATAAATACAACACTAAGATGTTTTTCTCCCCCAAACTTGAATTTTTGGCATATTTAATTTAGAAATTAAATGTCCAACAATAAAATTTAATGGAGAAAAGCATATTTAAACTAACTAAATAACTAAATAATATTCAACATAGTGGGTTGCCTCCCACTTAGCGCCTTTGTTTAACGTCTTTGGCTCGACCAAACTGCAAGCCTAATCTCTGGGTGGTTCATTGTCAGCCAAACGGATTAACTCAATTGTTCGTTCAACTGACATTGGCTCAAAATATGGCTTGAGTCGGTGTCCATTCACTTTAAACACTTCATTATTTTTGGGGTTTTGTATATCAACACCCCATGAGGATAAATTCGTACTATTCTAAAGGGACCGAGACCATTTAGATTTTAACTTTCACAGGAATAACCTTAACCTAGAGTTAAAAAGTAATACTTTCATACCTGGATGAAGCATTTTGTTGGCTAATCCCATGTCATGATACTTTTTGGTCTTTTCTTTATAAGTTTTCGCATTCTCATACGAATTTAGCCTATGCTCTTCTAACTCATTTAACTGAAACAATCTTTCTTCTCCGGCTAATGTTAAATCTAAATTCAATTCTTTAATTGCCCAATAGGTTTTGTGCTCAATCTCAACTGGTAAATGCCAAGCTTTACCATATACCATTCTATATGGACTCATTCCTATGGGTGTCTTAAAAGCAGTTCGGTATGCCCATAAAGCATCCTTGAGTTTAGATTCCCAATCTTTACGATTAGGCCTAACGGTCTTTTCTAATCTTGCTTTTATCTGCCTATTGCTTACTTCTACTTGTCCGGATGTTTGTGGATGATAAGGTGTAGCTAACTTGTGAGTTACACCATGCTTTCTAAGAACATTATTTAACAACTTATTGGTAAAATGAGTTCCTTGGTCACTTATTATGGCCTTAGGGACTCCATATCTAGCAAATAAATCTTCTACAAACTTGACTCTTGTTTTTCCATCATTAGTCTTGGTTGCTACTTGCTTCTATCCATTTAGAAACATAATCAACTGCTACTAGGAATATACTCACAATTATTGGACACAGGGAAGGGACCCATAAAATCAATACCCCAAACGTCAAAAATTTCAACTACTAAATTAACATGTAAGGGCATCTCGTTTCTCTTTCCTATACCACTGTTCTTTGACATTTGTCACATGTTCGTAAAGCAGTTCACAATCTCTAAAAGCAGTAGGCCAATCTGAGACTGATTGCAAAATTTTCGAGCGGTTTTATTACCACTAAAATGACCTCCACAAGAATATCCATGGCAAAATTCCATGATACCTTGTTGGTCTTTTTAGGAATACATCTTCTTATTAAAGAATCGAACAAATTTTGTATAAATGAGGAGCTTCCCAAAAATAATTTTTAGTTTCCGCCAAAAATTTCTTCTTTTCGTAATGATCAAAATCCGGATTAATGATATCGACACATAGTAGTTGACAAAATCAGGCATACCAAGGGTCGAATCTTTAATGGCTAAGAGCTGTTCATCAGGAAAATTGTCATTTATGGGGACAGGATCATCAAGAAATTGACGTTCAAGCAAGGGTGAAAATTCTAACCTAGACAAATGGTCGGCTACAACATTCTCGGTTCCCTTTTTATCCTTGATAGTTAATGTCAAATTCTTGTAACAATAACATCCATCTAATTAATCTTGGTTTAGCATCCTTCTTACTTAACGATATTTCAATGCGAGAATGATCGAGAAAAGATTATCACCTTTGATCCTAGCAGATATGATCTAAATTTTTCTAAAGCATATACTCTTGCTAAAAATTCCTTTTCGGTAGTGGTATAATTCAATTGAGCATCATTTAGAGTTCTACTAGCATAATGGATCACATGAGGCTTTCTATCTACCCTTTGTCCTAACACGGCTCCAATTGCAAAATCGATGCATCACACATGATTTCAAAAGGAAGTGACCAATCGGGGCCGGATAAAATTAGGCGGATAGTTAACTTTTCTTTTAATAAATTAAAAGCTTCTAAACATTCTTTATCAAAAATAAATTATGTATCTTTTGCTAGCAAATTACATAGAGGTTTACAGATTTTGGAAAAATCTTTTATAAATCTTCGGTAAAAACCAGCATGGCCAAGAAAACTTGAACTCCTTTAAGCGAAGTGGGAGGGGTAGTTGTGAAATAACTTCGATTTTAGCTTTGTCAACTTCAATGCCTTTATTTGAAACAACATGCCCTAAGACAATTCCATGTTTTACCATGAAGTGACTTTTCTCCCAACTTAAAGTTAAATTAGTTTCGCAACATCTTTTAGGACGATGTAAGGTTTTCTAAACAATGATCAAAAGAATTTCCAAAAGCGAAAAATCGTCCATGAAAACTTCTACGCATCTTTCAACTAAATCGAAAATATAGATATCATGCATCTTTGAAAAGTAGGCGGTGCATTACACAACCCAAAAGGCATTCTCCTTCTCCTAAAAGCAAAAGTACCAAAGGGACATGTAAAGTTGTTTTCTCTTGGTCTTCGGGTGCAACAGGGATCTGATTATATCCAGAAAAACCATCAAGAAAGCAATAATATTCATGATCGGCTAGTCTTTCAAGAATTTGGTCAATAAATGGCAAAGGAAAGTGATCTTTCCTAGTTGCCGCATTTAATTTCCGCAAATCGATACACATTCTATAACCAGTTATAGTCCTTGTAGGGACTAATTCATCTTTCTCATTTTTAACAACAGTAATTCCTGACTTCTTAGGAACTACTTGGACAGGACTAACCCATTTACTATCTGATATAGGGTAAATTATACCCGCATCTAAAAGCTTAAGAACTTCTTTCCTAACAGCTTCTTCCATGTGTGGGTTAAGTCTTCTTTGTCTTTCTCTTGAAGGTTTACTACCTTCTTCTAAATGTATTTTATGCATGCACATAGAGGGACTAATTCCTTTTAAGTCAGCTAAGGACCATCCTAAAGCTTCTCTATGTGTCCATAAAACTTTTAACAAACTTGCTTCTTGTTTTTCCGTTAAGTTTTTGCTATAATAACGAGGCAAAGTGTTACCTTCCCTAAAAATGCATATTTTAAATGGGATGGTAATGGCTTTAATTCTTCGACTTTGGGAGAATTAATGGAAGGCATAAATTCCTTTATTTTGGTCTCATTATTCTCTTCTTGCTTTTCTTCATTATTTTCTTCCTCAATATTTTCTATCTCAATTTCTTCAAAGAGAGATTTTAGAATCTCTACTTCATCATCTTTGATTTCATAACTTTCTTCTACTACTTTTCTCGACTCATCAGAATTATTTTCCTGATTCTATTTTTATTTCTTTACCTTCTTCATTTTCTTTTTACTAGCTTCTAACTTTTCTTTCTCTAATCTTTCCTCTTCTTCTATTTCTCTTTCAATTTCCTCAATGTCAATTTTTATGGGAGGGATAGGGCTATCATCATAGACAATAAATCTATCTCTCTCATAATCTTCCTCTTCTTCAAAAGTTTCGGTTGATAATTTTCAATCTCATCTATTGAAAAGGCACTTATGTCACTAGGTCTATTCATAGCATCAAACACGAAATTTCAATTGTTTCACCTAGGACTGACATTGTGAGTTTACCATTTTTCACATTAATCATTGTATTGGCAGTTGCCATAAATGGTGCGCCTAACAATATTGGGACTTCATTATTGGTGCATATCTTCCTTTCCATCTCTAGAACCACAAAGTCAAGCTGGTATGATTAATTTATCAACTTTGAACTAGGATATCTTCCACTATACCCAAAGGATATTTAAGCGAGCGATCGCTAATTGTAATTGCATAGTAGTGGGTTTTAGTTCTCCTAAACCTAATTGTTTATAGACCGCGAAAGGCATCAAATTAATACTTGCTCCTAAATCTAGCATTGCTTTCATCTTTTAGAGCTTCCCAAGGAGACTTGGATATTAAAGCTACCGGGTCTTTCAACTTAGGTGGTAATTCGGGTTGTAAAACAGGCGGCGTTTTCGAAACAACAATCTTTTCATTGTTTTCAAACTTGTGTTTCTTAGAGTGAAGATCTTTGAAAAACTTTGCATAAGTTGGAATATTTTTAATAACATTAAGCAAAGGTAAATTAACATTTACTTTGGATAACATATTATAAATTTCCGAAAATTGTTTGTCCATTCGGTTTTTCATAAGTCTTCTTGGAAACGGAATTGGAGGAACATAGGGTGGTCGAGCCACATAAGGTTCCTCTTCTTCTTGATCTAACTCTTTTTCAACTTCAATTGTATTATCTTTATTTTGAATTTCTTTTTCTTTTTCTTGTTCCTTATTTGGAACATCTACTTCTTCTTCAACTTCTTTTTCTATTTCTACCTCTTGATTACTTAAGTCATTAATCTCTTTATTACTACCACTATCTTTTTCAGCTTCTTTTTCTATTTCTTTTTCAGAATTTTCTACTGTAGCAGGCATATTAGAAGAAGGATCGGGATTACTTACCTCTTCACCTATCACCTTACCGCTTCGCAAGACGGTGATTGACTTGGCCTGCTCAGTTTGACTAGGGAACTTCCCTTCTTCTCTTTTATCTGCTCCAGAACTTTCAATGTGTTTCTTTAGATTTTCAATTTCTTCAAGCATGTACTTCATCAAAGCTGCTTGACCTTTACTAGCTACTTCTTGCTTGGGAACTTCTTCAATTCTCAACCGATTTTGATTTGGCAATGTGGAGGTTGTGGTGGTTGAGGTTGGAATTGTTGAGGTTGCAAAGGCTTATTTCCTCCCAAGAAAAGTTAGGATGATTCCTCCAACCAGATTATATGTATTTGAATAGGGATCATTCCTTGGCCTTTGAGGGTACATATTCATAGCATTAGCTTCGTAATACATAGCACTTGACGGACAAAAATTAGTAGCATGAGAATATAATCCACATAAAGCACATGCTTCTTGAATTTGCCAATTTTCAAATTGGGCTTGTGTATTTGAATTATCTTGCAATTGATATAGGCTCCTATTTTTACCTCTAGCACTTTTCTGTTGGGAATTAATACTTAGCATCTCAAATAATTCTTCTAGTGCTTACGGTGTCATTCTATTAATAGAACCACCAGCACTATCAACCATAGTTTGTAAGCTTTGGCGAAAGACCATGATAAAATTGAAGCACTAACACATGTTGAGCCAAATTATGATGAGGACACATAATAAGCAGATTTTTAAATCTATCCCATGACTCATGGAATGTTTCACCTGGTTCATTTTGGAATGACATGATTTGTTTTCTATACTCCGTAAGAGATGCATGTTTATAAAATTTGCTCATAAACAAATCATATAATTGTGCCCAAGTATAAACACTATTTGGTGTTAGGTTCATAAACCATCTCTTTGCCAATTCTTTTAATGCACTGGGAAAATATTTCATTTTGATTTGATCTTCAGTCAACCCTCCTAAAGGAAAAGTACTCATCATGTATTCATATTCTCTTAAGAAACTGACAGGATCTTCATGGGGCATCCCATGAAAAGATGGTATGGCATTAAAATAATGTCCTTTTAACTCAAAATTCCTAACAGCATCTGGCAAGACTAGACATGATGTCACAACATTTAATGAAGGTCTACTAAAGTCATTAATAGTTCTTTGATTTACCACTACTTCCATATTTCTTCTTGCAGGTTCTTCTTGTCTTTGATTCCTATTGACTGGGTCGACTAGGTTTTCATGATTACGATTATTGTTATTTTCTTCCATTGTAGGATCATTCAGAGGATCCTCTTGATTCAATTGGTTTTGATTATCAGGCTCAAAAGCTAGATTTTCAAAATATTCTTGGTATCTTTTAACAATATTTATATCTTGATTTAAGTCTACCAATTTAGGATTTAAAGATCTACGACCGTGCATAAAAATTAAAGCAATTTAAAAACAACTAACTATTAAAAAAAATAAAATAAAATCTTTTTGTATTTTTATTTTTATGAAAACTGAAAATTAAACTAAAAACTAAATTAAATTAAAAACTACGCTACCAACAAACTAACTACGTGAACTAGCTTGTCCCCGGCAACGGCGCCAAAAACTTGATCGATGTTTTATTTAATCTTTTTCCTTGCAAGTGGACAAGACTATTATAGAATAGTATTGGAAGCAAGGGTCGAACCCACAGAGACAAGTGATCACGAACAGTGCAATTATTGATAGCAAATTATTAACCTAAAGGGGGTTTTTATGTTTAATTCTACTCTAAACTACTAGTTATAGATGTTTAACTAATTAGACAGTAATAACAGATATGAAGATCTTATGGTGAGTGGAAATCTAGGATTCTGGGTTTCACTTATATCTCCTTTATGTTCAATTCATAATAATGTCATTCAATGTCTTGGGTTCGTTCACTAAAAATAGATATAGTCTGTTGAACAATTGGTTCAGCCTCCATCCCCGCAAAATTCATCCATTCTATATCCTAAGCACATGAACTGTCAATCTAGCTGTCACCTAGATTTATGATCTATCTGTCACCTAGATCATGTAAGAACCTGGTCCTAACTTATCACTCTCGTGCATCGATAGGTCCAATTTATTGTGTTGGTGAGCCATTAATGCGACATATGCACTTGGTCATGCAGTTATCCGCACCTCTAAGCCTTTATTATTTGCGATTACATTCATTTGTTCAAAGCAAAATAATATAGGGGTTGATAAACAACACAATCAACAAGCATTGAATAGACATATATATAAGAATCAAAACATAAATTCGATACAAGTTACCTCCCACCTCCTAGATTATGGATGATTTAGTTCATCATAGACAATGAACAGCACATGGAGATGATCGGATACATGATTTGATCTTCAATACTTGAAATTACAAAATCTAACTATGTTATACAATCTAAAACTACCTAAAATCTATGAAAAGAGAGCTTCCAGCCGTCCTCTTTCTCTCTTGGCTCGGCCTCTGGCTTCTATATATACTCGGGAGTTGTAATCGGATTGAATGACTGTGTGAAAATCCAAATAGGTTGCATTTTGCCCACCTTGCGGTCGCAAGGTGCTGGGTACCTTGCGTCCGCAAGGTCTCCAGTATGTCTGGCCGTTTGATTCCTTTGTTGCTTCTTTTATGACGAGTACTGCCTACCTTGCGGTCGCAAGGTCTGAGGCACCTTGCGTCCGCAAGGTGTCCAGTGTTGACAATCTTCATTCTTTCTTTATTTTATCCTTTTTGGCCCTTCTTGAAATTTGCACTTAAAACCCTGGAGTTTCGCGTATTTTCACGAATAATCCTGAAACTTACAAAACTCACCGAAAACATATATTAGTAACCAAAAGCCTCGTGAAATAGCATAATTTAAGTCATAGAAGTATATAAAATCGACGTATAAAATACATCGATCAGTTCCCATAGAGTGTTCTCTCCATGCATGTAGGACCAGGCATGGTCCTTCTCAGTAGCCGTGAGAGATGTAGGGCCGTCAAATTCAACGCCGATGGTCTTGGCGATCCGGGAGGCTGTGATGGTGATAGAGACGTTTCGGACTACACCAGAGATGGAAGTCCTGGACTCATTGACTGTTACCTTCTGGTAGAACTTTTCTGCCATAAGGTTGTTGTAGTCGTAGTCTCCTAGCATAAACAGCAGCAGGAGTTCGGACTGGTTGAGGTCATCGACGACCTTAACTCCAGTTACATAGGCACGCACTGAGGGTTCATCTATGTACATCCCAGCATGGTACATAGACGAAGGCAGGTTGGGAATGGGAGCTTCAGAAACCGAAATATGTTCTGGGACAGTAGCAGAAGAAGAGGTTCCAACCTATAAAATTTCAACAAGAAAAATTAGAGCAAATACTGGAAAAATCTAAAAAATTCTTAATCTGAATAAGATATAGAGTTTGAGCCCATAAATTGAAGAATTTCAATAGATTTTTTTTGATAAAGACAGTTCATCAGTTCAAAAATGCATTATCTAAAAGAAATTTTGCATAGAAGATTGAAATGTATAGAAATTAAGCAAAAATTTGGAAATAACCTAAGCAGGTCGTGAAGTTATTGAAGAAGAGAAAGAGAAAGCAAGAACATTTCTTGAATAGTTAACAATGGCGGATTCACCACAAAAACCCATAAGAAAATACTAGCCCATTAGACGATGAAATTACAGCTTAGAAGAAGGTTCTGGGTTAGATTTGTCTTACCATTGGAGTAGATGTAGGGTGAATGTTGAAGAAATCGGGGAGATATTCACAGATTGCACAGAGACGAAGCGAGTGAGAATGAGAGGGTTGTTTGAGAGAGAATAGTAAAGGACAGTTTGAGAGTTAAAGAGTTTTTGGAAAAAAAGTGATTTTGAAATTGGCGGTTGAGAAGTTTATAAGTGAAAAAGCGTGAAGTTAGACGACTGAACTAGTGAAATGACTTAAAGTCAGACGGCTGTCATTTGATTAGACTTGATGACTGACGGCTTAAGGGAAACAAAAAGTGACTTTTTGAAAAATATCTCAACCAATTTTTAAAATCAGTCCCTCACTATTTTCATAAATAACCCTTCTAAATTAAAAGTTAAAAGACTTACCTCCATCTTCAAGTAATTTGCAGAACTGCTGTTTTCTTTTCAAAGAAACAAGCCTGCTTAACTACAATGTCAAGTCAACTTATATTTATTGTCAAGTCTACTCAATATTTTAAAATAAAAGAAACTAAATTTAGTTAATATTAAGCAGTTTGGGTCAAGCATACCAAGCTCTCCCCTTAGATAAGCAAACCTGTCGGCTTCAAGTGCTTTTGTGAAGATGTCTGCTAGTTGGTGTTCTGTTGAAATGTACTTCATGCTTATATTTATTTTTTCTATATTATCCCTTAGAAAGTGATATCGAACATCGCTATGCTTTGTCTTGGAGTGCATCACGGGATTGTATGTGATAGAGATTGCTGAGGTGTTGTCACACATGATTGGGCAATCTGCTACTAATCGTGTCTTATTTTAATTAATTCCTTGCAAGTGCACAAAACTATTGCAAAATAGTTTGGGAAGCAAGGGTCGAACCACAAAGACAAGAAGAATACTGATGGCAAGAATCTCAGTAGCAATTTAAACTAAGGGGCGTTTTTATTTGTTTATTTAAACTAATTTATTCTACTAAAGCATGAAATTAAATTAACACAACAATCACAGTTATAAAGATCTGTATGGAGGAGGGAAATCTAGGATTAGGGTTTCACTTGCATCTACTCTATTGCTTATTTAAATATAGTATCATTCAATAACTTAGGCTCGTTCATGAAAGATAGATATAGATCGTCAAATTATAGTTCAGTCTCCATCCCAAATAATTCATCCACTCTATATTCTAAGAACAAGAACATATGGATCCTATCTGTCACTTAAGTCATATATATGAACATGACCCTAACTTATCACTCTCGTGCATTGATAGGTTTAATTTATCATGATGGTGATCCAGTGTACGACATATGCATTTGGCCGTGCAGCTATCCGCACCTCTAGGCCTTTATTACTTGCGATTCCATTCATTTGGTCAAAGCTAGACAATAAAGGGGTTGATAAACATCATGATCAACAAGAATTGAATGAATAAAAGTATATTAAGCAATAGATTCGATACAAGTTACCTCCCAATTCCTAGATTAATGGACGGTTAGTTAATCATTGAAGATGAACCACACAGCTGGACGAAGGAATACATGAATCGATCTTCAAAACTATAATTACAATGCCTAAATTATGTAATACAAACTAAAATCTATGTTAGAACTGTTTCCTAACAATTTCTAGCTATCCTTAAGCTTTGGCTACCGTCCTATATTTATATCCAAGGTGTTGTAGGGGAATAGGAGGTTCAATTAAGGTGAAAGACCCCATAAAGGCAATTCTGGGGACCTTGCGGCCGCATTGTGTTTACACCTTCCGTCTGCAAGGGTCTTGAATGGGCTGTGCAACTTTTTGCCTACCTTGAGAGGGCAAGACCTTGGAGGCTTGCGGCCGCAAGGTGTCCAGTTTGTCTCTTTTGCATCTTTTCCAATGTTGCACTTTGCACCCTTCCTCGAATTCTTCAATAAAAGCTTCATAAATCCTATAAGTTCACTTAAAACCCTGAAACTCACAATATAACTCAAAAACACATATCAGTAGCCAAAAGCCTCGTGGAATTGTTATTTATAAGTCATAAAAGTACCCGATAAAGACATATAAAATACGTCTATCAGCTACCTTGATGTCATAGTCCACCATCTATTGTTTGATCTAAAGCAGTTGACAACAGTAGCTTCCAACAGCTATGTATTCTGCTTCAGTGGTGGAGTTGGAAATCGATGCTTGTTTCTTGCTAGCCCATGAAACGAGCCTGTTGCCTAGGAATTGACAAATTCCACTTGTGATATTCATGTCTACTTGACATCCAGCATAATCTGCATCTGAGTATCCAACTAAGTTGAAGGATGATTCTCTTGGATACCCGATACCTAAGTTGGTGGTATCTGATACATACTTGATGATTTTCTTGGCTGCTAGAAGATGTGACTCACAAGGATCTACTTGAAATCTAGCACATACCCCAACAGCATACACTATATCAGGTCTGCTAGCGGTAAGATAAAGCAGAGATCCAATAATTCCTCTATATAAGGTGATATCAACTTTCTTCCCTTGTAAGTCTTTCGATAGTTTGCATTTAGCAGCCATTGGAGTATCAAAAGTGCTAGCCATTTCCAAACCGAATTTTTTGACCAGTTGTTTAGCATACTTGGATTGGTTTATGAAGATTCCTTTGTTGGATTGTTGAATTTGAAGACCTAAGAAGAAGGTGAGTTCTCCCATCATGCTCATCTTAATCTTTCGAGTCATAAGAGTCTCAAATCTTTTGCACAGCTTCTCATTTGTAGAACCAAAGATGATATCATCGACATATATTTGTACCAGCAGCGAATGACCTTTGTGCTTGAGAATGAAGAGAGTAGTGTCGATCTTTCCTCTCACAAATCCTTGTTCTATCAAGAACTAGGATAGTGTTTCATACCAGGCACAGGGTGCTTGCTTAAGTCCATAGAGGGCTTTCTTAAGCTTGTAGACATGTGTCTCTTTCCCTTTTTCCACGAAACCTGGAGGCTGAGTGACATAAACTGTTTCTTGAAGATCACTATTGAGGAAAGAACTCTTGACATCCATTTGATATAGCACAAAGTCCTTGTATGTAACATAGGCTAAGAAGATTCTGATAGCCTCTAACCTTGCTACTGGAGCAAAAGTTTCATCGTAGTCGATTCCTTCTTATTGTCGATATCCTTGTGCAACAAGTCTGGCTTTGTTTCTTATGATGTTAGCATCTTCATCCTTCTTTTTTCTGAACACCCATTTTGTGTCAATGATGGTGTGATCAGCTGGTCTTGGGGCACTAGCTTCCATACTTGACATCTTTCGAATTGCTGAAGTTCCTCTTGCATAGCTTCTAGCCAACTTGGTTCTAGTAAAGCTTCATCAATCTTCTTCGGTTCATCCTCTGAAACAAATGCTGCACAAAACATTCTAGTCCGTACTCCTACATGAATGTCACCAATGATCTAAGAAATTGGGTGATCTTTATATGTTCTTATAACAACATGAATGTGATTCACTGGTAGTTCTTCATGATGAGGTTCGGAAGGAGGACTAGGAGGAAAGTCAGCTGTTTCTTGATGAGTGTGTTGTTCAGAACTGGGTTCATAGGTGAGTTGAAGTATATGATTTTGAGGTTCAAAGGATGTGGGTTCTGGATTAGTATTTTCATGAGCAGAGTTGAGGTCTTCTGGTGATTCATTTGAGAAGTGATGGCCATGAATATTTGAGTGAGTTGCTGGAGGGGGATTTGGTGTTTGAGAAGTTGAAGCTTGGGAGGTACCTGTCTCAACACTAACAAAATCATTAACAACATTTGGAGCCACATGTGGCTCTAATAAATCAAATTCATCAAATGAAACATGTATAGATTCAACAATTTTTAAAGATCTTTTATTGAAGACCCTATAAGCTTTGGAGTGAAGCAGGTTGCATTGACGGCTTCTGCCCAGAAGTGCTTGGGCAACTTTGCTTCAGCGAGCATAGTCTTCGCAGCTTTGATAAGTGTTTTGTTTTTCCTCTCTACTACACCGTTCTATTATGGATTTCTAACAGCAGAAAAGTTGTGACCGATGCCGTGATCATCACAATACTTTGCTATTCTATTATTGGTGAATTCAGTTCCATTGTCTGATCGAACATCACTGATTTCATCGAACTTTTGTGTCTGTAGTCTTCTGAACAAGGCTGTGAGAATGTCATACGTGTGATCTTTAGAAGACATCATCTCTGTCCAAGCATATCTTATATAATCGTCTACTATGACTAGAGTGTATCTGTGACCACCATAACTGATAGTAGTTACGGGCCCGAAGAGATCCATGTGAAGAAGTTGCAATGGTCTCGTTGTGAGTCCTGGTTTGCTCTTGAAAGAAGCTTTTGAAAGCTTTCCTAGCTGACAAGCTTTATATACATGATCATGATCAGCAAATTTTTTTGGCATTCCTCTTACCAACCCGTCTTTGGAAAGCTTTGATAAGTATTTGAAGTTCAGATGGCTGAGACGCTTGTGCCACAACCAGTTTTTGTCTTGAGCAGAGGTTGCCACAAGACATAGATTAGCAGCCTTTCCATAGTCATTCAAATCTATCACATAGACATTCCCTTGTCTGTGTCCAGTTACCAGAGTTAAGCATGATACTGGATCCTTTAATTCACATATGTTAGAAGAAAATTGGCATACGAGACCTTTGTCGCATAATTGAGAGATTCTTAATAGGTTGTACTTCAAGCCTTCTACTAGAGAAATCTTCCATATAGAGAGATTTCCATGAATGATGGATCCGTATCTAATGGTTCTTCCTTCTGTTTCAGTAATATTTGAAAGAAGACATGAATCTCCGGTCATGTGTCTTGAGCAGCCATTGTCCAGATACCATACATCTTTCTTTTTTGAGCTTGTAGCAGCCATAAAACATATATGTAATTAAGAAATAAGAAAATCATGGTCCCCTTTATTTTTCTTTTGGGTCCAAAGGGTTAGAAATTTTTTGGGAACCCATACTCACCTGACTTTTGGGATAGACGACCTAGTAGGCTTTATGATGGATTTCAGCAGACATTCATGAACCAAATGGCCGAATATTTACAAAAAGTACAACAATGAAAATTACAAATATCATGTTGAGAGAGCTGGTTTTTGGTAGACTTTTGAGCATCCTTTCTTTTAGCAGTAGTCTTAGACTCAGCAGACTTGTTGACAACATGTTTAGAAGGTTTTGTATGAGTTTTCTTAGGTCGGTATTCAACAGTTCTTGCCTTAGCAGATCTGTTGGTAGTAGACTTAGACACCTCATACATTTTCCCTTTGGGCTTAGTTTCAGCAGTCTTGGAAGCACCATCTGTAGTGCTTTTGATGAATCTGATAGGTTTGAGCAGACTTTTTGTGTTCTTAGAAACATTAGCCTTTGCTTTAGCAGAGTTGCTGGTAGAAGGATCTTGTGAGTTTGCACAACCCTTAGCAGACTTTTTGCCAATAGATGATTGCTTTGCTTTAGACGCATTCCTGGTCTTAATAGTCTGAGTCTTAGGGTATTTATAATGAATAGTAGCGTAACCAACTCTTTGTCTACCCTTGTTGTTAAAATACTAATGATATATAGGATCATCGACAGTTCGCACAGACAAGTCTTCTGTCTTTTGTTATGAGGTTGTGCCAGAAATGTTTTCAGAAAAACCCAGCCCAGTTTTGTTTGCTGTGGGCTTCCGGTCTCCAAGAATTTGGTCAAAACAACTTTTGAGTTATTCCATGAGTCGATGTTTTTTTGTAACTCATCTTTCTCAGCAGATAGCTCTTTGGCATGATCAATGAGGCAAGCAACCTATTCATTGAGAAACTTGTTCTCTTCTTTTAACTTGATACTTTCCTGCTGGACTCCACTAAGAGTTTTTAACTCGGCTTCCAGCAAGAGATTTCTCAGTTCCCAACTTCTCATGGCTTTTAGCTAACTTTACATAAGCCTTTCTAAATTCATTGAATTCCTCTAGCATATCCTGAGCATCCTTGAGGATTTCTTCTTTAGAGGGCTCTTCAGTAGGTTGTTCTATGTTAGCTTGAAAAGGAGAATATTTGATTTCACTATCTGAGTCATAGCTGAGAGGTGACTCTAGAGCAACGAGGTAGATATATGTCTGCTCAGGTGAGTCATCACTATCATCCTCATTATAATTCGTTTCAAACCAAGTAGACACATTGTTTTCTTCTAGGTCCTCTGCGAGCAGACCCCAATGTTTTGAAAACGATTTAGAGGGTCGCCTTTTGTAAGCTTTATATTTGGGCTTAGGACATTTAGAAGCAAAGTGACCAGGCTTCCTGCAATTGTAGCAAAGTAGCTCATTATTTTGTGAGCTTTCAGCAGTCTTTTTGAAAATCTGTTGGTTTGCATCCTTCTTGTTATTAAACTTTGAGAACTTTTGAAACTTCTTAACGAACATAACAAATTGTTCGTCAGAAAGAATTTCATTGTCATTTGAAGAAGAAGTGGATGGTTTATTTTCTTGGGCAGGAGTTTCTTGAGAAATGGCAGAAAAAAAAGGAAGTTTAAAGTGTTTGTCCTGTTCTTGAGCTTGAAGGAGTTCTTGCTCATAGACAGTTAAACTCGCATACAAACTTCCAAGATGCAAGGAGTTCAAGTCTTTGGACTCTTTAATGGCTGTGGTCTTTACATGCCACAAACTTCCCAAGGAAGCTAAAAATCTTATATTTACTTCCTCAACACTATATTCTTTTCCTAAGGAATAACAACTATTTACTACCTCACAAAATCTGTCGTAGGCTTGACGAAGTGTCTTCTTTGGGTCTTTTCTGAAAGAGTTAAATTGTTGAATATAGTTGTACTATCTGTTGTCTCTAGTGGGCAGGTCTCCTTCCAGATATTCTACAAGTGCTTCCCATATTTCTTTAGCTGTTTTACACCTGATTATCTGCTGATATGTGCTTGTGTCGACAGAGCTAGATATTATGTGTATAGCTTTGCTGTCGAGTTCAACAAGCTTTATTTCTTCATCAGTCCATTCAGTTATGGACTTAGGCACCTCGGGTGGTCCGCCTGCTACTTCGGCAAGGAGATTTGGCTTCATTGGAATGTGGACCTGTTTGAACACATTGCCATAAGCAATTGTCAATGGAATTCATATATCTCATAACTTTGTCTTTCCATACTTCGAAGTGGCCTTCGTCCAATATCGGGACATGGCTTGTATTCGAGGTAGGCAACATATAGTAAGCCATAGGATCTATTCTCAAGAGGTTAGTCTTGGAAAAACAAGTTTTCAAAGAATCTAGCTCTGATACCAATTGTTGGTCCCAAATAGGCTCAATCTAGGCTAGAATGGGGGGGGGGTTTGAATAGTCTAGTTGTGTTTTTAAAATTCCTTTAAAAACTTTTCAAAGTGTTCTTCTTCTTTTTAAAATAGCTAACTTTTTAAGAAGAGTTAGGGCAGCAAAAAATAGAGAAGATGAAATAGATCAAAGGCTTCTGTTTTTGAACAAACCCAGCAGCAGTCTATAAATGCAGATAACAGTAGCAGTTATAAGATGAGTAGAAACAGTTCAAACAATACACGAGGATTTAGAAGTGGTTTGTACTATGAAAAGTACTACGTCCACTACCAAAGTGGTTAGCTTTGGATTTTGAAAGGTGCATTTGTTTATCCACTAGGTGAGAAGGTTAGATCTCTTATGGATCGTGTACAAAAATAGTTTTTCAACCAAGTGTTTAATGATGAGAAAAACAATCAATGAATAATTGTTCTCTCAAGTGCTAAAGTAAAGAACAGTTAATAACAAACTAGAAGAAGCTGAAAACAAGTAAAGATTGGCAGATCTGCAGCTTCAGGGAGTTTGGTGAAATGTTAGTTCTTGTCCTTTGGATCTCTTGAATGCTTGAGTATTGAAGATGAAGCTTGAGTATTGAATGTGCAATAGATGTGTGTTTGAGATCTTCAAGACTTGAATATATATATCAGGGGAGATCTTCAGGACCGTTGGACTAAGAGTAGAGAGGTTGAATCCAACGTTATAATGCATTGAATGTATTTCGGCGCTTTTTAGAATGAGTGCAACATAGATATCAAAGATGTAGTGATTGCAGAGGCAGACATTCCCAAACAGAGTAATGTTGCAGCTTGCAGGTGTTACAATTTGAAAGTCTTCTTAGCCAAAAGAGATAATGTTTTCAGTCTTCATGATTCAGGCAACAGGCTGGATAGTTGTCTGTGCAGATTATCTGAGGCCAGATAATGACATGGTTGACATCTTTGGAGGGAAATCTGATGAAGATAATTTGAATATTATTTGACTAGATATTAAAAATATATAGTACAAATAATATGTGACCTAAATCCACGAATTTGGCTGTGTTTCTATTTTGGGCTTGAGCAGACTTCAAAGTCTACTGAAGAACCGTGCTTTCAAGGCTGCTGTTGAAGCCTGCTGGTCCGCGCCTTGGAGAAACTAACACTAAACTATTCTATTACACCCTTGATTCTAAGACAGTTACCACACTAGTCGACACGCAGACCTTTTAGCCACTGTGCAATACAATTAGACGATGACTCAACCAAATCTAGAACCTGTGAGGGTCAACAATTATTACAGAGACACAAATATTCACTTCATTTCATGCAAAGTCTACTACTATATTTTGAGATGTTTTACTTAAGAGTTCATTGTCAAATATTATGCTAACCATTTTCTTAAATTTTCATTTTTACCATCCACTTATTGTATACACATTATTTGTGCGTAAGTAATTTTGTAATTTTATCAAACTCGAATAATAAGATTAATATATCTCTTACCGCCTGTTCTTAAATAATTAACAATTTTTTGTCAGTTCCAAAACAATTGACGTGTTTCTAAACTTTCCTTTATAGGAAAACACATTTATATCTTTACCATTATTTTTTATTCTTACTTTAATTATCACATGCATAAACGCTTTAAAATAAACTATATATTATATTAATATTTATAATATAGTTAATTTGTTTTTTAAAATTTATGTGCCCAGTCAAATAATGAACAAATTGGGTAATTATTAGTATTTATATACGTGAAATGTTGGAATACGCCCGCTGAAACTCAACTTATTCATTAGCATATTCCGTACATCACGATTTGCTTGTTCACATGACTGCATGTTCTAACAAGTGACTAAAAGAGCTGCATACCGGTTAGTGTGGCAGCTTGTTGAACATTGCATAGGTCTTAGACTAGAAGAGTCCTTTTCCCAGTTCTACTCTTACACGATGATCAGCGGACTAGCGATTCTAGTGCACAAGCGCCAGCAGACATCGCTACGGTTTGATATCTCTGCCTTTGAGTATATCACACTAGTAGACATTGCTACGATTTGATATCTCTCCCTTTGAGTATATCATACCAGCAGACTTGCAAAGCTTCATCAAAGTTGCACGTTATTGAAAGAGGAAAAGATTGCAACTGTTCAGAAACGGCAAAGTGTTCAAGATTCAAAATCATCTTACTGAAAAGTCTTGACATCTCACATCCTGCAAAATCTAGTTGGGTATTATTCTATATTTTCCAATAGATATTTCCCTCTTCATTTGGTCCGCAAAAGTTAAGAGAATCTACTTTATTGGAAAGACCATTTGTCAGTGTACTGTTCATCAGACCTGCTTAACAGAGACACATCAACTCAGTCTGATAGGCAACTGTTCAAGATCTTCAGAGCAAATCCTTATCCAACAATTCCAAAGATCAACACTGCTCCAATAGCTAGAGTTTGCTCAAAAGATCTCAATGAATCTAAAGATCTCTGTCTATAAAAGAAAACATATTTCCTTTCTTAATCAGGAGAGAGACTCTAAAAAAGGTGAAGATCTGCTACACAAATCTTCAAGAGAGATCACGATGAAAGAACCCAAACCTTAGCAAAACACATTCTGTGAATTGTTAAGAAGAAAAGAGAAGAAGAGAAAAGAGTAATCATAAAATCTACAAAGTCAGCTATCGGTGTCTTGATCAAGAACTCCTCTCTTAATTTGAGTTCTTCAACCTCTTTCAAAGAACTCAGTCACTAACAGAGCTATAAAGATCTATCCTTAGCTAGAGGTCAAACACTTTAGATTCGTTGAAGATAAGATCCTCACAGATTCCCTAGGAAGATGAAAAGTTGTCTGTCTGTATTGAATTCATACCAATAGACTTGCATTCTATTGCAAGTTCTGTCGGTTGTACAATCATTGATCATCATAGGGAGTCGATTGCCCTACACTCAGTTGCTCAGATAATCCTTATCTGAGTAACCTTAGAAATTGTCTTCTCATATCTATCTTTCATTAACTCCTCCCACTGCAGACTTTACTTAGGAAAATATGTTATGAAATTCTTGAGTAGGGGTTGGAGAACAGGGGCAAAAGAATAGATAAATAGCATAGAGAGTCTAGATTGATGTATTAAGCATGTTTGTATTTGAGCAAACCTCTGATGAATTTTAATGTATAATATTTATCAAACTCAGTCCTGACTCCTCTATTAACCTTGATAAACTGTTTTATATCTTCATAAGCTATCTTTCCATGTCTTCTTAAATTGCATATGTAGAAGTATTAAGTATGCTGTTGTTCTGAACATATATTTGTGTACAACTTAAGACTTGTTAGATAAAACTATTAAGCCATAACCTTTTCGCTGCTAAACTCTTTTATCAGGCTTACAGTTTATCAGTAATCTGCCAGCAGAGTTCTTTACTCAGCTAGTCAGCTCAGAGCAAGTTTGTTGCCCATTGCTATTAGCAGACATTTTTCTTCCTCAGATTGTTTTTGCCATAAAAATATATTCTATCCTATTCGTAATGAATGGTAAGATAGTTTTTAATTGTCATCATAGGCTATTCACCCCCTATAGCCCATTTAAGCATGTGACCAATAACTGGTATCAGAGCTTGTCAGTTGTCACTATAAGCTTCTTGCTAGGTTTAACAGCCTGAGATTTTGATCCTCGTTGCTCTGTTAAGATGCATGTCAAAACAAAAGGTTTATCTTGTCTTGGTATTTTTCTAAAATCTTTTGACAAGGAATTTCATGAGAAATCTTTTTGAAAACATGTTCAAAATATTTTGTTTTCAAAACTTTGAGTTAGACAATTTCTATGATGATATTTGCTTGTCTATGAGAAATCTCTCCATATGGCATAAGTTAACTATTTAATTGTCACTGTGAAAAGAATTATCTTAGATGTACATAACTCTGATGGATACTTCACTTCAAATGTTTCTCAATCCTTATTCTCTTGACATAAAGCTAATGATTGTTTTCAATCCAACACCCTCTCAAGAGAAATCTTTTAGTTCAAATACTTGTAACCTTATAGTTATAAGATATTGAGGTTCCTGTTACTTCTAGTGGAAAGAGTTAAGAGTCAAAAACTTTTTATCAAGAAACATCGATTGATCTCTTTATTCTATGACATTAAGTTTCTAAAGACTTAGCTTATATTTCATATAAAAGGTACCAGTAACTAATCACTGAAGGACATGGATAAAGAACATCAAAAGTTGGTGCAAAGGAAATCTATCTTTAGGCAACATCTATCAAGCTTGTAGACAAATTGGCTCAAATTCTAAGGATACTCTTCGAAGAACTTCTTCTTCCTTAACTAAATTTCTCTGTTGATTAAAGATACATCCAAGAACCCTATGCTCAACCTCTGCAGATGTTCCTCATCTCCTATGAGCATATGATATCAAGGGAAGATAAGAAAATTAATCCCACGTTCCTCATAACCATTCTTTCGAATTATTTGGAATTCTTATTTTTATGTATCTAGAGTTTTCTGGAGCTTCCTTAAGCTCATAAATGTTGCTAATGTATCATTTAAAAGTTCTCTAGTTAGGAACACAGACTCATATAGATCACGAAGCAACCTTTATCTCTCTCTTCTAGCAGAATCTACGGATTCACTTGTGTGCAAGACTGCTGGTGGAACTCAGAACTATCTCTTTCGAGTCTTCTCTCCTTTCTTCTCTTACCTTCGATATACCAGATCTGTTTGGTTCAGTTTTTCATTACTGACCAGGATTGTAAGTATATCATCACCGTGTTGCATACACTCTAAGGTTGATAGCTTGATTTGATATGATAACATTATTCTCTACCTGTCTTCTTTTGACTACTCTTTTGCAGATATAATGCTCGAATATAGTCCCATCATATTGTGTTCTTCCTGCTCATCCTCTTTTAGTATCATACACTTTATTCATTCGTTTTGATATCATTGTGTTAGTTGAATTGCCTCTTCAACTGACATGTGCTTTCTCTGTGCACGTATCAAAACCTTGCCTTTAGAGTCCTTCTCTCTCTCTTTGATGGCAACACTTCATAAGTTCAGTTATTTGTGCTGACTTATATGAGTTTTTACCTTAGTAGACAAATAGCCAATATTTTAGGTATCTTAGTGCTATTTCTACAAAGGTTGAGGTTAAACTTGTCGAAACTGACTATTTCCTAAAGTTAAAGACTGTTCCTTAGATTCTCGGTAAAGATAAAATCTTTTGAAAAAACAGTTTTGTCCAATCAAAACTTTTTTATCTTTGTCTAAAAGGTCGTTTTGTCAAATAAAAAACTTTTTCCTTCTTCTAGAAATCTGTAATGTCACATCAAAACATTTTGTCTTTCCAAGAAGAAACTTTACCGGATCTTAAGGAATAAACCTACTCCCAAAGTCACCCATTTTGACTTTTATTAGAGCGGTTGAAAAAGCGTTCCTTTTTAATTGATTTATTATATGAATAGTCCTTTCGTGTTACCTCAGTGAGTATAAATAGAGACCTTCCTTCTTCGTCTCCATCACACTCACCAACTGCTTCGAAACCCTATGATAAACTTTGATACAATCATTTTTCTCTAAAAATGTTACTTGGCATAAATCCTAGATTCCGATCAAGTTTTTCTCTCAACAACTTGGTACAATTCTTTCTACCATTCGAAAGTTGTTTGGTTTGTTTTGAAAATCCTCTAGCCAAAGATTTACTTCAACAACCTTTTACCATGACCCTCCTAGTCCTTTGTGACCGAGCTCGCGTTTGGCTGTGCTTCCCTCTTAGTACATCCTCTTCCAAATGCTATTCTCCCAGGACGATACGTCTAGCAAGTTCCGAGGAGAAGTGACTTCACCACAACAGACTTTCGAAAGGAAAATGCATATGGTGAAAGTCATCTCAATGGAGAGGTAGCTATAGGGAGGAAGAAGAGTGGCCGGTAGGATCATTAATCTGCACCCGATTAAGAGAAATGATCCTGTATGGCTGTCTCTTTCAGCTCAGCCACCTTGATCAACTGTGGAGACTGCGTCCGACACTCTCCAGAAAACACAACCTACTGTCTACAACACGATTGCCATGAGTAACACAATGAAAATAAGATCGGGTTCACCGGTAAGGCTTCACTTACCCAACGTGAAGAATCCCGTTTGATTACCCTCCCTAGGCTTCACTCACCTTTGGTTGAGAAAATAAGAAGAAAGAAACAACTTGTTCTTTGCATGAACCGTAACTCAGCCACTTCTTGTAATGCATGTAACCCCCGTCATCCCATGCCACCCGAGCCATGTGCAGAACCATGCAACCCTTTCCAAGCTAATGCCAAGTTCCATTCTTGCTCAAGAAGTGTATCCACAACCTTGTCTAAAGAAACCTCCAATGCTCCCGCATCATACTCCCCTTCCTCGGAAAGGATTGGCCTCAATTCTTCAAACGTCTCATCATCAACATACGGTGACAAATCCCCCACATTGAATGTAGAACTCACAACATACTCTCCGGGCAAATCCAGTTTATAGGCATTATCCCCAATCTGTTCCAGCACTTGAAAAGGGCCATTCACCCTTGGCATCAACTTATTCTTGCGTTTATTATGGAAACGTTCCTTCCGTAAGTGCAACCAACCCAGATCTCCTCTAACGACCCGACTCATATTCCAATAAGAAATCCTGAGGTCGTGCCTCTTGAACTAACACACGTAGAATACAAACACTTGCTAAACAATGGTGCAAGTCAAACAATCGAGCTAACAAGCTCTAAACAAGATCGTGAAATCGTACTAGAAATACGGGTCAACAAAAATCAAATATGCGGAAGCAATAATAGAGTGAAGCATTGAGCTATAAAGCTCGAAACATAAATAAATGAAACCAAGAGAGACGATTGTCTCACGAGGCTAAATAAAAACTCACGTGTCGCAAGATTTCAGTCACGGAACAAAACCCTCGACAACCCCAGGCTGGCGTTTCAACAAGAACTCAACCTGATAATATCACAATTACCCAACGACTAATACATGTCGGAGATAACAACAACATCGGAAATACTGAATGCTCCAAAGCTACTGCTTGCCCGTGAGACAACTGAATATATACTATAACTTAAGTACACAAGCTCGACCGAACATGTCGACTATAGGAAAATAAGACAACATAGACTACACCCAAAAGACTACCCAACCATAAAGTTTACTTAACTTTACAAATTGTCATCCTCACAAGAATAGTAACGACACATGTCAAATAATGCACAATCAAGACAAACATGGTCACTTAGATCTCATGTTCCAATTAACACTTTGTTGTCACATAAGTTCTCATATTAAGCCAGATAAGGAATAGAGAAGATACCGAATGTGTGTCATTGTGTTGCTCCTGCAATCACAATATTAAATTGGTTCGTGCCATCGATGCTCGTGTAGATACATTGACTTGTACCGAGAACTTACTTGGTTTAAATGGCAAGCCAATGACGCACGTATTGATACGGCAATAGGGCTACTTCTCCATTGCGGCCCACAGTGGAGGTGCGTGTGCGATCTCCGGTACGACGATCCATAGCAAATATGAATCTTACGATTCGTATAGGTGGTGTATCGTCCCACCATTGACTTAACAAATCCAATCACGTTATGCCAGCTAGATTTATATGAAATGCACAAGTAGATGTTTACTTGCCATAAAATCAAATAGGGATCGAGCGAACTTGTCCAATTCCAAGTAGGCATGTAACTCTACAAAATTCATATGATTATGTATATCGTTGCTATGATCACAAAATCATATAAGGAGCTCTTAAAGAGTCTTGAAATCATAAGTGTCAAGTATATACACTTAAATCAACCAAAGCTCCAAAAGCTAGTAAACCTAGTCAAATGGATTCTAAATGTTGTAGGAAGTTGTTACGATACTCGTAAGGTTCAATTGTTTCTTAAGCACGACTCCGTTGAGTCTTTACTACAATCTCATACAAATAGGGTATTAATGTTTGATCGTGTCTTATTTTAATTATTCGTTGCAAATGGACAAGACTATTGTAGAATAGCTTGGGAAGCAAGGGTCAAACCACAGAGACAATAAGATCACAAATAGTACGATTATTGATAGCGAATTATTAAACGAAGGGGGTTTTTATATTGATTTTATCTAAACTAAAGTTAACTAAATTAACAACAATCACAGGTTTATGAAGATCTTATGATGGAGGGAAATCTAAGATTAGGGTTTCACTTGTATCTCCTCTATAGCTTATATTGATAAAGTATCATTCAATTTCTTGGGTTCGTTCACGGAATATAGATATAGTCTGTCGAATTACCGTTCAGTCTCCATCTCCAAATAATTCGTCCATTCTATATCCCAGGCACAAGAACATATGAATCCTAACTGTCACTTAGGCCATATATGGAACCTGACCCTAACTTATCACTCTCGTGCATCGATAGGTTCAATTTATCATGATGGTGAGCCTGTGAACGACATATGCACATTAATCATGCAGTTATCCGCACCTCTAGGCCTTTATTACTCACGATTACATTCATTTGTTCAAAGCGAAATAATAGAGGGATTGATAATCACCATGATCAATAAGAACTGAATGAATAAAAATAGATTAAAGCATAGATTCGATACAAGTTACCTCCTAACTCCTAGATTAATGGATGTTTAGTTCATCCTTGAAGATGAACTGCACATGGAGATGAATGAATACATGGATCGATCTTCAAAACTTGTAATTGCAACAACTAAACTATGTTATACACTCTAAATCCTATGCTAAAGCTGTATAAAACTACTTATTGAACGTCCTTGAGCTCTGGCTACCGTCCTTTATTTATACCATGGAGTTGTAGGGCATTAGGAGTTCCAATCTGGCTTGAAAAGCCCGATAAGTCGCTTCTGGGCACCTTGCGGCCGCGAGATCATTACCCCTTGCGTCCGCAAGGGTCTTCAATTCCGGGGTCGTCTTACTGTCCACCTTGCGAAGGCAAGGACAAAATACCTTGCGACCGCAAGGTGGCCAGTTTCTCTTTCTGCCGTTTTTCTTCCATATTACACTTTGGCCCCTTCTTGAAATATTCACCAAAAAGCCTTATAAATCATATAATTTCACCTAAATCCCTGAAACTCATAAAACACTGAAGAACACATATCAGTAGCCAAAAGCCTCATGGAATTTCTCAATTTAAGTTATAAAAGTACCCGATATCGACGTATAAAATACATCGATCAATGTTATATGCTACTAGCCCTTTTCTATGTTCTCGTTTCAAGCACATCTGGGCTCTTGTTTCATTTAGAACCCTAGTTCAACAAGTTCTCAATCACACCTTAATTCAACAAGTTCAATAATCAAATTCGTTGAAACCTCAAGGCATTCAAGAGTAAATCATGATTCAAACAAATATACACAATATGCTTTATAAGTCATATTCCAAGATAAACTATGCGAGACTTGCTTCCCCATACATACTAACGCACACACTAAAGGTGCGATAGACATCTTTCCCTTTAGGGTTTCTTCGTCTCTCTCGCGGCCATGCCGCCTGTGCAAGAGCCGGTGGCTCCTCCGCCGGTTCCTCCTTTGGATCCTTCTTCTCAGTCTATCCCAAAGGTAGGGGGTGATAACTCCCTCAAACCCGGCATCTCATATGCTTCCGCTACTGCTTCCCTTCCTAAGTATCCTGGTGTTAATCCCAAGGTCTCACCAGTCTTACCGATCATTACACTTGCTCCACGCCCAGCTATTTCCATTATGGACGAACCAGGTTGCCTGTTTTCCCCAGTTGAGATTGATCTTCTTGATAAGCAGTTTGAGTTCACGTTGATCATGAAGTTCTCAGTGGGTAGGCCGCAGATCAATGTTATTCAGGATCACATTGCCAAGCATTGGAGACTAGTTGGCTCCGCTATTGTTGGTCTTTTAGACCCACGTCACGTTATGATACACCTTGGCTCGGAGGAAGACATGGTGCGTGCCCTTTCTGAAGAATCTCGGATGATCAACATGTGCATGTATAGGCTTTTTCGGTGGACTTCAGATTTCGCATTTAAGAAAGATAGCCCGTACGTTGCGGTATGGGTTCGATTGCACCAACTCCCCCTTACATATTTCAATCTCTCTTCTCTGCAAAGGATTGGTAAAGCAGTGGGGCAGTTTTTGCTGGCCGATGATCGCACTTTAGCACTTTCGCATCCTATGTATGCGCGGATTTGCCTAGAGCTTGATGTTTCGAAACCATTGCCGTCTAGGGTTTGGATAGGCACGTCTAAGGAGAACGGCTTTTGGCAGGCTCTAGAATTTGAGGGGAATATTGCGTATTGTGGGAATTGTGGTCTCCTAGGGCATGTGACGGCAGATTGTCGTAAACGACGTATGCCTACACCCCAGCCTAACAGATTCCAAGACGAACCTTCCCCAGTTAATAGCACGGGTGATGCGCCTAAAAACACCAATGTTCATGAGCAAGTTCCAAAAACAGGTAGTAAGCAATGGGTTCCAATTAACGATGGTGGGACAGCGGTAAAAGGGTCGATATCAAATGCGAAGGATTCGAATGGGGTTACGAAGGACACGGAGATTATAGACATTGTTGATCCCAGTCCTAAGCTACGGGCGTCCACCCAACCTAGCAACGGTAAACAATCAATCCCTGTCAAGATGAGTACGCAAGAACGGCAAGAGGAGTCTGATCGTTCCAAACCTGTTTTGCCCACAATTTCCAAGAACGCTTTTGAGGTGTTAGCGGACCTGGGGGATAAGGAAGAGGTAGAATGCGTTGAAGAGGATGTTGAGGTGCATGACACGGTTACTGAAGGACCTTCTTGGGCCAAAGATGATTTAGTCCCAAATTCCAAAGAAAAAATCAAATTCACCAGGTCGTCGTCTCTTGATGATCTGGTTGATTTCCCTCCTTCAAAGAAGAGTGTGGCTGGTTTCTTGAAACATCTGAAGAAGGCTAAGGCGGAGGCCTTTAACATGCAAAATCGGCGTGCTACTAGGTCCTCAGTTCGGACCCATTAATTGCTCTCCTGTTCAGTTTTTTAATGTCGATTCTCTTATGGAATGCTAGGGGTGTTGGTAATTCTGATACAGTGGATTATTTGCGGCTGCTTAAAAGGCAACATAAGCCATCTATGTGTGTGATTTTGGAGCCCAAGTTAGTTAGCCGTCGGATCAAGTCTTTAGCGCGCAAACTTAAATTTAAAAATTTCTTACAGTGCAATCCGGTGAACGTTCACATATGGTTATTATGGGACAATAGTTTAAATATTTCTTTGATTCAGGCCACTTCTCAGTTCATCACAGTTAAGTTACAAAGCAGTAACTTGGTAAATTCTTTTGCCTCTTTTGTGTATGCTAAATGTTGTCGGGTTGATCGTCAGGTTCTTTGGGAGGATCTGAATAGATTTGCTACGAATTTATCGGATCCATGGTTAGTAGGCGGGGATTTTAACATTATTTCGAGATCAGTTGAAAAGTTGGGTGGAGCTACTTGTGATTTTATTGGTATGAGTGAGTTTAATGATTTCATGTTGCAATCTGGTCTAGATGATATTGGCTTTGAAGGAAGTA
This sequence comes from Codonopsis lanceolata, assembly GCA_013146195.2. Classification (NCBI taxonomy): domain Eukaryota; kingdom Viridiplantae; phylum Streptophyta; class Magnoliopsida; order Asterales; family Campanulaceae; genus Codonopsis; species Codonopsis lanceolata. The sequence continues at coordinate 30,965,137 of CM028381.1, read as the reverse complement.
TGTTTACGTGGTGTAACAATCAAGAGGGGGCCGCTCGGATTTGGCAACGGTTAGATCGTGTCTTGGTCAATGGCGGCTGCAAGGCTGTGTTACCGCTTATTAAAGTAGAGCATTTATGTCGAGTTTTTTCAGATCATTCTCCATTGTTGATTTCTTTGGTTGATGCTGCCAAACCGAAAGCTTCTTTTCGATTTCAACGCATGTGGCTAGACCATCCGGATTTTCTCAACTTTGTTCGATCAATTTGGGAGGTTCCGGTGAGGGATTCGGCTATGGGTATACTGCATAGAAAGTTACATGCATTGCGTATGGGTCTAAAAAAATGGAACTGGGAGGTTTTTGGTAATGTTCAGCGTAGGTTGGAACGCCAGCAAGATGTGGTCCTTCGTTTGGAGGTTGAATTACAAAGTGCTTGGACGGAAGGCACTTTTAAGGACCTTTGTTCGGCCAAAAAAACGCTTGGTCAGCTTGTTAAGTGGGATGCTGAGTTACTTCAACAAAAGGCAAGACAATTATGGGTTCGCGATGGGGAGCGAAATACCTCTTTCTTTCACGCGAGCATCAAAGAACGGGCTGCTCATAATAAGGTTCATCTTCAGCGACAAGATGGTAGTTGGGTCACGGATAATAAGGAGATGGGAGATATGGCGGTGTATCACTTTGAGGGTTTGTTTACCTCAACCCGTCCTCAAATTAATGAGGAGTTTTTCGATGCGTTCCCAGTACAGCTTAATACGGAGGATAATAATTTGTTAAATCGTCTTCCTGATGACGACGAAATATGGAATGCGATTAAGTTACTTAACTCGGACAGCGCTCCAGGGCCTGATGGATTCACGGGATGGTTTTTTAAGGGTTGCTGGGATATTATTAAAGGGGACGTGATTGCGGCAGTTCAGGACTTTTATCGGGGAGGTCAGATGCACCGGGGTATGTCGGCGACCACAATCATTTTACTTCCCAAGATTGCTAGGCCTACAGATTTGAATGACCTTCGCCCAATCAGTTTATGCAACTTTTCGGGCAAAATTCTTTCTCGGGTGCTGGCTTCTAGGTTGGCGGCTGTCCTTCCTAAACTTATTTCTCCTGAACAGTCGGGTTTTGTGAAAGGGCGATCTATTCAGGATAATGTTGTGCTCGCTCATGAGCTTGTTGCTAGGCTGGATCATAAAGTTCGTGGGGGTAATATTATGTACAAAATTGACATGTCGAAGGCGTACGATCGGTTGGAGTGGCCCTTTCTTCTCCGTGCCTTGCAAGCCTTTGGTTTTGATCAGAAAAGCTGCGACCTTGTTTATAGACTGATCAGTAATCTTTGGTATTCGTTGAAGCTGAATGGAGAAAATTATGGTTTTTTTACTTCGTCTAGGGGTGTTCGGCAAGGAGACCCCCTCTCTCCGTTATTATTTGTCTTGGCTCAGGAGGTGTTATCAATCCATATCAATCGGGCATTTGAAGCAGGTAGGATCTTACCCTATGTTCATGGGCGGGGTGGATTTCGAGTATCTCACTTATTTTATGCCGACGATATGCTAATTTTTTGTAATGCCGGAAAATCATCGATTCTAGCTTTGAGAACTATTTTGACCAGGTATGAAACTGCTTCGGGACAGCTTATTAATCTCCAAAAATCTGGTTTTCATGTCTCTTCCAAGTGTCCTCGCAGCAAGGCCCGTCTTATTTCGCAATGGTCAGGTTGTAACCAACGTTTCCTTCCTGTGAAATATTTGGGCATACCGCTTTTCAAAGGCCGTCTTCGCCAATCTTATTTCAAGATTTGGAGCATCGTATCGTGGGTAGAATTAATGGTTGAGCGCTACTCTCATGTCCTTCGGTGCAAAATTAACCCTCATTCAATCAGTGCTTAGTAGCATGCTGGTCTATAGCCTTGCTGTTCTCAAAATGCCTAAGCTGGTTTGCCGCCGTATTGAGCGCATCATGAGCAACTTCCTATGGGATTCAGCGGGGGATCGTCGATCACACTGGATCTCTTGGGAGGTGGTTTGCCGTCCCAAGAAAGAGGGCGGTCTGGGAGTTCGGTCTCTGGGACAGGTTATGAGAGCCCTTCATGCGAAACTGGCTTGGGCAATTTTACAAGGTGATAGTTTAATGGCCCGATTCTTTATGGCTAAATATAGATCTCTGGATGGCCGTTTTATGTCGGGATCCTCATCACATATTTGGAAAGCTATTGTTGATCAGATGCCGGATGTGCTGGATAATTCTCGGTGGATTTTAGGTGCTGGAAACGTGAGTTTTTGGACGTCAAATTGGTGCGGTGAGATTTTACGTGGTCCATCTCCGGTTGATGCCAACTTGAAGGTGGTCGATGCTCTCCGTAACCTGAATGACTTCCTTCCCTTAATCCCTGCCCGGTTTCAAGAGGATGTGTGTAATATTCAGTTAGATTCCTCGAGCCAAGATCGATTAATATGTACTTATACAGAATCTGGGCACTTTTCTATAGCAGATTTTTTGGAGCATTTTCGGCAGAAACATCCTGTCATTCCTTGGGCATCAAAAATCTGGAAGCCGTGGATTCCTCAACGGATTAGTGGTTTTTTGTGGAAGCTTTTGCATGGCGCTCTCCCGGTGGATTTGATGTTGTACACAAAACACATTAGCCTTGCTTCCAAGTGCGTCTGTTGTAATATATTGCATGATGTAGAAACTTTATCACACCTCTTTCTCCACTCCGAATTGGCAGTTTTCCTATGGTCCAAACTGGCTGCCCCTTTTAATAAGGTGACTCATTACATCTCTCTTCGACATTTGTTTGAGATCTGGATGGGGGGAGCTGCAGTTTCTTCTCAGCTAGGTGCTCTTCAAATGGTTATTTTCAGTTTGGGATGTTGGGAAATTTGGAAATTTCGGTGCAGTGCGGTTTTTGAAGGCAGTAGGCCCTCGCATAACAGTGTTCTATCGAAAGTGCTTCATGGTATCCAGGACTTAATGTTTGGTTTTCAACCTAAAAGTCCTTTGTCTTCGAGAGGTATCCACATCATGCAATTTTTTAATGTTCCCATTGCGGTTGTGAACCCCCGTACTGGATCTTGGCTTCGTTGGGAGCCTCCTTCAACAGGCTGTTATAAATTGAATACGGATGGTTCGGCTATTGAGGGTAGATGTGCTGGTGGTGGGGTGATTCGAGATTGGTCAGGTCAGGTAATCGGTGCTTTTTCCCATTTTTATGGAAATGGCACAAATATGTTGGCAGAAATTTTAGCTCTTCGTGACGGTTTGTTGTTATGTCGAAGATTGCTTCTGGATCAGGTAGTTGTAGAATCTGATTCTAAGGTCGCGGTGCTGGGTATAGAAGGGGTTAATAGTCTTCCTTGGCGATATATATATTTATTGCGTGCTTGCCGAGATCTGGCTAAAGACTATTTATTGTTGCATGTGTTTCGGGAAAAGAATTTTGCTGCGGATAGGTTGGCAACGTTTGGTCATGAGCATGGAGAGTTCCGTGGGTTTTCTAGGCCAAGTGATCTTCCTCGTTCAGTTCAATTGGCCATTAGACAGGATGCTTTGGGTTTGTATCATTTGCGTAGATAATGTTGTATTTGCTCTATAGAGGTAAGGCTCCTTTGTCCCCTATATTTTGGGTAAGGCTGGTTGTCCCCCTCCTTGTTTCCTTTTGTTTGTTCTAATAAATGCGCAGGTACCGCCCTGCTTCTTTAAAAAAAAAAAAAAAAAAAAAAAAAGATAAACTATGCTTCGAATAAATATATACAATATGCTTAATAAGTCATATCACCAAGTAAGTATAGAGGATTCAATCCTTAACAAATATCAAAATTATGCTTTTATAAGTCATAATATAAATGGGCATAGATGTTTATTTCTATCATAAATCCAAGCTAAGTTAGTAACTTAACAAGTCATGAATCATATAGGCAATGAGATCCATTTCTATTATGAATCAAGGCCAAACCGGTAATTAACAAGTAGTAACTCACACAATCTCCAAAACTACATTGATGGTCTAGGATCATTGAATAACTTAGTTATATTCATTAAAACTCATTCTATAATGATAATTCATCATATATTCCCAAATCCATTATAGTTCATGTATTATTCATAAACCAATCTTAACAAGTTCAAATATTTCGATCCACACATATTTAGAAACTTAGACATTTTAAGTTATTATTTACCATTTTGAATTATTCGATTCAGATATATAATCATCAATTTATGATTATTCCAAAGATAAATTACTTTCCAGATTTTCTGTTATAACTCATTCTACGCACCAATCTTGTAAATTCTACCAATAATTCATCACAACTCTAAATGTCATGAATCCTACATATTTTGAAACTAGACTCTTTAAACTATAATTTAGCACTTAAAGACTTTGTTTTTCCGAGGCTTCCCATTTTGAACTCCATTCATCGAAACGACACAAACTCTTCTCCTGGCACTCTGTAAATGTCCAAAGTAAAAGCTTTAAAAATCTCAAACCAAACTAAAATCTCCTTGGGTCATCCTCGATCAAAATGATTCAAACGTGTACTGACAGTCGATCCGTAACTACTGTACGACATACAAAATTACGCAGAACAAACCCACGATCGAACAAATATACATACATATTTTAAAGTATTTTAAAAGCTTAATGAACGTTCTCAAACACATACCCAAAGCTAAAGCAAAATTAAGTCCAACAAAAGTACGAAAGGCGAAAAGTTACATTCTACCGAGTCAAGTACTTAAGGATTCAGGGTCTTACATCTCCGGGCTGAAAAAACGCTTGTCTTTGATTTTTGTTGGATTTCTTCTTTTAAGCTTCGTTCATAGTCTCAATTCTAGTTCTAACTTGGGCATGAAGTTGCTGCATACTCTTCCATTTCCCAAGGGCATCCGAATGCACCACTTCCCTTTCCTTTGTAGGCACCAAATCAATAGGTAAACACGGATTAATCCCATACACCACCTCATACGGAGAATGTTTTGTAGCATAAGTCGCTGTTCGGTTATAAGCAAATTATGTGTGAGCCAACTTTACATCCCAATCCTTTTGAGTTTTTCCCACCAAGCCCATCAACAAAGCCCTCAATGACCAGTTGGTTACCTCGGTTTGCCCATCCGTTTGCGGCTGATGGGATGTACTAAACAACAACTTTGTACCAATCAGTCTCCAAAGTGTACGCCAAAAGTGGCTAAGGAACTTGTTGTCCCGATCACTCACAATAGTCTTCGGTACCCCCGTGTAAACGAGCTATCTCCTTGAAATACAAATCTGCTATCAATGACACATCGTCTGTCTTATGGCAAGGAACAAAGTGTGCCCTCTTCGAAAATCTGTCCACCACAACCGTAATCGCATCATTTCCCTTTGAGTTCTCGGCAAAGCCACAATAAAGTCCATTGATACATCACTCCAAGGCTGCTCCGGTACATGCAATGGTGTATACAACCCTTGATAAAAAGGGCTCTTCATCCCAAAATCTGGATCCTCTTTATAGTATTCACAGATGAGTTTAAATCCCAGCAACTTAGCATCCATAACCGCTAACAAAGAGTACCTTCTTGACAATGCATCAACCACTATGTTGTTTTTTTTCCATCTTTGTACCTCGATGAAAAATGAAAGGATTGAAGAAATTCCACCCACTTTGCATGCCTCGGCTTCAACTTATGCTGCCCATGAATATATTTTAAAGCTTCATGATCTGATTGAAGGACGAAATGATTTGGCCTCGAGTAGTGATTCCAATGATCAAACGCTCACACAATCATATAGAACTACTTGTCATATGTGGAATAATTCAGTCTAGCACCACCAAGTTTCTCACTAAAATAGGCAATGGGCGGATTCCTTGAATCAAAACAGCCCCAACACCCACCTAACTAATGTCAGATTCGACTTCAAAAGGCTGTGTGAAGTCGAGTAAAGCCAATACAAGAGTATTGCACAACTTTTTCTTCAACAATTCAAAAGCTCAATAGGCTATGAGGTTCCATTTGAACTTGCCTCATATCAATGTTTCAGTCATAGGACTAGAAATTGAGCTGAAATTCTGAATAAACCTATGGTAAAAAGATGTTAATCCATGAAATGATCGTACCTCTGTAATCGTGGTCGGTGTTGGCCAGGACTTGATTGCTTCAATTTTTGTTTGATCCACCGCAACCCACTCCTTGGAAAACACATACCCCAAAAAAGTAACCCGAGGCTGCATGAATGAACATTTTTCCAACTTCCCATACAACTTGCTGCCCCTTAATGCCGTGAGTACCTGCTCTAGATGCTGCCTATGTTCCTCCTCATTCTTACTATACACAAGAATGTCATCCAAGTAAACGGCCACAAACATCCCCAAGAATGGCCGCAAGAGTTCATTCATAAGTCTCATGAATGTGCTAGGCGCATTTGTAAGTCCGAATGGCATCACTTTCCACTCATACAACACGTGCTTTGTCTTGAATACGGTCTTCTACTCATCTCACTCCCTCATCCAAATTTGATGATACCCACTTCTTAAGTCGATCTTGGAATATACAACGGCCCCATAAAGTTCATCGATCATGTCATCCAGTCGCGGCATCAAAAATCTATACTTAACCATGATGTTATTCACTGCCCTATTATCCACGCTCATCCACCATGTGCCATCCTTCTTGGGGTACCAAAATAGCGGGTACCGCACAAGGACTCGTATTCTCTACCACATGCCTTTTTTCCACTAATTCCTCAATCGGCCTTTGTAGCTCCTTAGTCTCATCTGGATTACATCTATAGGCTGGCTTATTCGGTAAAGGTGCACCGGGTATTAAATCGATTTGGTGTTCTATTTCCCTTTTTGGTGGCAGCCTCGAAAGTAATTCATTCGGGAATACATCCCTGAACTTGCTAAGCGTGGATTTGATCATAGGTGGTAATTATTCCTCTTCTTACTTTCCAGTCCCGAGCATAAGGAATATAGTTTGGCCTTCCTCTATTGCTTGATCCACCTCCCTTTCACTTACCAAAAGGTTGGTCTTACTTATAGATACCCTAATAGGTGTCACCTTGGAGGGTGGTAAGGGTTTCAATTTAAACTTCTTACCATCCTTGTTTATCGTGTAGGAATTCTCCCTTCCCTAATGCACAACACACCTATCAAACTATAATACCCCAATCCCACATCGGGTAGATGTGGGACTTGTGTTTGATTTATAAGGTAGTCATGCGCTACTACTGGGCACCAACATTAACCATGGTCTTTTGGGTCGGCTTGTGGTGGGCGTGTGTGGGCTACACGTAGCGGACCAGGGCTCTTGGGCTCGGTCGTTACAAAAAGGTATCATGCGGGTCCGGCGAGAAAATGTGGGAGTAAAGTCTTTGTGCGGGCCAAAGCTACAGGGGAACCACCTCTTGATCCCGTCTGAGCCACCTCTTGTTTCCTGCATCGCCCGGGGTATGATTCGGCCTAGACGAGGACGTCAAAGATTTGAGTGGGGGAGAATATAATACCCCAATCCCATATCGGGTAGATGTGGGACTTGTGTTTGATTTATAAGGTAGTCATGCGCTACTACAGGCTCTTGGGCTCGGTCGTTACAAATGGTATCGAGCGGGTCTGGCCGGAAATGGAAATGTGGGAACGTCTTTGTGCGGGCCAAGTGCTACACCGAAGGTGGGAACCACCTCTTGATCCCGTCTGAGCCACCTCTTGTTTCTGCATCGCCGGGGTATGATTCGGCCTTAACGAGGGCGTAAAGGATTTGAGTGGGGAGAATATAATACCCCAATCCCACATCGGGTAGATGTGGGACTTGTGTTGATTTATAAGGTAGCCATGCGCTACTTGGGCACCAACATCATCCATGGACTTTTGGGTTGGCTTGTGGTGGGCACGATGACCCAAGGTGTTGCGTGCTCGGTGAGCCGGTGTGTGGGCTACACGTAGCGGGCTCTTGGGCTCGGGTGTTACAAATGGTATCGAGGCGGGTCCCGGCCAAAATGTGAGGACAAAGTCTTTGTCTTTGGCCAAAATGCTACACCGCAGAAGGTGGGAGCCACCTCTTGATCCCCGTACAAGCCACCTCTTGTTTGCTTCATCGCCCGGGGTATGATTCGGCCTTGACGAGGACGTCAAGGATTTGAGTGGGGGAGAATATAATACCCCAATCCCACATCGGGTAGATGTGGGACTTGTGTTTGATTTATAAGGTAGTCATGCGCTACTACTAGGCACCAACATTAACCATGGTCTTTTGGGTCGGCTTGTGGTGGACCTGATGACCCAAGGTGCTGCGTCCTGAATGGGACAGTGTGAGGGCTACACATGGCGGACCGGGCTCTTGGGCTCGGGTCGTTACAAATGCAATATAATACCCCAATCCCACATCGGGTAGATGTGGGACTTGTGTTGATTTATAAGGTAGTCATGCGCTACTGGGCACCAACATTAACCATAATCTTTTGGTTCGGCTTGTGGTGGGCTGATGACCCAGTCTGGTGGGCCGTATGTGGGCTACACGTAGCGGATCGGGCTCTTGGGCTCGGGTCGTTACAAATGGTATCCGAGCGGGTCCCGGCCACAAATGTGGGAATAAAGTGCTGTGCGTGCCAAAGTGCTACACCGCAGAAGGTGGGAGCCACCTCTTGATCCCGTCGAGCCACCTCTTGTTTCTGCATCGCCGGGGGTATGATTCGGCCTTGATGAGGGCGTCAAGGATTTGAGTGGGGAGAATATAATACCCCAATCCCACATCGGGTAGATGTGGGACTTGTGTTGATTTATAAGGTAGTCCATGCGCTACTGGCACAACATCATCCATGGACTTTTGGGTCGGCTTGTGGTGGGCCTGATGACCCAAGGTGTTGCGTGCTCAGTAGGCCATTGTGTGGGCTACACGTAGCGGACCGGGCTCTTGGGCTCGGGCGTTACAAATGGTATCGAGAGGGTCCGTAGGAAATGTGGGAACAAAGTCTTTGTGTAGGCCAAAGTGCTACACATGAAGGTGGGAGCCACCTCTTGATCCCCGTACTAGCCACCTCTTGTTTCCTGCATCGCCCGGGGTATGATTCAGCCTTGATGAGGACGTCAAGGATTTGAGTGGGGGAGAATATAATACCCCAATCCCACATCGGGTAGATGTGGGACTTGTGTTGATTTATAAGGTAGTCATGCGCTACTACTGGGCACCAATATTAACCATGGTCTTTTTGGTCGGCTTGTGGTGGGCCTGATGACCCAAGGTGCTTGCGTGCTCGGTGGGCCACATACACATAGCGGACCGGGCTCTTGGGCTCGGGTAGTTACAAATGCAATATAATACCCCAATCCCACATCGGTAGATGTGGGACTTGTGTTGATTTATAAGGTAGTCATGCGCTACTCTTGGGCACCAATATTAACCATGGTCTTTTTTCGGCTTGTGGTGGGCTGAGGTCTGCGTGCTCGGTGGGCGGTGTGTGGGCTACACATAGCGGACCGGGCTCTTGGGCTCCATCGTAGATGTGGGACTTGTTGATTTATAAGGAGTCATGTGCTACTCTTGGGCACCAACATTAACCATAATCTTTTGGGTGGCTTGTGGTGGGCTGATGGCCCAAGTCTTTGTGTGCAGTGGGCGGTATGTGGGCTACGTGCGGGCCAGGGCTCTTGGGCTCGGGTGGATTACAAATGCAATATAATACCCCAATCCCACATCGGGTAGATGTGGGACTTGTGTTGATTTATAAGGTAGTCATGCGCTACTCTTGGGCACTAACATTAACCATAATCTTTTGGGTCGGCTTGTGGTGGGCGATGACCCAGGTGTTGCGTGCTCGGTGGGCCGGTGTGTGGGCTACGTAGCGGGCCAGGGCTCTTGGGCTCGGATCGTTACAAATGGTATTAGATCGGGTCCCGGAGAAATGTGGGAACAAAGTCTTTGTGCGGGCCAAAGTGCTACTGAGAAGGTGGGAGCCACCTCTTGATCCCACTGAGCCACCTCTTGTTTCTGCATCGCCGGGTATGATTCGGCCTTGACGAGGGCGTCGAGGATTTGAGTGGGGAGAATATAATACCCCAATCCCACATCGGGTAGATGTGGGACTTGTGTTTGATTTATAAGGTAGTCATGCGCTACTACTGGGCACCAACATTAACCATGATCTTTTGGGTCGGCTTGTGGTGGGATTGATGACCCAAGGTGCTGCGTGCTCAGTGGGCCAGTGTGTGGGCTACATGTAGCGGACCGGGCTCTTGGGCTCGGGTCGTTACAAATGGTATCAGAGCTTTGGTTTGGCAAGGTCGTGGGTTTGAATTATCCCGCTTGCATTTGTTACCCGGAATATTGTGAGTGTATGTTGTCACTCTGTTTGCTCCATGATGCCCCTGGTAAGGTACGTTTGTGTATCTCTCCACGTGTGGACGGGTCACACGTGAGGGGAGTGTTAAGCTTGATATATATTGTTGAGCTCTATCTAACGGCTTAAGCTTTTAGATGAGTTGGTTACTAATGGTATCGAGGCGGGTCGGCCAGGAAATGTGGGAACAAAGTCTTTGTGCGGGCCAAAGTGCTACACCGCAGAAGGTGGGAGCCACCTCTTGATCCCGTCTGAGCCATCTCCTGAATCCCAGGGATTCGGCCTTTCGGCCTTGGCGAGGGCGTCAAGGATTTGAGTGGGGGAATATAATACCCCAATCCCACATCGGGTAGATGTGGGACTTGTGTTTGATTTATAAGGTAGTCATGCGCTACTACTTGGCACCAACATCATCCATGGACTTTTGTGTCGGCTTGTGGTGGGCCTGATGACCCAAGGTGTTGCGTGCTCAGTGGGCCAGTGTGTGGGCTACACGTAGATGAATTGGTTACTTAACAGCTTAAGCTTTTAGGTGAGTTGGTTACTTAACATGGTATTAGAGCTTTGGTTTGGCAAGGTCGTGGGTTCGAATCATCTCGCTTTCATTTGTTACAGGAATATTGTGAGTGCATGTTGTCACTCTGTTTGCTGTGATACCCACGGTGAGGCATGTTTGTGTATCTCTCCACGTGTGGGCGGGTCACGTGAGGGGAGTGTTAAGCTTGATATACATTGTTGAGCCCCTATCTAACATCTTAAGCTTTTAGATGAGTTGGTTACTAATGGTATATGGGCGGGTCCCGGCAGGAAATGTGGAAGCAAAGTGCTGTGCGGGCCAAAGTGCTACACCGCAGAAGGTGGGAGCCACCTCTTGATCCCCGTACGAGCCACCTATTATTTCCTGCATCGCCCCGGGTATGATTCGGCCTTGACAAGGACGTCAAGGATTGTAGTGGGGGAGAATATAATACCCCAATCCCACATCGGATAGATGTGGGACTTGAGTTTGATTTATAAGGTAGTCATGCGCTACAACTGCGCACCAACATTAACCATGGTCTTTTGGGTCGGCTTGTGGTGGGCTTGATGACCCAAGGTGCTGCGTGCTCAATGGGCCAGTGTGTGGGCTACACATAGCGGACCGGGCTCTTGGGCTCGGGTCGTTACAAATGCAATATAATACCCCAATCCCACATCGAGTAGATGTGGGACTTGTGTTTGATTTATAAGGTAGTCATGTGCCACTACTGGGCACCAACATTAACCATAATCTTTTGGGTCGGCTTGTGGTGGGCCTGATGGCCCAAGGTACTGTGTGCTTAGTGGGCCAGTGTGTGGGCTACACGTAGCGGACCGGGCTCTTTGGCTCGGGTCGTTACAAATGCAATATAATACCCCAATCCCACATCGGGTAGATGTGGGACTTGTGTTTGATTTATAAGGTATTCATGCGCTACTACTGGGCAACAACATTAACCATGATCTTTTGGTTCGGCTTGTGGTGGGCCTGTTGACCCAAGGTGCTGCGTGCTCAGTGGGCCAATATGTGGGCTACACGTAGCAGACCGGGCTTTGAGCTCGGATCGCTACAAATGGTATCAGAGCGGGTCCCAGCCACAAATCTGGGAATAAAGTGCTGTGCGTGCCAAAGTGCTACACCGCAGAAGGTGGGAGCCACCTCTTGATCCCGTCACTGAGCCACCTCTTGTTTCTGCATCGCCGGGTATGATTCGGCCTTTGATGAATCGTCAAGGATTTGAGTGGGGAGAATATAATACCCCAATCCCACATCGGGTAGATGTGGGACTTGTGTTTGATTTATAAGGTAGCCATGCGCTACTACTGGGCACCAACATCATCCATGGACTTTTGGGTCGGCTTGTGGTGGGCCTGATGACCCAAGGTGTTGCGTGCTCAGTAGGACATTGTGTGGGCTACACGTAGCGGACCGGGCTCTTGGGCTCGAGGGGTTACAAATGGTATCGAGGCGGGTCCGGGGAAATGTGGGAACAAAGTGATGTGGCCAAAGTGCTACACCGCGAAGGTGGGAGCCACCTCTTGATCCCGTCGAGCCACCTCTTGTTTCCTGCATCGCCCGGGGTATGATTCGGCCTTGACGAGGACGTCAAGGATTTGAGTGGGGGAGAATATAATACCCCAATCCCACATCGGGTAGATGTGGGACTTGTGTTTGATTTATAAGGTAGTCATGCGCTACTAGGGCACCAACATTAACCATGGCCTTTAACACGTGCTGTGTGGGCTACACGTAGTCTTGGGCTCGGGTCGTTACAAATGGTATCGTCCCAGGAAATGTGGGAACAAAGTGTTGTGCGGCCAAAGTGCTACACCGGTGGGAGCCACCTCTTGATGAGCCACCTCTTGTTTCTGCATGGGGTATGATTCGGCCTTAACGGGGCGTCAGGACTTGAGTGGTAGAATATAATACCCCAATCCCACATCGGGTAGATGTGGGACTTGTGTTTGATTTATAAGGTATGAAACATCATCCATGGAATTTTGGGTGGGCTTGTGGTGGGCACCCAAGGTGCGGGTGTGTGGGCTACGTAGCTCTTGGGCTCGGGCCGTTACAAATGTCCAAAATGTGGGACAAAGTGAAATGCTACACCGCGGGTGGGAGCCACCTCGATCCCCGCACAAGCCACCTCTTGTTTCCGGGGGTATGATTTGGCCTTGACGAGGACGTCAAGGATTTGAGTGGGGAGAATATAATACCCCAATCCCACATCGGGTAGATGTGGGACTTGTGTTTGATTTATAAGGTAGTCATGCGCTACTACTTGGCACCAACATTAACCATGGTCTCGGTGATGTGGGCTACACCCGCTCTTGGGAGTCGTTACAAATGGTATCGAGCGGGTCCCGCCCACAAATGTTGGAATAAAGTCGAAAGTGCCAGCCACCTCTTGATCCCATGAGCCACCTCTTCTTTCCTGCATCGCCGGGTATGATTCGGCCTTGATGAGGACGTCCAAGGATTTGAGTGGGGAGATAATACCCCAATACCCACATCGGGTAGATGTGGGACTTGTGTTTGATTTATAAGGTAGCCATGCTACTCGGGAACCAACATCATCCATGGACTTTTGGGCTTGTGGTGGGCCTGATGACCCAAGGTTTTGCGTGCTCAGTAGGCCATTGTGTGGGCTACACGTAGCGGACCGGGCTCTTGGGCTCGGGCGTTACAAATGGTATCAGAGCGGGTCCCGGCCGGAAATGTGGGAACAAAGTCTTTGTGCGGGGCCAAAGTGCTACACCGCAAGGTGGGAGCCACCTCTTGATCCCGTACTAGCCACCTCTTGTTTCTGCATGCCCGGGTATGATTCGGCCTTGACGAGGACGTCCAAGGATTTGAGTGGGGAGAATATAATACCCAATCCCACATCGGGTAGATGTGGGACTTGTGTTTGATTTATAAGGTATTCATGCGCTACTACTGGGCAACAACATTAACCATGATCTTTTGGTTCGGCTTGTGGTGGGCCTGTTGACCCAAGGTGCTGCGTGCTCAGTGGGCCAATATGTGGGCTACACGTAGCGGACCGGGCTCTTGGGCTCGGATCGTTACAAATGGTATCGAGGCGGTCCACAAATGGGAATAAAGTGTGCCAAAGTGCGAAGGTGGGAGCCACCTTTTGATCCCCGTACGAGCCACCTCTTCTTTCCTGCATCGCCCGGGGTATGATTCGGTATTGATGAATCCGTCAAGGATTTGAGTGGGGGAGAATATAATACCCCAATCCCACATCGGGTAGATGTGGGACTTGTGTTTGATTTATAAGGTAGCCATGCGCTACTACTGGGCACCAACATCATCCATGGACTTTCTTGTGGTGGGCCCGATGACCCAAGGTTGCGTGCTCGCAGGCCATTGTGTGGGCTACACGTAGCGGGCCAGGGCTTTGGGCTCGAGGGGTTACAAATGGTATCAAAGCGGGTCCCGACCGGAAATGTGGGAACAAAGTGCTGTGCAGGCCAAAGTGCTACACCGCAGAAGGTGGGAGCCACCTCTTGCTTCCCGTACTAGCCACCTCTTGTTTCCTGCAACGCCCGGGGTATGATTCAGCCTTGACGAGGACGTCAGGGATTTGAGTGGGGGAGAATATAATACCCTATTCCCACATCGGGTAGATGTGGGACTTGTGTTTGATTTATAAGGTAGTCATGCGCTACTACTGGGCAGCAATATTAACCATGGTCTTTTTGGTCGGCTTGTGGTGGGCCTGATGACCGAAGGTGTTGCGTGCTCGGCTTGTGGGCTACACATACCGGGCTCTTGGGCTCGGGTCGTTACAAATGCAATATAATACCCCAATCCCACATCGAGTAGATGTGGGACTTGTGTTTGATTTATAAGGTAGTCATGTGCTACTACTGGGCACCAACATTAACCATAATCTTTTGGGTCGGCTTGTGGTGGATGGCCCAAGGACACGTGGCGTAATGACCAGGGCTCTTGGGCTCGGTCGTTACAAATGCAATATAATACCCAATCCCACATCGGATAGATGTGGGACTTGTGTTTGATTTATAAGGTAGTCATGCACTACTACTTGGCACAACCATTAACCATAATCTTTTGGGTCGGCTTGGTGGGCCCGATGACCCAAGGTGCCGCGTGCTCGGTGGGCAGTGTGGGCTACACGTAGCGACGCTCTTGGCTCGGGTCGTTACAAATGGTATTAGAGCGGGTCCCGGACAAATGTGGGAACAAAGTGTGCGGGCCAAAGTGCTACACCGAAGGTGGGAGCCACCTCGATCCCCGCACGAGCCACCTCTTATTTCGTTTCAACGCCGCCGGGTATGATTCGGCCTTGACGAGGACGTCAAGGATTTGAGTGGGGGAGAATATAATACCCCAATCCCACATCGGGTAGATGTGGGACTTGTGTTTGATTTATAAGGTAGTCATGCGCTATAACTGGGCACCAACATTAACCATGGTCTTTTTGGTCGGCTTGTGGTGGGCCGATGACCCAAGGTGTCCGCGTGCTCGGTGGGCTGTGTGGGCTACACGTACCGGCTCTTGGCTTGGGTCATTACAAATGGTATCGAGCGGTCCCGCCACAAATGTGGGAAAAAGTGCCACTGCAAGGTGGGAGCCACCTCTTGATCCCCGAGCCACCTCTTCTTTCCACGCCGGGGTATGATTCGGCCTTGACGAGGACGCCAAGGATTTGAGTGGGGGAGAATATAATACCCCAATCCCACGGGTAGATGTGGGACTTGTGTTTGATTTATAAGGTAGTCATGCGCTACTCGGGCACCAACATCATGGTGGCCAACGACGCCAAGGATTTGAGTGGGGGAGAATATAATACCCCAATCCCACATCGGGTAGATGTGGGACTTGTGTTTGATTTATAAGGTAGTCATGCGCTACTACTGGGCACCAATATGAACCATGGTCTTTTTGGTCGGCTTGTGGTGGGCCTGATGACCCAAGGTGCTGCGTGCTCAGTGGGCCAGTGTGTGGGCTACACATAGCGGACCGGGCTCTTGGGCTCGGGTCGTTACAAATGCAATATAATACCCCAATCCCACATCGAGTAGATGTGGGACTTGTGTTTGATTTCTAAGGTAGTCATGTGCTACTACTGGGCACCAACATTAACCATAATCTTTTGGGTCGGCTTGTGGTGGGCCTGATGGCCCAAGGTGATGTGTGCTTACTGGGCCAGTGTGTGGGCTACACGTAGCGGACCGGGCTCTTGGGCTCGGGTCGTTACAAATGCAATATAATACCCCAATCCCACATCGGGTAGATGTGGGACTTGTGTTTGATTTATAAGGTAGTCATGCGCTACTACTGGGCACAACCATTAACCATAATCTTTTGGGTCGGCTTGTGGTGGGCCTGATGACCCAAGGTGCTGCGTGCTCAGTGGGCCAGTGTGTGGGCTACACGTAGCGGACCGGGCTCTTGCGCTCGGGTCGTTACAAATGGTATTAGAGCGGGTCCCGGATAGAAATGTGGGAACAAAGTGCTGTGCGGGACAAAGTGCTACACCGCAGAAGGTGGGAGCCACCTCTTGATCCCCATATGAGCCACCTCTTGTTGCCTGCATCGCCCGAGGTATGATTCGGTCTTGACGAGGACGTCAAGGATTTGAGTGGGGGAGAATATAATACCCCAATCCCACATCGGGTAGATGTGGGACTTGTGTTTGATTTATAAGGTAGTCATGCGCTACTACTGGGCACCAACATCATCCATGGACTTTTGGGTCGGCTTGTGGTGGGCCTGATGACCCAAGGTGTTGCGTGCTCAGTAGGCCATTGTGTGGGCTACACGTAGCGGACCGGGCTCTTGGGCTTGGGGCGTTACAAATGGTATCAGAGCGGGTCCCGGCTGAGCCGGAAATGTGGAACAAAGTGTGCCCAAAGTGCTACACCGCAGAAGGTGGGAGCCACCTCGATCCCTACTAGCCACCTCTTGTTTCCGCGGTATGATTCAGCCTTGACGAAGATGTCAAGGATTTGAGTGGGGGAGAATATAATACCCCAATCCCACATCGGGTAGATGTGGGACTTGTGTTTGATTTATAAGGTAGTCATGCGCTAGTACTGGGCACCAACATTAACCATAATCTTTGGCTTGGTGGGCTGATGACGCCCAAGGTGTGGGGCCAGTGGACCGGCTCTTGGGCTCGGATCGTTACAAATGGTATCGGTCCCTAAATATGGGAACAAAGTTCGCGAGGCCAAAGTGCTACAAAGGTGGGAGCCACCTCGATCCGAGCCACCTCTTGTTTCCTCGGGGTATGATTCAAATTGACGAGGACGCCAAGGATTTGAGTGGGGAGAATATAATACCCCAATCCCACATAGATGTGGGACTTGTGTTTGATTTATAAGGTGGCCATGCGCTACTACTGGGCACCAACATCATCCATGGACTTTTGGGTCGGCTTGTGGTGGGCCTGATGACCCAAGGTGTTGCGTGCTCAGTAGGCCATTGTGTGGGCTACACGTAGCGGACCGGGCTCTTGGGCTCGGGGCGTTACAAATGGTATCAGAGCGGGTCCCGGCCGAAAATGTGGGAACAAAGTGCGCTAAGGCCAAAGTGCTACACCGCTAAGGTGGGAGCCACCTCGATCCCCGCACTAGCCACCTCTTGTTTCCGCACGCCGGGTATGATTCAGCCTTGACGAGGACGTCAAGGATTTGAGTGGGGGAGAATATAATACCCCAATCCCACATCGGGTAGATGTGGGACTTGTGTTTGATTTATAAGGTAGTCATGCGCTACTACTGGGCACCAACATTAACCATGATCTTTGGTGGCTCGATGACCCAAGGTGCCGCGTGGGGCTACATGTAGCGGACCGGGGCTCGGTCGTCGTACAAATGGTATCAGAGCTTTGGTTTGGCAAGGTCGTGGGTTTGAATTATCCCGCTTGCATTTGTTACCCGGAATATTGTGAGTGTATGTTGTCACTCTGTTTGCTCCACGATGCCCCTGGTAAGGTACGTTTGTGTATCTCTCCACGTGTGGACGGGTCACACGTGAGGGGAGTGTTAAGCTTGATATATATTGTTGAGCTCCTATCTAACAACTTAAGCTTTTAGATGAGTTGGTTACTAATGGTATCAGAGCGGGTCCCGAGAAATGTGGGAACAAAGTGCTGTGCGGGCCAAAGTGCTACACCGCAGAAGGTGGGAGCCACCTCTTGATCCCCGTACGAGCCATCTCCTGAATCCCGTATCGCCCGGGATACGATTCGGCCTTGACGAGGACGTCAAGGATTTGAGTGGGGGAGAATATAATTCCCCAATCCCACATCGGGTAGATGTGGGACTTGTGTTTGATTTATAAGGTAGTCATGCGCTACTACTTGGCACCAACATCATCCATGGACTTTTGTGTCGGCTTGTGGTGGGCCTGATGACCCAAGGTGTTGCGTGCTCAGTGGGCCAGTGTGTGGGCTACACGTAGATGAATTGGTTACTTAACAGCTTAAGCTTTTAGATGAGTTGGTTACTTAACATGGTATTAGAGCTTTGGTTTGGCAAGGTCGTGGGTTCGAATCATCCCGCTTTCATTTGTTACCCGGAATATTGTGAGTGCATGTTGTCACTCTGTTTGCTTTGTGATACCCCTGGTGAGGCATGTTTGTGTATCTCTCCACGTGTGGACGGGTCACACGTGAGGGGGAGTGTTAAGCTTGATATACATTGTTGAGCTCCTATCTAACATCTTAAGCTTTTAGATGAGTTGGTTACTAATGGTATATGAGCGGGTCCCGGCAGGAAATGTGGAAGCAAAGTGCTGTGCGGGCCAAAGTGCTACACCGCAGAAGGTGGGAGCCACCTCTTGATCCCCGTACGAGCCACCTATTATTTCCTGCATCGCCCCGGGTATGATTCGGCCTTGACAAGGACCTCAAGGATTGTAGTGGGGGAGAATATAATACCCCAATCCCACAACGGATAGATGTGGGACTTGAGTTTGATTTATAAGCTAGTCATGCGCTACACCTGCGCACCAACATTAACCATGGTCTTTTGGGTCGGCTTGTGGTGGGCCTGATGACCCAAGGTGCTGCGTGCTCAATGGGCCAGTGTGTGGGATACACATAGCGGACCAGGCTCTTGCGCTCGGGTCGTTACAAATGCAATATAATACCCCAATCCCACATCGAGTAGATGTGGGACTTGTGTTTGATTTATAAGGTAGTCATGTGCCACTACTGGGCACCAACATTAACCATAATCTGGGTCGGCTTCTGGTGGGCCTCGATGGCCCTGGTGCTTAGTGGGCCAGTGTGTGGGCTACACGTAGCGGACCGGGCTCTTTGGCTCGGGTCGTTACAAATGCAATATAATACCCCAATCCCACATCGCGTAGATGTGGGACTTGTGTTTGATTTATAAGGTAGTCATGCGCTACTACTGGGCACCAACATTAACCATAATCTTTTGGGTCGGCTTGTGGTGGGCCTGATGACCCAAGGTGCTGCGTGCTCAGTGGGCCAGTGTGTGGGCTACACGTAGCGGACCGGGCTCTTGGGCTCGGGTCGTTACAAATGGTATCAGAGCGGGTCCCGGCCGGAAATGTGGGAACAAAGTGCCCAAAGTGCTACACCGAAGGTGGGAGCCACCTCTTGATCCCGCACGAGCCACCTCTTGTTTCTGCATCGCCGGGGTATGATTCGGCCTTGACGAGGACGTCCAAGGATTTGAGTGGGGAGAATATAATACCCCAATCCCACATCGGGTAGATGTGGGACTTGTGTTTGATTTATAAGGTAGTCATGCGCTACTACTTGGGCACCAACATCATCCATGGACTTTGGGCTTGTGGTGGGCCCGATGACCCAAGGTGTGCGTGCTCAGTGGGCCATGTGTGGGCTACACGTAGCGGACCGGGCTCTTGGGCTCGGGCGTTACAAATGGTATCGAGCGGGTCCCAAAAATGTGGGAACAAAGAAAGTGCTACACCGTAAGGTGGGAGCCACCTCTTGATCCCCGTACGAGCCACCTCTTGTTTCTGCATCGCCCGGGGTATGATTCGGCCTTGACGAGGACGTCAAGGATTTGAGTGGGGGAGAATATAATACCCCAATCCCACATCGGGTAGATGTGGGACTTGTGCTTGATTTATACGGTAGTCATGCGCTGCTACTGGGCACCAACATTAACCATGGACTTTTGGGTCGGCTTGTGGTGGGCTGATGACCCAAGGTATGTGCTACATTACAAATGGGTAGATGTGGGACTTGTGTTTGATTTATAAGGTAGTCATGCGCTACTACCGGGCACCAACATTAACCATGGTCTTTTGGGTCGGCTTGTGGTGGGCTGATGACCCAAATGTGTGGGCTACGCGGAGCTCTCGTTACAAATGGTATCCGGGTCCCGATGTGGGAACAAAGTGCGGGCCAAAGTGCTACACCGCAGAAGGTGGGAGCCACCTCTTGATCCCTGTACGAGCCACCTCTTGTTTCCTGCATCGCCCGGGGTATGATTCGGCCTTGACGAGGACGTCAAGGATTTGAGTAGGGGAGAATATTATACCCCAATCCCACATCGGGTAGATGTGGGACTTGTGTTTGATTTATAAGGTAGTCATGCGCTACTACTTGGGCACCAACATTAACTATGGTCTTTTGGGTCGGCTTGTGGTGGGCCGATGACCCAAGGTGTTGCGTGCTCAGTGGGCCAGTGTGTGGGCTACACGTAGCGGACCGGGCTCTTGGGCTCGGGCGTTACAAATGGTATCAGAGCGGGTCCCGGCCGGAAATGTGGGAACAAAGTGCTGTGCGGGCCAAAGTGCTACACCGCAGAAGGTGGGAGCCACCTCTTGATCCCCGTACAAGCCACCTCTTGTTTCCTGCATCGCCCGGGGTATGATTCGGCCTTGACGAGGACGTCAAGGATTTGAGTGGGGGAGAATATAATACCCCAATCCCACATCGGGTAGATGTGGGACTTGTGTTTGATTTATAAGGTAGCCATGCGCTACTACTGGGCACCAATATCATCCATGGAATTTTGGGTTGGCTTGTGGTGGGCCTGATGACCCAAGGTGTTGCGTGCTCGGTGGGCCATGTGTGGGCTACACGTAGCGGGCCTTAACATGGCTCAAGGTCCATCGGGCATGTTGTCACATTGAGGCATGTTTGTGTATCGGTGTGTGATGTGCTTGATATACATTGTTGAGCATCTAACATCTTAAGCTCTAATGGTATCGAGGCGGGTCCCAAAATGTCAAAGTAAAGTGCTACAGAAGGTGGGAGCCACCTCTTGATCCCGTGAGCCACCTCTTGTTTCTGCATCGCCGGGTATGATTCGGCCTTGGCGAGGGCGTCAAGGATTGGAGTGGGGAGAATATAATACCCCAATCCCACATCGGGTAGATGTGGGACTTGTGTTTGATTTATAAGGTAGTCATGCGCTACTACTGGGCACCAACATTAACCATGGTCTTTTGGGTCGGCTTGTGGTGGGCCTGATGACCCAAGGTGCTGCGTGCTCAGTGGGCCAGTGTGTGGGCTACACGTAGCGGACCGGGCTCTTGGGCTCGGGTCGTTACAAATGGTATCAGAGCGGGTCCCGGCCAGAAATGTGGGAATAAAGTGCTGTGCGGGCCAAAGTGCTACACCGCAGAAGGTGGGAGCCACCTCTTGATCCCCGTACGAGCCACCTCTTGTTTCCTGCATCGCCCGGGGTATGATTCGGCCTTGACGAGGACGTCAAGGATTTGAGTGGGGGAGAATATAATACCCCAATCCCACATCGGGTAGATGTGGGACTTGTGTTTGATTTATAAGGTAGTCATGCGCTACTACTGGGCACCAACATCATCCATGGACTTTTGGGTCGGCTTGTGGTGGGCCTGATGACCCAAGGTGTTGCGTGCTCAGTAGGCCATTGTGTGGGCTACACGTAGCGGACCGGGCTCTTGGGCTCGGGGCGTTACAAATGGTATCAGAGCGGGTCCCGGCCGGAAATGTGGGAACAAAGTGCTGTGCAGGCCAAAGTGCTACACCGCAGAAGGTGGGAGCCACCTCTTGATCCCCGTACTAGCCACCTCTTGTTTCCTGCATCGCCCGGGGTATGATTCAGCCTTGACGAGGACGTCAAGGATTTGAGTGGGGGAGAATATAATACCCCAATCCCACATCGGGTAGATGTGGGACTTGTGTTTGATTTATAAGGTAGTCATGCGCTACTACTGGGCACCAACATTAACCATGGTCTTTTGGGTCGGCTTGTGGTGGGCCTGATGACCCAAGGTGCTGCGTGCTCAGTGGGCCAGTGTGTGGGCTACACGTAGCGGACCGGGCTCTTGGGCTCGGGTCGTTACAAATGCAATATAATACCCCAATCCCACATCGGGTAGATGTGGGACTTGTGTTTGATTTATAAGGTAGTCATGCGCTACTACTGGGCACCAACATTAACCATAATCTTTTGGGTCGGCTTGTGGTGGGCTTGATGACCCAAGGTGCGTGCTTGGGCTGTGTGGGCTACACGTAGCGGACCGGCTCTTGGGCTCGGGTCGTTACAAATGGTATCGAGCGGGTCCAGAAATGTGGGAACAAAGTGTTGTGCGGGCCAAAGTGCTACAAGAAGGTGGGAGCCACCTCTTGATCCCGGAGCCACCTCTTGTTTGCACGGGTATGATTCGGTTTGACGAGGGCGTCAAGGATTTGAGTGGGGAGAATATAATACCCCAATCCCACATCGGGTAGATGTGGGACTTGTGTTTGATTTATAAGGTAGTCATGCGCTACTAGGGCACCAACATCATCCATGGACTTTTGGGTTTGGGGGCCCGATGACCCAAGGTGTTGCGTGCTCGGTGGCCATTGTGTGGGCTACACGTAGCGGACCGGGCTCTTGGGCTCGGGCGTTACAAATGGTATCGAGGGGTCAAATGTGGGAACAAAGTCTTTGTGCGGCCAAAGTGCTACACCGCAAGGTGGGAGCCACCTCTTGATCCCGTCTGAGCCACCTCTTGTTTCTGCATCGCCGGTATATGATTCGGCCTTGACGAGGGCGTCAAGGATTTGAGTGGGGAGAATATAATACCCCAATCCCACATCGGGTAGATGTGGGACTTGTGTTTGATTTATAAGGTAGTCATGCGCTACTACTGGGCACCAACATTAACCATGGTCTTTTGGGTCGGCTTGTGGTGGGCACGATGACCCAAGGTGTTGCGTGCTTACACCGGGCTCGGGTCGTTACAAATGGTATCAAAAATCAATTTGTGAGTGTTGTCGGTGATGAGGCATGTTTGGTATCGTGTGGGGTGAGGGCTTGATATACATTGTTGAGGCTGCTTTTACTAATGGTATCGAGCGGGTCGAAAATGTGGAAACAAAGTGTGCGGGCCAAAGTGCTACACAAGGTGGGAGCCACCTCTTGATCCCGCGAGCCACCTCTTGTTTCTGCAGGTATGATTCGGCCTTGACGAGGGCGTCAAGGATTTGAGTGGGGAGAATATAATACCCCAATCCCACATCGGGTAGATGTGGGACTTGTGTTTGATTTATAAGGTAGTCATGCGCTACTGGGCACCAACATTAACCATGATCTTTTGGGTCGGCTTGTGGTGGGCCTGATGACCCAAGGTAGTGTGGGCTACACGTAGCGGAGGCTCTTGGGCACAAATGGTATCCCTAGGCGTGAGTGTATGTCAATGATGCGGTAAGGCATGTTTGTGTATCTCTCCACGTGTGGACGGGTCAGGGGAGTGTTAAGCTTGATATATATTGTTGAGCGTTAAGCTTTTAGATGAGTTGGTTACTAATGGTATCGAGCGGTCTGAAATGTGGGAACAAAATGCTGGGCCAAAGTGCTACACCGCAGAAGGTGCGAGCCACCTCTTGATCCCCGTACGAGCCACCTCTTGTTTCCTGCATCGCCCGGGATACGAGTCGGCCTTGACGAGGACGTCAAGGATTTGAGTGGGGGAGAATATAATACCCCAATCCCACATCGGGTAGATGTGGGACTTGTGTTTGATTTATAAGGTAGTCATGCGCTACTACTTGGCACCAACATCATCCATGGACTTTTGGGTCGGCTTGTGGTGGGCCTGATGACCCAAGGTGTTGCGTGCTCAGTGGGCCAGTGTGTGGGCTACACGTAGATGAATTGGTTACTTAACAGCTTAAGCTTTTAGATGAGTTGGTTACTTAACATGGTATTAGAGCTTTGGTTTGGCAAGGTCGTGGGTTCGAATCATCCCGCTTTCATTTGTTACCCGGAATATTGTGAGTGCATGTTGTCACTCTGTTTGCTTTGTGATACCCCTGGTGAGGCATGTTTGTGTATCTCTCCACGTGTGGACGGGTCACACGTGAGGGGGAGTGCTAAGCTTGATATACATTGTTGAGCCCCTATCTAACATCTTAAGCTTTTAGATGAGTTAGTTACTAATGGTATCAGAGCGGGTCCCGGCCGGAAATGTGGAAGCAAAGTGCTGTGCGGGCCAAAGTGCTACACCGCAGAAGGTGGGAGCCACCTCTTGATCCCCGTACGAGCCACCTATTATTTCCTGCATCGCCCCGGGTATGATTCGGCCTTGACGAGGACGTCAAGGATTGTAGTGGGGGAGAATATAATACCCCAATCCCACATCGGGTAGATGTGGGACTTGTGTTTGATTTATAAGGTAGTCATGCGCTATAACTGGGCACCAACATTAACCATGGTCTTTTGGGTCGGCTTGTGGTGGGCCTGATGACCCAAGGTGCTGCGTGCTCAGTGGGCCAGTGTGTGGGCTACACGTAGCGGACCGGGCTCTTGGGCTTGGGTCATTACAAATGGTATCAGAGCTGGTCCCGGCCACAAATGTGGGAATAAAGTGTTGTGCGTGCCAAAGTGCTACACCGCAGAAGGTGGGAGCCACCTCTTGATCCCCGTACGAGCCACCTCTTGTTTCCTGCATCGCCCGGGGTATGATTCGGTCTTGACGAGGACGTCAAGGATTTGAGTGGGGGAGAATATAATACCCCAATCCCACATCGGGTAGATGTGGGACTTGTGTTTGATTTATAAGGTAGTCATGCGCTACTACTGGGCACCAACATCATCCATGGACTTTTGGGTTGGCTTGTGGTGGGCCTGATGACCCAAGGTGTTGCGTGCTCAGTAGGCCATTGTGTGGGCTACACGTAGCGGACCGGGCTCTTGGGCTCGGGCGTTACAAATGGTATCGAGCGGGTCCGGCGGAAATGTGGGAACAAAGTGTTTTGTGGCCAAAGTGCTACAGAAGGTGGGAGCCACCTCTTGATCCCTATACGAGCCACCTCTTGTTTCCTGCATCGCCGGTATGATTCGGCCTTGACGAGGACGTCAAGGATTTGAGTGGGGGAGAATATAATACCCCAATCCCACATCGGGTAGATGTGGGACTTGTGTTTGATTTATAAGGTAGTCATGCGCTACTACTGGGCACCAACATTAACCATGGTCTTTTGGGTTGGCTGGTGGGCCCGATGACCCAAGGTACACATAGCGGACCGGGCTCTTGGGCTTGGGTCGTTACAAATGCAATATAATACCCCAATCCCACATCGGGTAGATGTGGGACTTGTGTTTGATTTATAAGGTAGTCATGCGCTACTAATGGGCACCAACATTAACCATGGCCTTTTGGGTGGGTGGATGACCCAAGGTGTGCTCGCCGTGTGTGGGCTACACGTAGACCGGCTTTGGGCTCGGGTCATTACAAATGGTATCAGAGCGAGTCCCGGCCAGAAATGTGGGAACAAAGTGTTGTGCGGGCCAAAGTGCTACACCGCAGAAGGTGGGAGCCACCTCTTGATCCCCGTACGAGCCACCTCTTGTTTCCTGCATCGCCCGGGGTATGATTCGGCCTTGACGAGGACGTCAAGGATTTGAGTGGGGGAGAATATAATACCCCAATCCCACATCGGGTAGATGTGGGACTTGTGTTTGATTTATAAGGTAGCCATGCGCTACTACTGGGCACCAACATCATCCATGGACTTTTGGGTCGGCTTGTGGTGGGCCTGATGACCCAAGGTGTTGCGTGCTCAGTAGGCCATTGTGTGGGCTACACGTAGCGGATCCGGCTCTTGGGCTTGGGGAGTTACAAATGGTATCAGAGCGGGTCCTGGCCGGAAATGTGGGAACAAAGTGCTGTGCAGGCCAAAGTGCTACACCGCAGAAGGTGGGAGCCACCTCTTGATCCCCCACGAGCCACCTCTTGTTTCACGCCTCGGTATGATTCGGCCTTGACGAGGACGTCAAGGATTTGAGTGGGGGAGAATATAATACCCCAATCCCACACCGGGTAGATGTGGGACTTGTGTTTGATTTATAAGGTAGTCATGCGCTACTACTGGGCACCAACATTAACCATGGTCTTTTGGGTCTTGTTGTGGTGGGCCTGATGACCCAAGGTGTTGCGTGCTCAGTGGGCCAGTGTGTGGGCTATATGTAGTGGACCGGGCTCTTGGGCTTGGGTCGTTACAAATGGTATCAGAGCTTTGGTTTGCCAAGGTCGTGGGTTCGAATCATCCCGCTTGCATTTGTTACCCGGAATATTGTGAGTGCATGTTGTCACTCTGTTTTCTCCGTGATGCCCTTGGTGAGGCATGTTTGTGTATCTCTCCACGTGTGGACGGGTCATACGTGAGGGGGAGTGTTAAGCTTGATATACATTGTTGAGCCCTATCTAATAGCTTAAGCTTTTAGATGAGTTGGTTACTAATGGTATCAGAGCGGGTCCCGGCCGAAAATGTGGAAACAAAGTGCTGTGCGGGCCAAAGTGCTACACCGCAGAAGGTGGGAGCCACCTCTTGATCCCCGTACGAGCCACCTATTGTTTCCTGCATCGCCCGGGGTATGATTCGGCCTTGATGAGGATGTCAAGGATTGTAGTGGGGGAGAATATAATACCCCAATCCCACATCGGGTAGATGTGAGACTTGTGTTTGATTTATAAGGTAGTCATGCCCTACTACTGGGCACCAACATCATCCATGGACTTTTGGGTCGGCTTGTGGTTGGCCTGATGACCCAAGGTGTTGCGTGCTCAGTGGGCTAGTTGTGGGCTACACGTAGCGGATCGGGCTCTCGGGCTCGGGTCGTTACATAAACTGCCATGGATGACTCAACAAGACATGACACACATCATTGGAACTACGTCACAAAGAACCTCATCCTCATAATTACCCATAGAAAACAAAATTTGGGCATGTTTACTTACTTTCACTTCTGACCCGTCGTTGAGCCAATACAACTTGTACGGACGTGAATGGGTTGTGGTTTACATCTTTAAATTTTCAACGAGTGTAGTGGAAACAATGTTTGCACAACATCCCCCGTACACAACCAACCCGCAAACCTTGCCTTGCACTAAATACTTTGCATGAAAGATATGCTCCATCTGTTCATCTTCCATCATCATAGGTTTTGCATGGAGAGTTCTTCTAAGCACCAAAGCCTCCTCATGAACATCCTCGAGTCAAATTCCTCTACTTCCTCATCTTGTTTTTCTGATTCTGTCCTTTTCCAAGTCAGCTTCTATCTCCCGAATCTCAATCGTAGTCAACACCCTTTTGTTGGGACATTCGGATTGGTAATGTCCGTATCCTTGGCACTTGAAGCACTTGTTTCTCATCGACTTCTTTCCTTCAGCCTTGTCACTAGTGGTCTCTTTATCCCCTTTAACCGACTCTTGTTGGCTGTTAGTTTTAGTGTTGATTGTTGTTGCCTTGTAGGTGGTAAATCCCTTTGAAACCGTAGCCTTATCCATCACCTTCTTCTGTTTAACTTGCCTTTCACACTTGATGGCTACCTTGTATATTTCATCAAAGGTGAAACATGGCTGTAACTCTACCATATTAGCGATCTCAATCTCAAGACCCCCCACAAACCGTGCGATCCTTTGCTCCTCGGGTTCTTACATATCACACACAATTGCCAACTTCTCAAACTCCTCTATATATTTATCTACGGTCATCTATCCTTGCTTCAATCGGTTCATCCTCGTAAAGTTATCTTGAAGATAGGTGTTTGGTAAAAACCTTAGATCAAGGTACTTCTTGAATTTGTTCCAAGATTTTAATCTCGTTTTTCCTTCACGCCGACGTTGTGACTTTAGGTTTTCATACCAAATTGAGGCGTGCTTGGTATGTTTTAACACAGCAACCTTGAAACGTTTCTGGTCACTATATTCCTTGTAATAAAAAATCCTCTCGGCTCTGCAAACCTAATCGAGATACCCCTCCGGGTCCATTGAACCCCCGAACTCTGCTACATCCAATTTCAGCCCACGGTCATCTTCGTCTTTCCCACGAATTGGTTGCTGCCTTGGACGCCTAGGGTTTCGCTCATCCTTTTCTTCTGAGCTGGACCTGTCACTTTGAGGTTGAGGTCATGCCTCCAATATCTCCAATACGCGTCCCAAACTTCTTTGAAGCTCTTGAATTTCCCTATCACGCTTTAGATTGACTTCTTGCTCCAAAGTCAATCCATGAGGACATACTCCCTCCTTCTCCATGATCATTCACGAGTTAAGAAATCGTAAAACTGGTGTCCTGGTACCACTTGATACATATGTGGAAATATAATGAGTAATGCAATGAAAATAGGATAGGGTTCACCGGCTTCACTTGTGACGACCCGACCCGGATCTCAATACGAGATCCCAAGGTCGTGCCATCAGGACAAACTAAGAGACAGACAAGCACCTGCTAAGCATAATGGTGCGAGTCAAAGACGAGCCAACCAGCTCACGACAGGAAGGTAAAGCCATAACGGCAATACAAAAAATAAAAACCAAAACCTGCGGAAGCAAAACCATAATGGGACCCGAGCTATCAAGCTCCTAAATATAAACAACCAAAGAGATAGTAAATCTCTCGGCCCAAAAATTCGACACGCGTGACGCAACATTAGACACGCACAACAAACCATCGGCAACCAAGGCCGGCAACAAGCAAAATCCCAACCTGATAAACAACACTCAACGGCTATAACATGCCGGAGGAACAATTCAACTATAATAATATAATATCACTGCTAGACCACCAACCAAGATCTCACGACTAAAACTGTCGGAGATAGGAACAATAATAATACAAACTAGAATAAACGAGCCACACATGCTCGAAACGACAACGGAAATAATCTCTAAGGATACAAAGGCTCGGCTATACTACCGGCTCCCAAATACACAACATAAATATAATACTACAATCTACCCAAGTAAAGTCTACATAACTTTACATCCGAGTCTCACCGAAAAACAACAATAATAATAATAATAAATAGCTCCAAGCTTTTGACTTGGAAGACCACCTGCTAAAATTCGCAATCCGAAGCCGCTGCGCGTACTAACGGGATCACTGCACACACTAGGGAAAACAATCACACGGAGTGAGTCATAATGACCCAGTAAGTTTCTAAATGCAACATGAGGCATATTATGACATGGCATGGCATAAATGCATAAACATATAAAATCATGGTATCATGCTAGTATACCATCATGAAACATGTACTTAATTTTTAAAGCGCATAAACTCACATAACCAAGTAGCATCTTATTTTTCATATAAATGCTCATAAATAATCATGCGTAATAAAGAAATGTAATCAAACCGTTACAATCAAATCCGGGTTCAAAACCCAACCAACTTACCATGAGATCAAATCTCAGACCAAGATCCGGGCTCAATTCCCAATCAATCATACCCTGGGGTTTCCTCCCCAATTAATCACAACTCATCAGATTTCCTTTAATGAGTACTCGTTACATTCATCCAGTCTCCGGATGAGAAATGAGAGCTCGATGTCAGGCTAGGTGGCATAACTCGAGATCACATCCCACTATTGGCCAAATAGTGAGGAGAAAGGGAACCAATGCAACGATTCATAGCGATTGTTCCCAAAGACTATGAATCGTCCCATTGCCGACACAACAACCAAACCCGCCAGCTGGACTTTAAACCAAACCATCAAGCAAATATTTACTTGCATAAACCAATGAGACCAAATTCATTATTATCGGGCTCATTAAATCATGTAGGACATAATGCTCTACAACAACTCATAAACCATGCACATAATTGCACATAAACAAATAGGGCATAATGCTCCACAAAATCCCATAATCCATGCACATATTTGCATATAACCACGTAGGACATAACACTCTACGAAATCTCATAAACCATGCATATAATTGCATAAAATCAAGTAGGACATAATGCTCTACCAAACATCATGAATAATGCATATATTTGCATATAACCATTGTGTTCAACTAACTTACAAGTTTAGTTCAAGAAACTACTTTATTGAGGTATTCATTATTCCTCAAGTCATTAACCCATTCAAGCATAGCTTACAAGCTTAATAAAATATAATGTGAGGTCTTCCATAATCCTCAACTCAAACCAAAACAAGACTACTACGCTAGTCTCAAAATATCCACAATTCAAGACTTATTATTTTAGTCTTTTATTTTAAGTACACCGGACTCAATCATAGTCCTAATCGTCATACATGATCGATAACACCAACACCATACTTAAAACATCTTGACTACTCCGTAGTCACTTTCTCACAATTGTTTTCATATACACGCAACAAAAATCCTTGAGAAGAGGATTCTATCTTAATCTTCTCTTAAATATTCTCGTGACCTTATCTGGGCCTCCATTGTCCCATGCTCTAACAAGCATGCTTAAAATATATTTCTAGTTCATCTCCATAACATAATTGTCGCCATAGGACACAACCAAAAACCCGGTGTGCACAAACATAACCCAAACAAACCCAAACATTGTAGGGTTTTAACCCAAGGCTCTTTATCATTTTATTAGCCTTATAACGACTCCGTTGAGTCTTACTAACACATTTCATTCTTTATGTGTTTTATAACTCCACACCGAAATATTTCATTAAAGTTCACAACCAAATCCCAATAGTCGTTCGGGCTTAATTCCCAAGACTAAAAATCCATAAAGTTTATCGTAATTATAATTTCATTTAAAGTTTGGAGACTAAGCATTTCACAACATTAATCAAACGAAATCCAATCATCGTAGGACTTCAACCCAAGCTTGTTTAGCACATTATCGAACTTATAATGACTCCGTTGAGTCCAATTTACACTTTCCAAAATTTAGGGCATAGAAGCCATGGTCCTCAATAACCTCTATATTCGCAACTAACGTCAATAGCCATCTTCCCAAGTTCGTTTAACTCACATAAACCCAACAAAACATTTATCAATGCGACATAGAACAATTTGCCAATTTGTGCATAATTTCCTTTAAGTCACCTTACCAATCATAATTCCCAATTCATGATTAAATTATACAACATGGTTTAATATACTCTAATAAGCATATAAAACATAGTAATCAAGCTCCCAACAATAATTTGCAAGCTAAACCATAATTAGGGCAAAACACCCTCCAAGTATCTCTCTCAAATCAACTTCAATACTCATAGATAATCAACATAATCAAGTTCAATAGACCATTAAACACTTGAATTTCATATAAATCAAGGTCTCACATAGGTCCAACCAAGCTCTATCATCAATTTGAAACCTAGGGTTCATGGCATCTTCTACAAACCCTAACAATGGCTTCCATTGACCTCACATAGCACAAATGATTGTTTCCCTAGGGTCAATGGAGCCCAAAAGAAGGAGAAAGAGGGTAGAAACTTACCTCAAATCAGCCCCTTCAAGTCACAATCCCGAAATTCTTGGTGTTGGGTGTTGTTCTCTTCAATCCCTTCTTCAAAACTATGGTGTAGCTTGAGAAATGAAGGTCCCAAGCTATGACCTCCAAGATTGGGCACTCAAGAACCCTAAAATCTCCTCTCTCAAGCTCTCCCACGTTTTTGTGAAGTGTAGGCAGAAAATGAGAGGTTTAAGTGGTGTTTTGTGGCTTATATATGATAGAGAGTAAGTGGGTGTAGGTTAGATTAATGGGGATGTTTCTCAAATTACCCACACTAATTCCCTCTAAAACACCAATAGATGGTTAGGACATGTCTTAGGTTAGTTAGAGGGTTTAGGAGTGGGTTAGGATAGGTTTGGGTGGGGTTAGGATAGACCAATTGCCAAAATACCCAAAAATTCCCGAAACAGGGCCAGGACACCATGCGGTCGCATGGTGTCTAAGCAATGCGAGCGCTTCATAGGGTTTTATGCCCTTGGTGAGTTTTGTGAAGTCTTCGACGAGTACGGCCCTTTCCGCATGCAACCGAAAGCCTTAAAGCTTCTAAATGGCCTATGATTTAACCTTTAAAGTTCTCAAACACTAAACTAAATCATCCAAGTCTCAAAACACTTTTAAAGTAGGTCTAAAACCCTCAGAACAACTCCCGAAACAACCCGGAGCAAAACCGACGCAAGGCGCGACATCTCGCTAACGAAACGTCGAATGAGACCGCAAACCGACGGGTAATAACCCATGATTGTAAACACCTATTAGGGCTACAAAATAGGCCTGAATGCCTCCCAGATGATGAACAACAGATAGGGGAAATAGGCTCCCGAAAGATGAGACGTTCGCCCGGCTCAATCTCAAACTACGCGATAAGGAGAATTGCTATTCTCGAGGCGTCAAAACTTCACGAGACTTATGGAATACATCCAATTAGAATTCTAACACATCTAAACATGTTATTTAATCATCATGTAAAGATCTGGGACCAAATCGAGGTCCAGAACACCAAATCCGAATAAACTCTCAATCGCGTCGCATTTCGACTATCGTCGGGTTACGACTTTTGACTTTAACAAGTCAACCACTATATGAAATTTCTTAAAAGTGTTTTAGTCTTAATGTGATCTCTCATACACATTTAGACTCTCTCACAGCCAAACGAGAAATCAACCAAAGAAGAAATGTGAGCATTGCACGCAATTCAAGCTAACCGGGAATCAGGATCTTACATCACTCACCCAATGTAAAGAATCCCGTTTGATTACCCTCCCTAGGCTTCACTTACCTTTGGTTGAGAAAATTAGAATAAAGAAACAACTTGTTCTTTGAGTTTATTCAATAGCGTAGTTTGCCTTCATTGATTAACAAAATGCCTTATAAAGGCCACAAAGAAGAAACCCTAATCCGTCTTAGAATTAACAAAATAGCCCTTAACAATGGGTAAACTGCAATGAACTACTAACTAATAAAGGAAATAACAAAGACTACTTTTAAGGAAACTAAATAAAAGAAATCAAAGTAAACAAGGAAACTATAAAGTCAGCCTTGTCTTGGCGGCCAAGAACTTTTCTAAGAGGTCTTCACCTGCCTTTCCATCCTTTGCATGAACCATAACTCAGCCACTTCTTGTAATGCACGTAACCCCCGACATCCCATGCCACCTGAGCCTATGTGCAGAACCATGCAACCTTTTCCAAACTAATACCAAGTTCCCTTCTTGCTCAAGAAGTGT
This sequence comes from Codonopsis lanceolata, assembly GCA_013146195.2. Lineage (NCBI taxonomy): Eukaryota > Viridiplantae > Streptophyta > Magnoliopsida > Asterales > Campanulaceae > Codonopsis > Codonopsis lanceolata. The sequence continues at coordinate 30,931,908 of CM028381.1, read as the reverse complement.
ATCCACAGCCTTGTCAAAAGAAACCTCCAATGCTCCCGCATCAGCACTACAACGTGGCTGTGTTTCTAGCAAATATCAAAAGGGCTGGAAACTTGCCCCTAAAGGTCCCCAACTCAACCACAAACATCCTTGAATGTTTCCTAATTCAAAGTGAGTCCGAAATGTGCCCAAACAACGTCCGAATCGACTTTATCGAAGAAAGAAACAAAGCAACTAACCAACAATCAAAGCAACCAACAAACGAGTATGCACATATGTTTTTAATGCATGTTAAAGGTGTAGGAAAAGGTCTCAAGTGTACTAAGGCACAACATGACCCAACTTGAGTCAATATGAGCTATGTCAAATAGTCCAACCTAAAATAAAACTAATGAATGAAATCACGCAACAATGCCACCCAAACTAGTAAACTAAGCTTGTCATCAAGTAAGATTTCAAGCATTTAAATATGTTAAACAAATAAAGGGTTGGGGTTTTACATTAACCAAGAACTCTCCAATTGTAACACTCCAAACTCGGTACCAACACCGCGGTCCCACAATTTGGCCACATCATCATCCATTAATACAAAAATCATAATATTTCTTAAAGCTCACAATATTTTAACCATTTAATATCTCCAAACGTAACTTAAACAAAATCATAAAAATCTCAAAACAACCTCAAATTTTAAACCAACTAAAACACCATTCAAAGATTAATGTATTGCAAGACGAAATTTTCAAATATCTAATTCCTCGAGACCCGAGGCAAACGATCTATCTCAACTTAATTGTTACCTGGAAGAGGAAACAAAAGGGCGAACAAACAATGTTTGGTAAATTCATATATAACCCCTCTGGTTACTAAGGAGGAATTGACCATTAGTAAGTCAAAGATTTCTAAATCAAATTTTCGAAAATCCATTGTTGAAAATTTAATTATTGAAGATCAATTATCCAAATTTCAAGTATAAATTCAAGAATCCAAATGAAATATGAAGATGCAAAAGGCACCTCAAACAGTCTAATTGTCACCAACTGTCCCATACTAGTTGAAGACAACAGATGACTCATAGATACTGTAATCACGTAAGCGGTCTTATGACATTAATTAAACAATTATTCCAAAGAGTTCGATAAGACGACTCAAGCAGTCTAATTGGTATACCTGAATTACCACACTACCAACCAGGTGGCGTTCGATAAGAATTAATAGGTCGATAATGTCACATATGCCCCAGTGATGGGTTGTTAAGACTTGGTGATTATGGTAAAACTTTTCAAATAATCACATAATTTTACAAAACCAAGTATAAACAGTAATCACATTTACGTATCGAAAATGTACCTCACATGAGGCTCGAAAATATGTGAGATTCAAGGAAAAAGCATAATCATGATTATGAATAAAACACACGTGACAAATCTTAAATTCAATTACCGACAAAAGGTCGACGTACATTCTAAAGGAGTGTAATTATCAAAGAAATAACAAAAGCCTAACAATTAGGAATAAAAGAATTCAAATAACCTAAATGAAGTATAATCTCTTATCTGACTAATGTGAGCACAACCAAAATAAGAATTTCTCGAATCACGAGAGGTGCTAAATCCTCTTGCTGAACCTAACATTTCAACATAACAAAATTACTATTACTCTATTTGTTCCTAAATAATAGTCCATCATTTTACTTTTTTGTCTTATCCAAAATAATTATCCTCTTTCAATTTTTATTTTTTTTAAAGGTTGGAGGGGACATAGACCTTACCCCAACTCTTACTTTTTCTTAATTATTTTAATGTCTTGAAAGGCTATAATTATAGATATATGATGCCTTTGGTTTGACTCGAACAAATGGTGCCTCTGATAAGGCTTTGAACACCCGACCTCTCGGTTGAGAGTAGTGATGTACTAGGGTGTCTCTGGTAGGGCTTGAATACTCGACCTCTCCGTTAAGATAAGCGAGTAGCTAAATGTGACTTTTGGGTAAGACTTGAACAACAACGTTGCCTCTTAAGAGGTTTGAACACCCGACCTTTATATTCAAAACTTTCTTTTTTAAGAAAACAATTTTATGACTTTATCCTTACCTTTTCTACTTACTTTAATTATAGTCACATGTACAAGGACATTAAAAGAAATCAAACAACACTAATATTTATATTAGTGTCAATTATTTAATTACCTAAAATCATTACATCCTTACTGCATAAATGATATTAATTTCAAAATCTTAATAACTAGACTTTTCAAATTGGGATTCTGAACATAGGGAGTATTTCTTTTCTTTATTTCCAACACATACATACTTGCAGCCTCTCTTTCTATCCATCCATCTTCTGACGCCGTCTCCTCCCCTTATATATATATATATATATATATATATATATAAACACACACACACACATATATATTTTGTTCCATATTCCACAAATCCAAGTGATGGAATGGAAGAAGAGAAGAAAGATAACTCACCCCTGGCCACAACCGAAATCCCTCATCAAATCTTCTTTCCACAAGTCAGTCGGTCGACGTCCTTATTCCGCCACCGGTCGGTAGGGTGTCGTTCAAAATTTTGGCCATCGGCGCTCACATTGAAGGCATGTCTGGAAACTAAGCATCATAGTATCAAAACATTGGGCATTGCTCAAAACATTACCCAAATCACAGGTACCTCTACATCTTCTTGGAACATTTTAAGCGCATCCAAAATAGTAGGCAACGATGCCCATATCAGAGGCGACGACGCCCACATCATAAGCAACGACGCCCACATCGGAGCCATTACTGTAGTGTACTCTCATGTTCGAATTTTGCGCACACACTCGACATTTTGTTTGACTCAAAACTAAACATCATAGGGTTATGTGCATTAATAATAGATTTGTCTGCAAGTGATTTTTTCAGCATCGAAATGGACGAGTCAAGATCAATAACTTTCATGTATAAAAAAAGACAAACAGAGTAAAGTGAGGTGTGCCTAATACCTTGAAAAGACAAACAGAGTAAAATTCACCCAGATGAGGATTTGTGAATAAAAAATTCATCAAAGAAGTAAAGGAGATCATAAGAAGATAGATCCCCCTCACCCTAAACCCAAACGCTAGTCACAACCTCCTCAAATGGCTTGCCACCGACCCTTCCTTTCCTTCCATCCTCCTCCACTCCCAAACCACATCGACATCCCCTCCGACTATACAACTTCTTCTGGCAGGCTCATGTTGTTAATTTCACACGAATACTTGCATTCGCCTGTCATGAACGCGAAGAAGGTTTGAAGGATGAGGACGAGCATTGCCAGGACTAACGGTAGGTGTCAAAGTGTGGATTTTTGATTTTTTTTTAATCACGTTAAATCAGTTTTTGAATCACAATCCATACATTTTTTAATCGTGATACATAAATATTTCAATCGCGATACATAAATATAAATTTTTGAATCGCGATACATAAATTTTTGAACCTACCAACAAAACTTTGAAGAAGAACATGGACCGAAGAAATAGAATGCACAAATCAATTTATTACAAAAAGAAAGAAGAAGCGGTGGAATACAATGAGCAGAGGAGTAGACGAGAGACAATTCCTATTTTGATAACTGGTAAAAGGAAGAGCTTGGAAAAGAGAAAGATTAGCAGTGCAACGACATAAAGACTATGTAGTGCCTCTGAAGAGAAGGAAACAAATATGATAGATTGGAATGAAAGATATGGGTAAGAGTTCTCCAAGTCAAAGAATCTGTTCACAAGGAATATATTGCATACATCAATTTTGGATTTGCGAAGGAAAAACAGATAGACTAAGGAGTTAAGACTGGTTTGGATAAATAAGCTTTCAAGAGGAAGGTGTGAGTATTTTCACTGAAGCTTGGTTTCTTGTCCAAATTATGTGTTGTTCCTAAATAGGCGTGATAAATTTTTTAATCTAGGTCGAGGTCCACTTTTTAGCACTCAATCAATGTCACTGTTTGCTTTAATCTACTTTGAGTAAAAAATCGCTTTTGAATCTCTCAAGGAAAAAAAGCTTGGCATGTTTTACTTTTTTTCCTCCTTTTCTAGCTATTTTTTGAATTGCGATGAATTTTTAAAATAAATTGAATCGTGGTACATAATTTTTTTTGAATCACGTGCCTTAGGCGCTTAAGGGTGTCACAATCATTTTGCCCCCAAAAGTGTCATTTTTCGGTTGAAAAAAAAAACACGGTACTGTAGCGAATTAAAATTTAGAAAAATGGATCGACCCGTAATTATTTCAATTTTAATTCAAATACAATTTAAGACAAATAACATTAGAGAAATTGCGGGCCAATCTACTTTTTAAAATTCCTAATTGCTAAAGTACCCCTTTTTTTCAACCGAAAAAATCACTTTTTGTGATAAAATGACTACGATACCTTAATGAACCGTAGGTGCACTACGGAGATCATTACTTTTGCTCCGCGATGAAACTCAATTTTGAGCCGCGATACATAAGTCTTAATTACATAATCTAAATTTGCACCGCGATGAATTAATTTTTGAACCGCGATATATAAAAATATTATTTAATCCATTTTTGAACCGCGATACATAAAATATTATCTAATCCATTTTTGAACGGTGATACATAAGTCTTAATTAATTAATCCAATTTTGCACCGCGATAAATTAATTTTTGAATCGGGATACATAAAATATTATCTAATCCATTTGTGTACCGTGATACAAAATGATAATGAACCAGACCATATCTTCCACCTTCTTCTTCCATCTCCATCTCCTCCACCGTAAACCTTCTTCTTTCTCCTCCTACACTTTCGTCCCAACTAAAAAATCCTTCAACCGGCGACCTGACCAAGCATGTCGATCCACATTTTTGTTGCCCAACAATAGTAATTTTCGAATTCAATGTTTTTACCGGAGCTATTGAAAGTGACACGATGACATTTTTGAAACAATATTTCGAAAAATAGCATTTTTCGGTTGAAAAAAAAACGAGGTATTGAAAGGATTAAAATGTTTGGAAAAGGGACCGGTCATAATTTCACCAAATAACATTTAGTGAATATTACACCAATGTACTGAATCCAATGTATCGATCTGCATTCACTTACTCATTCGCCACCCTTGAAATTATATAATGGGGTATATTTAATACATCACCTATAAAATACTTAATACAACATTTTTTGTTGTAAAATTACTATATTACCCTTAACAAAAAAAATTTTTAGACATTGGGGCTAGTTTGGGAGCAGTCCTAAACCCAAAAAAAAAAAGGTATTGGGACTGGTTTGGCAGCAGTCCCAAACCAAATTTTTTTTTTTGTTTTGGACATTAGGACTGGTTTGGCAGCAGTCCTAAACAAAAAAAAAAATTTTTTTTTTTGGGCATTAGGACTGGTTTCAGAGCAGTCCAAAAGAAATTTTTTTTTTGGACATTAGGACTGGTTTGGGAACAGTCCCAAACGAAGAAAAAAATTTACTTTTTTTTTCATTTACTCATAAAATGGCAAAGGGCAATTTGGTCTATTTTTTAAAAAAGTGTTGTATTAAGTATTTTATAGGTACTGTATTAAGTACCCCTGTTATATAATTGGTAGCATACTAGCATAATACTCGTGCTCGTTTGGTGCAACGTTTTTGGAGTTACTTTTAGTTTTTAGCTTAAAATAAATCATATTTAAAGTGTTTGTTTCAGTTTAAAAGCTAAAAGTCAATAAGTTAGGTATAACACCCTTTATGCATTAAAAAACCAAAATTTTAAACTTCTTTAGTTTCTTAAAAACACAGACAGCTATTCATTAATAAACTATTTATTATTACAATTTTCTCTTAAATACATAAAAAGAACAAGGAATACTAATTTAAATATTTAAAAAAAAACATTTAATGCATGATAAAGAATATTAT